>CM042695.1:214022906-214622906 GCA_023614405.1 Avena insularis | reverse complement strand
AAGGACCCTAAAATAATTAAGAAAGGAAACCTGTCGGGTTCGGATCATTCTCGAGAGAGAAGCTAATCGAGCCATACTCTTCATGCTACTTCCTCTCTCGATTGTTTTCATGATATGGCCAGATTTGTTGGCATGCAAATTCTTGGATATGGAATCATCAACATAAAGTATGATGTTGATATGGCCATGACCTTAGTTGTTTGGCTTGTAATCCAAGAATGTTCATACTCATTGATAACTAAGCTTAAATTCGTTTAAATCTTACCACTTACTTTTAGGTTAGAATTTTACACAGGTGGTGGGAGTGCATTTTAAAAAGTAAAAAAATCATCAAGTTCCATACATTTAACACAAAGGATCTTAAAATAATTAAGTAGGGAAACCAGTAGGGTTTATATCATTATCGAGAGAGAAGCTGATGGAACCATGCTCTTCATGTTACTTTATCTCTCGCTTGTGTTCAAAACATGGCCAGATTTGTTGGCATGCAAATGCTTGGATATGTAAGCATCAACATAAAGTATGATGTATGGCATGACTTTGGCCGTTTGGCCTGAAATTCAATAATGTTCATACTCATTGACAACTAAGATTAAATTCGTTTAGATCTTAGCACTTACTTTGAGGTTATAATTTTACATAGGCAGTGGAGTGCATTTTTCATCAAGGACCTAAAAAGGGAAAAATACATTGATGTCCATCATTTTAGCACAAAGGACCCGGAAATAATTAGGCAGGGAAAACAGTTGGGTTCGGCTCATTCTCGAGAGAGCAGCTGATCGAGGCATACTCTTCATGCTACTTCCTCTTTGATTGTTTTCAAAATGTGGCTAGATTTTTTGGCATGCAAATTATTGGATATGGGATCATCAACATATAGTACGATGAAGTTATGGCCATGACCTTAGTTTTTTGGCTTGAAATCCAAGAATGTTCATACTCATTAACAACTAAGCTTAAATACGTTTTGATTTTACCACTTACTTTTAGGTTAGAATTTTACACGGCCGATGGGAGTACATTTTTCATCAAGGGCCTAAAATGAGGGAAAATTACATTTAGGTCCATACATTTAGCACAAAGGACCCTAGAATAATGAAGCAAGGAAAACATTCAGGTTTGGCTCATTCACGAGAGTGTAGTTGATCGAGCCCTGCTCTTCATGCTACTTCGTCTCTCAATTGTTTTCGAAATATGGCTAGATTTATCATCATGCAAATTCTTGGATATGGGATCATCAACATAAAGTATGATGTTTTAATGTTTTCCAAACAAGGAAAAAAGATTTACATGCAAATTACTAGCAAGATGTAAAATATTTCAACAAAGAATCTCGGTAGTTTTTGATATATTGAATGTTTGGTGGGTACTACTGTCAAAAGATATTTTATTTGTAGAACTTTGAGAGCAATCTACCACTAACTTTTAGATTAAAATTTCACCTAACATTGGGAACTAAGCTTAAATTTGTTTAAAGGGGAAAACTTGGTGTAAACTTTGTCTCGGAAATGGGCTTGTGGTATTCTGAGCCATATTATTTGTACTTGCTTTAATTTAAAGGAAAACACATTCTTTTTACTATGAAAATTCAAAAATGTTTATTTGTTCTTAAAAGTTGGAAACTCCATTATTGGTAGCATTATTGTTCACCATGCCAAGATGCACGCATCTACAAAATATCGAAACATTACCATATTATGTACTCCCTCTATCCCAAGGCTTAAGGCATATAACTTTTTTGAAAAGTAAAGCCATGTAAAGTTTGACCAAACTTTTAGAAAAACTATCAAGAACTATTATACTATATAGATACCATGTGAAAATATGTTTCATGATGTTTAAAAGGGTATGAATTACATATTATAAATATTAATATTTTTCTCTAAAAACATGGTCAAACTTTAGTTGGTTTGACTTTTTAAAAAAGTTATATGCCTTAAGCCTTGGAACGGAGGTAGTACATATATGGCCATATATTTACTCTTGTTGTTCGCCTTGAAGCCTAAGAATGTTCATACACTATAGGCCATATTGTGAAGAATATTTATTTTTTCAAAAGTTGTGAAGACTCGTGATTATCAACATGCAAATGCTTACCAAGAAATCAAATCTTTCAAAAATATCGTTGGTTTTCGGTACATTGATTGCATGGTGGCTACCGTAAAAACATAGATATAGAACTTTAAGAGAAATCTACCACTTACTTGTATGTCAAATTTTACTCCCTCCATCCTAAGGCTTAAGGCCTATATTTTTTGAAAAGTCAAGCCATAGAAAGTTTGACCAAACTCTCAGAAAAAACTATCAAGAATTATTATATTATATAGATACCATGTGAAAATATGATTCATGATGTATGAGAGAGTATGTATTACGTATTGTAAATATTAATATTTTTCTCTTAAAACTTGGTCAAACTTTAGGTAGTTTCAATTTAAAAATAACTTAGGCCTTAAGCCTTGGGATGGAGGTACTACATAATATTGGCAAATCAGCTTAAATTATTTGAGAAGAAGGGAGTACTACTACAAGAAAAAAAAAGAGCGCTCCTACTTCCAAACTAGCTTGTTGCGGGTGTGCTTGCTTCTTCCTCCTCCTAGGGTGTGAAATCGAATGAATGGAGGTGGGTTAGTGGGGAGTAGGAAGGCTAGCCGGATCATAGTGGTGTCCCCCGCAAAAATAAAAAATAAAAAGAGCATAATGGATAATGTTGTGCATCCGATGCAATGGGACACCCCTTGTACACCACTTTAAGCAGTATAGTGTATGGTGATGATTTTACTATCCCCCTGAAATTTACTAGTGCTACGCACTGTACCTGTACCTCATGTCACGAACTCATCGTAGCAGATCAAGGCTTACTCCTCCTGCTACTTTCTCTTCGAGTGTTTTCAAAATATGGCCAAATTTGCCGGCATGCAAATTCTTGGATATGGGATCATAAACATAAAGTATGATGTAGATATGGCCATGACTATAACATTCTAGCATTAGATCCTAGAAATAAGATGAACCCAGATGTGTGCATCACATTCATGCATAGAAAATCCGAATAATTTTTGCGCTTTTAAACAGAACTTTTCAGAGTGATTGAAGCTTCTCTCAACTTGATGGAATTGAAGTTGATCATCAAGTTGACTATTTTAAGTTTCATTATGACCTTTGTTAAAACCTTATTTGAGTAAACATGAATTTATCTAAGGATAGATCAAAGATAATAAAAGGTTACTCTTAATACATTGCTTAAAGGATTAATAATTGATCCTTAAGGGATAATACCATAATATTTAGCATAAAAACTCATAAGTGCCAAGTTAAGATTACAACTAAAGTAATATAAATGTAATGACTAATCCTGATCTATCTTATTCTTATTTATTCTTACTATGAGTATCATAGTAATACCTAACTTTATCTCTTTAATGAGGTTGAGTTGGAAAGAGACTAAGTCAAGATCATTCACCATATATCTATCTTTCTATATCAATCTTTATGGAACTTATCTCAATATCTGTTGTTCATCAGTGATTGAGTAATCAACCATTGATTCAAAAATTCTTTAACTATCAATACTGGATCTACTACTTCTTGATCTTATCATAGAATCTACTTAAATCTTATAAGGAAGGCATGGTCCATAAATAACCTTAACCCAATATGAGATACTAAGAAGATAATTCCAATACAATTGAAAAGTAGTATTGATGAAACCTTGGATAGCCAATTGGAAACCTAAGCTATAAATGATTGAAGGATTTTAGTGATCATACTTGCTCACCAAGAATGAATACTTATATCAAGTATAAGTGATATTGGTATGTAGAACATGATTAAAACTCTAGTAGAGATAAGTTATCCTAGAGTAGTCATTACAAGCCACATTAATATAATGTGAGGTTTGAGTGTGAGTTATTAGAGTAAAGTAAATGTAGCATGATATTATTCAATTAAAGCTAGTTTAGCATAGAGTTATGGAAGAAGTGTTATTCATCTTAAATGATCGTTAGCCTTAGAGAAAGGTAGTTGGATACATACATACATCTGATGAAGTAATATTATTGATGGATGTTTAAGGAAGATTATGAGTGGAGTTTGAAAGAACTACTTGTTGGATTGAAGATTATCAATAGTAGAGTAGTGGGTACAACCAAGCAAGGATATGGGAACAGTATGAAATACTTTAGTATCAAACTCATTAGATTCATCCATGAGTTTAGAAGAATAAAAGGTGTCTAAGAATATTCTTGTGAAGTAAAGTTCATCATATTAACTATGATGATGGAGAGAGAGAGAGAAGTATTATATCTAGGAAAGGAATTCCTTAATTAAATGTCCAGGATGGTGAAGGAAGGAAAATAGACATTCTTGGAAAACACCCAACTCTAAATCTTAAACCAAGTATAGTGTCCATTTCAGGGATTTGATTCATCATCTTATGTTAATATCACTTTATAGAAATATTTTCCTATAACACATCACATAAGCATATCTCTGCCAATTCCAACCATCATGATTATATGTGCTTAGGAGTATCTTTACCAATTCCTTTCTACAAAACATTCTAAATATAACTTTTATTCCTAAAGGTGATGTTATCAAATATCCCAAACAGAAAACAATATGCTTAGTTATTAAATCTTTACTCATATCCACAAAGGAATATAAGTATGTTAAAACCCTAAACCCTAGGATAAATATTCATAATTCAAACCCTAAACTTCTTTATTTATCATAATAGAATATATACATTGCCAGTTTCCAAGCCAATGGAAGTAGTAATAACCATACAAATTTCTTTTGCCTTTCATGCATCAAATAATGTTATAGGATCATTATACATATAAAAATTTCTATTCAAACTATGAGCCAACTAGAGTTAAGTTTTATAAACAAATAAGAATATATCATTTAATAAATCCTTGGTTAAAAGTGGAAAGAAAAATAATAAGAAAATCTTGTACAAAAAATTGAAAGAGGTTCATATAGAGAAAATTAAAGAAATATAAAAATATTATATAATAAAAGTTCACAAATGGTACCAAATATATTTTAGTATTACCACAATTAACCAGTGAATAAATTCTACAAAGAAAAGTTCAAATTAAAGACTATATACAAATCTGAAAAGGAAAACAGAAAATAGAAAAATGGAAAACAAATAAAAAAACAAGACCTGGCCATGGCCCAACTCCTACCTGCTTACCTGTCGCCCAGGAGCAGCCCACAAAGGCCTAGTAACCAGCCCAGCTCATTCTCTCCTACGACTGACGAGTGGGGCCAGGGAAGGATCACGGTTTGAGAAGAAAGACACACTAGGGGGTTTTTCGCAAAAACGACGTCATCGTCATCCTCACGCACACAGGCAGCTCGCTGGAGGAGCTCGCAGCCACCCGATGCCGTCGTCGTTGTTAGTAGTGCGTCAAGATACTCGACGTCGTTCCAGCGGTGGATAAGAAGGCCACCGTGACGCCCTGCCTCAATCCCTCCTTATCCTCTCTGATTCGAATGGGGCCGAAATCCTAGCTCACCGGAGCCACACCTCGCCGTCGAACCGCATCTCCCCACTCTCTTCCAAGTAGCCATGGAGAAGCCCCGTGCTCCGTAGATCATCCGGGTTGAATCTTGCATCAAGGGAAGCACTGGAGAGGGCGAATTCGCCGTTCCTCTTTGCGACTGTTCGTCGGAATCCTCGTCGGAGAGCTCGCCTCCGACCACGCCGGTCCTCGTCAACCTCTCTATCATCATCAGGGTGAGTTCCTGAACACTCCAGCATTCCTAAATCGCTGTATCTCGTTGTTAAACACGGTCGCACCTTCTGTCACCGTCGGCCATCGTCGGAGCTCGTCGGAGCTAAAGCTCCGATGACTATTTCCGAGCGGCGCTGCCACTTTGGGGTTCAGCGCGTTGCGCTGATTCGAACTAGGTTAGTTTCGCTTGTTAGGGCGCCGTGAATCGTCGTCGGCGACCACCTACTGACGGTGGTGGTGGTGCTGACGCCATAGCTACGGCATGCCTACGCCACCCTGGACCCAGTTCCCTGCTTGACCTGGTCTTTGTCTCGAGTGGCAAGTGACATGGCCTAGGGCCCATATGTCATTGACTAGGGATAGCCAACAAGTCGGTAACAAATGCATTTTCTTTAACCTGTGCGCTGAGGTGGCCACTGGCCCACTAATCAGTGACTCAAGCTAGGTATGGGTGCGGTGTAAAAAGTCAAATCATGTTTAAGAAATAAATAAAATTTTCTAAACTTAATTATTAATATTCCAGAAATCAAATAAATGATTAAATCTTGTTTAATTAATAACTTTTGATTTATAATTCAGAAAATTATGTATAATATATAAAAATTTGTAGAAAAATAAACTCTACAACTTAAAATTATTATCAAATATTATTATGATGATTATTAAATTAAATATTATTTAATAATGGTTTTATCAGTAATAAAACTTTGATAATTCAAATTTTAATAATGGTAAATGTTAAAAATATAAATAGAATACCAAAACTCTTAGAAAATAAGAATTATAACTTAAAATTATAATCATGCATTATAATTCGACTTAATTAAGTAATTATTATTTATTAAGTCTTTATAAAGTAATAAGTATTATAAAAATCATATCTTATTAGTTATAAATCATAAAAATAAATATAATATACCAAAATGATCACAAAAATAATATCTACATGTTTAAAATATAATATTATACTTTTGAGTTAATTAAAAATTCAAATATTTTAATAACTCAATTTTAAACTTATTTACTTAATTAATAATTCATATAAGGATAAATAAAATTTGTTAATATTTCGAAAATGATTTAATTAAGTCTAATAAATAGTATTAGTCTTAAATATTAATAATATGAAGCCATAATGGTTTAAAACATTATAAATACCTTTTTATTAAATTATCTCCAACCTTAAGTGAAGATTATATTCTCAAAGTATTCCAATTCATAATAAAAACCTTAAAGAAAAACTTGTGAATAAATCAGATCCTGTCTATCTACTTTAACCACCAGATTACAAAAACTACCACAACACTATAATAAATCCATAAGTAGTTAAGCAATATTATATCTTGGTTTATAAACTATAACCACTCATCTATAAAAAGGTAAATGATACTACTCCATTATAAAATCAAGAAACCACTACACCAAGTAAAAGTATAACCATCTTAAGTAGCCTTAAGGAAACATTACCAAGTACACCAAAATACAAATGTTATAAGCATTATACTTTCAAACTATCTTTGTTTTAAAGTTAACTTTATTCTACAAGAATCTAAATATAACACTATAAGCATTGTTATATGTTTTATAGTTAACTTTAATGTGAACTAGTTAAGTTATAAAGCATCTCAAGCCCAAACTATTCAAGCAAGCACAAATAACATCAACCACCACTAACTAACCACAGAGATTGTTTAAACCATAGAAAAGGAATCTTTTCTTCGAAACTTATTCGTTTTGCCACTTCAGACAATATATAATAAATAATCAAGATCACATTACTTCATACTTTACCTGCATACTTAGGATCGATAACATTTAAGACCTTTATAAGTGACTCTACTTATAAAGTAAAGCTTTGAGATAAACTATTAAAGTGTAAACAATTTTGAATAGCATTTCATAGACATATATTTTATTGCTGCATAAATATGTGTTGTTCACACACACTCACAAGCCCTAATAAGAAGCACAAGTGTGAAACTTATCTAAAAGGACAACACATTCTTAAGTAACCATTTCCGGAATCCAAACCCTAGAACAACGTTATTCCCAAGATTCGCGTTTATAAAAGTGCATCTCATTACTTATGCATAAAGCATACTGCCTTTTTAAACATTAGTCCTTACCGGACCAATGATGTTGATTTCAGATTTTGGATCTTATACTAACTCGAAGACCGTGAGTGCATAATCTTGCAATCACAAAAGGCAAGTTTACACTTGCTCATGTCCTTTGTTTATTTTCTGTAAAGTATTTTACAAATCCAGTGTTATCATCACCTGTATTTGAAAAAGATCAGAAAACAATATTTTCGATAATAATGTGAACTATTGGTTACTGATCCAGGGTGATCAGCTAATCTATTAAATCTAACAGTTGGAATACCACTGTTCAGAACTATATCACCTAGGACTTAACAACCAATGTCGCCAGTGATTCTTGCGTCGTATATTACACGTTGACCATGAGATCTGGAATGGGACGGAGAAGTCAGCTATATCTTCTTCCTCTCGCATGAAGCCGGATGTGCAGGTCGTGGCTGTTATCCTCGAAGCGTGCATATTAATTGGTAATTCGTAGAGGATATGCAGCATATGGGTGGGAACCCTCAACGTCCCACAATAGTTCTGACATCTAACGGTTTGTACAAACCATTGCCTTAATCCAATATGTGCTCATGTTGTACACCAAGGAGGCATGCGAGGTCGCGAAGGGGGCAGTGATTGGCTTGGATCATCTTCTGGGCCCCACATCATGGAATTGTGGACGGGAATAAGCTGCCCGGTTGTGCAACAAAGAGTTGATCTCTCATGGGTAAAGTAACACACCTCTGTAGAGTGTAAGAACTGTAACTTGTTACTCCCTGTTCCGGGAAGGAGCTGCGAACGTGGCGGGAAAGGAACTCCATGAAAGTTTCTGGTAAATCCGTGAAGGCTGACGGACATAGCTTTTCAGAATAAAAGAAACCTTTGAAGAAATGTTTATAAAAAAACTTGCATTGCCTACGACCTATGGTATGTGGCTGTAATTATAGTGCATCAAACACTCCTTTTCTAGTGAACTTGCTGATTACGCTCGTACTCAAAGTATCTTCTTAACCCTTGCTAGATTCGGAAGCCGTTACAGACAACATCTACATCAAGTTATGCTCCAGGACTCATCATCCAATGCTAAAGATCTTCAATGCAGACAATAAAATCAACATATACATCAACTCAAGTGAAGACGAAGTTACTGATTTGATAGGAATATAATCTCTAGCCAAAGAACCTAATTCTATAGTGTATTGCAATAGCAACAGTGACAATCCCTTAGTTAAAATACTAGTCTTAATAGGATAATAGTTCTTGCGTTGTTTATCTTTGATTCTTCTTCGTAAGAAGTTCTTTCTCTCTGTTTAACCTAGAGTGTTCTCTGGATCTTGTGTAAAGAGTGAGTTATAACCTTTAGCCATGTATTGGACCCGTTGTGTTTCTGTTGTGCCATTCTGAGGGATGTAATACTAGTGAACGGTGTTTCATTGGTGTTATGTCAATGATTATAGTATACTACATCATGCAGTGGTATGCTGGGTCACCGCAGTTGATATCAGAGCATATGCTTTGACCTTAGGTTGGAAACCTAGTAAATGGGTAGAACCTGTAGGACACATCCTAGCAATAATAAAGAGTTCTCTAGTGATATGAGGGAGATTAACTTGAGAATAATCCTGTTATGTCACTAGTGCGATAATTATTTAGTATAATTGCAAATCCAATCATTTCCCAAGAGTTTTAACTCTATGTGACTGATGATAATTTGTTATCTACAGTTCCACACGGCACCTCGATATCCACCCCGGAATGTTCAAGTGATGAACAAGACGTTGAATGACTACGGAGGGGATTGGACAGATAATCTCCGACAACTTCTATGGAGTTTGGATTGTGAATCAAGACTTTTGGTCAAGATTTAGAGTTACTATGATGGGCAGGTATTAGCTAAATACCGTGTCGTGATCATGTTACCCAAGAAGTTAGGACTTAAGGGAGAAATGCCATCAGGAGAAGCTAGGTGCATGGCATCTGATTATCAGATTGCTGTAGCAGCAGCCATAACAATGATCCGAGAACAAAAATCCCAAGATCTAGAAGGTAGTACTCATACCATTATACCACATGAAACCTCAAACCCAGAGCATGAGTTAGATCACTCTACTCTAGTTCAAGCAGAACCTACTCTAGCTATAGAGTATGTGGATCATTATCGGTCTTTGCTAAACACTCACCAAGTCTTAGTTCAGGAACTAGACACGGTCATTGAGGATTTTACTGATCCTGACAAAGAAATGGCACGTAGGAAGAAGTTAGATAAAGAAGCTAGGCATCCCAAATACATACCTTCAGGAGAAGTGTATGAGGAAACTGAGTTTGCTGACCCACATTCGGAAAATTATGCCTACTACCAAAATGACTCCAAGCCACCTGAAGACTTATGGACCAAGTACAACTCCGAACAACAAGAATGGAATAAAGTTATTCCTAATAACCCTAAGCCAAACAAGTATGGATGGGAAGTAGAATCTCAAGGTGGAACCATAGGAAATCCTATACCTTGTGATACAGGTATTGAAGAAGAGACCAACTATAACCATAGAGAGCCTTATGGACCATATGGGGGTGATACTAATCCAATCGACTTAGAAGAGTATTCCGATAGCTACTACACCAATATATATGAATCCAAAAAAAGGCTAAGGAGCCAGCTTACTATGAAGAATCATTGCTGGAAAACTAGGAATATTCGGCGGAAGATTACGCCAACTCTAGTCATTTTTCAATGACTAATCTTATTCTAGGTACTTCTAATCAAGAATACGCACCTCCTGGATGCTCTTATGCTCCAGAAGGCAGTCGTAGGACTTCACGTCATCATGGACGGAATTCCAGGAAGCACTAGAGGAAGATGAAAGTAATGAAGGAACAACATCCCAAGGGTTGAGAGGTTGAATAATGTACATAGAGGGTAATGCGTATTGTAGTTTGAAAGGTTTGCCAAAATAAGTGAGGATATACTCACAAGAACAAGAAGTTCTTGTAAGATAGTTGTGTAAATAGGTGAGGAGCAAACCAGTGGAACATCTAGTACATTTGTAAATTATTTAAAACCTATGTATAATACATGGTATATGATTTGTTGTTTATTGACTTTTGGATCTTTCTGAATCTTCTTGATTGACTAGATCTGTACATGAAGTTAATTAGGTGTGCAAATGCATGATGTAACACCCAGTTATTACTTAATGTCATGGATCTATATAGGAACGGGAATTCATGTAAGGGAGTGACGAGTTTCGAAGATCAAAAGGAAGACTTACTTGAAGGATGAAGCAAGATATAAGGAGTATTAACACCATTTGGAGGATAGATAAAGCATGGACTATTCTTAGTCTGATTCAAGAAATAAATTTGGTGTAGAAGATGTATGGATCCACAAGACATAATAGATTTTAAAGCTCATTTAAAAGTAGGTAAGATGCTAAGAAGTTAATGAAATAGTTGTACCAAGTTCATGGTAGTATCATGAATAAGTACAAATAAGACGTCTTGGAACCAAAAGGGTATTCAAGCTCTCACAATTCAGAGAGAATGCCAGTTGTAGGTGGGAAACTGTAAAGTAATACCTACCACCTAGAATGTTCCGCCATTGGTATTTAATCCATAATCGGCATTTTGATCCACAGTTGGTATATTGTTCGTAGTCAGTGGGGTTGACATAGTTAACCTAATCATCTTAATGGTTGCATAAAGGGCATAAAATTTGGCCTAAGTTAGATAATTCAAGATGCTTCGCAAAGTCAGACTTATCCCAACGAAAAGGTCCAATAGTAAGTATGACATATAGTGCTGAAAGATTTGCTTCGGAGATCCACAACTATGTGGATACACCGTATAATCTTTCATCAGACCCTAATTAGGTAAAGTATACACTGAGCAGAAGCCAATATTCTAGTTATTAAGCCAATAAATGCTTAATATACAATTTAAAGACTATTAGTAAACCCTAAGGGGGAGAGTAGACATTATGAATGAAAGTTGAAGAAATACTTAGGTAATAATGAAAGATTATCTAAAAACTGAATAAGGTATAAGCTTGAAGGTGATATAAGGTTAATCCTAACCGACTAATTCTAGAAGAAACAACTTTTAAGTAACCCTTAAGAAGTAATAGAGAACACCTAATTGGGCAAGTATTGAGAATAAGAAGTTCCAATGGGTATGGACGAATTGAGTTCAAATCCAATATTGGAAGGAGTACCAGTATCAACTATCCTATGACAAGAATACAAATATAGTCTTCTAACCACAAACACGGGCATATAGAAACTTAAAACATGTTATAGTGAGACCCTCTAGACTGTATTTAACATAGTAATAAAGTTTGATGATTAAATAAAAAGAATTGGATTAGGATATCTAATCAAGTCATAGAATACTACAATTAATTCTATTTAAGGTTATCATGGAGTAGAGAAATGTAGCACCCACTACAAGTCAATTCCTTACTCTGAAATGTGAGAGTTTGCGAACTTCGAGGACGAAGTCTATTTTAAGGGGGGGAGTCTGTAACATCCCAGCATTAGAACCTAGAAATAAGCTAAATCCAGATGTGTACATTGCATTCATGCATAGAAAATCCGAATAATTTTTGTGCTTTTAAACAGAACTTGTCAGAGTGATTGAAGCTTCTCTCAACTTGATGGAATTGAAGTTGATCATCAAGTTGACTGTGATAAGTTTCATTATGACCTTTGTTAAAACCTTATTTGGGTAAACATGAATTGATCTAAGGATAGATCAAAGATAATAAAATGTTACTCTTAATACATTGCTTAAAGGATTAATAATTGATCCTTAAGGGATAATACCATAATATTTAGCATAACAACTCATTAGTGCCAAGTTAAGATTACAACTAAAGTAATATAAATGTAATGACTAATCCTGATCTATCTTATTCTTATTTATTCTTACTATGAGTATCATAGTAATACCTAACTTTAACTCTTTAATGAGGTTGAGTTGGAAAGAGACTAAGTCAAGATCATTCACCATATATCTATCTTTCTATATCAATCTTTATGGAACTTATCTCAATATCTGTTGTTCATCAGTGATTGAGTAATCAACCATTGATTCAAAAATTCTTTAACTGTCAATACTGGATCTACTACTTCTTGATCTTATCATAGAATCTACTTAAATCTTATAAGGAAGGCATGGTCCATAAATAACCTTAACCCAATATGAGATACTAAGAAGATAATTCCAATACAATTGAAAAGTAGTATTGATGAAACCTTGGATAGCCAATTGGAAACCTAAGCTATACATGATTGAAGGATTTTAGTGATCATACTTGCTCACCAAGAATGAATACTTATATCAAGTATAAGTGATATTGGTATGTAGAACATGATTAAAACTCTAGTAGAGATAAGTTATCCTAGAGTAGTCATTACAAGCCACATTAATATAATGTGAGGTTGTAGTGTGAGTTATTAGAGTAAAGTAAATGTAGCATGATATTATTCAATTAAAGCTAGTTTAGCATAGAGTTATGGAAGAAGTGTTATTCATCTTAAATGATTGTAAGCCTTAGAGAAAGGTAGTTGGATACATACATACATACATCTGATGAAGTAATATTAGTGATGGATGTTTAAGGAAGATTATGAGTGGAGTTTGAAAGAACTACTTGTTGGATTGAAGATTATCAATAGTAGAGTAGTGGTTAGAACCAAGCAAGGATATGAGAAAACTATGAAATACTTTAGTATCAAACTCATTGGATTCATCCATGAGTTTAGAAGAATAAAAGGTGTATAAGAACATTCTTGTGAAGTAAAGCTCATCATATTAACTATGATGATGGAGAGAGAGAAGTATTATATCTAGGAAAGGAATTCCTTAATTAAAGGTCCAGGATGGTGAAGGAAGGAAAATAGACATTCTTGGAAAACATCAAACTCTAAATATTAAACCAAGTATAGTGTCCATTTCAGGGATTTGATTCATCATCTTATGTTAATATCACTTTATAGAAATATTTTCCTATAACACATCACATAAGCATATCTCTGCCAATTCCAACCATCATGATTATATGTGCTTAGGAGTATCTTTACCAATTCCTTTCTACAAAACATTCTAAATAAATATAACTTTTATTCCTAAAGACAATGTTATCAAATATCCCAAACAGAAAACAATATGCTTAGTTATTAAATCTTTACTCATATCCACAAAGGAATATACGTATGTTAAAACCCTAAACCCTAGGATAAATATTCATAATTCAAACCCCAAACTTCTTTATTTATCATAATAGAATATATACATTGCTAGTTTCCAAGCCAATGGAAGTAGTAATAACCATACAAATTTCTTTTGTCTTTCATGCATCAAATAATGTTATAGGATCATTATACATATAAAAAATTTCTATTAAAACTATGGGCCAACTCGAGTTAAGTTTTATAAAAAAATAAGAATATATCATTTAATAAATCCTTGGTTAAAAGTGGAAAGAAAAATAAGAAGAAAAGCTTCTACAAAAAATTAAAAGAGGTTCATATAGAGAAAATTAAAGAAATATAAAAATATTATATAATAAAAGTTCACAAATGGTACTAAATATATTTTAGTATTACTACAATTAACCAGTGAATAAATTCTACAAAGAAAAGTTCAAATTAAAGATTATATACAAATCTAAAATGGAAAACATAAAACAGAAAAAATGGAAAACAAATAAAAAAACAAGACCTGGCCATGGCCCAACTCCTACCTGCTTACCTGTTGCCCAGGTGCAGCCCACAAAGGCCTAGTAACCAGCCCAACTCATTCTCTCCTACGACTAACGAGTGGGGCCAGGGAAGGATCACGGTTTGAGAAGAAAGACACACTAGGGGGTTTTCCGCAAAAATGACGTCATCGTCATCCTCACGCACACAGGCAGGTCGCTGGAGGAGCTCTCCGCTGCCCGATGTCGTCGTCGTTGTCAGCAGTGCGTCAAGATACTCGACGTTGTTCCAGCAGGGGATAAGAAGGCCACCGCGATGCCCTGCCTCAATCCCTATCCACAATCCCTCCTTATCCTCTGCGATTCAAATGGGGCTGAAACCCTAGCTCACCGGAGCCACACCTCGCCGTCGAACCGCATCTCCCCCACTCTCTTCCAAGTAGCCATGGAGAATCCCCGTGCTCCGTAGATCATCCGGGTAGAATCTTGCATCAAGGGAAGCACTGGAGAGGGCGAATTTTGTCGTTCCACTTTGCGACAGTTCGTCGACATCCTCCTCGGAGAGCTCGCCTCCGACCATGCCAGTCCTCGCCAACCTCTCTATCATCATTAGGGTGAGTTCCTGAACACTCCAGCATTCCTAAATCGATGTATCTCATTGTTAAACGCCATCGAACCTTCTGTCATCGTCGGCCACCGTCGGAGCTCGTCGGAGATGAAGCTCCGATGACTATTTCCGAGCGGCGCCGCCACTTTGGGGTTCAGCGCGGTTGCGCTGATTCGATATAGGTTAGTTTCGCTTGTTAGGGCGCCATGAATCGTCGCCGGCGACCACCTACTAACGGTGGTGGTGGTGATGACGCCATAGATACGTCATGCCTACGCCACCCTAGACCCAGTTCCCTGCTTGACCTGGTCCTTGTCTCACGTGGCAAGTGACATGCCCTAGGGACCATATGTCATTGACTGGGGATAGCCAACCAGTCGGTAACAAATGCATTTTCTTTAACCTGTGCGCTGAGGTGGCCACTGGCCCACTAGTCAGTGACTCAAGCTAGGTGTTGGTGCGGTGTAAAAAGTCAATTCCTGTTTAAGAAATAAATAAAATGTTCTAAACTCAACTATTAATTTTCCAGAAATCAAATAAATGATTAAATCTTGTTTAATTAATAACTTTTGATTTATAATTCAGAAAATTATGTATAATATATAAAAATTTGTAGAAAAAAAACTCTACAACTTAAAATTATTATCAAATATTATTATGATGATTATTTAAATAAATATTATTTAATAAAGGTTTTATAAGTAATAAAACTTTGATAATTCAAATTTTAATAACGGTAAATGTTAAAAATATAAATAGAATACAAAAAATCTTAGAAAATAAGAATTATAACTTAATAATCATGCATTATAATTCAACTTAATTAAGTAATTATTATTTATTAAGTCTTTATAAAGTAATAAGTATTATAAAAATCATATCTTATTAATTATAAATCATAAAAATAAATATAATATACCAAAATGATCACAAAAATAATATCTACATGTTTAAAATATAGTATCCTACTTTTGAGTTAACTAAAAATTCAAATATTTTAATAACTCAAATTTAAACTTATTTACTTAATTAATAATTCATATAAGGATAAATAAAATTTGTTAATATTTCTAAAATGAGTTAATTAAGTCTAATAAATAGTATTAGTCTTAAATATTAATAATATGAAGCCATAATGGTTTAAAACATTATAAATACCTTTTATTAAATTATCTCCAACCTTAAGTGAAGATTATATTCTCAAAGGATTCCAATTTATAATAAAAACCTTAAAGAACAACTTGTGAATAAATCAGATCTTTTCTATCTACTTTAACCACCAGATTACAAAAACTACCACAACACTATAATAAATCCATAAGTAGTTAAGTAATATTATATCTTGGTTTATAAACTATAACCACTCATCTATAAAAAGGTAAATGATACTACTCCATTATAAAATCAAGAAACCACTACACCAAGTAAAAGTATAACCATTCTTAAGTAACCTTAAGGAAACATTACCAAGTACACCAAAATACAAATGTTATAAGCATTATACTTTCAAACTATCTTTGTTTTAAAGTTAACTTTAGTCTAAAAGAATCTAAATATAACACTATAAGCATTGTTATATGTTTTATAGTTAACTTTAGTCTGAACTAGTGATGTTATAAAGCATATCAAGCCCAAACTATTCAAGCAAGCACAAATAACATCAACCACCACTAACTAACCACAAAGATTGTTTAAACCATAGAAAAGGAATCTTTTCTTCAAAAGTTATTCGTTTTGCCACTTCAGACAATATATAATAAATAATCAAGATCACATTACTTCATACTTTATCTGTATACTTAGGATCGATAACATTTAAGCCCTTTATGAGTGACTCTACTTATAAAGTAAAGTTTTGAGATAAAATATTAAAGCATAAACAATTTTGAATAGCATTTCATAGATATATATTTTATTGTTGCATAAATATGTGCTGTTCACACACACTCACAAGCCCTAATAAGAAGCACAAGTGTGAACCTTATCTAAAAGGACAACACATTCATAAGTAACCATTTCCGATTCCAAACCCTAGAACAACGTTATTCCCAAGATTCGCGTTTATAAAAGTGCATCTCATTACTTATGCATAAAGCATACTGCCTTTTTAAACATTAGTCCTTACCGGACCAATGATGCTGATTTCAGATTTTGGATCTTATACTAACTCAAAGACCGTGAGTGCATAATCTTGCAATCACAAAAGGCAAGTTTATACTTGCTCATGTCCTTTGTTTATTTTCTGTAAAGTATTTTACAAATCCAGTGTTGTCATCACCTGTATTTGAAAAAGATCAGAAAACACTATTTTGGATAATAATGTGAACTATTGGTTACTGATCCAGGGTGATCAACTAATCTATTAAATCTGACAGTTGGAATACCACTATTCAGAACTATATCACCGAACTTAACAACCAACGTTGCCAGTGATTCTTGCGCTGTATATTACGCGTTGACCATGAGATTTGGAATGGGACGGAGAAGTCAGCTATATCTTCTTCCTCTCGCATGAAGCTGGATGTGCAGGTCATGGCTATTATCCTCGAAGCGTGCATATTAATTGGTAATTCGTAGAGGATATGCAGCATATGGGTGGGAACCCTCAACGTCCCACGATAGTTCTGACATCTAACTGTTTGTACAAACCATTGCCATAATCCAATATGTGGGTATGGTGTACACCAAGGAGGCATGCGAGGTCGCGAAGGGGGCAGTGATTGGATTGGATCATCTTCTGGGCCCCACATCATGGAATTGCGGACGGGAATAAGCTGCCCTGTTGTGCAACAAAGAGTTGATCTCTCATGGGTAAAGTAACGCACCTCTGCAGAGTGTAAGAACTGTAACTTGTTACTCCCTGTTCTGGGAAGGAGTTGTGAACGCGGCGGGAAAGGAACTCCATGAAAGTTCTGGTAAACCCGTGGAAACTGACAGACATAGCTTTTCAGAATAAAAGCAACCTTTGAAGAAATGTTTATAAAAAAAACTTGCATTGCCTACGACCTATGGTCTGTGGCTATAGTTATAGTGCATCAAATACTCCTTTTCTAGTGAACTTTCTGAGTATGCTCGTACTCAAAGTATCTTCTTAGCCCTTGCTAGATTTGGAAGCTGGTACAGACAACATCTATATCAAGTTATGCTCCAGGACTCATCATCCAATGCTAAAGATCTTCAATGCAGACTAGAAAATCAACATATACATCAACTCAAGTGAAGACGAAGTTACTGATTTGATAGGAATATAATCTCTAGCCAAAGAACCTAATTATGTAGTGTATTGCAATAGCAGCAATGCCAATCCCTTAGTTAAAATACTAGTCTTAATAGGATAATAGTTCTTGCGTTGTTTATCTTTGATTCTTCTTCGTAAGAGGTTCTTTCTCTCTCTTTAACCTAGAGTGTTCTCTGGATCTTGTGTAAAGAGTGAGTTATAACCTTTAGCCATGTATTGGACCCGCTGTGTTTCTGTTGTGCCATTCTGAGGGATGTAAGACTAGTGAACGGTGTTTCATTGGTGTTATGTCAATGACTATAGTATACTACATCATGTAGTGGTATGCTGGGTCACCGCAATGACCCTAGTCGTTCGGCTTGAAATCCAAAACTGTCCATACTCATTAACAACTAAGCTTAAATTCGTTTCGATCTTACCACTTACTTTTAGGTTAGAATAATACACGGGTGGTGGGAGTACATTTTATGCCAAGGACCTAAAAAGAGGGAAAATTACATCGAGACCCATACATTTTGCACAAAGGACCCTAAAATTATTAAGCAAGAAAAGTAGTCGGATTCAGATCATTCTCAAGAGAGAAGCTGATCGAACCATGATTCTCTTCATGCAACTTCCTCTCTCGATTGTTTTCAAAACATATCTATATTTGTCGGCATGCAAATTCATTTACAACTAAGCTTAAATTCATTTAGATCTTACCACTTACTTTTAGGTTAGAATTTTACACGGTCGGTGGGAGTACATTTTAAACCAAGGACCTAAAAAGAGGTAAAATTACATCGAGATCCATACATTTAGCACAAAGGACCCTAAATTAATTAAGCAAGGAAAATAATCGAGTTTAGATCATTCTCGAGAGAGCAGCTGATCCAGCTATGATTCTCTTCATGCTACTTCCTCTCTTGATTATTTTCCTAACATGGTCAGATTTACCGGCATGCAAATTCTTGGATATGGGAAATCAATATAAACTATTGTAACTACCTCGGTGAATTACGCTCCTAGTTACAAGCCTGGATGAGCAGAAATGGTTGAAATAGTATGGTGGGGCCCAAATGCCACTCACAGGTAGACCTTTCGGCCGTCCCAACCATTTCCAAACATCGGGACAAGAACGGGCGTAATCGGTGAAAGGGATCAACTACATACACAAATGAGTATGTATGCAAGCCACCATACAATAGTACATCAGAGCCATTCCATCTAAAAAAAAGGAAATATAGCAACGCCATACGGCAAGATCCAAATATCCTAGATAGATATAATAGTTTAGGATATCTCCTCATACATCAAACATCAGAGTATCAGGCGGAAGCGGAAGACAAAATCCGAGTACGGATAAGAGGCAAATCGGCATAAGATGCCCCATAAATAAGCAGATCCATACAGATCTCACGGATCCCCATTCCGGAATCTCTACGAATGATCGTTGCCCACATCGTCTCTTCACCCAGTATCCATCTTGCGAATGTACCTGTTCATCTGAACCAATAATTTATCGTGTGAGACCCTAGGGGTACTCAGCAAGTCTTTATGCCGCTAAAGGGGACACAACCTGGGGTGACACAATTGCAGCAAAAGATAAACCCTAGCAATTCTATAGATACTCGCTAACCATCCGCCTAACCAAAGATAGACGGACGTCCGTGAATTAATAACAACAGTTATAACGGTAATCTTAACAGATCCATCCTCCTCCTCGCTTACCGACGAGGAAGCAGACGAACAACCCCCCATCCGTTGGCAGTTTTATTATCCATTCCATGAGTGTTGCACTATTTACTAGTCAAGTACTTAGTCAGATTGAAAGCGGTACTTTAGTTATGCTTGTCTATGATCGAGAAACTGTGCTCCAAGTCGTCCATAACCGCGGACACGGCTTTCAGAAAGTTTTACCCTGCAGGGGTGCACAAATAGCAACACACACTCGATATACCTCAGAAAAACCAAATCAAAACCCAACGAGGCAGTCACGACAAAGCAATTACAGGATTCAGAAATATTTCAGGGGGCCACCCCATTAAGCTCCCCGCGACGAAGTTGGCCGACTCTGAGATGGACTCAAGGTTTGCGCCAATGGTTGTGAACGACTGGGAACCCGAAAATGTGACTGGGCTTGTCGACACCGCGAAAACACTCCGCTTTCCTAAACAGTACAGTGTGCATCACCTCGCACAATTTAAATAAAGCAGTAAAGCATGGCATAAGTACAGAATAGTAAATAAAACCCCAAACTAGTTTGTGGCCCCAAGAAATAAGAATGAATCAAGCTCTGGCTCAGGGGGGGTCATAAGCCTCCCGGATGTGGATAGCACGAATATTCAAGGAACAGGAATCAAGTACTCGGGGTCCTATGGGACACAAGTGAGCCTGAAAAGCCAAATAGCAATTATGGCTCACCGATGCCACTTTCATTAGTTATCCCATTACTACTCAGGTTAAGTTGTTTAGGTACCTCGTTATCCATCAGACACTCACATGCCCTACACATGCTGTTCTACGACTCGCATGGCTCAAGCAACTCCTGTAGTAACGGCTCATGGGATGGAGGAACAAGCTTCAGTGGGGTTTAAAAGTAAAGGCTATGCAATACTTGGGATTCAATTTAATGCAATCGCGACTCAATGATGCAAGAATAAGATAGAGGCAATAGGTACTATATGTATGCAAGCATGTGGTAGTGCTTGCCTGGCAGCTCGATTGAGCGAGAGCAGGATCAGGTAGTGCTCACAGGTATCTTGATATATCCCACCTCGTGTCTATTCGAAGAAGAACCAAACAAACAAGGGCCAACATAAATAAAGTGCGCAAGCATATGAATTAAATGCGACAAGCAAACAATCATGCCATGATGAATGATGCACAATTTGCATGGCAATAAAGTAGCATGGCATGGGTGAGGTGTGGAATACAATAATAAAGCATTTAATTGAGTTTTGACCACATTTTAACCTCAAAATAGTTGCTGTACCCATTATATTTATATGATGCATGCTGCAAAACAGATGATGGAATGCATAAACAGAAAGGTCTCGTCGAGCTAATCATTTTAGACATATCATTTGTTAAATTTGGAGTTATAAGACAAAAGTTATTAATTAAGGAAAAAGGGCATTTTAATGTAATTTTAATTAACTTGGAAAATAAAGTGTCCAAAATATATTTTGAATGGCATATTTGAATTCCTCATATTTTTCTGGTTTGAAAACATATATTATTTGTTTAATTTGGATTTATATTTTAAAAGTTATTCAAAAACAGAATTTAAATTTGAATTTGAATTAAATTTGAAAAGATTTGAATTAAAATAGATACAGAAACATACTTTTTCTACACAGGATTAGCTAGCCACAGACTATGACAGGTGGGTCCAGCGCTGACTCAACAAAGACGTCTTGAAAAAATTTCTCACATGGTGCTGCCCGATACAGAGTGAGGTGGGGCCAGCCCAGCGGACCCTGCGCCCGTGGCGAGTCTTGAGGCGCCACGGCTCGGCGGGGGCTCTGAGTTGATGGGTGCAGATCTCAGGAGCCTTTTGCAAAACGCCACGAAGGTGACTGTGGGCCTAGAGGAGGCGGGTTTAGGAATAAAAAGCTAGAGGGGTTTTCCATAAAAGCGACTCGGCCTGCCTTGTGCTTCTTCTCTCTCCGCCTTCTTGTGACAGTCGATGCACGCCAGCCCAGGCTGTGTGTGAGCTCGAACAGAGGCGTTCTTGTGGCTTGGGCTTGGTGTCAGGGAGGTAGGCGTGGCCTAGATAGGGTGCTATCTTGAGGCGGGAGTGGCCAGACGAGAGGTGCTCGAAGAAACTAACGCGAGCACAAAGCCAGCGGGAAAACGGAGGTGTCGGGGAGGTTGGCCAGCTCACCGTGAGTGCATCGGTGCGGTTGGATCGGCTCGGCGCGATGGATTGGCGACAGCAGCGAACGGAGACTAGGGTTTGGGCTCGGCCTTGGCGTCGATCTGGTGGCTCTGGCGCTTCTCCTTGTATTGCGTGTCTGAGACGATCTGGGGACCCTCCTTGTACTCCTCGATCACCTCCATGTCGTGCTCGTCGCCTGGTACGGTGTAGCCGAGAGGAGGCCGAGGGTTTGCCGGCGACGATGTAGCCGGTGGTAGGAGAGGCAGGGGAAAAAGGGGATCGGCCTTGGGGTAGATCTGGGAGTAGCGAGGCGGAGAGGTGGTGGGGGTGGAGGATAAAGCGAGGGAGAGGGAGGAGGTACCGTGGGGAGGTGGTAGATGAAAAAGGTGGCTCGGCCACTTTTCCTCTCCTTCCTCCTCACGTGCTCGGTCTGGGCAGGCAGGGCAGGTAGGGGAGGCTTCCAGGTGGGGCAAGGCAGGAGGAGAGAGGCCAGGCTCGGGTGGGGCCGAGCTGCAGCGAGAGAGAGCTAGAGAGGGAGAGGGAGATGGGTGGCATGGAGCTCGGGTTGTAGCTAGGCTCGGGTAGGGTTTGGTTTGGGGTAGCTAGGGTTGGGGTGGTCAGGTGGGCTAGCTGGGTGGGGCCAGGGGACCATGTGGTGAGAGAGGAGAGAGAGGCCGAGAGAGAGAGGTGGTGTAACATGCTAGGGTTAGGGTTTAGCTTAGATGGGGGGTATGGTTAGAGAGGATGGGGTATGGTTAGATGGGTAGGTGATGGTTTAGGGTTTAGAGAGAGAGATAGATGGAGTGGTCCTTTATGACAAGATCAAGCATGCTCTAGACAAGCTCCAACAAGATCAAGTCAAGAAAAAGAGAGGGATGTGAAGCTAGGGTTTAAGCAAGATCAAAATAGATCAAGCCAAAAGAAAGGATAGAGAGAGAGAGAGAGAAATGATGATCCACTCAAGATTCAAATAAAAACCAAATACTAGAAAAGGTGGCACTTGCATGGCCCATGCAAAATATTTATTGCCATGTTGATTCTTGTGGAAACAATATTATTACATGGCATTATTATTTTGCATTCCCAAAAATTGGAATATAGCCAAGCAAAAAGGATTAAAAGGATTCCCCATGTGGAGTAGATGGAGATGACCATGTTTGAATAGAAATGGGACTTGCTAGTGTGTATGTGCCACTAGATGCTCAATAGTCCCAAAAATATCCCAACATGGCATAATCCATAATAATCCATGTGGAAGCTAGGAAAAAAAAGGGTTCCACTCACAAGGCATGCAAGGGTGGCCATGTGGCTCTCATATATCAATAATGTGAAAACAACATGATGCTAAGATGAGAGCATGTGGAAAAGAATTGGATCCATCCCAACCCACATGAGCTAGAGGTAAAACCAATAAGTGCCAAGCTCATATTTATTTGGATGGTGGAATTATAAGGTGGTGAAAGAAAAGGTGGTGGAGTTAGTAAAAGACATGCCCCCAACTCAACTTGGGCATTTAAACAATATATCAAGACCCAAATACAATATCAAGAGTCAAATACCATTAACAATGCATATGAGAGAAGAACCAAATGAAAAGGGGTTTTATATGATGCTCAAATGCAAGGTGGCATGATGACATGAGCATGATATAATGATGATGCAACAATTATATGTTTGAAGTAGCCATTATATTACTAATCCAAGTAGCATTACAATTGTTAGACAATTGGGATGCTACAACTCTCCCCCACTAAACAGGAATCTCTCCCTGAGATTCTAGGAAGAAGAAGAAGAAGACACAAAGAGGGTAGGATACTTGGCACGGAGCTCATCTTCACGTTCCCAAGTGGCTTCATCAACGGAATGGTGCGACCACTGCACCTTGCAAAACTTGCTAGACTTGTTGCGAGTCTTGCGTTTTGCTTGAGAAACAATGGTCAGAAGAGCTGAAGGACTGTCGTGAGACAAGAAGGATAGGATGGACATAGCTTCGGTTTTCTCAAGAACATGATACAAGAATAGCACCACTTGTGAAAGAAATGACAAGATGATGTATCATGGATAAAGAAAGACACACCGTTAAGATTAAAGATTTACCGATACTAGAGAGGATGAAAACTTTGTCTCGCCGGAAGAAAAGAGCTAGATTAGAGAGGTTTGAACCACTATGATAATAGCATCGTATCTTCTCTCGGATTGAGAACTGAAGTTCGGAAACAATATTGTCTTCAAACAATAGAGTCCCTTGATATCAACAGAAAGATTTAGCTAGACACCGTCGGATTAGATTCTTCTTGCGCCGGTAAGAACCAAAGGATCACGCAATTGAGGTGCGCAGATACAACTTCTAGAGACGGATGTGAAGCCATATCATGGTGGAATCCCGAGAAACAAAGAATATGGAAGATCTGGAGTTTATTGTAGAGATACTTATTGCTTTCTTTAGCCTTGAGGCTAACGCAATAGATTTGTGGCTGATGGCATCAACCATAATTGGCTTTACCACAGAAAAAGAATTGATGAAACAAAGAGAGAGATAGTTTTGTTTCATCTTGTTTGGGGATGTCGAGCACCGGTAGAATGACGAGGACAGAAAAGAGTTTGCGTTTGTTTCCACCAGATAATCGAGGATTTTGCTCCGTGTAGAAAGGGTGAGATCACCAACGAGAGATTATTGATTACTTCCTTCGAGAGAGCCCTCCGGAAAAACAAGGACGGAAGTAAAAGTATCAAGGGATAAAGGCCACTTCTAACTTCCGTGGAATGAGTGGAATCACATAAATTCACCAATTCAATGTACAAGAGCGAATGATAAGAGTAGTGGTATGGTAGCTACTCCATCCCGCACTCAAAGCATTACTCCGCACATGAATAAGAAAACCATGCAACCCAACTACCGAAACAGACTGAAGGTATTGATAAGAAGAGCTCATGGAACTCCGTAAGAAAACAAAGATTGATGCAAATGATTCACCGGATTCAAAGATAGATAAAGATGATGATGTTGTCGTCATGTTGGAAGTACCAAGCCACCGGAAAGATATGAAGGAAGATTACGGAGAACCACTGCAAGATTCCACAGATAAAGAAAAGATAACACCAACTTGAACGGAAGGAATACCAGATCTGGAAGGTCTTCATTGCCTCCGGTGGATTGAGCATAGACGCTAGAGCGAGAGGGTTTCAAAAGATCACTTGACGAGACTGAGGTGAAAAGAACTCCATGTTTTTCTTGAAATGTTGAGAGAAATTTAGCAGTCTTGAGGAATCTTCGGCGGAACGACGATGATAACTTGCCAACAAGGAACAACTCCAGATTGGTTGAAGATGGAGGATGGAATTAACAATGGATTGCCAATTCCAGAATTGAAGCAATGTGTTTAGCAGAAGGACGTGGCCGAGATAGGTGACTTCAAAAAGTCAGAATTCTCACTTTGAGAACTTTGCACACAGGCAGTGCTCACGAAGCTTGAGAGAAAGAGACACAGATGATCTTCCATGTCCTTCCATTGATATCGAATAGGTAAGCATATTATCAACATATACCACCATGGATTAACAAGATATTCCCAGAATACCAAGTTCAAGAGGCGGAAGAAACGAACAAATGCTCGAAACACTTTCTGAGCTCAACGCTCTTTGAAAGATCAATATTAAGAGCACGGGTTCGTGTTGAAGAAGATGCACTGGAAGAATAGATTATCTGGTCCTTCGGAAGAAGAAGAGATGTCACCTGGTTCACACTGTCGATCGGATCACCGGTTACAAAGATAAAGAGATCTTGGATAAGAAGCGATGATAGCTCATACCTAAAGCAAAGCTATCAGAGACAAAAAGATGCAATTCCCTCGTCTCCAAGAGAATTTTTGCAGATATGGGGTGCAAAAAGATGTGCAGCATGATGGACAGATGATAGACCGCCGTAGTGCCTTGAGAAACTCCGGATTGCCAAAGATGCTTGAATATGCATAGATATGATCACGGTGTACTCAAAATCACAGGAGATAACCATCACCATTTGGAGGATAGCGTTGATTGCATTTTCCATATTCCAATCGTCACTTATCATGAGTGGAATATAGCTGTGCCGAGAGCCAAATTACAATCACCAGCATCGGATCGACACACGTTATGTAATTAGCCCAAGAGAATTGAAGATGAAATGAAACTCCAGGATTAAGCGCCGGTGACAAAAGAATGGGTTAGCATGGACATGCTGATAAAAGGGAGATAGATAATGTTTCACACACGACTGAAAAGGAGTGGAAACACAGATGTATCAAAGAAAAAATTTCCGCATTTTTCGGCATTAAAATACCAATAGATGCGCAAAATCACTTATCAGGTAGAGATTAGCAACAGATGCTTACACAGAATGTGGAGTTGCTAGAAGGAAGGACACCCTTAAGAAGATGGCACCGGTTAACAAGGAGTCAGATAGATCGCGCCGGTTTTCAAAAGCCTGTCAGTATGGAATGTACCAACAGTTGATAACCAAAGGCAGATTGTGATAACAAATTGGATGCAACAGATAGACAAGGAATTACACACACACACACACTCACACAACCTATGGTACTACGAAATCCCAGAACACGTGAATCCTAATTTGAATTTTAAGAAGAGGATTGAAAACGTTACACTTCCTTACCAGAAAAGGGTGGTGGGTGGGTAAGAAGAAAAGTGGAAGCAGTCCTACTCTCGCGTTTTGTTTTTCCCTAGTATACATAACTACCAAAAATATTTGCAAGACTGACAACGACCATTTGGCTGAGACCCTGAAGGGCGGGATGGCTCTGATACCAATTGTAACTACCTCGGTGAATTACGCTCCTAGTTACAAGCCTGGATGAGCAGAAATGGTTGAAATAGTACGGTGGGGCCCAAATGCCACTCACAGGTAGACCTTTCGGCCGTCCCAACCATTTCCAAACATCGGGACAAGAACGGGCGGCGTAATCGGCAGGCGAAGGGATCAACTACATACACAAATGAGTATGTATGCAAGCCACCATACAATAGTACATCAGAGCCATTCCATCTAAAAAAAAGGAAATATAGCAACGCCATACGGCAAGATCCAAATATCCTAGATAGATATAATAGTTTAGGATATCTCCTCATACATCAAACATCAGAGTATCAGGCGGAAGCGGAAGACAAAATCCGAGTACGGATAAGAGGCAAATCGGCATAAGATGCCCCATAAATAAGCAGATCCCGCCCACAGATCTCACGGATCCCCGTTCTCGGAATCTCTACACCGAATGATCGTTGCCCACATCGTCCGTCTCTTCCACCCAGTATCCATCTTGCGAATGTACCTGTTCATCTGAACCAATAATTTATCGTGTGAGACCCTAGGGGTACTCAGCAAGTCTTTATGCCGCTAAAGGGGACACAACCTGGGGTGACGCAATTGCAGCAAAAGATAAACCCTAGCAATTCTATAGATACTCGCTAACCATCCGCCTAACCAAAGATAGACGGACGTCCGTGAATTAATAACAACAGTTATAACGGTAATCTTAACAGATCCATCCTCCTCCTCGCTTACCGAGGAAGCATTTAACAACCCCCCCTCCGTTGGCAGTTTTATTATCCATTCCATGAGTGTTGCACTATTTACTAGTCAAGTACTTAGTCAGATTGAAAGCGGTACTTTAGTTATGCTTGTCTATGATCGAGAAACTGTGCTCCAAGTCGTCCATAACCGCGGACACGGCTTTCAGAAAGTTTTACCCTGCAGGGGTGCACAAATAGCAACACACACTCGATATACCTCGGAAAAACCAAATCAAAACCCAACGAGGCAGTCACGACAAAGCAATTACAGGATTCAGAAATATTTTAGGGGGCCACCCCATTAAGCTACCCGCGACGAAGTTGGCCGACTCCGAGACGGACTCAAGGTTTGCGCCAATGGTCTGGAACGATCGGGAACCCGAAAATGTGACTGGGCTTGTCGACACCGCGAAAACACTCCGCTTTCCTAAACAGTACAGTGTGCATCACCTCGCACAATTTAAATAAAGCAGTAAAGCATGGCATAAGTACAAAATAGTAAATAAAACCCCAAACTAGTTTATGGCCCCAAGAAATAAGAATGAATCAAGCTCTGGCTTAGGGGTTTCATAAGCCTCCCGGATGTGGATAGCGCGAATATTCAAGGAACAGGAATCAAGTACTCGGGGTCCTACGGGACACAAGTGAGCCTGGAAAGCCAAATAGCAATTATGGCTCATCGATGCCACTTTCATTAGTTATCCCATTACTACTCAGGTTAAGTTGTTTAGGTACCTCGTTATCCATCAGACACTCACATGCCCTACACATGCTGTTCTACGACTCGCATGGCTCAAGCAACTCCTGTAGTAAGGGCTCATGGGATGGAGGAACAAGCTTCGGTGGGGTTTAAAAGTAAAGGCTATGCAATACTTGGGATTCAATTTAATGCAATCGCGACTCAATGATGCAAGAATAAGATAGAGGCATAGGTACTATATGTATGCAAGCATGTGGTAGTGCTTGCCTGGTAGCTCAGTTGAAGCGAGAGAAGGATCTAGGTAGTGCTCCTGGGTATCTTGATATATCCCCTGCTCAGCGTCTATTCGAAGAAGAACCAAACAAACAAGGGCCAACATAAATAAAGTGCGCAAGCATATGAATTAAATGCGACAAGCAAACAATCATGCCATGATGAATGATGCACAATTTGCATGGCAATAAAGTAGCATGGCATGGGTGAGGTGTGGAATACAATAATAAAGCATTTAATTGAGTTTTGACCACATTTTAACCTCAAAATAGTTGCTATACCCATTATATTTATATGATGCATGCTGCAAAACAGATGATGGAATGCATAAACAGAAAGGTCTCGTCGAGCTAATCATTTTAGACATATCATTTGTTAAATTTGGAGTTATAAGACAAAAGTTATTAATTAAGGAAAAAGGGCATTTTAATGTAATTTTAATTAACTTGGAAAATAAAGTGTCCAAAATATATTTTGAATGGCATATTTGAATTCCTCATATTTTTCTGGTTTGAAAACATATATTATTTGTTTAATTTGGATTTATATTTTAAAAGTTATTCAAAAACAGAATTTAAATTTGAATTTGAATTAAATTTGAAAAGATTTGAATTAAAACAGATACAGAAACATACTTTTTCTACACAGGATTAGCTAGCCACAGACTATGACAGGTGGGTCCAGTCGACCGAGCAAAGACAACAGAAAAAGATTTCCCACAGCTTGCCACCACGAGAGTGACAGTGGGGCCGAGCTGAGCGGACCCACACGCCACGGGCGAAAGTGAGGCTGCCACGCTGTCATGGGGATCTGGGTTGATGGGTGCGAATCTCCGGGAGCCTTTTGCAAAACGCCACGAAGGTGACTGTGGGCCTAGAGGAGCGCGGGTTTAGGAATAAAAAGCTAGAGGGGGTTTTCCGTAAAACGACTCGGCCTGCACTGTGCTTCTTCTCTCTCCGCCTTGCGCGACAGGTCGATGCACGCCAGCGGCAGAGCGCGGTGAGCGGGCTCGAACCAGAGACGTTGCAGGCGCGCGTGTAGAGGCGGAGCCACTGCGGTGGCTTGGGCTTGGTGTCAGGGAGGTAGGCGTGGCCTAGATAGGGTGCTATGCGGGGCGGGAGTGAGCGGACAGAAACGAGCAGCGGCGCGCAGAGGGTTCTCGAAGAAACTAACGGCTAGCACAGGCGACAGCGGGGAAAACGGAGGTGTCAGGGAGGTTGGCCAGCTCACCGTGAGTGCGTCGGTGCGGTTGGATCGGCTCGAGGCGCAGTGGATTGGCGACGACGCAGACGAACCGGAGACTAGGGTTTGGGCTCGGCCTTGGCGTCGATATGGTGGCTCTGGCGCTTCTCCTTCCGATCGTGCTGTGATTTACGAGGGACCCTCCTTGTACTCCTCGATCACCTCCACGTCGTGCTCGTCGCCTGGTACGGTGTAGCCGAGAGGAGGCCGAGGGTTTGCCGGCGACGGCGTAGCCGGTGGTAGGAGAGGCAGGGGAAAAAGGGGAGCGGCCTTGGGGTAGATCTGGGGTAGCAGGGCGAGGCAGAGAGGTGGTGGGGGTGGAGGATAAAGCGAGGGACAGGGAGGAGGTACCGTGGGGAGGTGGTAGATGAAAAAGGTGGCTCGTCCACTTTTCCTCTCCTTCCTCCTCACGTGCTCGGTCTGGGCAGGCAGGGCAGGTAGGGGAGGCTTCCAGGTGGGGCAAGGCAGGAGGAGAGAGGCCAGGCTCGGGTGGGGCCGAGCTGCAGCGAGAGAGAGCTAGAGAGGGAGAGGGAGATGGGTGGCATGGAGCTCGGGTTGTAGCTAGGCTCGGGTAGGGTTTGGTTTGGGGTAGCTAGGGTTGGGGTGGTCAGGTGGCTAGCTGGGTGGGGCCAGGGGACCATGTGGTGAGAGAGGAGAGAGAGGCCGAGAGAGAGAGAGGTGGTGTAACATGCTAGGGTTAGGGTTTAGCTTAGATGGGGGGTATGGTTAGAGAGGATGGGGTATGGTTAGATGGGTAGGTGATGGTTTAGGGTTTAGAGAGAGAGATAGATGGAGTGGTCCTTTATGACAAGATCAAGCATGCTCTAGACAAGCTCCAACAAGATCAAGTCAAGAAAAAAAGAGGGATGTGAAGCTAGGGTTTAAGCAAGATCAAAATAGATCAAGCCAAAAGAAAGGATAGAGATAGAGAGAGAGAAATGATGATCCACTCAAGATTCAAATAAAAACCAAATACTAGAAAAGGTGGCACTTGCATGGCCCATGCAAAATATTTATTGCCATGTTGATTCTTGTGGAAACAATATTATTACATGGCATTATTATTTTGCATTCCCAAAAATTGGAATATAGCCAAGCAAAAAGGATTAAAAGGATGCCCCATGTGGAGTAGAAAAGAATTGGATCATGTGGCTCTCATATATCAATAATGTGAAAACAACATGATGCTAAGATGAGAGCATGTGGAAAAGAATTGGATCCATCCCAACCCACATGAGCTAGAGGTAAAACCAATAAGTGCCAAGCTCATATTTAGTTGGATGGTGGAATTATAAGGTGGTGAAAGAAAAGGTGGTGGAGTTAGTAAAAGACATGCCCCCAACTCAACTTGGGCATTTAAACAATATATCAAGACCCAAATACAATATCAAGAGTCAAATACCATTAACAATGCATATGAGAGAAGAACCAAATGAAAAGGGGTTTTATATGATGCTCAAATTCAAGGTGGCATGATGACATGAGCATGATATAATGATGATGCAACAATTATATGTTTGAAGTAGCCATTATATTACTAATCCAAGTAGCATTACAATTGTTAGACAATTGGGATGCTACAACTATGATGTAGATATGGCCATGAACTTGGTAGTTCGGCTTGAAATCTAAGAATGTTTATACTCATTAACAAGTAAGCTTAATATCATTTAGATCTTACCACTTACTTTTAGGTTAGAATTTTACATAGGCGATGGGAGTACATTTTACTCCAAGGACATAAAAGAGGGAAAATTATATGGTGATCCATACATTTAGCACAAAGGACCCTAAACTAATTAACCAGGGAAAACATTCGGGATCAGCTCCTTCTCGAGAGACAAGTTGATCGAGGCATACTCTTCATTCTACTTCCTCTTCGATTGTTTTCAAAATATGGCAAGATTTGTTGGCACACAAATTCTTGGATATGGGATCATCAACATAAAGTATTATGTAGATATGGCCATGAACTTGGTCGTTCGGCTAGAAATCCAAGAATGTTCATACTCATTAACAACCAAGCTTAAATTTATTTAAATCTTACCACTTACTTTTAGGTTAGAATTTTACACGGTCGATGGGAGTACATTTTAAACAAAGGACCTAAAAAGAGGTAAAATTACATCGAGATCCATATATTTAGCACAAAGGACCCTAAAATAATTAAGCAAGAAAAACAGTCGGTTCAGATTATTCTTGAGAGAGAAGCTGCTCGAGCTATTATGCTCGTCATGCTGCTTCCTCTCTCGATTATTTTCAAAACATGGCCATATTTATTGGCATGTAAATTCTTGGATATGGGAAATCAACATAAAGTATGATGTAGATATGGCCATGACCTTGGTCATTCGGCTTGAAATCCAGGAATGTTCATACTCATTGACTACAAAGCTTTAATTCGTTTAGGTCTTACCACTTACTTTCCATAAAGTATTTTATACATATATGGCCATATATTTACCCTTGTTGTTCGGCTTGAATCGTAAGAATATTCATATAGTATAGGCCATATTACGAAGTACAATTATTTTTTTAGAAGTTGTGAATGTTGGGGATATACTTTCCGAGTATGCCCACAAGACTCGCTAACCAGGGTGACCCACCAACTGGTTAGAGCTTTGCTTCACGGGAGGACCAGTTAGAGAAAGAGGAGGAGCCAGTTCTAGCTACGACAAGGCCTAGAAGAGTTACCGACTTGGGCCCGTAGTATTACTTGTAGTCCAACTGTACATAGTTACCGACTCTATAACGTAGCCGGATAGGTCTCTCCCTGTAACCCTAGGCCCAGGTGACTATATAAACATGCCCTATGGGAGCCTTTAGGGCAACAACTCGATACACAACCACAATAAACTCGCACATGCGAACCTCTCTTGTAATCCGCTTTAGCATCCGGCTTACGCCGATATATTACTGGGTTGCTAGCAGGAGTAGGATCCGATAACCACCGTCGGATCCAAACCTGGGTAAACTTGTGCTCACCACTCCAGGAACATCCGACGTCTCACACCCCATCCTTCCAACGCCACTAGGACCCCCTATGGTGTACTTGTCGACAATTCAATGATAGTTGGCGCCCACCATGGGGCAGGTGAAGTTTGGAGCATCGTTCCAGGAGGAATCTGCGCGTGCAGGAATCGGCAAAACAATCGCCATGGGTCACGTGGTCTATGCCAGCGATGTCCCTCTCATCCTCCTTGATGAGACTTGGATTCTGGCTTCGAAACCCGCGACGACCTACACAATCATGTCAATCGGCGAGATCGATATTTATCTCAGTTTCGCTGAACCCGCCTAACCCACCCTAGAGGTGATGACCATGGCGGAAGAAAAATTCGGAACTACTTTGTTCGTAGAGGCGGAAGAGTTCATGACCCCAGAGAAAATCAAACCCACCTAGCCCACTCCAGAAATGGAAGAAGAGGTGGAAGAAGAAACCAGATCCGACCTCTCCAGCGAGATCGGTTACACATATGAGGAATACATCTGCTACGGATCCAGCTTTGCTGATGTCGAAGCGAAAACCAAGTTATACAAATACCTCAAGAACATGAACAAGAAGAAGCACTGTTTCGTATACCACATAAGCACTGGATCCAACTTTGTTGATGCTGGAGCTGGTAGCGACTCGGTCCTAGATGCAATCGAAGAAAACGCCGACTTACATGGCACCCTAGCGGAGTCAATCACGTCGCAGGAGCTTCGAGACTTCGACAAAGAGATAGAGGAGTACGAGCAAGAGCACGTCTCTAGACAAGCGCAAGGTGAGCCAGAAACTCCTCCTAGTCCATATAATAGCATGGATGAAAGCTACACCTCGCAGGATGACATGCACATCGGAGATTCCTCCGAGGTCCACAAACCATCCATGACGGAAAGTACCGACGAAAGTTTATCCCCCGATACTGGACCAAAAGACGTCTTTGCCACTGGTACGCACGTTAAGGCTAGTGGGCGGTCAAAGAAGAAGAACAACAAGAATTCGACACCGGCAGAGCCGGACGTCGAGGAAACCAATAACGAAAAAGTTGATGAAGAGATCGAGATGGAGAATCAGGACGGAGATCTGATTAATCCCACTCCGATTGATCCTCCTGTGGATGGACACGTCATCACCAAGGGTGCACGTGAAATTTATGGAGATGCTCTTACAATTCCAATCCCAACAGCTTCGGATCTTACACAGGAGGCACTAGAGAAAAGGGTTGAGGACCTGGAAAAGCACCGCTTTGTTTCTACTTGAAGAGGTCGCGCGCCTAGTTGAGATGAGACAATAGTTAGACAGTGATCCTGCCAGATATCAGTCAGATTTCAAGCGACATCCAAACAAAACAAGGGGAGGTCCGTTTCTTGCAAAGAAGAATCCGGATATCCACAAAGATCTATTCGACGGAAAAGAAGGAGAGAAGATCCGAGTCTATAGCACGACGGTGGAAAACACTGTTGCAGCTCGTGCCATCCTCGCCAACAATCCGTCTCCACAACAGGTCCAACAATGCGTTGTGTTGCTGGACAAAGGATTAAAGTGGCAGAAGACGGCCGCGTCATTTAGTGGCAAGCTGGCCTCAAAGTCCGAGTTTTGCACACTGACGCCAACCAAAGCGATGACATAAGACTCCACAGGGATACGACCCAACGCTATCGTCCATGTGGAGAAGAAGAAGAGAATTCAATAACCGGCTCAAACAGCCACTCCCGCCGGCCAGCACGTGACTAGGCAAGAGTTATTCCGGCTGCGGCCGAAGACGCCATTAGGGCAATGGTTCCTCATCAGGACCATCTTTAGCAAAACAATCACTATAGAGAAGACCCGGAAACACGCCACCAGCGGGAGGAACAAGATCGGCTACAGATGCCACCACCAAGCCATCCGGATGGCAACGCCAGACGAAGAGATGATCTGGATCATCCTGAATCTAGTAGGGACGATGCCCGAAGAAACAGGCATCAAAGTCAGCATAATGAGGCTCCACCACCACCACCAAGAAACCCAGCCGAAAATAACCCACCAGGGCCACCATCGCCTCCTAGCAGCGACCATGAAGGATCATGTCATAGCCACGGAAGCCGCAGGGGCAGAGCCGGCAATGGTGAGAGAAGAAGCAGAAATCCAACTCCACCGTGCAGAAGCCGTGAGCCTCCAAGGCGCAGATCTCTCTCGCCAAACGACGCTCGCCATCGCATCGAATCAAACATAGAAGCGTGGCAGTACGAGGAAGAAGATGTGTACGTGGGACCCAAGTGCTTTGGTCCACGTATACGTCAGACCAAATTTTCGGTTGACTTTGGCATTGCCAAGCATATTCAGCCCTATGATGGTGCAGCTCGGCCAGATACTTGGCTCCAGTATTTTTTCCAAGCTTGTTGCATCGCCAAAGGAGGAAACAGCCTTGTTGTAGTTCGATATCTCCCACTGGTGCTGAGGAATACGGCTCGATCATGGCTCAATGAACTACCAGAGAATTCAATTCATAACTGGTATGATATGCAAAGTGTGTTCTTCGAGGGAACATACAGGAGGCCCTGCACAGTCGGAGACTTGCAGTGTTGCACCCAAAGACCTGGAGAAACTTGCCAGGATTACCTCGGACCATGGATTCATACGAAGAACTCCTGCGAAGGAGTAAACGAGCAAACTGCGATAGAAGCTTTTATTTCAGAACTTCTAGTCAGAATTTTATGTCACAGGCTGAAGCGTGACCACGTCACAGATTTGGGAGAAATGATAGAGACAACAAGCAAATATGCTGACGCCGATAATGATTCGGAAGGGCTGCTAAATATTCTGTCCAATCCCAATGCGGCCAAACAGCCAAAGCAAACTCAGAAGCGCAAGAACACCTCGGACGAAAAGCCGGCTCCGGACAACGTAGCTGTAAATGCAATGTTCGGATCTGGAGGATGAGAAGGGCGCAGAGGCGGCCATGGTAGAGGCCGAGGAACTTCCCGAATCCAGGGCAGAGGAGACCAGCAATCCAGAAGAACCTATACCTGGGCTGACATTGCCAATAATACCTATGTCCACCACTTGGATAGTAATGGAGGATCTACCCACACAAATGCCGAGTGTCGTTTCAATGACGACATCCAGAAAGGCTAATCCGCTGGCTACAGAGCCAAGCGATGAAAAGGAAAGAAAATTTCCGAGAAAGGAAAGTAGGCCAAGGAAGATTCTGACATGGAAGAGGCAGAAGCGGCCGCAGAACCCAAGCCGGATGGAAAGAAGACTTTTCCAACTAAGAAAGACGCATACTTCTGTTTCCTTGGATCCCAACCAGCTAAGCACAAAAAGGTGGTTCTTCGTGAGCTTAATGCCACAGTTCCGGCTGTCCCACAATTCCTGGACTGGTCAGAGGTAACCATCACCTTTGATCATTCAGATCACCCAAGGAAAGTACCCCTGGTCATCAATCCTCTTATTGATGGCTATGAGTTCTCTAAAACACTCATGGACGGTGGAAGCAGCATTAACATCCTCTACATCAAGACACTCCATCACATGGAGCTACACGAGAGCTAGTTGAGTTACAACAGTTTAACTTTCCATGGCATTGTACTAGGAAGACGGGCGGATTATCTGGGTGAGATTACTCTGGACGTGACATTGGAACCTGAGACAATTACCGGACCGAGCCACTCTCTTTTGAGGTGGTACCGTTCAAAAGTGCTTACCACGCCATCTTCGGACGTCCGGCTTACTGGGCGTTCATGGCTTGCCCCTGTTACATCTACAACATGATTAAACTTCTAGGTCCAAAGGGTGTAATCACCGTACGGGTAAATCTGAGGATGGTGCGAGAGTGTGACGAAGGATCTGCTGCCTTTGCCGAAGCCGTGCTGCACGCCCAGGAGTATTAAGAGATCAAGAAGACCATCAATCTGTCTGAGATGCCCGCTACAAAGAACGAGGTGATGACGTCAAGCTTGTAGTTCAAGGAATCGGAAGAGACGAAGAAAACATCGCTGAAGGAAGATGATCCCTCCAAGACGACGAACATAGGGGTAGGCTTAGACCGTGCATAGGAAAGAGTGTTCGTCAAGTTCCTCAAAGCTAATAATGATATCTTCGCATGGCAGCCATCTGACATGACCAGAGTACCTAGGGAACTTGCCGAGCACTCTCTTAATGTGTACCCATACGCTAAACTTGTCAAACAGTCCTTACGACGGTTTAGTGATGAAAAGCACAAAGCAAGAGCCAAGGAATTAGCCCGCCTAAAGTTAGCGGATTTCATAACAGAGGTCACCCATACAGATTGGGTGTCAAATCCTATACTCATCGCTAAAAAGGACACCATTGATTTATGGATGTGTGTTGATTATACCGCTTTGAACAAGGCATGCCCAAAAGATCTATTTCCATTGCTAGGAATTGATCAAGTTATCGACTCAACGGCAGGGTCGGAACTACTCTGTTTCCTCGATGCATATTCCGGATATCACCAAATACTGATAAAAAAGTCGGATCAAATTAAGATGTTTTTCGTCACTCCTTTCGGAACCTTCTGCTACAAAACTATGCCTTTTGGCTTAAAGAACGCAGGAGCAACATATCAACGTACCATGCAACATTGTCTCAACAACCAAATCAGACGCAACGTCCATGTATACGTAGATGACATAGCAGTTATGTCCAAAAAGAAGGAAACTTTAATTTCCAACTTGGATGAAACGTTTGCTAGTCTACGAAAATTCAACATGATGCTAAATCCAAAAAGTGTTTCTTTGGAATTCCAGGCAGAAAATTGTTAGGCTTCATCGTCTCAGAGCGAGGCATAGAGGTGAACCGGGACAAAATCAAGGTTATTCTAAATATTACCAGGCCGACTCGCCTGAAGGACGTACAGCGTCTCACTGGTTGCATTGCAGTAGTGAGTCGGTTCGTCAGCCGACTCGGTGAAAGAGCCGCACCTTTGTATAAACTCTTGAAGAAAACCGACAATTTTTCTGGACCCCAGAAGCCGAAACTGCCTTGCAAAGTTTGAAAGATCTGCTTTCAAACCCACCAGTTCTCGCAGCACCAGAACCTCAGGAACCTATGTTACTCTACATTTGAGGGACCAACAAGTTCATAACCATGGTAACAGTAGTTGAGCACGAGGAAGAAGGCCACGAGAATAAGGTGCAATGGCCAACTTATTATCTAAGTGAGGTCTTGACAGAATCAAAGCAACGGTATCCGCATCATCAAAAGCTGGACTATGGAGTGTTCTTTGCATCTAGAAAGCTACGTCACTATTTTCAAGAGCACAAGATCACAGTAGTGAGCATAACTCCTCTGCGAGATATAATCAACAACCGCGATGCCACATGATGTGTTGCAAAGTGGGGAATAGAGCTTGCAGCTTTCGACATTGAGTACAAACCACGTACAACAATCAAGTCCCAAATTCTCGCTGACTTTGTCGTTGATTGGACAGAAATGGCAGAAAACTCAGGCCCTCCAGACTCGGAATTTTGGACCCTTCACTTTGACGGATCAAAAGCACGAGGAGGCTCGGGGGCTGGCGTGGTGCTCAAATCACCCCAAGGATATAAGTTGTTCTATGTGTTGCAAATACACTTCACGGTAACCAATAATATTGCTGAGTACGAAGCACTGCTACATGGAATACGCATGGCAAAGATCATTGGAATATCAAGACTCATGTGTTACGGAGACTTGGAATTAGTTGCTCAGCAAGTATCCGATGTCTGCAACGCAAACAAGCACATGGCAGCATGCAAAGCTGTTGTGGATGAACTATCTAAATCATTCAAGGGTTTTGAGGTTCAACACATCCCTCTAGCAGAAAATGAGGAAGCTGATGCACTATCAAGGATAGGCTCTACGCAGAAACAAGTACCGGATGGAGCTTTTTTAGAACATTTAAGGGTCCCCTCCATAGTCGGAGTTGATGAGGACTATCCGACGAAATTTGACTCACCTTTAATAAGAAGTTCTGGCTGTAATTCCCAGCTGGACAAAACCCTATCTAGATTTCCTGATAGACGGAAAACTACCCGAAGATGAAGTCTTGAGCCGTCAGATTGTCCGACGAGCAAAATCCTATACTATAATAAATGGTGAGCTCTATAAACGGAGTGTTTCTGGCGTGTTTCAGTGATGTATTTCTTCGCAAGAAGGAGTGGAAATCTTAAGAGAAATCTACGAAGGCTAGTGTGGTCACCACGCTGCAGCCAGATCCTTACTGGCAAAAGATTTTCGACACGGATTCTTTTGGCTTACAGCTAAGGCGGATGCCGACAAACTGGTCAAAACGTGCAAAGGCTGCCAAAAATACGCTCATCAGGCACATGTTCCAGCTGAACAGGTGTGAACAATCCCTATTACATGGCCATTCGCGGTCTGGGAGCTTGATATGGTATGGCCGTTTCGCACGGCAAAATGTGGATTTACTCACCTACTAGTTATGGTGGATTAATTTACAAAATGGATCGAGGCTAAACACGTAACAATTTGGAATGGAGCCACAACCAGAAGATTCATCGAGGACGTAATCATCAGATTCGGATATCCGCACAATATAATTACTGACAACGGGAGCAAATTTTCCATGGGGGAACTTGCCAAATTCTGCGAAGAGCAAGGGATCCGACTTGATATTGCATCAGTCGCACATCCACAAGCCAATGGGCAAGTCGAAAGAACTTATGGCCTCATTCTACAAGGAATCCGACCTCGTCTCGAGGCACTGCTTCGTCGGGCCGCGGGGGCTTCGGCGGAAGAATTACCGTATGTTATATGGAGCTTACATACAACTCCTAACAGGTCAACATGCTATCCTCCTTTCTTCTTGGTACGATGCAGAAGCAGTTCTTCCGAGTGATCTGATCCACCAGGATCCACGAGTCAAACCGTATATCGAAGAAGATGCAGAAGTTTCTCGGCAAGATGATCTCGATATAATCGAAGAAGTACGCATCGTTGGTGAACAGAGATCTACAGCCTATCAGCAGAAAGTATGCAAGTATCATAGTCAGAGAGTGCAAAACTGTTCTTTCATAAAAGGCGATTTAGTTCTCCGACTTGTGCAAAAGAGAAAGCACAAACTTTCCCTAATTTTGGAAGGACCTTTTATGGTTAGCACAGAAAGCACAAACTTTCCCCAATTTGGGAAGGACCTTTCCGTGCTAAATGTTGGCCAACCCAAGAAAGGGACGAGGCAGAGAGCCAGATAAACCGATAAGTATAGACATAAAAAAAGAGTGCTTCATAAACTTTCAAGCACAAAGCATGAAAATATATAAACAAAAAGTGCTAAGATAGTAAAAGCATCAGTTTTTACAGACCAGCACAAAATAAAAAATTGTATCCATCATTACATTGCCACAAGTCTAAGATAATGCATAGAAATTGTTTATGCTGCAGGCGGTGGTGATGAAGCGGGTGGAGCATTGGAATCAACAGCAGTATCGCCCTTGATCTCAGACTCGGAAGCATTGCCGGCTTCTGGATCTTGGGGCGAGGGAGGAGCAGCGACGGATTCGAAAATGGCTTCGTGTAGCTGGTCATCTCCGCCACCCGACTAGCATAACCTACACAAGATTCTTGGATGGCCTTGATATCTTGCGGGTTACCCTCTTTATCCTCCTCGGCAATGCCCTTGGTGACGTGCCAGATTTCCATCTTGCTATGGTGGCTCATCACCATGGTCAGAGCTATTTGCGCAGCAGTCCGAGCATAGGAGATCTTCCAGTCCTCAATCAACTTCGGAATCTCCTTAACTTTGTCCCTCACCTCGTGCACTGACATTTTGTGCAACTCGGAAAGCTTGACGGCTTCGCCAGCCTCTTCTAGAGTTTGGCAGAAGTCGAACAAGACATCTCCGACGAGCTTAATAGGCTCAAGGCGAGGTTCAGAAGTGGAAGAGTCGGAAAGATTCAGGGGGCTGGGAAAGAACCAAAAAGTCAAGATTTGGCTGAAACGAAAGTCGAAAAATAAACAACACAAAGTAAAATGATTCAGAAATCTTACCAAGCACAGAGTGATTCCATTCAACATGCTCCTTGCGGAGGCTATCTAGTTCACTTGTGAGGCCTGGGCAAGATCCTTCTGGATATCAAAGACGTTCTTGAGATTAGCCAATTCCTTATCTCGGAGGGCTAGGAGCTTCTCGAGCCTCACGGTCTCGTGGTTGCTTGACTCTAGGAAATCGGCTACGGATTTCTCCGATTCCACAGTTAGCGTCTCAAACTTTTCCCGGAGTTCAGCATTCTCTGCCTCCAAGACCTTGAAGTTTTCGGCCTGCTCCACCATCTTGCTGGATTGGCATAACAACTCTGCAAAGACAAAAATATCAGTCGGATAAAAGCAATTCGACTATGAAAAAAACATTTAACTAACAAAGAGGAAGCTGGAAAAGTTTACCTTCTGCTTCATCTTTTTCAACTTTCAACTTGGAATTCCTCAAAGCACAAAGCTTTGATTTCTTTGCGCTTATTGTAAATATTCTTGAGAAATTCCTGGTTGGAAGATGCAATTTTTTGTAAGTTTAGAGATAGAATACCGTCAGACGGCTACTAAGACTCGGGCTACAAATTTAACTAAGTAAAATTACAGCACAAGCCTTGGGGGCTATACTATATCGTTCTTTTGCAACCTAAAAGCATCAACCTGGATCAAATGATGATTATATAACTTTATTCTTGGGGGCTAGAGGATATGATAATAAATGCAAATAAGAATCGGAAACTTACAATGTGTTCCAGGTGCAAATTTTTGGTAAGGGTGAGGGACAAAACATCCATCGCTAGAAGCTCGCCGGATGCGACTTTAGTGTCCCGCATCAAAATTTGGTCCAGGAGGCTAACCAGCTTGACGTCTTCCTCCTCTTGGCTCGCTGCCTCTGGAGTCATGACTTGCTTCTCAAGACTGGATTGAGCCAGCCTGAGGATCTCCTCCTTCTCTTTCCTCTTGGGACCAGGGACAGCAGAGTCAACCACCTTATCCACTGTACCTGTGGTCATTACCATGGGATCATCACCCTTTACGGGTTCACCCTTGTCAGTTTCCTGGTTATCAACGGTGACCAGTGCTTTCGAGATCTTGCCAGCGTCAGGGGATGCAGAAGCTCCCTGCACTGATGGAGTAGTGGATGGGGTCGACGGCGACACAGCTGGAGAAATGACAAGCTTCTGCTCACGCATCTTCTTGCCCGGCTTGCTACCCGGCTTTATCTTGCTCTTCAACACTGATTTAGCTCTAGAACACATGAATCCTAAAATTTAGGTGTGCTCTGGAAAGATAACAAAGGTACGATAGTACTAAAAATGAAAGGTGAGGTGCTTACATTTTAACCACTAGCAGCACTTGGCTACCAGCAACAACAACTTCCTTTGCCTTGCGCTTCTTGGAGGCAGGGGCAGCAACTTCTTGCGCCTCATCATCCTCCGTCGCCTCCAGGTCGTCTGAAGCATAGCCCTCTAGAGGAGCTAGCTCGGACTCGGAAAGTTTCTCGAGCTGACCAAGTCAAAAAAGCATCGATGAAAATAGAATCAAAGAGAGAATAAAAAAGAACGACAAAACATGAAAGCAGAGTCGAAATATTTACCGGAGTCAGAGGACGGTTGGTCGTATACATCTTCAGGGAAACTTCCGGAACTTTCTGTTCCACTCTTTCCTTGATCAGGTACTGCATGAGGGGCTTGCAGTCCTTCTGTGCGATCCGGCTAGAACTGGCCGTCATCTTGTCCTTCTTGTCGCTCGTAATCTGGTGCATGAGGCGGTCTCATGATGCTGGAGAGGCTGAATCCGACGCTCCAGCCACCAGTGGATCAAGTCGGATCCATAAATCCCCTCATGCTTCATCAAATACTCGATCCGCCTCTTAGCAAGGATCAAAATATCCGACAGCTCCGGTGCCTCCGTGTCCCATGAATCTTGGTGGGGAGCGGCACCGTTGAAAAACGCGGGAAGACCTTCCGCCTTTCCTGGAGCCAGAATATCCTTATGGTTAATCCTAGGATAGATTCGATTCCTCCTAAGGACTAAGCTAAGAGTGCTGATGACATAAGGCACACCGGCACTAATGGAATTCTTCCGAGTACCATAGTAGTACCGGATAAGGTTGAGACTTGGCCTAATGCCAAGAAACCCCTCGCAAAGAGCTACGTGAGAACTAAGTTTGAGCAAAGAGTTGGGAGGAATATTATGGAGTTGCACATCGTAATGGTTGAGGACCTCGACGAAGAAGTCCGATAAAGGCAAACTGAGGCCACGGTCGACGTGAGTGCCGAACAGCACCCTCTCGCCGTCGAGTGGCGCGGGGACGGATTATCCTGAGGCGCTCCGCCACGCGCTGGAGATGATGAACCCCTCATCCTCCATGACTTGGAGCTCCGCGGTATCCATGGCGCTGGGGATCCAAAGACCCCGCATCTTCTTCTTGCCCGCCGCTGCTGCCGCCACCGTTCCTGAGGACGAGGCATATGCCATAGTTCTTGGAGGAGGAAGGGCTGGTGGGGGAAGGAGAGATTTTTTCTCAATGGTGTGCAGATGGGAATTGGTGTGGAGAGCTCGAGGAGTACGAGGAGGCAATGAATGAATCGATAGAGAGATGAATCTGAGAAGAACGGTTTTCTCTCCTCTTTATTTGTCTGTGTCAAGATTCGTGCGGTGAGACGTGCAATTATCACCACGCGTATAGGAGAGGGGAGTTAGCTTCCTCGCGACTCTTCTACCCCCTCGATTTTCGTGCAGGCATTGAAACAGCGTTCTGTTCCGTAAGGAATGGACCCACCAATGGTCGTGCTGATGGAAATCCTGTCAAAGATAGGACCTGTCATGTAAAGTTGTCAGTCAGCACGCCGCTGTAAAATCCGGCTTATGTTTCAAACCAAGCAAGAAAAAGATCAAGGTTAGAGCAAAATATATCCGACTCGATTGACTCAAAATCCTACATCAATGAAAGAAGTTTTCGGGAACCCCTCAAGATTCTCAAGACGAAGAAACCGTCAAGCTAGACGATTTATCCGACTTCAGATCTTGGAGACTTCCAGGGGCTACTGTTGGGGATATACTTTCTAGGTATACCCATAGGACTCACTGACTAGGGTGGCCCACCAAGGGGTTAGATCTTTGCTTCACGGGCGGCCCAGTCAGAGAAATACGAGGAGCCAGTTCCAGCTACGACAAGGCCTAGAAGAGTTACTGACTTAGGCCCGTAGTATTACTTGTAGTCCAAGTTGTACATAGTTACCAACTCTATAACGTAGTCGGATAGGTCTCTCCCTATAACCCTAGGCCCGGGTGACTATATAAAACGGCCCTATGGGAGCCTTTAGGGCAACAACTCGATACACAACCACAACCAACTCGCACAGGCAAACCTCTCTTGTAATCCGCTGTAACATCCGTCTTACGCCGATATATTACTCGGTTGCTAGCAGGAGTAGGATCCGATCACCACAGTCGGATCTGAACCTAGGTAAACTTGTGCTCACCGCTCCTGGAACATCCGACGTCTCACACCCCATCCTTCCAACGCCACTAGGACCCCTATGGCGTACTTGTCGACAATCCGACGATAGTGAAGACTCGTGATTGTCAACATGCAAATGCTTAGCAAGAAATCGAATCATTCAAAAATCTCGTTAGTTTTTTATACATTTTTTGCCTAGTGGCTACCATCAAAAGATGGATGTAGAACTTTAAGAGCATTCTACAACTTACTCATATTTCAAAATTTACATAATATTGGAAAATCGGCTTTAATTCTTTGGGAAGGAGGGAGTACTACTACTTGCTTCCCAACAAAAGAGCTCTCCTCACTTTAAAACTAGCTTGTTGTGGGTGTGCTTGGTGCTTCCTCCTCCTAGGATGTGAAATGGAATGAATGGAGGTGGAGTAATTAGGAGTAGGAAGGCTAGCTAGATCATAGTGTTGTCCTTCACAAAAATTAAAAAAAGATCATAATGCTGTGCATCCAATATGATGGGACACCCCTTGTAACACCCTCACCTGATAAGATTGAGTTCATGTGTATAGTGCCAATCCCTGGATCGGTTCACTGCCACACACAGTACAAAATGATAACAAATATAATTGTGCATCATAAATACCACGAATATGATCCAGAATTTACATTATATTATAGCGGAAAGCAATTACAAGGTAGATCTCCATCCTTCAAATGTCCCACGGGCGAACAATTGTTGAGTGGAGTCTCGCGATCTATGAACGATCACTCAAATACGATATACCACGAATGGTCAATACATTGAATGTATGGCAAGTAGGCTAAAGTCGTTAACAACAGATCTATCAACTACATGCTTATTTGGCCAAGTGGAGTTTAGGATCATTTTCATAAAGCAATAGTTTTATCCTAACATTTATAACAAAGTAGTTTTCCAATACGATAAATAGGACACTCTGGTTCACTCCCAGGTGCTCCTACCCAATTATGTTCACCCAACAAGTTTTAAATAATTGAGTAAAAAGGATCAGTGAGAAATATGTCATAGCATCAATATCAGGTCTCTCAAATAGTCCATAACCGGTTACACGGCTAAGTACTTAATTTAGACACCCTGCACGAGTTTGTACACATTAACCATGTGACCTGGCCAACCCAGCTCGGACCACCACACTCATATTGTGTGATGATAGGGAGAAGTCCAAGACGAGACAATTCGGGAAGAGCTTCCCAAACCCATCCACGCACCATACCAACTATAACATCCCAAAAATATTGAACAAGGTTATCAAATTCCAATCACCAAAATTAGGGTTAACAAAAACTTTTGTTAATTAAAATCATATGAATGCATGTGTGTATGTGATGATTGTATGAATGCATGAATGGACTTTTGTGATTTATCTAAATAGAAAGGAATCGTTTAAAGATGAAAACAACATCATCTAAAACATTTCCAAGAAGAAACAAATCAAGAGAAAATAAAAACAAAACAAATAAGCAAATGGTCATTTTTGCCAATCTTGTTCACTAGGCCACTTTGAGTGTTTCTAGTCCAAGATTTAAAACAGAAATACACCCTTGCTAGACCAATTAAAAGTGAATCAAATCCCACCTTTCAAACTTACAAAAACATTTGGCAACTTGATTCAAATGACAATTCAAAATTGAATCTATATCATATGTGAAGATCACCAATTCTCAAAAACCAACCAAACCATTTCCCCTTGACCTTTCCAACTAACCAGAGACTACTGAGTATGTAACTAGCACACCCACCAAGTTTGAACTAAAAATTAAAATTTGAATCTCTTTCGGCCATTTCATCAAACACCTTATAGACACAAAACAAACAAACATCAAACACTATTGTGAGCGGTAATTTTGGCCTAACTTGTTCCCTATCTAGCTCACATTACTCCCTCAATAGATCATCCAACTAAATTACCCACTCTAGCTCACTTTAAAACCGACCACACCATCAGTGGCAAGCATGCCGAGAACACCGTTGCCACCCCAATGTCGCCAGCCAGCTAGGAGCAGCTATAGCCTCACCAACCTTGTCTGGGACACTCACCACCGTCCACCGCCACCCCCTGTCCGATGCCAAAGCGCAGCCAACCCCTGGACCACACAGCCCGAGCGTGCCCAGCCTCTCTGCAAGCGTGCCGAGAGCGCGCCAGAGCGCCGCACGCGACACACGCCCACAGACCACGCACCTCCCTCGCTGCGGGCAAGCATGATCACCACCACCCCAGCAACCCCGCAGACATGCCCGTTCATCGCCGCGCGACCAGGAGAACCCGTGCATCATTAAAACTTCCGTCGGAGCCGCTCAGAGCACCGCGACATTCCGATCATCTCGCACCGCCCCACGCCATGTAACCATGCCATTGAGCTTTGCCAGGGAGCACAGCACCGCCCCCTATCGTCGCCCATGACTTTAGCTCACTGTGCCGACGACACCGACGAGCTTCATCCGCACCCTTTGGGCCCCTTCTCGCACTATAAATAGAGGCCACCCCTGCTCGATTTCTTCACACCAACACACTCCCCTCTCTCTCAGAAGCACCCCACCTCACCCCCTGGAGCAAGGCGAGCAGCACATCGCCAGAATTTGGCCGGAGTCTATCGTGAAGGAGGAAGAAAGGAGCCGTTGATTGGAGCCGCCCCAGGAGAAGCCACCGGTACCAGGAGGTTCGCCATCTTCCACTTCGTTGTTCGCCCACGTCACCGACCCTCGCCTGAGCCCCGGTGAGCCCCTGTAGGCTGCCATTGGCCGCGCTAGGGTTCTGTCTCGCTGGTGTTGCCCGACGGAGATGATAGGTCATGGTCGTTGGATTAGAGTTTGATCGCACGGTGTAGATCACCCCATACCGCTTCGCACCCCCTGTCTTGCTGACTGGTAGGGTCATTCACTTAAACCCACCCGCGCGTGCTCTATGCACCGTGGGCCGGCCCAGTTAACATCCCGCGCGACCCAGTAATTCAAATTTAGGTTTTATCAATTTAGTTTCAAACTTAGTTCTGTACCTAGATTCAAAAATCAACCCAGGTCGATTCACTGAACCAAATTGCATGAAACCAATTTTGTTAGAAAGGTACTGGAATTCTTAATCCAAGCCTATTTGATTCAATTCATTTGGAATTGTAGATCACCTATTGTAAAAATAACAAGGCAGAAGCTTTTCTACATTCAAACATTTTTCAAAATTCAACCACAAAAGCTTTTGAGTTGATTCCAACTCTCAAAAATCACATTTAACAAGACCCTATAAAAATATCTAGGTTTACTTGCAGACATAAAGGACAAATAATAAAAGAATGCCTCATAGGCCATTCTAGTCACTTTATTTAATTCAAATAAAGAGGTTAAACCTTATTAAATTGTGACACCACTTTAAATCACATTCCCAAGTACTGAAATATGTGGTGATGACAGGTGTCAACATGATCCCATGTTTTAGTTGGACAATATTAAATCTTAAGTAGTTTTTCAATGAGTAGAAATTAATTTTCTAAAATAAAGGAAATAAAATTATTTTCCTTGATCTTTGTGATGCTTGTGATGATCCTAGATCATCTAGTGAAAACCTTGGTGTGATAAATAAAAATAGTTAAGTATTGTTTGGTGATTGTGTACCACGTATTTATTTATAGACATGTGGTGACCCAGCATACCACTGCATGATGTAGTACACTATAGTCATTGACATAACACCAATGAAACATCGTTCACTAGTATTACATCCCTTAGAGTGGTACAACAAAAACATAGCAGGTCCAAGACATGACTATAGGTTACAACTCAACTCTTTACACAAGATCCAGAGAACACTCTAGGTTAAAGAGAGAGAAAGAAACTTCTTACAAAGAAGAATCAGAAATAAACAACTCAAAAACTATCATACTATTAAGACTAGTATCTTAACTATAGGGCTTGCGTTGCTGCTATAGAAATACTCTACAGAAATAAGTTCTATGGCGAGAGATTATATTTCTATCTAATCAGTAACTTCGTCTTCACTTTAATTGATATATATGTTGACTTCCTTGACTTTAATGAAGAGCTTGGGTTGTTGATGAAGATTCCCTTGAGCATAAGTTGATGCAGACATCGTCTGTATTGGCTTTAGAATTTAGAAAGGGTTAAGAATATACGTTGAGTACGAGCGTACTTAGCAAGTTCACTAGAAAAGGAGTGTTTGATGCACTATATCTATAGCCACAGACCATAGGTCGTAGGCAATGTAGGTTTTCGTAAACATTTCTTAAAAGGTTGCTTTTATTCTGAAAAGCTATGTTTGTCAGCCTTCACGGGTTTACCAGAACTTTCATGGAGTTCCTTTCCTGCCACGTTCGCAGCTCCTTCCCGAAACAGGGAGTAACAAGTTATAGTTCTTACACTCTGCAGAGGTGCGTCACTTTACCCATGAGAGACCTTAGGCTTTGTTGCACGGCCAGGAGTATGTTCCCGTTCAAACTTCCTTGGTTTGAGGCCCAACCTAAGATCCAAGCCAATCACTGCCCCCTTCGCGACCTCGCATGCCTCCTTGGTGTACACCATGCCCACATATTGAATTACGGCAATGGTTTGTACATACCGTTAGATGCCAGAAATATCGTGGGACGTTGAGGGTTCCCACCCATATGCTGCATATCCTCTACGAATTACCAATTAATATGCACGCTACGAGTGATAACATCCATGACCTGCACATCCGCCTACATGCGAGAGGAAGAAGATACAGCTGACTTCTCTGTCCCATTCCAAATCTCATGGTCAACGCATAATATACGGTGCAAGAATCACTGGCGACATTGGTTGTTAAATCCTAGGTGATATAGTCCTGAAAAGTGGTATTCCAACTGCCAGATTTAATAGATTAGCCGATCACCCTGGATCAGTAACCAATAGTTCACATTATTATCAAAAAATAGTGTTTTCTGACCTTTTTCAAATGCTGGTGATGACAACACTGGATTTGCAAAATACTTTACAGAAATAATCAAAGGACATGAGCAAGTGGGAACTTGCCTTTTGTGATTAAAAGATTATGCACTTATGGTCTTCGAGACAATATACGATCCAATATCTGAAATCAGCATCATTGGTCCGATAAGGACTAATGTTTAAATAAGCAGTATGCACTTATGCATAAGTAAGTGGATCCCCAATATTTTGAGTGGAGTGAGTTTAGATGATTCTTTTAAGAGTTGATTTATCTTTAAGTTTTACTTTACAATTAATGGCATTTATAAAGAACTTAAGTGTTATCAATCTAAAATATACAAGTAAAGGATAAAGTAATTTGATTATGAGTAATTGTTATCTGGTGACTATGGTAAAAGTCCTTGGGTTGAGTTGTTAAGAGTTAAAGAACATATAATAAGATTGTTATTTGAAGTGGAAAAAGAATAACATTTGAAAAAAAATTCCTTTCTAATGTTTAAGCAATCTTTATTGTTAATAGAACGTGATCAATGCCTTTTGGTGTTTGATTGATTAGTTTGGACTTGAGATGCTTTATGTCTTAATTGAAATAGACCAAAGTTAACTATAAAAACATATGTAGTGTATTAGACATGATGTTTATATGCTTTGAGACAAAAGTTAACTTTAAAACGGTAAGTAAACTTAAGATGTAATATGTTTTAATTATTCCCAAGTTTTAGATTTATGATAGGTATAACTAAGGTGTGGAATTATTCACTTTATTATTTAGGGAATTATTAGATTAAATTTGTTTTGCTATTATGAAAATAATATGTATTTATTTAATGGAACCATAATTAGATGACCTTAGTAATTTGTTAGAATTTGAAGTTATGTTAATAGTGGTTAAATATAATGATTATTCATCATATTACATATATGAGTGATACCCAATATTTATTTAAAAGGATTTTTAATAAGATTTTTAAAAGAATATTTTGAAATTAAAAGTTATACTTAAGTTTGATTATGAATTTAAGTTATGGGTTTGGAATTAGTACAAAGACACTAATTGCTCAAGGTTTTATAAGAATTTTGATTATTTCTTACTTAAGAATTGTTTTTAAAGAATTCACAAAATAAATATTAGATAAGGATTTTTTTTAAAAAAATATGAAAGATTTTTTTAATATTATATTTGATATTTTTTTAGTGTAATATATTTATTCAAGACCTTAAAAATGATTTTTATTTACTTTTAAGTATTATTTTTATGTTTATAAAATTCCATAAAGGATTAAATGTATTTAAATAATTACTTAAAATTTTGTTTATAAAATAATTAAGTTAGTATTTTTATAAAATAGTAGATTTACTTTTATACATGAAAATGATTTTTATAAATTTTTAGGAATTTTTCTTATATTATTATAATTTATTGAGAACTTTAGTGCCTTTAATAAATTAATGGTATTTATTTAGTTTAATCAAGTGATTTTATATTTTTCTTGGATAGATATCATTTTTGTGATCATTTTTTACATATAAATTGTATTTTTAGGATTTTCCTAAATTTTTCTAGAATTTGAATATTATTAAGGGTATTGTGGTAATTTAACATTGTACAATTAATGTGTATTACCTTTGTTTAAAACTAAACCTAGTGTATATGATAATCTGCCCTTAGGTCGACTTGGCTCACCTAGGCCCATCTAGTTGGGCTATTCCCATCCCAACACCCTCTCTCTCTCATTCCTCTCATCTCACGCTCTCATCGTTCCCCTCTGGTTGCTGGCGACACCGCCGTCGTCGTCTGCCCGATTCTGGCGAAGCAGGCCGTTATGGTCGCCGCCGATGGTCGCCGGAGCTTCGCCTCCCTCTGGCCGACCTGGCTCTCCAATTGGATTTATCCTTAAGGCCCTCTTGAGCTCGCCCCTTCCATTTTCTATGCGTCTAGGTTTTCGGTATCCTAGTTTCACCAAGCCCCAGTGATGGTTTGGTGTTGTCCTGGTGGTGGATTGATGTTGGTGAAGATTGGGTATGTTCTTGGGTTGATGTAGCTTGGCGCAGGTCGCAGGTTGCAGCTCGGTGCTGGATCAGGTGTCTCCTGTGCCGCTGTGCTGCGGTTGTTGCTACTACGACCACCCCGCCGGTCTGCTTCCTCTTCAAACTCCAGCGAGGACGACGGATAAGTGGGGAATCTCCTTTTCTTTTCTTTTCTTCACTTGATTCCTCTCTGGATTTCTTTCTATGATGATGGAATTATCCTAAGTAGTACCGATGCTCTGTTTTAGGGTTTGTGTGATAAGGATCTGATCTCCTTTGAATTCCTCTCTGCTAATTAGCAGATGAAATAAACATATGAGATTGTGCAAGCTATCAGTCTAGTGATCTACTAAGTGGAGGATATTGTGTTGATGGAATATATTGGATAACTTGTGACATTTATTGTTAGAAGTGAGGTTTGTGATTATTGTTACCCTCTGGTCTAAAGTCTGTTGCAAGTATCTTGATTTCTTTACAGTCAAAATTTGAGATCATTGCATAAGAGGGTTCCTAGGGATGACTAGGAAACAATTTTATTGGTGTGTCTGTATTCAGCAACCTAATTTGCTTGTCCTCAAATTCTATCCATATGATAGTAGATTGGTACATGATTCTTGGTTGGCTTCTGCTGGTAGTCATGTTACCGTGGTGCCTCCTTGATGGAAAGTACACAGTAATATGTTGCCTAGTGAGTTCAGTAAATTCATTCCTCTTTGAGTAATGAGAGCTACTTGATAATGGCTTTGCTATTGTATTTGTGTTATTACTGTGCAGTATAATGTGATTAATGCTTGCCCTTGTGATGTGCTTTGCACTTGAGATTCTTGAGCTATGTGTTGACTGTCAACTCAGTAATAATTATCTTAAATATGATTCCTAGATAACTAAGCTAGGAAGATGATTTCAAAAAGTTGATCTGAATTCATGTGGTGTGCTTTGCAGGTATATTTTACTTGTTTTACTTATACTGTCCACATGACAGACTACAGTGGAAATGATTTCTAGCAATTAAATCTAGAGAAATGATTTGAATTCTCTAATAAGTGAGATTGTGATTTATTTAAAATGGACTTGAGTTTATACTTAAGACCTTTTTAATCTGCTAGGTACAGAGGTGCTACCCTCTGGGAATGTGCCCTGTAACGGACTGAGGAACCCAAGAACATCGTATCGGATTGAGGAACCCAGTTTACCTCGAGATTCTGGAAGAAGGTCAAAGAAGGTTTAGGAACCCGACTGGATTTCAGCACAGCATATCACCCTTAGACCGATGGACAAACGGAGCGAGTAAATCAAATACTCGAATATATGTTGAGAGCATGTGTGCTAGAGTATGGATCTAAATGGGAAGACTGTCTGCCTTTCGCGGAATTTTCATACAACAATAGTTATCAAGCTAGTCTTCAAATGGCCCCATTTGAGTTTATGTATGGAAGGAAGTGTCGCACCCCTTTGAATTGGTCGGAAGTAGGAGAGAGTCAGATTTTCGGACCCGACATCCTACGAGAAGCAGAAGAGAAAGTTCACAAGATTCGTGAGCACATCAAGACCGCCCAATCAAGACAAAGGAGTTACGCCGACAAGAGACGTCGAGACCATGCTTTCAATATCGGAGATTTCGTGTATCTTAAAGTGTCGCCTTTGAAGGGAATGCAGCGTTTCTAGCTCAAAGGAAAGTTAGCCCCCAGATATATCGGACCCTTCAAGATTCTGAATAATCGAGGAGAAGTATCATATCAATTGGAACTGCCAGAGGAAATGTCAGTAGTGCATAATGTGTTCCATATATCATTAGTTCGCAAATTTCTTGAAGTTCCGGAGAAGACTGAAGTTTTCAAGAACATTGATCACCGGACCATAGAGATCAACGATGACCTGACCTATCCCGAAGTACCCATACGTATTTTGGAAGAAGCTTTCAGAACCACCAGAACCCGAAACATAAAGTTTCTCAAGATTTAGTGGAGCAACCACACCGAAGAAGAAGCTACCTGGGAGCGAGAAGATCACATCAGGACGGAGTTTCCCGATCTCTTTAAATCCTAGGTAATATTTTTCCTTCTTTTTCAAATCTCGGGACGAGTTTTGTTTAAGGGGAAGGTTTGTAACATCCCAAAAATATAAAACAATGATCATCAAACTCTAGTCACTAAAATTAGGGTTAACAAAAACTTTGATTAATTAAAATCATATGAATGCATGTGTGTATGTGATGATTTGATAAATGCATGAATAAACTTGTGTGATTAACCTAAATAGCAAGAAATGGTTTAATACGAATATAACATCATATAAAACAATTCCATGCAGAAACATATCAAGAGCAAATCAAAAACAAATCAAATAATGCAAATGGTCATTTTTGCCAATCTTGCTCACTAGGTCACTTTGAGTGTTTCTAGTCCAAGATTTCAAACAGAAACTTTTCCAATTCTTTTCACCCATTGCTAGACCAAGTAAAAATGAATCAAATCCCACCTTTCAAACTTGCAGAAAAAATTGGCAACCTCATTAAAATCACAAGTGAAAATTGAATCTTTATCATATGTGAAGATCACACCTTTTCAAAACCCAAGCAAACCATTGACTAATCCAACTAACCAGATACTCCCTTGTGCCTAGAAAACCCACCAAATTTGAATCCAAAATTCAAATTTGAATTTCTTTTAGCCATTTCATCAAACACCTTGTGATCAGCAAACAAACAAACAACAAACACTATAGTGTGCAGTGATTTTGGCCAACCTTTTTCCCTCTCTAGCTCACTCTATACTCTCAGTAGATGAACTAGCCAATTAACAAGCCTTAGCACCACTGTTAGCTTGGCATAGCCATTAATAGTGACCATGCCGAGCCCCTTTGCCACCCCCAATGTGGACAACAAGCTGCATGCCTCTCTAGCCTCGCCAACCTTGTCTCACAGACGCAGCACCGTCCATCGCCACTCCCACTCCCAGCCCCGAGCGCAGCCAGCCCCTGTACCACCCACCAAGCACACGCCCAGTTTCTCTACGGCCATGCCGAGAGCGCGCCAGAGCGCCCCGCTCGACACGCCCACACAAACCGCGCGCCACCCTCGCCGCTTGCGTGCATGATCACCACCGCCCCAGAAACCCCGCAGACATGCCCGTTCGCCGCCGCGCGGACCATGCATGCTGTACGCCATTAAAATCGCCGTCAGACCCGCCTAGAGCGTCGACGTGTTCCGAACGATCAGCACCGCCCCACGCCTCACCACTACACCGTTGAGGTTCGCCAGGGAGCACAACACCGCCCCTATCGTCGCCCATACCATTAGCCCTCTATTTTGTCGACTACGACGAGCTCGGCCCGCAACCTTCGGTCCCCATGCCGCACTATAAAAGGAGGCCTCCCCCGCTCATTTTATTCACACCAGTTCACTCACCACCTCTCAACGATCACAACCACTCACTCACAGAGCAAGGCGAGCACCAGGTGGCCGGAATTTCACCGGAGTTCGCCGCCGTAGAGGAGGAGAGGCGCCGTCGATTGGAGCCGCCCCAGGAGAAGCTACCGGTACCAGGAGGATCGCCGTCGTCGACTTCGTCATTCGCCCCCGTCAGCTACCATCGCCAGAACCCCGGTGAGCCTCCCACGACCCCCATTGACCGCGCTAGGGTCCGTGCATGTCGCGTCCTGTTTTGGCGTGGACGATGAACTCGAGCTATTCGATTAGAATTAGATCCTACAGCCTAGATCACCCCATACCGCTTCGCCCCTCACTGACGCGTAACATCCCGTGCGACCCAACAATTCAAACTCAAGTTTATTCATTTAAACACAGTTCTATACCTAGATTCAAAAATCAACCCAGCTCGATTTACTAATCCAAAATGCATGAAACCAATTTTGTTAGAAAGGTACTGACATGCTTAGTCCAAGCCCGTTGGATTCAATCCATTTAGATCTATAGATCACCCCTGGTAAAAATAACAAGGCAGAAGATTTTCTGCATTCAAACATTTTTCAAAATACAACCATAAAAGCTTTTGAGTTTATTCCAACTCTCAAAAATCACACTTGACCATACCATTTAGAATATATAAAAATATATAGGTTTACTTAAATAAATAGTGATCAAGTAATAAAAGAATGCCACATAGGCATCTCTAGTCACTTTAATTAAATAAAATAAAAGGTTAAACCTTATTAAATTGTGACACCACTTTAAATCATATTCCCATGTACTGAAATATGTGGTGATGACATGTTTCAACATGAACCCATGTTTGAGTTGGAGAATATTAAATCTTAAGTAGTTTTTTAATGAGTAGAAATTACTTTTCTCAAAATAAAATAAATGGGACAAGTGCTTTAATCTTGTAATGTTAGTGATGATGATAGATCACCTAGTGTGAACCTTTGTGTGATGGTTAGAAATAGTTAAGTATTGTTTGGTGATTGTGTACCTCGTATTTATTTATAGACGCTAGTACCGACCAAGGATATGAGGAGGAAGGAGGATCCTACGAGGAAGAAGCCGAGGAGAACTTCAACCACTGCTCTGCACAAGGCAAGCTATTAACTGAGCAAGCTAACACTTGCAAGATACCCTACTTATGCAAGCTACTACTTGCTTGTTACTATGCCAACTATATGCCTTAAGCATATATGATTATACCCACTTGACACACCATCCTATTTTTACTTGCAAGCTTAGTATTCTATTTTCTTTATTAAAAGCTTTCTATCAAAAGTTTACTTAGTGACTTATAGATTCTAAGAAGATAACTGAAGGTAGCACAAAGAGCATAAAATTTGGCCTAAGTTAGATAAACTTGATGTTATCCTAAGGCATGAGATTGAACTTAGTAAATCCCCACTAGTTTATTACCCACCATCAGTATTTACCCCCACTTGTAGATGCTAGTGCTAAGCATAAAACTTGATCAACTTTAGATGGGAATACTTGGTGAAAATGGTTATGAAAACCTTAGAATGATGAGTCATTCTACTGAAATGTTTTGACATGTGTTCTTGAACACCAGATGATTTTGATGATGCAAATGTTGAGGCATGAGCCTTAGCCCTTTATAAAACTGATGGTTGTCTGGATGCGATACCATTCCAATTTTACCGTACAACCACAATACCCGAAAATTGGTTAGGTCTTGGCTGGAAATTTATATACCTTAGTATGGGTTCCCTTGCGGCCAAGGTCTGAGCCGAGGATACCTTGTGAAGATTCTCCACCTGTGCATTACCCAAGATGACAGTTGGTCATGGTTGGGAGGCCAAACTCACAGGAGAGGTGCGTATACTAGGGCGTGTAATTTAAAGGTTAGGATTGAATGTTGTGGTGAAAGTGTACAATCTCTGTAGTGTCAAACTATTTGAATAGCCGCGTCCATAGTTATGGACAGTTGGAGTGGCCATACTGTTCCCCCGTTAGATGTTTTCAAAACAACTTGTGAAATTATTTGTGACTTTGACTTGACCACAACATAGTTGTGATATGAAATTCAAGTTCCCACTTAGGTGTTATAAAACTTTCAATTAGTTATCTTTGCTTTTGAACTTAGTAGAGTAAATCTGGATTTTTGCAAAACAACCCTAGAGCTTAGCATCCTACTCCAAAATCCCCTTTACTTATTAGTATTAGTTTGCGAGTACTTAAAGAGTACTCATGGCTTTGTCCCTGGCTATTCTCGTGGCCAGACTATGAAGAGGAGTATCAGGATGACGGACCGCGGGTAGGTTATGACAACTAGGATCATCTCCCATCGTCAGCATTGCCTATGACCCTGAAGATGGAGCTTCGCCTACGCTATCGTTACTATTACGTTATTCCGCTGCTTGAGTTGTATTAAGAACTGGATCATGAGATCCTTATTTGTGTAAGACCTTATTTATGGTTTGTAATGGATGATGTATTGTGATATCCAAATCTGTTATGTCTCGCAAAAATGGTAATCCTGAGATTGCGAAGTATGGCATAACAGGCATCTAGGATTAAAAATCCGGGTGTTGACAAGTTGCTATCAGAGCCATCCTGACCATAGGAGACCCTAGTTAGAATGGATGTTTGAATCAAAAACTTAGTTTCAAAACCAAAGGAAGTGAGTATTTACAAAAACATATTCTCATTCTTATCACTTGGATTCTTTCATGAAAATTCATGTTCCTCAATTTTTTTTGCAAAGTACATAAAATTTGACACACTTGATCACTCTACTAACTTACTCATCCTATATTCTTATAGATGGACGTGAAGTACAACAAGTTTTATCAGTTGGGGAATGGAGGAGACCTCATCTTTGAGCGTGACTTGGACCAGCTGGCAGAAATGCTGGAGCGTCCACACCCCGAGTTCTTCGGAGCTCGGCTCATTGATTAGGAAGGAGAAGATTTGAAGTGGTTAGTTGTTGCAAGTCTCCGAGGAAAGATTGAACCTCCCACTGCAGAGGGAATTCAGTTCACCTTAAGAGAGAACAGCTGGCTCGATGGACTTGCTAGGGCCATGCAGGAAGCTCTTGTTCGTCTGTGTGGGCAGAGTATCAATCAAATCAATGGTACCCGCTTTGAGTTCTACCCAAGGCGTGATGCTATGGGACAGCCACTGGAGTCCCCATACCACCATTAGCTGAAGACTCAGTTGGACCACCTCAGCTTCATGATGTACGACCATCAGAAGGAGTTGGACAATGCCCGTTCCTACGCCAACCACAAGTACGCCATCGCCAAGAAGAAGGATCAGAACCTTGCCATGCTAGTGAAGGATTGCAAGTCTCGTCGTCGTCAGCTCAACAAGAAGGAGCGCATCATTGCCCGTCTTCGCCACCGGATCACAGATTTAGAGGAGACCATCCACGAGAGAGACATGCAGTTAGAGGAAAGGGAGAATGCAGGGGAAGACCTTCGTGGAGACCCCTACTCCTATCTCAACAATGATGATGACTTTTTGGAGGATCAGGCTATGGACTTCTTCACCGATGAGGATGACTTCGCCTTCATCGATGATGAGGATGATGAGGACACTGACTCCGAGGAGTAGTAGCACTTGAGCACTAGCGTTAGTGAGTTGTATTTGGTCCCACTGTATCGTAGTTTCCAGAATGGTTCTTAAAACCATCTGTTTTCCTTTGTTGTGGTGTGTGTTTGTATCGTGTGCTATGAATGAATGAATGAAAAGCAAGTTGCTAGAAAAATCTCAGTCAAACTTCAAAAACTTTTCAAACCCCTAAACCTTAGAAATTTCCCTCTTTTCTCATGATCTATCTCAATCTTCAGATGCCTCGCTGAGGAAGCGGCTCATCCCCGGACCCGATGTTGCAGATCTTGCAAATGTTGGTTTCTAACCGCGAAGCTAAAAGAGGCGAACGTCAAGCCAACTTAGCCACCCTTCAACACATCACCTAGATGGCCAACAACAATCAAGGCCATGGAAATCAGGACAACCATGGATCTAAGCTCAAGAATTTCCAGAGCACCTATCCACCTGGTTTCACTAAGTCAGAAGAGCCCCTAGATGCAGATGATTGATTTCAAACCATGGAGAACAATCTGGAAGTTGCAGGAGTAGAAGCTAACGATAAAGTATTGTTTGCTACCCACTATCTGGCAGGAGATGCAAGGGCATGGTGTAACAACGTTTGCGTAATGACAGGAGTTCAGCTGATGACCTGGGAAGAGTTCAAAGTCAAGTTCAGCAGAACCCATGTGCCACCGGGTTTAATCAAGAGGATGAGAGATGAATTCAGGGAACTGAATGTCACATCCCAAATTTTAGATTTGGTTCTACATATCATTCATACCATTGCATCATGTTCTTCCATGCAAAACCTTCGATTGAAAAGATTCAGCAAAACGCTATTTTCAAAACCCTATTTTATTTTACTACAATGCTCCTGCGGGAGAGTTTACTAGGACTTGTGTTTTCCACCCTTGTAGACTAGTGGATCCACTCACCACTTGGCCCTAGATTGATCCCCTGGATTCTAGAAAAATTTAGAAACGAGAATCGCTTGATTCGGAGTTCGTATGAAAAAGTTACGGAGGAAATACTAAATAGGAAATTGGAAAAAAAAAGATCAAAAAAATGGGGCGCAACAATGGGCTGAGCCGCCCACGCAGCCAGCCAGCATAGCCACCGCCGCCTGTGGGCGTGTAGTAATCTGCCGCCAGCTGCCGACCATTGAGCGGGCCCGCCTGCCGCCTCCAAATCACCTCCACGCTGGCCCCGTCACCGAAGTTCATCTCGAGCTCCAACTACTAGCACGATTCTCACGGGATTCCCGTGTCGTTTCCGAACCGATTTCAACGATTTTTCTTGCCTATAACGATCTCCTCGAGCCCCTCTTCCAAACCCCCCATCTAATTGCAACCGAGACGCCCTAAATCTCCGGCGATTTCTCGCCGGAGTTCGAGCTGGCCGCCATTAGCTCACATGCCGCCGCTTCGCCGAGCCGCCGCCGACCCTCATTGCCGGTGATCACAAGGCCGCCTCCTCTTCGTGCCGATACCCGACCCCGCCGACCCGACGCTGCGCCGACCGCCCGCTGCCGCCAGAGGACCTCGCCGCCGCCCGCGCCTCGCCGCCGTCGCTCAGGTGAGCTCGCCATCGCCGCCACCTCCCCTGTCGTCGATCTTCGATCCAACGGCCCAGATTGGGCGTGGACTAGTCAGCCTGGGCAGTTGACTGGTCAACAGCCAGTCAACCCGCGCTGAGTCAGTGTTGAGTCAGCAGGAAATATTCCCAAAATATTCCCTTTTGATTTAAATCGATTTAGAAATTGCAGAAATTTGTAGAATCTTGTAAATTGCGTAGAAAATAATCTACTGGGCCAAAAATTGCAAATAAAATATTTGTAGATTCAGTAAGTCGTGTAGAATCTTGCTGTACCATTGTTTTACACTTTTGCGGCAAGATTTTGTCCAGATTAATTAAATGAGTTAATGCCCTTTTTGGAATAATTAATTCGTAGAAAAAGATCGGTAACTCCAAAAATTGCAAATAATATGTCCCTGGATTCAGTAGAACAAGGGGAATTTCAAAGTGAATTAAAAGGATAGGCTTACGGTAAAAACTTTTGCAGAAACTATTTAGTGGCTTTCTACAGTATTTTAATTACTCAGGGAGTTTTATAATTCCTTTTTGAGTAATTCCAATTGGTACTGTTTCTAAATAGCATTGCCTATACAGTAGAATTTTCCCAAGATTTTACAAATAGTATGCTATAGGCAGTGAATTATTTGGGTTCTAACTCTAGGTTTGAGCATTATAAATTGCTTAACGGTTTTCCTTGCGCTAAAATTATTTTCCATGCATGCATTCGGTAGCTTTACTGAATAGGACTATGTGGTGCTGTTGTAGCATCAATCCACTTATCATGCATGCATTCATGCATCATCCTTGTTTGCATATGCTTGTGGATGGTTTGTTTATGAATGCAATTGTATCGTGTAGATTGTGACGAGTGCAACGCTTGCTCGTGTGTGGATTGTTCTTCCGACCGCTACAACCAAGGCAAGTAGATGCTACTTTGTTCATGATATTGTCCTACTATTTTCAATGCATTGTCGTGTATTTTGTTGATACATGTGTAGGATGATACTATCGTTATGCTATGTCCTATTATGTGGTAGGGCTTTTCTTGTAGATGAACCACCGTTGGTAGATGTGCTTAGCCATGCTATGATGTATGAGGGCTGGGTTACATCACTGAAAGTTGTTTCTAAATGTGTTGGTTTGCGAAAACTAAAACAACTTAATCAATGAATCTCCTGGGTGTGATGGGATTGATAAATTTTGGTGGTATCATTGCGGAAAGGCACCCAGGCATCGAGAGAAAATGATTGGCTTCTTTATTTTGTAGCTTACGTGTACAACCATATGCCAATAATGAAATGGGTGGTTGGTTGGACTTAGTAGGTTGTGGTAACTCGAACCCGCGTATCCAGAGATGTAGAATTTTGGTAGGTTGGACCGGTGTGCGTCGGGATTGGGGAGCTACTTCCCGAACAGTCTCTTCTGGGTCTTCTCCCTATCATCACCCAAAATGAGAGTGATGGTACGAGCTGGGCTGGCCAAGTCACATGGGTAAAGTGTACTAACCCCTGCAGGGTGTATAATCTAATCGATTAGCCGTGTCCCCGGTTATGGACAACTGAGTTGCTTGATATTGATTCCATGACATGTTTCTCGCTCATTCTAATTTCATAATTGCTTTAATATTGTTGGGTTAACTTAATTGGGATCTTTTCAAAGAAAATCAAAAACTGTTTATGAAAGTAGGACAAAGGTCTTTGCAAATGCAAGCTAGACACAGCTCCACTTGCCAAATATGCATGTAGATGTTAGCATTATTATCTCCTTTACTAGCTCTACTTGCCATACATTCCATGTATTGACCCTTCGGGGCTGCTACGTTTCATGTTGCAGGATATTCCGATTCCGAGTAATCGATATAGGCCACAGTACTCCACTCGGCACTTGTTCACTTGTGGGCAATTTGAAGAATGGAGGATTTGCTTTATTTATGTTGCCACCTGAATAATTTGAGCTAGCCTTGAGCTAAGCTTTTATTGTAATAATGGTACTCTGGATCTTCGTTAATTATGATACACGGATATTTTTCTATGTTATTCATCTTATTCTATTGTGGGCCAATGAACCGATCCAGGGATTGGCATGTCACATAGAAGCCACGGTATTTTCAGAACCGCAGTGTTACAAGATGGTATTAGAGCCCGTGTGTCGACTGTAGGATCGTGACCTAGGATTGGATTAGGAAACCATAGAATTATTAAAGCTTATATTAACTCTGTCTTTCATCTTATGCGTTTCACTCTCGTAAATTCTTACCATATGCTATTCTCACACTTTCCTCTTTTAATTGATAGATGGGAGAAGTCAGGACTGAGTATGCAATCATGGAGTCACCAAGGCCCTTTGCAAGACAGTTAGCACAGCTCTCGCAGTCATTGGGATTGCCACTGCCCATGTTCAAGGGAAGAAGGTTGTACACCTACGGATATGGTGAGGATGCATGGGAGATCACTACCTTCATCTTCAGGGATGCCGCCTTGCCAAACCCTGTGCATCTGATCTACACCAAGACATACTGCAACTGGGGACTTGGAATCAACTTAGCCATACATGAAGCCATGTCTCGCCAGTGCCATCATGTCCGACACCTACTACCAGCAGACTCACCCTACCGTGACTATGGGAGGCGTGATGAAGATGGACACATTGTGGTTACCCCGGGCGACAGGAACAACATGTCGCCCCGTTGGAGGCACATAGAGGACATGGAAAGGGAGAATGGAGCTCTAGCAGAGAAAGTGATGATGATAAAGGAGATTGCAGATTTTGCCAGCAATGGTATGGTGGTCCAAGGACAGGAGATTGACACCTTGCATGAAGCTGTGGGAGTTCTAGAGAATGCCATGATAGGCAGAGATGCAACCATAGCTCATCTTCATGGAACTGTGCAGGAAAACACCCAGAACATACAATAGTTGCAAGGGACCGTCCAGGAAAGGGATCAAACTATTGAAGCTATGGCAGCCCAGATTGCCGCTCTCCAAGCATAGCTGAATCCACCCTCTGATGATGACAATGGAGATGGTGGCAACAATGATGATGATGATGACAGTGGGAACGATGATGATGATGAGGACGAGTATGAGGATGATGGAGACGATGATGGTGGAGGAGATGAAGTTGTTGCAGTTGCAGCAGAGAGGGAAGAAGAGGAGGATCCAGAAGAGGTGGAGTTTGAGATTTCAAGTGATGACTCAGGAGAGGTGTACACTCCGCCGCCATGGTTGAACCGTGGACAGAAGCTCCAACGCATGAGTGCAAGGACCTAGCGCAACCTCTTCAAAAAGTAGATAGAAGTCCACCAATTAGTCCTCGTTAGGTAAAATTGTTAGGATTAGTCTTGATCGATGTAAAACTTAATTACTGTTAGCTTAAGAGTGTTTAGTTGCTTATTTGTGTACTCCAATATCCCAAGAATTATTTGTGCGAATTTTATGAAAGAGTTATGGCAAGTTTGGTTATTATCTGTGTTATTTTCGCTGCAGTTTTCTGCTGATACAGCAGTACTGTATGATTTTTCATATTTTTCTGGTATCTGGGAAAAATCTGAAAAAAATAGGGCTGGTGCGAAACTCTCTGTACTATATGTGAAAAAATCAGCATAATTTCTTGACGAGATTAAGTCAGGTAGACAAATTCGTGAACACTGCTGGACTGTTCTGGCAGATTGCTGTTTTAATGCCTTGTTGATCAACTGCTTAGTTAACCATTGCCAGCTCTTGTAAAACTACTTCAGTAGGTATATACTGCTAGGATAACCCCTGGGATGTTGCTGGATCACTTGTTTGTTGATGTGCTGCTTGCTTGAGATTGTCTGCTATTGTTTGTTGTTGTTTGATCATAATGCATGGGTAGAATCCTATTATTGTAGTTGATTCTTTCTAAGCTTACCTGTGCTGAACCACAGATGCCTCCCCGCCGTCAACCCACTGAGTTGGAGCAGCTCAGGCACAGCTGACCCAGGTTATGACCCAGTTCATGGAAGCTCAGAACAACAACAACAACAACAACAACAACAACAACAACAATGGGAACAACTAGCCTCAGGGAGATGCTCTCACCAGATTTCTGAGGCTAAGGCCAGCTAAGTTCTCTACTGCAACGGAACCAATGGTTTCTCTCGACTGGTTGCGTTCAGTCAACAAGGATCTGGTAACTTTTGGGTGCACTAATGCTGAGAAGGTGAGGTTTGCCGCTCACCTACTAGAGGGACCAGCCGCTTCTTGGTGGGACACTTTTCAGATCACCCACCCGCTGGACACTGTGACTTGGGCAATGTTTGAGGAAGGTTTCAGGACCAACCACGTGTCTTCAGGAGTTCTGAGCCTGAAAAGGAAGGAGTTCCGCAACTTGCGCCAAACCCACCGCATCGTGGCTGAGTATATCGAGGAGTTCAACAACCTGTCCCATTATGCACCTGAGGATGTTGACACCGATGCAAAAAAGGAGGGAGAGATTCCTGGATGGCCTTAGTGATGAGCTTTCAGTGCAGCTACTGGTGGTTTATTGCCCCACTTTCCAGGAGCTTATGGACAAGGCCAGGATCTTGGAAGGGAAGCATAAGCAGGTGGAGAACCGCAAGAGAAAGAGCAGCAATCACCACTATGGTTCTCACCACAAGTCTCTCACTTCTTATGATGGATACTCCAAGCATGGAGGGAGTGACCATGGGCACCATGGGAGCCATGACCGCTACCACCATGGAGGCGAAGGACATCGCCATGACAACCACAAGAGCAGCCACCACGGCCACAAGGGAGGACACTCTCACCACTCTGGAGGACACGGTGGACATGACCGCAACCGTGATCGCAGCTTTGTGAAGAAGGACCTGAGTGAGGTGACATGCTTCAAGTGTGGTCAGAAGGGACATTATGCTGACAACTGTCCGGAGAGGAAGGGACTGAAGCCAACCAACAACCAGAAGGCCACAGTGAACCACATGAATGTGGAGGAGATCCTAGATGAGCCTGACCTTGTGATTGGTAAGTTCCCAATCAACACTCACCCTGCACTTATACTTTTCGATACTGGTGCATCGCATTCATTCATATCAAGGGCATTTGTGGATAAGTATAAGCTACCTACTGAGTCTATGAAAGAGTCTATTAGAGTAAGCTCACCTGGATGAGATATGATAGCTAGCGCGGGATGCCGCGACCTAACTGTGAGAATTGGAACACACAACTTCATTGCGCATCTGGTAGTGTTGGAATCACAAGGGTTAGATGTTATTCTGGGTATGGATTGGATGTCTATGCATCGGGGCCACATAGATTGTGCACAGCGAGCTGTTTCACTCAAAACCCCGGATGGTAAGAGAATTAGGTTCAAGTCAGCAGTGCGACCGGGAAGGTGTAAGCTGAATTCTCTTAAGGGGGTTAGCATGGATACTGTGCCTGTGATTAGGGATTACCCCGACGTGTTTCCGGAAGAGCTGCCAGGAATGCCACCTGACAGGGAAGTGGAGTTTCTCATCGACCTGATGCCGGGAACAGGACCTATTGCAAAGAGACCATATAAGATGGACATGAGCTGAAGGAATTGAAGAAGCAGCTGAAAGAGCAGTTGGACAAGGGATTCATTCAGCCTAGTTCGTCGTCATGGGGTGCACCTGTTCTGTTTGTGGAGAAGAAAGACAACAACAAGAGATTAGTGGTGTACTATCGCTCGTTGAATGAAGTAACCATCAAGAACAAGTACCCTCTGCCAAACATAAATGATTTGTTTGATCCACTGGAAGGAGTGAAGGTGTTCAGCAAGATTGATCTGCGATCAGGCTACTTCCAATTGAAGATCCGGGAGGAAGACATACCAAAGACCGCTTTCACTACTAGGTATGGCTTATATGAGTATACAGTTATGTCTTTTGGACTAACAAATGCCCCGGCATATTTCATGACCATGATGAACAAGGTATTCATGGAGTACTTGGACAAGTTCGTGGTGGTGTTTGTTGATGACATACTGATATATTCCAAGGATGATGCTGAGCATGAGAAACATCTGCGACTGATTATGGAGAAGCTGAGGAAACACAAGCTGTATGCCAAATTCAGCAAGTGTGAATTCTGGCTTAACACTGTTGGATTTCTTGGACACGTGGTGTCAGGAGAAGGAGTCGCTGTAGATCCAAGCAAAGTGACTGCAGTAACTGAGTGGGAAGCACCCAATAATGCGGGAGAGATCCGGAGCTTTTTGGGACTTGCTGGATATTACAGGAGGTTCATTGAAAACTTCTCCAAGATTGCTAAGCCGATGACTGAACTTCTGAAGAAGGAGAGGAAGTTTGAATGGACGGATGTGTGTGAAGCCAGCTTTCAGGAACTGAAGCGTCGACTAGTAACCGCACCTGTTCTGTGTTTACCAGATCTTCAGAAGGATTTCCAAGTGTACTGTGATGCTTCTCGACAGGGACTTGGGAGTGTGCTGATGCAGGATGGGAGAGTGGTGTCATATGCCTCGCGGCAACTTAAACACCATGAGCGGAATTACCCCACACACGACTTGGAGTTAGCGTCAGTTGTTCATGCGCTCAAGGTATGGAGGCACTACTTGATGGGGAAACACTGTGAGGTGTACACCGACCACAAGAGCCTGAAGTACATATTTACCCAGAAGGAACTGAATATGAGGCAAAGGATATGGTTGGAACTTATCAAGGACTATGATATGAATCTGCAATACCACCCAGGAAAGGCCAATGTAGTAGTATGCTCGAGTCAAGGTTTATGCCAATGGATTGACAATTGGGGAATTGCCCGAGGATTTGTGCAAGCAATTCAAGGACCTTAGGTTGGAGGTAGTGTCAGAAGGATATTTGGCAGCAATGGAAGTCCAACCAACGCTACAGGACAGAATCAGGAAGGCTCAAGTGGGAGACAAAGAGATTGATGAAGTAAAGGAAAAGATGAAGGAGGATCGAGAAAGGGAATTCTGCGAGGATGAGCAAGGGACTCTGTGGTATGGAGATCGTTTGTGCGTCCCCAATGATCCGGAGATAAGGAAGTTGATTCTGCAGGAAGCTCATGACTCGCCGTATTCCATACATCCGGGCAATACGAAGATGTATATGGACCTAAAGGACAGATTCTGGTGGAACAACATGAAGGGAGACATCGCGGAGCATATTGCCCTATGTGATGTGTGTAGCCGAGTGAAGGCGGAACACCAGAAGCCAGCAGGATTGCTACAGCCATTGCCCGTGCCGGATTGGAAGTGGGATAGAGTGGGAATGGATTTTATCACAGGATTGCCCAGGATCAGGTCAGGATATGACTCCATTTGGGAAGTGGTCGACCATTTGACCAAGGTAGGCCACTTTATACCGGTGAAGACGACCTATACGAGTGCAAGGTTGGCCAAGATTTATATGGACATAATTGTGTGCCTACATGGAGTTCCCAAGAGTATTGTATCTGATAGAGGCACCCAATTTACCTCACACTTCTGGCGCCAGCTGCACGAGTCACTTGGTACTAGATTGGAGTTTAGCACAGCGTTTCACCCACAGACTGATGGACAGACCGAGAGGGTGAATCAGATTTTGGAAGACATGCTGAGAGCTTGCGCTTTGGCTCATGGTTCTAGTTGGGATGAGAATTTGTCGTATGCTGAGTTTTCCTACAACAACAGCTATCAAACCAGCATCAAGACGTCACCGTTTGATGTACTGTATGATAAACGGTGCCGGACACCATTGCTATGGGATGGAGTAGGAGAACGTCGGTTGTTTGGACCAGATTTGATCAAGGACGCTGAGGAGAAGGTCGCCCTGATTAGGGACAGGCTGAAGGTAGCACAATCAAGGCAGAAAAGCTACGCTGACGCCAAGCGCAAGGAAGTGGTGTATGAGATAGGTGATAGAGCATACCTCAGAGTGTCGCCACTTCGTGGGATCAAGAGATTTGGAATCAAGGGTAAGCTGGCACCTCGGTTTATTGGACCGTATCGGGTCTTAGCACGCAAAGGAGAAGTTGCTTATCAGTTGGAGTTGCCAGAGGCTCTGTCCGCAGTTCACAATGTGTTCCACGTGTCCCAGCTGAAGAAGTGCCATCCGGAGATGGTGGATACACCATTGAGAGACACTGTGCCACTAGAGGAGGTTCAGCTTGAGAACGACTTGACCTATGAGGAGAAGCCGATCAAGATTCTGGAGACAACGGAGAGGATTACCCGTACCAAGACAATCAGGTTTTGCAAGGTGCAGTGGAGCCACCACACCGAAGGGGAAGCCACTTGGGAGCGTGAGGATGACATCCGAGAGGACTACCCGCACCTATTTGCTGGCCGCGCCGAATCTCGGGGACGAGATTCATCTTAAGGGGGTTAGTCTTGTCACATCCCAAATTTTAGATTTGGTTCTGCATATCATTCATACCATTGCATCATGTTCTTCCATGCAAAACCTTCGATTGAAAAGATTCGGCAAAACGCTATTTTCAAAACCCTATTTTATTTTACTACAATGCTCCTGCGGGAGAGTTTACTAGGACTTATGTTTTCCACCCTTGTAGACTAGTGGATCCACTCACCACTTGGCCCTAGATTGATCGCCTAGATTCTAGAAAAATTTAGGAACGAAAATCGCTCGATTCGGAGTTCATATGAAAAAGTTATGGAGGAAATACTAAATAGGAAATTGGAAAAAAAAAAGATCAAAAAAAAAGGGGCGCAGCCGCTGGGCCGAGCCGCAAGCACAGCACAAGGCCGCCACGCCGCCCAGCGTAGTAACTACCGCCACCACCAGCTGTCAATTCGATGACGCGGGCCCGCCCGTCGGCCGCCTCCAGTCACCTCCACGCGGGGCCCGCCTGTCAGCCGAGTTCGTCTTGAGCTCCAACTACTAGCACGATTCTCACGGGATTCCCGTGTCGTTTCCGAACCGATTTCAACGATTTTTCTTGCCTATACGATCTCCTCGAGCCCCTCTTCCAAACCCCCCATCTAATTGCAACCGAGACGCCCTAAATCTCCGGCGATTTCTCGCCGGAGTTCGAGCCGCCGCCGCCGCCATTAGCTCAGGTGAGCGCACCGCCCTCACCTCGCCGCGCCGCCGTCGCCTCGCCCACGCGTGCCGCCACCTCACCGCGCCACCCGCCGCCTCCTTCTCCCCATGAGCCGCCTGCCGCCGCCGCCTCGCCGCGACTGCCCGGCGGCTCACGCCGCCCCGCCTCTTCGTGTTACCACACCCATTGACGCCACTGGCGATCGCCACCACACCACCGGAGATTCGCCGCCGTCGCCAAGTGAGCTGCCAGCTCCTCCCTGTCGTCGATCTTCGATCCAACGGCCCAGATTGGGCGTGGACTAGTCAACTGGGCGGTTGACTGGTCAACAAGTCAACCAGTCAACCCGCTGAGTCAGTCGAGTCACGAATATTCCCTTTTGATTTAAATCGATTTAGAAATTGCAGAAATTTGTAGAATCTTGTAAATTGCATAGAAAATAATTTACTGGGCCAAAAATTGCAAATAAAATATGTGTAGATTCAGTAAGTCGTGTAGAATCGTGCTGTACCATTGTTTTACACTTTTGCAGCAAGATTTTGTCCATATTAATTAAATGAGTTAATGCCCTTTTTGGAGTAATTAATTCGTATAAAAAGATCGGTAACTCCAAAAATTGCAAATAATATGTCCCTGGATTCAGTAGAACAAGGGTAATCTCAAAGTGAATTAAAAGGATAAGCTTACAGTAAATACTTTTGCAGAAACTATTTAGTGGCTTTCTGCAGTATTTTAATTACTCAGGGAGTTTTTTAATTCCTTTTTGAGTAATTCCAATTGGTACTGTTTCTAAATAGCATTGCCTATACAGTAGAATTTTCCCAAGATTTTACAAACAGTATGCTATCGGTAGTGAATTATTTGGGTTCTAACTCTAGGTTTGAGCATTATAAATTGCTTAACGGTTTTCCTTGTGCTAAAATTATTTTCCATGCATGCATTCAGTAGCTTTACTGAATAGGACTATGTGGTGCTGTTGTAGCATCAATCCACTTGTCATGCATGCATTCATGCATCATCCTTGTTTGCATATGCTTGTGGATGGTTTGTTTATGAATGCAATTGTATCGTGTAGATTGTGACGAGTGCAACGCTTGCTCATGTGTGGATTGTTCTTCCGACCGCTACAACCAAGGAAAGTAGATGCTACTTTGTTCATGATATTGTCCTACTATTTTCAATGCATTGTCGTGTATTTTGTAGATGCATGTGTAGGATGATACTATCGCTATGCTATGTCCTATTATGTGGTAGGGCTTTCCTTATAGATGAACCACCGTTGGTAGATGTGCTTAGCCATGCTATGATGTACAAGGGCTGGGTTACATCACTGAAAGTTGTTTCTAAATGTGTTGGTTTGTGAAAACGAAAACAACTTAATCAATGAATCTCATGGGTGTGATGGGATTGATAAATTTTGGTGGTATCATTGCGGAAAGGCACCCAGGCATCGAGAGAAAATGATTGGCTTCTTTATTTTGTAGCTTACGTGTACAACCATGTGCCAATAATGAAATGGGCGGTTGGTTGGACTTAGTAGGTTGTGGTAACTCGAACCTGTGTATCCAGAGATGTAGAATTTTGGTAGGTTGGACCGGTGCGCGTCGGGATTGGGGAGCTACTTCCCGAACAGTCTCTTCTTGGTATTCTCCCTATCATCACCCAAAATGAGAGTGATGGTACGAGCTGGGCTGGCCAAGTCACATGGGTAAAGTGTACTAACCCCTGCAGGGTATATAATCTAATCGATTAGCCATGTCCCCGGTTATGGACAACTGAGTTGCTTGATATTGATTCCATGACATGTTTCTCGCTCATTCTAATTTCATAATTGCTTTAATATTGTTGGGTTAACTTAATTGGGATCTTTTCAAAGAAAATCAAAAACTATTTATGAAAGTAGGACAAAGGTCTTTGCAAATGCAAGCTAGCCACAGCTCCACTTGCCAAATATGCATGTAGATGTTAGCATTATTGTCTCCTTTACTAGCTCTACTTGCCATACATTCCATGTATTGACCCTTCGGGGCTGCTACGTTTCATGTTGCAGGATATTTCGATTCCGAGTAATCGATATAGGCCACGGTACTCCACTCGGCACTTATTCACTTGTGGGCAATTTGAAGAATGGAGGATTTTCTTTATTTATGTTGCCACCTGAATAATTTGAGCTAGCCTTGAGCTAAGCTTTTATTGTAATAATGGTACTCTGGATCTTCGTTATTTATGATACACGGATATTTTGCTATGTTATTCATCTTATTCTATTGTGGGCCAATGAACCGATCCAGGGATTGGCATGTCACATAGAAGCCACGGTATTTTCAGAACCGCGGTGTTACACTGAAGCAAGGAAGGATGACAGTAGTGGAATACCGTGACAAATTCTTGTCATTGGCTAGGTATGCACTGGATGAGATAGATACTGAAGCCAAGAAGAAGGAGAGATTCTTAAATGGTCTACACGATGAGATGCAGATGGTGTTAGTCAATATCCCCTTTGCTAATATTGAAGCCTTAGTTGACTCTGCCATTCAGATGGAAGGAAAGATCAATCAAGCTAATGAGAACCGCAAGCTTCGCATGATGCATCAACCAGGAACCCACCATACACCCAAGTATCGACCCAACCCATCTCCAGGATTTGCCCCAAGAACCAACAGATCCCCGATGAACCATCCGACCTATCCCAACCGTGGAAACCCAAGGCCCGGAGGAAACCACAACAACCCTGGCAACCCCAGCAATTTCAACCGTGCCCCACCCAAGTTCAACCACAACAATGCTGCCACCAACACGAACACTGCCCCAAGGATTGGAAGCAATGTTGTGCCTGTTGCAGCAAAGGACAACTCACAAGTGACTTGTTATGAATGTGGAACCAAGGGTCACTATTCCAATGTGTGCCCCAAGAAGATTGCCGCAGCCCCCAATGCAAATGCCCCAGATCAGCAGCAGCGTTGTGTTCAGCCCAGAAGAAGGTTTGCCCAAGGGAATTCGATCAACCGCAACGGCCGTCTCTTTCTCATGCATGTTGAAGAAGCCCAAGAAGCGCCAGATGTCGTGCTGGGTATGTTTTCTGTTAACTTAGTATTTGCAAGAGTGTTGTTTGATTCTGGAGCATTGCACTCATTTGTTACTGAAGAATTTGCAAGAACTAGTAAGATTCAACCAACCAAATTGAAGCATGTTATGATTGTTCAAATACCTGGTTCAACCACCAAAGCTAGGCAAATTTGCAAAGCCGTCCCTATCCGAATCCATGGCATAGATTTTTATGCTAATCTAATAGTACTCGGAACTAAAGGTTTGGAAGTAGTACTAGGAATGGATTGGATGTCCAAACACAAAGGATTAATTGACTATGCCAAGAAAGCCATAACCATGACCAGTAAGCCGGAATATCAGTCGAGCATGTATCTGAAACCTTGCCCCTTCAATTCAAGTGCAACAAGAGTATAGCCTAGCCAACCATTGACCAAGTCTGGATCGTCTTTTAATACCCCGATGTATTTCCAGATGTTTTGCCCGGTATGCCCCCAGATCAGGATATCGAGTTTATCGTTGAACTAATACCTGGAACCTTACCCATAGCCCAGAGACCATATAGTATGAACCCGTTGCAACTAGAAGAACTGAAGAAGCAACTGGATGCCATGCTGGAAATTGGACTGATTAAACGAAGTGTGCCACCATGGAGATCACATGTTTTGTTCGTGGACAAGAAAGATGGAAGTAACCGTTTGTGTACGGATTATCGGAAGTTGAATGATGTCACCATCAAGAATAAGTACCTGTTGCCCAAGATAGAAGACCTGTTTGACCAGTTGACTGGTGCCAAAGTGTTTTCTAAGATTGATCTTAGAACTGGCTATCATCAACTCAAAATTCGCGCAGAGGATATTCCAAAGACTACCTTTACCACCCGATATGGATTATACAAGTATACTGTCATGTCTTTTGGATTAACCAATGCCCCCGCTTATTTCATGAACCTCATGAATAAGATTTTTATGGACTTCCTGGATAAGTTTGTCGTTGTTTTCATTGATGACATTCTGATTTATTCCAAATCATAAGAAGAACATGAGCTACACCTAAGGACCATTCTTGGAACCCTTAGAGAGCATCTGCTGTATGCCAAGTTAGCAAAGGTGAATTCTGGTTACAGGAGGTAGGATTCCTCGGACACATTGTATCAGCCGGAGGAATTGTCGTTGACCCTGCGAAAGTGAAGGATGTTGAAGATTGGCAAGCCCCAACCACTCAAACCCAAGTTCGTGCATTTCTCAGATTAGCGGGATACTACCGCAAGTTTGTAGAAGGATTCTCTAGTATTGCCAAACCCATGACCCAATTGCTGAAGAAGGACAAGAAGTTTGAATGGACGTACGAATGTGAAGCGAGTTTTCAAGAACTCAAGAGGAGACTGATTTCAGCCCCAATCTTGATCATGCTGGATATCACGAAGCCCTTTGATGTGTATTGTGACGCATCCAAGATTGGTCTCGGATGTGTGCTAATGCAAGAAGGCAAAGTTATATCTTCTCTATCCCGACAACTGAAGCAGCATGAACAGAATTATCCAACCCATGACCTTGAACTACCAGCCGTAGTTCTAGCCCTAAAGACATGGAGGCATTACCTGATGGGAAACCGTTGTGAGATTTATTCGGATCACAAGAGACTGAAGTATAGATTCACTCAAAAGGAGCTAAATATGAGGCAGAGAAGATGGATCGAGTTAATCAAGGACTATGATCTGGACATTCACTATCACCCCGGTAAAGCCAATGTGGTAGCAGATGCCCTTAGCAGATTGCCGTGCTGCTTGAACTCCATGATTTTGAAGGAGCAACCAAGTTTGCACAAAGAGATGGAAGATTTTTGAATGGAATTAGTGAGTGAAGGATTTTTGGATAGCATAGAATTTCAACCCATTTTGATTAGTCAGATCAAGGAGGCGTAGAAAGGAAATGCTAGTATTGACGGAATCAAACGTCGCATCGGTACAGGCAAAGTACCCAGATTTACCGAAGATGAAGAAGGAGTTCTGTGGTACAAAGGACGTCTTTGTGTACCAGCAGATTCGGAATTGAAAGAAGTTATTTTGAAAGAGGCCCATGATACTCTTTATTCTATCCACCCCGGAGGAACGAAGATGTATCAGGATTTGAAGGAACAATTTTGGTGGCATAAGATGAAGAGAGAAATCGGAAGCTATATCGCCAAGTGTGATATATGTCAGAGAGTCAAGGCGGGACATCAAAGACCCGCATGACTGTTGCAACCACTACAGATTCTAGAATGGAAATGGGATTCAGTTGGAATGGACTTTATCACCGGATTGCCTACTTTGAGTAGGGGGAATGACTCTATTTGGGTCATAGTTGACAGATTATCCAAAGTAGCCCATTTCTTACCAGTCAAGACCACAAACCAGAGTTCGAAGATAGCGGAGTTATACATCGCTAGAATCGTCAATTTGCACGGAGTCCCCAAGAACATCGTATCGGATCGAGGAACCCAGTTTACCTCGAGATTCTAGAAGAAGGTCCAAGAAGGTTTAGGAACCCGACCGGAATTCAGCACAGCATATCACCCTCAGACCGATGGACAAACGGAGCGAGTAAATCAAATACTCGAATATATGTTGAGAGCATGTGTGCTAGAGTATGGATCTAAATGGGAAGACTGTCTGCCTTTCGCATAATTTTCATACAACAACAGTTATCAAGCTAGTCTGCAAATGGCCCCATTTGAGTTTATGTATGGAAGGAAGTGTCGCACCCCTTTGAATTGGTCGGAAGTAGGAGAGAGTCAGATTTTTGGACCCGACATCCTACGAGAAGCAGAAGAGAAAGTTCACAAGATTCGTGAGCACCTCAAGAACGCCCAGTCAATACAAAGGAGTTACACCGACAAGAGACGTCGAGACCTTGCTTTCAATATCGGAGATTTCGTGTATCTTAAAGTGTCGCCTTTGAAGGGAATGCAGTGTTTCCAGCTCAAAGGAAACTTAGGCCCCAGATATATCGGACCCTTCAAGATTCTGAATCGTCAAGGAGAAGTATCATATCAATTGGAACTACCAGAGGAAATGTCAGTAGTGCACAATGTGTTCCATATATCGTTACTTCGCAAATGCCTTGAAGTTCCGGAGAAGACTGAAGTTTTCAAGAACATTGATCACCGGACCATAGAGATCAACGATGACCTGACCTATCCCGAAGTACCCATACGTATTTTGGAAGAAGCTTTCAGAACCACCATAAGCCGAAGCATCAAGTCTCTCAAGATTTTGTGGAGCAACCACACCGAAGAAGAAGCTACCTAGGAGCGAGAAGATCACATCAGGACGGAGTTTCTTGATCTCTTTAAATCCTAGGTAATAATTTTTCCTTCTTTTTCAAATATCTGGACGAGATTTTGTTTAAGGGGGGAAGGTTTTTAACATACCAAAAATATAAAACAATGATCACCAAACTCTAATCACTAAAATTAGGGTTAACAAAAACTTTGATTAATTAAAATCATATGAATGCATGTGTGTATGTGATGATTTGGTAAATGCATGAATGAACTTGTGTGATTAACCTAAATAGCAAGAAATGGTTTAAAGATGAATATAACATCATATAAAAAAAATTCCATGCAGAAACAAATCAAGAGAAAATCAAAAACAAATCAAATAAAGCAAATGGTCATTTTTGCCAACCTTGCTCACTAGGTCACTTTGAGTGTTTCTAGTCCAAGATTTCAAACAGAAACTTTTCCAATTCTTTTCACCCCTTGCTAGACCAAGTAAAAATGAATCAAATCCCACCTTTCAAACATGCAGAAACAATTGGCAACCTCATTAAAATCCCAAGTGAAAATTGAATCTTTATCATATATGAAGATCACACCTTTTCAAAACACAACCAAACTAGTGCCCCTTGACTAATCCAACTAACTAGATACTCCCTAGTATGTGCCTAGAAAAGCCACCAAGTTTGAATCCAAAATTCAAATTTGAATTTCTTTCGGCCATTTCATCAAACACCTTGTGATCAGCAAACAAACAAACAAACAAACAACAAACACTATAGTGTGCAGTGATTTTGGCCAACCTTGTTCGCTCTCTAGCTCACTCTATACTCTCAGTAGATGAACTAGCCAAATTAAAAAGCCTTAGCACCACTATGAGCTTGGCATAGCCATTAATGGTGACCATGCCGAGCCCCTTTGCCACCCCCAATGTAGACAGCAAGCTACACACCTCTCTAGCCTTGCCAACCTTGTCTTACAGACGCAGCACCGTCCATCGCCACTCCCTGTCCCAGCCCCGAGTGCAGCCAGCCCCTGGACCACCCGCCAAGCACGCGCCCAGTTTCTCTGCAGCCATGCCGAGAGCGCACCAGAGTGCCCTACTCGACACGCTCGCACAGACTGCGCGCCGCCCTCGCCGCTTGCATGCGTGATCACCACTGCCCCAGCAACCCTGCAGACATGCCCGTTCACCGCCGTGCGGACCATGCACGATGTGCGCCATTAAAATCTCCGTCGGACCCGCCCAGAGCGTCGACGTGTTTCGACCGATCGGCACCGCCCCATGCCTCACCACCACGCCGTTGAGCTTCGCCAGGGAGCACATCACCGCCCCCTATCATCGCCCATGCCATTAGCCCTCTGTGCCATCTAACACAACGAGCTCAGCCCGCAACCTTCGGTCCCCTCGCCGCACTATAAAAGGAGGCCTCCCCCGCTTGTTTTCTTCACACCAGTTCACTCCCCACATCTCACTAATCACAACCACTCACTCCCGGAGAAAGGAGAGCACAAGGTGGTCGTAATTTCACCGGAGTTCGCCGCCGTAGAGGAGGAGAGGCGCCGTAGAGGAGAAGCTGCCGGTACCAGGAGGATCGCTGTCGTCGACTTCGTCATTCACCCCCGTCGCCGACCATCGCCAGAGCCCCGGTGAGCCTCCCACGACCCCGACTGACCGTGCTAGGGTTCGTGCTCATCGTGTCCTGTTTAGGCATGGACGATGAACTCGAGCCGTTCGATTAGAATTAGATCCTACGGCCTAGATTACCCCTGCATCGCTCTTCCTTCATCTCACTGACGTGGGGGGGGGAACCAACTAGCCAGAGCACAGCAAGGCCATATATAGGGGGTAATCCCCAAACAAACATCAATGATCCAAACATCGAATTCAAACTTAAGTTTATTCATTTAATTTCAAACACAGTTCTGTACCTAGATTCAAAAATCAACCCAGCTCGATTTACTCAAACAAAATGCATGATACCAATTTTGTTAGAAAGGTACCGACATGCTTAATCCAAGCCCATTGGACTCAAACCATTTAGATCTATAGATCACCCCTGGTAAAAATAACAAGGCAGATGCTTTTTGCATTCAAACATTTTTCAAAATTCAACCATAAAAGCTTTTCAGTTGATTCCAACACTCAAAATCACATTTGACCATACCTTTCAGAATATATAAAAATATATAGGTTTACTTAAAGAAATAATGATAAAGTAATAAAAGAATGCCACATAGGCATTTCTAGTCACTTTAATTAAATAAAATAAAAAGGTTAAACCTTATTAAATTATGACACCACTTTAAATCATATTCCCATGTACTGAAATATATGGTGATGACATGTGTCAACATGATCCCATGTTTGAGTTGGAGAATATTAAATCTTAAGTAGTTTTTCAATGAGTATAAATTACTTTTCTCAAAATAAAATAAATGGGACAAGTGCTTTAATCTTGTAATGTTAGTGATGATGATAGATCACCTAGTGTGAACCTTTGTGTGATGATTAGAAATAGTTAAGTATTGTTTGGTGATTGTGTACCTCGTATTTATTTATAGACGCTAGTACCGACCAAGGATACGAGGAGGAATGAGGATACTACGAGGAAGAAGCCGAGGAGAACTTCAACCACTGCTTTGCACAAGGCAAGCTATTAACTGAGCAAGCTAACACTTGCAAGATACCATACTTATGCAAGCTACTACTTGCTTGTTACTATGCCAACTATATGCCTTAAGCATATATGATTATACCCACTTGACACACCATCCTATTTTTACTTGCAAGCTTAGTATTCTATTTTCTTTATTAAAAGCTTTCTATCAAAAGTTTATTTAGTGACTTATAGATTCTAAGAAGATAACTGAAGGTAGCATAAAGAGCATAAAATTTGGCCTAAGTTAGATAATCTTGATGTCATCCTAAGGCATGAGATTGAACTTAGTAAATCCCCAATGGTTTATTACCCACCATTAGTATTTACCCCCACTTGTAGATGCTAGTGCTAAGCATAAAACTTGATCAACTTTAGATGGGAATACTTGGTGAAAATGGTTATGAAAACCTTAGAATGATGAGTCATTCTACTGAAATGTTTTGACATGTGTTCTTGAACACCAGATGATTTTGATGATGCAAATGTTGAGGCATGAGCCTTAGCCCTTTATAAAACTGATGGTTGTCTGGATGCGATACCATTCCAATTTTATCGTACAACCACAATACCCGAAAATTGGGTAGGGCTTGACTGGAAATTTATATACCTTAGTATGGGTTCCCTTGCGGCCAAGGTCTAAGCTGAGGCTACCTTGTGAAGATTTTCCACCAGTGCAGTACCCAAGATGACAAGTTGGTCATGGTTGGGAGGCTAAACTCATAGGAGAGGTGCCTATACTAGGGCGTGTAATTGAAAGGTTAGGATTGATTATACGCATACTGAGTATGGTCAATTCAGGATTTGTTCCTAACGGATGTATCGAATGTTGTGGTGAAAGTGTACAATCTCTGCAGAGTGTCAAACTATCCGAATAGTCGTGTCCGCGGTTAAGAACAGTTGGAGTGGCCATACTGTTCCCCCATCACATGTTTTCAAAACCACTTGTGAAATGATTTGTGACTTTGACTTGACTACAACAGAGTTGTGATATGAAATTCAAGTTCCGACTTAGGTGTTATAAAACTTTCAAGTAGTTATCTTTCTTTTGAACTTAGTAGAGTAAATCTGGCTTTTTGCAAAACAACCCTAGAGCTTAGCATCCTACTACAAAAACCCCCTTTACTTATTAGTATTAGTTTGCGAGTATTTAAAGAGTACTCATGGCTTTTTCCCTGGCTATTCCCGTGGCCAGACTATGAAGAGGAGTATCAGGATGATGGACCGCAGGAAGGTTACGACAACTAGGATCATCTCCCATTGTCAGCATTGCCTATGACCCTGAAGATGGAGCTTCGCCTACGCTATTGTTACTATTACGTTATTCCGCTGCTTGAGTTGTATTAAGAACTGGATCATGAGATCCTTATTTGTCTAAGACCTTATGTATGGTTTGTAATGGATGATGTAATGTGATATCCAAATCTGTTATATCTTGCAAAAATGGTAATCCTAGGATTGCGATGTATGGCATAACAGGCATCTGGGATTAAAAATCCGGGTGTTGACATAATGGCTTTGCTGTTGTAGTTGTGTTGTTACTGTGCAGTATAATGTGATTAATGATTGCCCTTGTGATGTGCTTTGCACTTGAGATTCGTGAGCTCTGTGCTGACTGTCAACTCAACAGTAGTTATCTTAAATATGATTCCTAGATAACTAAGCTAGGAAGATGATTTCAAAAAGTTGACCTGAATTCATGTGGTGTGCTTTGCAGGTATATTTTACTTTTTTTACTCATACTATCCACATGACAGACTACAGTGGAAATGATTTCTAGCAATTAAAGCTAGAGAAATGATTTGAATTCTTTAATAAGTGAGATTGTGATTTATTTAAAACGGACTTGAGTTTGTACTTAAGACCTTTTGAATCTGCTAGGTACATAGGTGCTACCCTTTGGGAATGTGCCCTGTAACCTAGAAGCTGTGGTACATGCTTGTCTAGTATAAAACTAGAGAATGAACTGATGATGTTATATCATGCAAGTCATGATCTTGGACAAATATGAATTGGAATTTGCAAAGTAGATTCTCTTTATCTACTTAAATGCTTGATACCTAACTAAATGATTCCTACATCAAATTATCTAGGAAAATGATTTAAATCATGCTCTGATTGCTTGCAAGGATTCCTAGCTTGATTAGCTAGGAAGATGATATGAAGAACTTAATAAACCTTGCTAAGAGGTAAAGTAGAAGTATCATACTTCTCTATTTGTAAAGACAAAATTCTTGATGGCTTCTGCCATTCTGGAAATCCTAATGTGGTGCCTCCTTATGGAGTGTGCACACTAAAATTCCAGAGAGCATGATATGCTATTTATGTTATTGCCTTGGCTTATTAAGATTGTTTGCCTGATGGTTTAATGACGGAATTAAGATGGATTAGTTCCTTGCCTGTGATGCAAAGACTGAGGCCTTGATAGAAATAAGAACAGATATTTATTTATTATGGTGGCTTTCATTCTCTGTGATGAGCTTTGCATAGCATCTCTATGCAAGCCTGAGAGAAAACTCTCCATCCAATCCTCCTAGATAAACGTCTAGTGGAAGGGTAGATGGAACTGGTTGATGTGTATTATTTTCCTTGAATTCCAAGATCTGTATGCAAGAAATAAGGAATAGATGTTGTATGATCTAGTGGGAAACTCTAATGATTTTCTACCTGCTGTTGGTGAGTGATCTATGGCCTGCTGGTGATCTTGGCCTGCTGTTGCTTCTTGATCATCTAGCCTCATATCAGAATGCTTGATCTTTTCCACTTTGGTGATGTCCTGCACCTCCTGGTGCTGCTGCTGCCCTTGATCTTAGCATGCACCTCCTGGTGCTGCTGTTCTTGCTTTCCATCAATTCAACCCCATCCGTTAGGTGACCATCTTGGATGGTTTCTTGATGGATTGTGGTTTGATCTGCTGAAACTCTAGCAAGTGCTGAGGCTGTTTGTTGTGGTGTTCATGGGAGATTGGTAGTGGTTTGAGATAGATTGAACCGAGGCAAAGGGTTGGCTTGGCGGTTGTCACCGCTTTTATGTGAATTGGTTGCTGCTGCTCTGTTGACAACACACCACTGCATGTTGCTGACTGAGCTACTAGTGTGCATGCCTCTCCTGGGTGGATCAGATCAAGTAAAAACTTGATATTTCCTGATGGTTTTTACTTCTTATCTGTTTTCTATTTCAAACCAAGGTGAAACTTGCCCCTGGCTTATGATGCTAAGCCTGAAGCCATTTTTTATGATAAGATCAGATATACACATTGGTGAAACTTGCCCCTTTAATTATAAGCTCAATAATGTGTCTAAACAGTGCATTTCACTATCAGACTGAGAGCAATCCAATTAACACTAATTCATTTTTCTTTATTTTTGTTTGTTGTTTTTGTTTACAGGTACAAGAAGTTTCAAAGAAGATCAAAAACACTTAGATTATGATTAGTGTAGGCTTTTACTTTCATTTCTATTGTAATTGTTTTCTGTTGTAAAATCAATGTAACATTGTATACATCAATAAAGTTAATTTTTTCTTTCTATATGAAATCTAAATCTTGTAATATTTATATTTTGTTCATTTCATTGTTGTAATTTCTTTTCTATTTTTGATTCATTTCTTAATTGTAATTTACTCTTATTCTTTTATTGTGAAATAACAAGGTAATACTTGTTGTATTCTTATAATAAAGAATTCTGTTATATCATTATTTCTTTTTACTTAATTATAGCATTATTATTTCTGAATTTCTAAATTCAAAATTTGAATTGAATTTGGAAATTCAAAGTAGATTTCAAATTCTATCCCTCCAAAAACAGAGATAATACCTAAAGGTCATGTCAAAATCTATCGCACCTGCCCTGATGTTTCTATCAGAACAAGAGAGATCTCGATCCATCTACAGCTTCTTTAGTTTTGCTGCGAAAATTCCCCAGATTTTCTTATGCATGAATGCAATGCACAAACATGTGTCCTGTCTATTTCGAGGTGCTAATCCTGGGATGTTACAGACTCTCCCCCTTAAACTAAACTTCGTCCTCGAAGTTCGTATACTCTCATGTTTCAGAATAAGGAATTGTCATTGTATTGATCACGATACTTCTCAACTCCATGATAACCTCAAATGGGAATAATTGTAGTATCCCATATCCACACCTTTTCCTTGAATTCTCCTCATACTTGGCAATGTCCAACTTGTTGTCTACAATGCACTAATGTTCCTCTTACTATAATCCCTTAGGGCTATGTCCTTACTATAAGATCCTTCAGTTGGGGTCTCTGCTCTAGTTCATTACCCTGATTAGGGATCCTAATACAACTCCTTTACTTGATTATCGAGCTTCCTTTCTATACTGTGTAAGGTCTAGGAAGTCTCACTAAAACAAGGTTTTAAATTTCATTAGTCAATAGTTGTGGCCAAAAGACTAATTTTTTTGTTTGTCATGGTATGGTATATGCTGGTAGTCCTTAAGAATATTGGTTTTAAACACATTTAGTCCATACCCCCTTGGAATTTCTTGTTCATCTACACTTGTCCAATTGGATGTGCTCGATTACTTCTTAAGGATCATTTAAGAGTTGTTTCATTTAGCATTAGTCTATTAGATTAATCAATTTTATCTCCTTCAAACTTTTACCTTATTAAGTTTTAGATAATCTTTTGCTATCACCTTAAGTACTTCTTCAACTACCATTTACTAATTAGCTTAAGGTTTGAGTCCTACTAGCTTGCGGTAATTTTAATCTTCTATTTTAGACATACTTCCAAAAGTATTTCTACAATGATGTCTTATTTTAACCTTATGAAAATAAGGCTTAATGTTATTATCGGTTAGTACTTTTTCTCCAACCTTTACCCAAGGATTCTGATAACAGTACTTCCCTTTACTGTTTACTCTCCCCCTTAGGGTTTACTAATGGTCTCTGAATTTCCTACATAGTAATCATTGGCCTTATAACTGGGATGTTGGTCTTTGTCTGGCTTATACTCTACCTATTTAAGGTCTCACGAAAGAATTTACGGTATACCTACACCATTGTGGATCTCCGAAGTGATTCTTCCAACATTATTTGTCTTACTTACTATTTGGACATTTTCACTTTGGTAGGACTGACTTCGCGAAGTGTATCGAAAGACGGTCGTTTTAATGTTTATACTCCTTCATGTCTTTCTTAACTTAGGCCAAGTTTTATGCTCTTTATGCAACTTCTAAGAAGATCTGGTTAACTAAGTTAACCAAATACCAGTTGCGAACAAATACGAGTTGCAGACCATCCTAGGGTGTATGTATTACCCTACGGTTTCTGACATACTACCGGCATTCTCTCTGAATTGCCAGAGCTTGAATACCAATTTGGTTCCGAAGCATCTTCTTTGCACTTATTCATGATACTCCCATGAACTTGGTACAACTACTTCATTAACTTCTTAGCAACATCACCTACTTTGAATGAACTTTAAGTCTATTACTTCTTCTTGCTCCACGTATTCCCTACACTAGACTTTCTTCTTATTACTGTTTAGTAATGATCTGAACTTGATCCATCCTTCAAATTGCGTTGATACTCCTTATACTTTGCTTCATTCTTCATGTAAGTCTTATCTTGGTCTTTAAAAATCGTCACTCCCTTACACGAATTCCCATTCCTATCTAGGTCTATAACATCAAGTAGTAACTGGATGTTGCAACATGCATTTGCACACCAAGTCCACTTCATGTACAGAACTAGTCAATCAAGAAGATCCAAGAAAAACAAGGAAATCCAAATGTGGTACATATAACACACAATATTCTAAGCCCGGAATATAGTAGTTGAGTATAGTATCTCTAGAATTCAGGCTTAGTTGTGTAGTATATGACACCTCCTCATATAGGTTTACATTGTGATACTTAGCACTTAGGGTCAAACTATAATTTGTCTCAATATATACCCTAATTGCTCAATTGCAACAAGATAATTCGAAACAAAGTGGTCTCAACTTGGTTTTGACTAAATTTTTGTCTCACTTTTTAAATGATTAACTATAACCATCATTTCCTCATTTAGTAACTAACCTCACATGATCTCTCCAAACGACTAATATGTTTCTTAAACCAAAGATTATTGGAATTTTCTAGCACCTATGACTTCTATCATAGTTCTATTATGCTATTTTCTTACTTCCACCTCAAGACAATTTACTAATTACTTGTCATATTTACACCTATATCATGGTTTCGGAGCTAATCTCACCATGATGACTTTGTTTCACACTATACTATTATCAAGTCTTCACATAATTTCACTTCATCACGAAGAATTCACAAGTTAATCCCACATGATTACTATTCATTACATTTGTACATGCTCTAATGGTCTTCATTATGTTGTCTTTGCTTATCAACTAACCATAAGATTCCACTGTCTTACATGAATTCTAGGGTTAGGCTACACCCTTAAGAGTACTTCAATTGGTGTCTTAAACTTGATCCTAATCTACTATGACCAATTAGCTTTCCTAAAGTATCTTGGTGGATTATGTCTCCTTCGGAAGACACTAAATAGCAACTTACTAAGAAAAGATGAACTAATTACTCCTAAGAAAGAATGACTTAAGTATCTAGTGACTAAATTATCCTTAAGTGGATACTTATCACAAGTCATAAGAACATTTGGTTTAGGTAAGATGGCTCCTATAGTCACTATCCAACCTATAGATCTTCCTAAAAGGGTTTTAATCCTAAGGTAAAAGAATATGCTCTGATACCAGCTGCGGTGACCCAGCATACCACTGCATGATGTAGTACACTATAGTCATTGACATAACACCAATGAAACACCGTTCACTAGTATTACATCCCTTAGAGTGGTACAACAGAAACACAGCAGGTCCAAGACATGACTATAGGTTACAACTCAACTCTTTACACAAGATCCAGAGAACACTCTAGGTTAAAGAGAGAGAAAGAAACTTCTTACAAAGAAGAATCAGAAATAAAAAACTCAAAAACTATCATACTATTAAGACTAGTATCTTAACTATAGGGCTTGCATTGCTGCTATAGCAATACTCTACAGAAATAGGTTCTATGGCGAGAGATAATATTTCTATCTAATCAGTAACTTCGTCTTCACTTTAATTGATATATATATGTTGACTTCCTTGACTTCAGTGAAGAGCTTGGGTTGTTGATGAAGATTCCCTTGAGCATAAGTTGATGCAGACGTCGTCTATATTGGCTTTAGAATCTAGCAAGGGTTAAGAAGATATGTTGAGTACGAGCGTACTGAGCAAGTTCACAAGAAAAGGAGTGTTTGATGCACTATATATACGGCCACAGACCATAGTTCATAGGAAATGCAGGTTTTCGTAAACATTTCTTAAAAGGTTGCTTTTATTCTGAAAAGCTATGTCCGTTAGCCTTCACGGGTTTACCAGAACTTTCATGGAGTTCCTTTCCCGCCGTGTTCGCAGCTCCTTCCCGGAACAGGGAGTAACAAATTACAGTTCTTGCACTATGCAGAGGTGTGTCACTTTACCCATGAGAGACCTTAGGATTTGTTGCACGACCGGGAGTATGTTCCTGTTCAAACTTCCTTGGTTTGAGGCCCAACCTAAGATCCAAGCCAATCACTGCCCCCTTCGCGACCTCGCATGCCTCCATGGTGTACACCATGCCCACATATTGAATTACAGCAATGGTTTGTACAGACCATTAGATGCCAGAACTATCGTGGGACGTTGAGGGTTCCCACCCATATGCTGCATATCCTCTATGAATTACCAATTAATATGCATGCTACGAGTGATAACAGCCACGACCTGTACATCCGGCTACATGCGAGAGGAAGAAGATACAACTAACTTCTCTGTCCCATTCCAAATCTCATGGTCAACGCGTAATATACGGTGCAGGAATCACTGGTGACATTGGTTGTTAAATCCTAGGTGATATAGTCCTAAACAGTGGTATTCCAACTGCCAGATTTAATAGATTAGCTGATCACCCTGGATCAGTAACCAATAGTTCACATTATTATCAAAAAATAGTGTTTTCTGACCTTTTTCAAATGCAGGTGATGACAACACTGGATTTGCAAAATACTTTATAGAAAATAATCAAAGGACATGAGCAAGTGTGAACTTGCCTTTTGTGATTGCAAGATTATGCACTTATGGTCTTCGAGACAATATACGATCCAATATCTGAAATCAGCATCATTGGTCCGGTAAGGACTAATGTTTAAAGAAGCAGTATGCAGTTATGCATAAGTAATGCTATGTATTTTGTAAAACTCCCGAACTGGATCCCCAATATTTTGAGTGGAGTGAGTTTAGGTGATTCTTTTAAGAGTTGATTTATCTTTAAGTTTTACTTTACAATTAATGGCATTTATAAAGAACTTAAGTGTTATCAATCTAAAATATACAAGTAAAGGATAAAGTAATTTCATTATGAGTAATTGTTATCTGGTGACTATGGTAAAAGTCCTTGGGTTGAGTTGTTAAGTCTTGAAGAACATATTATAAGATTGTTATTTGAAGTGGCAAAAAGAATAACATTTGAAGAAAAAATTTCCTTTATAATGTTTAAGCAATCTTTATTGTTAATAGAACGTGATCAATGCCTTTTGGTGTTTGATTGATTAGTTTGGACTTGAGATGCTTTATGTCTTAATTGAAATAGACCAAAGTTAACTATAAAAACATAAGTAGTGTATTAGACATGATGTTTATAAGCTTTGAGACTAAAGTTAACTTTAAAAGGGTAAGTAAACTTAAGATGTAATATGTTTTAATTATTCCCAAGTTTTAGATTTATAATAGGTATAACTAAGGTGTGGAATTATTCACTTTAATTTTTAGGGAATTATTAGATTAAATTTGTTTTGCTCTTATGAAAAGAATATGTATTTATTTAATGGAAGCATAATTAGATGATCTTAGTAATTTGTTAGAATTTAAAGTTATGTTAATAGTGGTTAAATATAATGATTATTCATCATATTACATATATGAGTGATACCCAATATTTATTTAAAAGGGTTTTTAATAAAGTTTTTTAAAAGAATATTTTGAAATTAAAAGTTATACTTAAGTTTTATTATGAATTTAAGTTATGGGTTTGGAATTAGTACAAAGACACTAATTGCTCAAGGTTTTATAAGAATTGTGATTATTTCTTACTTAAGAATTGTTTTTAAAGAATTCACAAAATAAGTATTAGATAAGGATTTTTAAAAAAAAATATTAAAGATTTTTCTAATAATATATTTAATATTTTTCAAGTGTAATATATTTATTCAAGAACTTAAAAATGATTCTTATTTATTTTTAAGTATTATTTTTATGTTTATAAAATTCCATAAAGGATTTAATGTATTTAAATAATTACTTAAAATTTTCTTTATAAAATAATTAAGTTAGTATTTTTATAAAATAGTAGATTTACTTTTATACATGAAAATGATTTTTATAAATTTTTAGGAAATTTTCTTATATTATTATAATTTATGGAGAACTTTAGTGCCTTTAATAAATTAATGGTATTTATTTAGTTTAATCAAGTGATTTTATATTTTTCTTGGATAGATATCATTTTTGTGATCATTTTTTACATATAAATTGTATTTTTAGGATTTTCCTAAATTTTTATAGAATTTAAATATTATTAAGGGTATTGTGGTAATTTAACATTGGACAATTAATGTGTATTACCTTTTTTTAAAACTTAACCTAGTGTATAAGATAATCCGCCCTTAGGTCGACTTGGCCCACCTAGGCCCATCTATTTTTGCTATTCCCAGCCCAACACCCTCTCTCTCATTCTTCTCATCTCACGCTCTCATTGTTTCCCTTTGGTTGCTGGCGACAACGCCGTCGTCGTATGCCCGATTCCGGCGAAGCAGGCCGTTGTGGTTGCCGCCGATGGTAGGCGGAGCTTCGCCTCCCTCTGGCCGACCTGGATCTCCAATTGGATTTATCCTTAAGGCCCTCTCGAGCTCGCCCCTTCCATTTTCTGTGCGTCTAGGTTTTCGGTATCCTAGTTTCGTCGAGCCCTAGTGATGGTTTGATGTTGTCCTAGTGGTGGATTGATGTTGGTGAAGATTGGGTATGTTCTTGGGTTGATGTAGCTTGGCACAGGTCGCAGGTTGCAGCTCGGCGCTGGCTCAGGTGTCGCCTGTGCCATTGTGCCGCGGTTGTTGCTACTATGACCACCCTGCCGGTCTTCTTCCTCTTCAAACTCCAGCGAGGACCACGGGTAAGTGGGGAATCTCCTTTTTTTTTCTTCACTTGAAATTTGATAATGGCTTTGTTGTTGTACTTGTGTTGTTACTGTGTAGTATAATGTGATTAATGCTTGCCCTTGTGATGTGCTTTGCACTTGAGATTCTTGAGCTATGTGTTGACTGTCAACTTAGGAGTAATTATCTTAAATATGATTCCTAGATAACTAAGCTAGGAAGATGATTTCAAAAAGTTGATCTGAATTCATGTGGTGTGCTTTGCAGGTATATTTTACTTGTTTTACTTATACTGTCCACATGACAGACTACAGTGGAAATGATTTCTATCAATTAAAGCTAGAGAAATGATTTGAATTCTTTAATAAGTGAGATTGTGATTTATTTAAAACGGAATTGAGTTTGTACTTAAGACCTTTTGAATCTGCTAGGTACAGAGGTGCTACCCTCTAGGAATGTGCCATGTAACCTAGCAGTTGTGGTACATGCTTGTCTAGTATAAAACTGGAGAATGAACTGATGATGTTATATCATGCAAGTCATGATCTTGGACAAATATTAATTGTAATTTGCAAAGTAGATTCTCTTTATCTACTTAAATGCTTGATACCTAACTAAATGATTCCTAGATCAAATTATCTAGGAAAATGATTTAAATCATGCTCTGATTGCTTGCAAGGATTCCTAGCTTGATTAGCTAGGAAGATGATATGAAGAACTTAATAAACCTTGCTGAGAGGTAAAGTAGAAGTATCATACTTCTCTATTTCTGTTGACAATATTCTATATGGCTTCTGCCATTCTGGAAATCCTAGTGTGGTGCCTCCTTATGGAGTGTGCACACTAAAATTCCAGAGAGCATGATATGCTATTTATGTTATTGCCTCGGCTTATTAAGATTGTTAGCCTGATGGTTTAATGATGGAAATTAAGATGGATTAGTTCCTTGCCTGTGATGCAAAGACTGAGGCCTTGATAGAAATAAGAACAGATATTTATTTATTTTGGTGGCTTTCATTCTCTGTGATGAGCTTTGCATAGCATCTCTATGCAAGCCTGAGAGAAAACTCTCCATCCAATCCTCCTAGATAAACATCTAGTGGAAGGGTAGATGGAATTGGTTGATGTGTTTATTTTCCTTGAATTACCAGATCTGTATGCCAGATATAAGGAACAAATGTTGTCTGATCTAGTGGGAAACTCTAATGATTTTTTACCTGCAATTGGTCAGTGATCTATGGCCTGCTGGAGATCTTGTCCTGCTGTTGCTTCTTGATCATCTAGCCTCATATTAGAATGCTTGATATTTTCCAACTTGGTGTTGTCCTGCACCTCCTGGTGCTGCTGCTGCCCTTGATCTTAGCATGCACGTCCTGGTGTTGCTGCTCTTGCTTTCCATCAATTCAACCCCATCCATTAGGTGACCATCTTGGATGGTTTCTTGATGGATTGTGTTGGTGAGTTGTGGTTCGATTTTCTGAAACTCTAGCAAGTGTTGATGCTGTTTGTTGTGGTTGTTGTGGGAGATTGGTAGTGGTTTGAGATAGATTGGAACGGAGGCAGTGGCTAGCAGTTGGGTTGCGGCAGTGTCACCTCTTTTATGTGAATTGGTTGTCTGCTTTCTGTTGATGACAACACCACCGCATGTCTGGCCTGAGCTACTAGTGTGCATGCCTCTCCTGGGTGGATCAGATCAAGTAAAAACTTGATATTTCCTGATGGTTTTTACTTCTTATATGTTTACTATTTCAAACCAAGGTGAAACTTGCCCATGGCTTATGATGCTAAGCCTGAAGCCATTTTTATGATAAGATCAGATATACACATTGGTGAAACTTACCCCTTCAATTATAAGCTCAATGATGTGTCTGAATTGTGCATTTCACTATCAGACTGAGAGCAGTCCAATTAACACTAATTCATTTTTCTTTATTTTTGTTTGTTGTTTTTGTTTATAGGTACAAGAAGTTTCAAAGAAGATCAAAAACACTTAGATTATGATTAGTGTAGGCTTTTCCTTTCATTTCTATTGTAATTATTTTCTATTGTAAAATCAATGTAATATTGTATACATTAATAAAGTTAAATTTCCTTTCTATATGAAATCTGAATCTTGTAATATTTATATTTTCTTCATTTCATTGTTGTAATTTCTTTTCCATTGTTTGATTCATTTCTTAATTGTACTTTACTCTTATTCTTTTATTGTAAAATAACAAGGTAATACTTGTTGTATTCTTATAATATTTTATATCATTATTTGTTTTTACTTAATTATAGCATTATTATTTCTGAATTTCTAAATTCAAAATTTTAATTGAATTTGGAAATTCAAAGTAGATTTCAAATTCTATCCCTCCAAAAACATAGATAATACCTAAAGGTCATGTCAAAATCTATCGCACCTGCCCTGATGTTTCTATCAGAACAAGAGAGATCTCGATCCCTCTACAGCTTCTTTAATTTTGCGCGAAAAATCCCCGGATTTTCTTATGCATGAATGCAATGCACAAACATGTGTCCTTTCTATTTCGAGGTGCTAATCCTGCGATGTTACAAGACACTAGTACCGACCAAGGATACGAGGAGGAAGGAAAATACTACGAGGAAGAAGCCGAGGATAACTTCAACCACTGCTCTACACAAGGCAAGCCTTACTATACAAGTTGACTTAGCAAGCTATTAACTGAGCAAGCTACTATCTAAGCAAGCTAACACTTGCGGCTTAGCAAGCTTATACTACTATCTTAGCAAGCTAAACCATGCAAGTTCTACTTGGAAGCTTACACCACTTCATACCCAAATCCTAGTTTTATTTGCAAGCTTAGTTATTTTATTTCTTCATCAAAGCTTTCTAGTAAAGTCAACTTGGTAACTGGTAGAGCTTAGAAAGATATTTAAAGGTAGCATAAAGATCATAAAACTTGGCCTAGGTTAGATAATCTTGATGTCATCCTAAGGCATGAGACTGAACTTAGATAAGATACACTTGTTTACCACCCCTCATTAGTGTTCACCACCACATGTAGATGCTAGTGCTAAGCATAAAACTTGATCAACTTTAGATGGGAATACTTGGTGAAAATGGTTATGAAAACCTTAGAATGATGAGTCATTCTACTGAAATGTTTTGAAAAGTGTTTTTGAACACCAGATGATTTTGTTGATGAAAATGTTAAGGCATGAGACTTAGCCCTTTATAAAACTGATGGTTTTCTGGATGCGATACCATTCCAATTTTACCGTACAACCACAATAGCTGAAATTTGGGTAGGGCTTGACTGGAAATTTATATACCTTAGTATGGGTTCCCTTGCGGCCAAGGTTTGAGCTGAGGCAATTGCCCACCTGTGCAGTTCCCAAGATGACAGTTGGTCATGGTTGGGAGGCCAAACTCACAGGAGAGGTGCCTATACTAGGGCGTGTAACTGAAAGTTTAGGATTGATTATCCGCATACTGAGTATGGTGATTTCTAGATTGTTCCTGACGGATGTATCGAATTTTGTGGTGAAAGTGTAGCACCTCTGCAGAGTGTCAAACTATTCGAATAGCCGCGTCCACAGTTATGGACAGTTGGAGTGGCCATACTGTTCCATCGTCAGATGTTTTCAAAATGACTTCTGAAATGATTCATGACTTTGACTTGAACACAACAGGGTTGTGATATGAAATTTAAGTTCCCACTTAGGTGTTATAAAACTTTCAACTAGCTTTCTTTTCTTCTAAACTCAGTAGAGATAAATATGGCTTTTTGAAAAATAACCTAGAGCTTAGTATCTCCTACTCAAAACCACTTCACTTGTTAGTATTAGTTTTTGAGTACTTAAAGAGTACTCATGGCTTTGTCCCTGGCTATTCCCGTGGCCAGACTATGAAGAGGACTATCAGGAGGACGGGTAGTAGGAAGGTTACGAAGATGGAGCCTCGCCTACGCTATCGTTATCATTACGTTATTTCGCTGCTTGATTTGTATTAAGACTAGATCATGTGATCCTTTATTTGTTGTAAGACCTTATGTATGGTTTGTAATGGATGATGTACTGTGATATCCAATCTGTTATGTCTCGCCAAAAATGGTAATCCTGGGATTGCGATGTATGGCATAACAGGCATCTAGGATTAAAAATCCGGGTGTTGACAAGTTGGTACCAGAGCCATCCTGACCATAGGAGACCATAGTTTAGAATGGATGTTTGAATAAAAAACTTATTTTCAAAAACCAAGGAAGTGAGTACTTATGAAAACTTATTCTCATTCTTACCACTTAACCTCTTTCATGAAAATTCATGTTCCTCAAGAATTCTTGCAAACTTACTTAAAATTTGACACACTTGATCACTCTACTAACTTACTCATCCTACATTCTTATAGATGGAAATGAAGTATAGCAAGTTTTATCAGTTTGGGAATGGAGGAGATCTCTTCTTTGAGCGTGACTTGGACCAGCTGTCGGAGATGCTGGAACGTCCGCACCTCGAGTTCTTTGGATCTCAGCTCAATGATCAGGAAGGAGAGGAATTGCAATGGCTAGTTGTTGCAAGTCTCCGACGAAAGATTGAAGCCCCCACTTCAGAGGGAATTCAGTTCACCTTGAGAGAGAACAACTGGCTCGACAGAGTTGCCAGGGCCATGTAGGAAGCTCTTGCCCGTCTGTGTGGGCAGAGTATCAATCAGATCAAGGGTACCCGCTTCAAGTTCTATTCAAGGCGTGATGTTATCGGACAACCACTGGAGGCCCCATATCACCATGAGCTGAAGACTCAATTGGACCACCTCAGCTTCATGATGTATGACCGTCAGAAGGAGTTGGACAATGCCCGCTCCTACACCAACCATAAGTATGCCATTGCCGCCCAGAAGGATCAGACCATTTCCATGCTAGTGAAGGATCGCTAGTCTCGTCGCCGTCAGCTCGACCATAAGGATACATCATTGACCGTCTCCTCCACAGGATCACAGAGTTGGAGGAGACTGTGCACGAGAGAGACATGCAGCTGGAGGAGAGGGAGAATGCAGGGGAAGAACTTCGTGGAGACCCCTACTCCTATCTCAGTGATGATGATGACTTTCTGGAGGAATAGGCCATGGACTTCTTCACCGATGAGGATGACTTCGCCTTCATAGATGATGATGATGAGGAGGAGGAGGAGGAGGAGGATGAGGACACTGACTCCAAGGAGTAGTAGCACTTGAGCACTAGCGTTAGTGAGTTGTATCCGGTCCCACTGTATCGTAGTTTCACAGAATGGTTCTTAAAACCATCTATTTTCCTTTGTTGTGGTGTGTGTTTGTATCGTGTGCTATGAATGAACGAATGAAAAGCAAGTTGCTAGAAAAACCTAAGTCAAACTTTAAAAACTTTTCAAAACCCTGAACCTTAGAAATTTCCCTCTTTTCTCATGATCTACCACAATCTTCAGATGCCTCGAGGAGGAAGCACTTCATCCCCGGACCCGATGTTGCAAATCTTGCAAATGTTGGTTTCGGACTGCGAAGCTGAGAGAGACGAACGTCAAGCCAACTTAGCCACCCTTCAGCACATCGCTCAGATGGCCAACAACAATCAAGGCCATGGAAATCAGGACAACCATGGATCCAAGCTCAAGAACTTCCAGAACACAAATCCACCCATTTTCACTAAGTATGAAGAGCCCCTCGATGTAGATGATTGGCTGGAAACCATGGAGAACAACCTAGAAGTTGCGGGAGTGGAAGCCAACGAGAAGGTATTGTTCGCCACCCACTACCTGGACGGAGATGCAAGAGCATGGTGGAACAACGTTCGTGCCATGAATGGAGGAGAGATGATGACTTGGGATGAATTCAAAGTCAAGTTTAGCAGAACCCATGTGCCACCGGGTTTTATCAAGCGGATGAGAGATGAATTCAGAGAACTGAAGCAAGGAAGGATGATAGTAGTGGAGTACCGTGGCAAATTTTTGTCATTAGCTAGGTATGCACCGGATGAGATTGACACTGAAGCGAAGAAGAAGGAGAGATTCTTGAATGGTCAGCATGATGAGATGCAGACAATGTTGATCAATATCCCATTTGCTGATATTGAAGCCTTAGTGGACTCTGCCATTAAAATGGAGGGCAAGATCAACCAAGCTAATGAGAACCGCAAGCGTCGCATCATGCATCAACCAGGAACCCGTCATACACCGAAGTATCGCCCCAACCCCTCTCCAGGATTTGCCCCAAGAACCAACAGACCCCCGATGAACCGTCCAACCTATCCCGACCGTGGAAACCCAAGGCCCAGAGGAAACCACAACAACAACCCCGAAAACCTCAGCAATTTCAACCATGCACCACCCAAGTTCAACAACAACAATGTCGCACCAACACCAACACTGCCCCAAGGACTGGAAGCAATGATGTGCCTGTTGCAGCAAAGGACAAGTCTCAGGTGACTTGTTATGAATGTGGAACCAAATGTCACTATTCCAATGAGTGCCCCAAGATAATTTCCGCGGCCCCCAATGCAAATGCACCAGCTCAGCAACATCATCGTGTTCATCTCGGAAGAAGGTTTGCCCCAGGGAACTCGCTCAATCGCAACGGCCGTCTCTTTCTCATGCATGCTGAAGAATCCCAAGAAGCGCCAGATGTCGTGCTATGTATATTTTCTGTTAACTCAGTACTTGCAAGAGTGTTGTTTGATTCTGGAGCATTGCACTCATTTGTTACTGAAGAATTTGCATGCACTAGTAAGATTCAACCCACCAAATTGAAACATGTTATGATAGTTCAAATACCTGGTTCAACCACTAAAGCTAGACAAATTTGCAAGGCCGTACCTATCTGAATCCATGGCATAGATTTTTATGCTATTCTAATAGTACTCGGAACTAAAGGTTTGGAAGTAGTACTAGGAATGGATCGGATGTCGAAACATAAAGGATTAATCGATTGTGCCAAGAAAGCCATAACCATGACTAGTACAACCAGAATATCAGTCGAGCATGTATCTGAAACCTTGCCCCGTCAATTCAAATGCAACAAGAGTATAGCCCAACCAACCATTGACCAAGTAAGAATATTCTATGAATACCCCGATGTATTTCTAGATGTTTTGCCCGGTATGCCCCCGGATCGGTATATCGAGTTTATCATTGAACTAATCCCTGGAACTGCACCCATAGCCCAGAGACCATATAGTATGAACCCGTCTGAATTAGTTGAGTTGAAGAAGCAACTGGATGTTATGTTGGAGATAGGATTGATCCAACCAAGTGCGTCGCCATGAGATCACCTGTCTTATTTGTGGACAAGAAGGATGGAGGTAACCGTTTGTGTATGGATTATCGGAAGTTGAATGATGTCACCATCAAGAACAAGTACCCACTACTGAAGATAGAAGACCTGTTTGACAAGTTGACTGGTGCCAAAGTGTTTTCTAAGATTGATCTTAGAACTGGTTATCATCAACTCAATGTTCGCGTAGAGGATATTCCTAAAGACTTCCTTCACCACCAGATATGGATTATACGAGTATACTGTCATGTCAACACCCGGATTTTTAATCCCATATGCCTGTTATGCCATACATCGCAATTCCAGGATTACCATTTTTGCGAGACATAACAGATTTGGATACTACAGTACATCATCCATTACAAACCATACATAAGGTCTTACACAAATAAGGATCTCATGATCCAGTTCTTAATACAACTCAAGCAGCGGAAATACGTAATAATAACGGTAGCGTAGGCGAAGCTCCATCTTCGGGGTCACAGCAATCTTGGACGATGGGAGATGATCCTAGTTGTCGTAACCTTCCTGGGGTCCATCCTCCTGGTACTCCTCTTCATAGTCTGGCCATGGGAATAGCCAGGGACAAAGCCATGAGTACTCTTTAAGTACTCGCAAACTAATACTAACAAGTGAAGGGGTTTTTTGGTAGTAGGACACTAAGCTCTAGGGTTGTTTTGCAAAAATCCAGATTTACCTCTACTAAGTTTAGAAAAGAAGAAAGCTAGATGAAGTTTTATAACATCTAAGTGGGAACTTGTATTTCATATCACAACTCTGTTGTGGTCAAGTCAAAGTCTCAATTCATTTCACAAGTCATTTTGAAAACATCTGACGGGGGAACAGTATGGCCACTCCAACTGTCCATAACCGCGGACGCGGCTATTCGAATAGTTTGACACTCTGCAGAGGTGGTACACTTTCACCACAACATTCGATACATCCATGAGGAACAAATCCTGAATTCACCATACTCAGTATGCAGATAATAAATCCTAACCTTTCGATTACACGCCCTAGTATAGGCACCTCTCCTGTGAGTTTGGCCTCCCAACCATGACCAACTGTCATCTTGGTTACTGCACAGGTGGACAATCTAAACAAGGTAGCCTCAGCTCAGACCTTGGCTGTGAGGGAACCAATACTAAGGTATATAAGTTTCCAGTCAAGCCCTACCCAATTCTCAGGTATTGTGGTTGTACGGTAAAATTGGAATGGTATCGCATCTAGACAACCATCAGTTTTATAAAGGGCTCACGCCTCAACATTTTCATCACCAAAATCATCTAGTGTTCGGAAACACATGTCAAAACATCTCAATAGAATGATCCATCATTCCAAGGTTTTCATAACCATTTTTCCACCAAGTATTCCCATCTAAAGTTGATCATGTTTTATGCTTAGCACTAGCATCTACAAGTGGGGGTAAGTACTAATGAGGGGTGGTAACTAGTGGAGTTTAACTAAGTTCAATCTCATGCCTTAGGATGACATAACGATTATCTAGCTTAGGCCAAGTTTTATGCTCTTTATGCAACCTTCAATTATCTCTCTAGAATCTACAAATCACTTAAGTAAGCTCTAAGTAAATATCTTTGATAAAGAAATAAAGTAGAAGCTTGCAAATAAAACTAAGATTGGGTATCATCAAATGTGTCTAACCAAGAATGCTTAGTGCATTGCATAGGTTATTTAACTCTCATAATTGCAAGTGTTAGCTTGCCTTGTGCAGAGCAGTGTTTGAAGTTCTCCTCTACTTCTTCTTCGTAGTATCCTCCTTCCTCCTCGTATCCTTGGTCGGTACTAGCGTCTATAAATAAATAAGAGGTACACAATTACCAAACAATACTTAAATACTTTCAATCATCACACAAAGGGGTTCTATAGATGATCTAGCATCATCACTAACATTACAAACACTTGAATTAATGATTTTATTTTTAGAAAAGTAATTTCTACTCATTGAAAAACTACTTAAGATTTAATATTCTCCAAACCAAACATGGGATCATGTTGACACATGTCATCACCACACATTTCAGTACATGGGAATGTGATTTAAAGTGGTGTCACAATTTAATAAGATTTAACCTTTTATTTTAAATAAAAATAAATGACTAGAAATTCCTATGTGGCATCCTTTTGTTACTTGAACATTATTTCTCTAAGTAAACCCATATGTTTTTATATATTCTGAAAGGTATGATCAAATGTGATTTTTGAGAGTTGGAATCAACTCAAAAGCTATTATAGTTTAAATTTGAAAAATGTTTGAATGCAGAAAAGCTTCTGCCTTGTTATTTTTACCAAGGGTGATCTATAGATCCAAATGATTTGAATCCAACATGTTGGATTCAGCATTTCTAGACCTTTCTAACAAAATTGGTTTCATTCAATTTGGTTCACTAAATCGAGTTGGGTTGACTTTTGAAACTAGGTACAGAATTATGTTTGAATTAAAATGGAAAAAGTTAAATTCAAACGACTGGGCTGCGCGGGAACTGCTAATGGGCCGGCCCAGTGTCACTCCGCGGCGCGGGGCGCAACTGTTAGGGCGGGTCTACTGGTCAGTGACTCTTTAAACTCGAAGCGGTACGGGGCGATGTGGTCCGTTGGATCTAGTTCTAATCCAACGGCTCTGGTTTATCGTCCACGTCGGGCAGCGCCGGTGAGACAGAACCCTAACGCGGCAGGTGGGGGTCGTGGGAGGCTCACTGGGGCTCAGGCGAGGGTCGGCGATGCGGGTGAACGACGAAGTCGACGACGGCGAACCTCCTGGTACCTGCAGCTTCTCCTAGGGAGGCTCCAATCGCTGGCTTCCTTCTTCTCCAGCAGCGGCAGGCTCCGGCCAAATTCCGGCGATGCGCTGCTCGCCTTGCCCCAGGACTAAGGCAGGGTGGTTCTGGGTGAGAGGGGAGTGGAATGGTGTGAAGAATTCAAGCGGGGGAGTCCTCTATTTATAGTGGCAAGAGGGGACCGACGGGCGCAAGCTAAGCTCGTCGTGGTCGACGGCACAGAGGGCTATCGGCATGGGCGACGGTAGGGGGCGGTGTTGTGCTCCCTGGCAAAGCTCAACGGCGTGGTGGCGAGGCGTGGGGCGGTGCGGATTGGTCGGAACGCTGTGGTGCTCTGAGTGTGCCCGACGGGAGTTTTGATGGCGCACAGTGCACATGGTCCGCGCGGCGGCGAACGGGCATGGCTGCGGGGTTGCTGGGACGGTGGTGATCACGTATGCACGTGGCGAGGGCGGCGTGCAGTCTGTGGGCGTCTGTCGAGTGTGGCGCACGGGACGCGCTCTCGGCATGGTTGCAGAGCAGCTTGGCATGGTCTGTGCGTGTGGTCCAGGGGCTGGCATCGCTCGCGGCTGGGACAGGGAGTGGCGGTGGGGTGCTAGCTTGCTCCCAGACAAGGTTGGCGAGGCTAGTGCTACTTGTAGCTTGCTGTCCACACTAGGGTGACCATGGTGCTCTCGGGTTGTTCACCATTGATGACAATGGCTAGCTTACAGTGGTGCTAGAGATTAGTTAAGGTTGTTAGATGATCTACTAAGGCAAGTGGTGCCCAGAGAGGGAACAAGTTAGGCCAGAACCACTGCACACTATAGTGTTTTGATTTTGTTTGATTTGAATCTGCAAGGTGTTTGATGAAATGGCTGCATGAATTCAAGTTTTGAATTTTGAAAAGATTTTTGGTGGGTGTGCTAGGCATGTGCTGGTGAGTCTGTGGATGCTTGGGTTTTGAAAGTTGAGCTTGTTTGAGTGGTTTTTGCAAAAGTGGGATCTTCCCATATGAAATAGATTCAATTTTAAACTGTCATTTAAACTATGCATTTGAATGTTTCTGGATGATCACAAGGTGGGCCTTGATACTTTGTTATGAGTACTATCAAGGGGTGCAAAGATCCAAACAAGTTTCTGTTAAGTTTTGAAAGTTAGAGATACCCAAAGTAGGCATGGGAGTTAATTTGGCCAAAGTGACCATTCACTTAATTTGTTTGTTTTGATTTATTTGTCTTTGGGAAAAGTTTGGGAATTGTTTAGATGATGTTTATTTCACCTAAGAATCATTTTACAAGCAAAGAAACACATAATCATGGCAATTCAAAAGAATCAAAATTGTAATGCATACACATAGGAATGCTTTCATATTTTTAATTGGAAAAGTTTTTGTTAACCCTAATTTTTGTGATTAAAGTTTGATGATTCTAGTTCAATAATTTTGGGATGTTACAAACCTTCCCCCCTTAAACAAAATCTCGTCCCGAGATTTGAAAAAGGACGAAAAAGATTACCTAGGATTTGAAGATATCGGGAAACTCCGTCCTGATGTGATCTTCGCGCTCCCAGGTAGCTTCCTCTTCTGTGTGGTTTCTCCACTGAATCTTGAGAAACTTGATTCTTCGGGTTCTGGTGGTTCTGAAGGCTTCTTCCAAAATACGGATGGGTACTTCGGGATAGGTCAGGTCATCATTGATCTCTATAGTCCGGTGATCAATATTCTTGAACACTTCAGTCTTCTCCGGGACATCGAGGCACTTGCAAAGTAATGAGATATGGAACACATTGTGCACGGCTGACATCTCTTCGGGTAGTTCCAGTTGATACGAAAATTATCCTCGACGGTTCAGAATCTTGAAGGGTCCGATATATCTGGGGGCTAACTTTCCTTTGAGTTGGAAACGCTGCTGATGGAGGGGTTAACCTCTTGGGTGCCCGATCTTCACGGATCTCGTGGTCAAATCGATGGGAAAGCGAGGGGAAAGGGAGAAGGTAGCGGAAGCGAACACACACCTCACGAAGAACACGATGAACACACGCAAAACTCACACGATACAAGGCCGATTGCTCCCGAACGGGGGCCACCGGTCCGATAGAATCCTCACAAGGAAAGATCGGTCAACGTGCTCCCTCAAATCCACATCGGAGAGGGAAGAACACCTTGGGGAGGGTCTTGACAACTTGGAGACGAGACATCGAACTCCAAGGCCTTGTTCAACGATGGATGCGTGATGCAAAGTCCAATCGAGGTTGGTGACGATAGTCGGTCCCCTTGGATAAGGGGATGAGCAAAACTAGAGATTCCACAATGGGGGTTGTCTTTAGTCTATCATCTATGCCTAAGGGATACATGAATGGGTGGGGGCTCTATTTATAGTCCAGCCACATAAACAGGGGTAGTTTGGGGATAAAACTAGGGTTTGGACGAGATAGAGGGGTACATGGGCCGAAGGACCAGCTGGCGGCGCGCAGGACCATCGTGAAGGCCGGAGACTCCGGTGTGGGGTCTGGAGACTCCGGTGTGGGGTCCGGAGACTCCGGTCTAGGCCGGAGACTCCGGTTTGTCTCCGGTGTCGTCTCCGGAGTGGCATTCTGACTGTCCTCGGGCGGTTGCTGGGGTCGGTCCGGAGGTAGGTCCGGAGACTCCGGTGTAGCAGGACCGGAGACTCCGGTGTAGCAGGACCGGAGACTCCGGTGTAGGCCGGAGACTCCGGTGGTTCAGCCGTGGCTTCTTCCGTCTCCTCTTCCAAGCCTCCGCCTTGTCGGGCTTGATGTCCCGGGCTTCCTCCCTTGCCTCCGTACTTGTCGGTGTGAACCTATCATGCATATGTGACGGAGTATGAAGTAGCATACCATTCAATAGGGTAGGAAGTGGGCTCGCATAGAGGAACGGGTTCACCTTTGGAGCAATATTATGCAAAGGCAAAGCATCACATGGGAATATGAATGAAGCATATGTAATGTCACAAGTATCATCCATAGCATGCATATCCTCACAATTCATCATGTCCACTAGTGGGATCATGGCATCATCAACACCCTTATTGTTACCTTGTTCATACCTCTCATATGAAGTGGTTGTTGTGGAAGTAGTGGCCTCCTTGTGGATGACTTCGTCTTCTTGATGTAGCCATGGCATAACATCATCTTCGTGCACCATGTACATCTTCTCCAATTGAGGCATCATTGCTTTATGGCTTGGCGCGTCTTCATCTATGGAACCTAGCACAACATAAGAGAACACACTATAGGTAGAGGGTAAGTTGTTAGAAATAGAAATGGTCTCACTTGACCTATCAACTACCACTCTCAACTCACTCAGTGTATCACTCATGCCCTCAAAGTGGAAGCACTCAATCTCACATAAGGTGGAGTCACTCATCTCATGCTTGTTCTGACTCAAGTGGGCTAAGTGGCTCTCATACTCACGTGGGATTGGTACCACATCATCACTCAAACATATAGGGGTAGGCTCGGGTTCCTCAACTCCATGCGCCTCCGTTGGTGAAGGGAAAATCCCATGCTCACCATTCTTGACCTTGTCGCCTTCAAGGTTGGATGCCATAAGATGGGCATCATCGCTCGCCTCCTTAGTCGAAGGGAAAATCCCATGCTCGATCGTCTTGTGGCCATCTCGTAGTAGTGGTGGAGGTAGGCTCATGCTATCCAACTTGGCAAAGTAGAGGTCTTCATCTTCCTCGTTCATGAGGTCTTCAAATGCAAGCGTAGTCGTTGAATCTTGATGGCATGGACGAAGGCTTGCTCTTGGTGCCATTTTGGTGGTGGCACTAGTAGTTGAAGGTGCCTTGTGACGGTGTCGACGGAGGTCATTGGCGTGCCTTGCCGATGGTTGATGTTGGTGAAGCACTTGGTCATCCACATGACGCTCACGACGGTGATCATTTGCCTTGGCACTCTTCTTGTGCTTGTGGTGCCTTCTTGAGCTTGCTTGAGCATTATGGTTGGTGCTCATCACAAATTCTTTGTCTTGGTGGTGAAGATGCCTTTGATGATGTCTTGTATCCTCTTTATGGTGTCGATGCTCATGAGAGGATGTTTGTCGATGAAGATTCTTGTTTCTTGGCGCCTCTTGATGTATATGATGTTTGGACGCCACTCTTGTTTGGATAGGAGGTGGGTCTTGGCGCCTCGGAGGTGATGTAGCTTGGCGCCTTGGAGATGGTGGAGCTTGACGCCATCTAGGTGGTGGCGCTTGTCGCCTTGGAGGTGGATCATCGAAGTAGGTGGTGCCCTTTGGTGTGGCACGCTTGGCCTTGAAGGTCATGGAATCTTGATGATGCGCCTCCGCTTGCTTGGCGTAGTAGGCTTCCATATCCACGTGGAGGAGGGATTCTTCATGGCTCGTGGAGGAGGCATCAAACTCGATGAAGTTCTCCGTGTCCTCCATGCTCGGCGAGGCATCGTCGATGTCGTACTCGAAGTCGTCCATGCTTGGGGAGTAATTGTTGGTGTAGTACTCCATATCACCCAAGCATGTGGAGCCATTGTCGGTGTAGAGTTCCAAGTATTCCATGCTTGAGGAGCCATAGTTGATGTCATGCTCCATGTATTCCATGCATGTGGAGTCGTTGTCGATGTAGTGCTCCGGGTCCTCAAAGCATGTGGAGCCATTGTCGGTGTTGTGCTCCGTCATGTCCTCTATACTTGTGGAGTCGTAGTCATGGTGGCTCATCATGGATTCTTCATAGATATCATCCTCGGTTCCGGAGTCCCTAGACATGATGCACAAGACCAAGCGGTGTATATGGAAGTGGTAGTGGGAGTTAGGGATACAACGTCAAACCTTACTTTACCTTGGAAGATCAGACGTATAAGTGGCCACACTTGAGAGCAATAAACCAAGCAAAGTGAAGTTCACGCGGAACACCAAAACCAACTACTAACCAAAAAACACACACACAAGGCCTATGGTGGATAGGTATGAAAAGTGGCATGTCAAGAACCAATCCGAAAGCAAGATGTTGTATTGGCAAGTAAAGAACCACAATGATCACAAAGCAAACAAGTCAATCCACAAGATAGGAAATATGTACAAGGAAACACACACGGTGGGATAAATGGGACTTGTGCGACGGAGAAAGTGAGCTAAGAACCAAATGATTACCTAGCGAAGACTATAAGCTCGTGTCACACAAGTCCAAGGAGAGACGCTAGTTCGATTGCAATTAATTGGTGGGCTACAAGATATGCACAATAAGTACCACCTATATGATGTTCATCGAGCTTGCGCTTCCTATTCTATGAGGCACTTGTTTGTTTCTTTTTCTTTTCTTTTTCTTTTTTTTTCTTTTTTTTCTCCTTTTCTTTTTCACTTGCCTCTTCCTTGTGCCAACAACTATACAAGATAACTATATGAGATAGCGCTCACAACGGTTGCTCGGAATCTACAAGGCATCAAATGTGCATAGCCCAAGAAATCATAAGAGGAACTAGTCTCAATAGGTGTTTGTTGCTCGCAAAGATAGTGGGGTTCACAAAGGAATGCAAGTGGGGAAAAGTCGCGGAATGTTATACCTTTCGTCGATGAGCTTCACCCTTTATTGTTGGCTTCCGCCTTGCTCACGGAATTGGGATGTAGTAGATAGCATGAACAACGCAGTGATGTAGTGCTCCTTCTCCTCTTCGAAACGAGCTAAAGAACACCAAAATCCGAGTTGAAATGCAAAAGTTATGCTCAAAACCGTGCTGCAGTTTTTCTGTCTTCAGGGAGGGGCAGAGACTCCGGTCTGGAGGTCCGGAGACTCCGGTCTGGAGCCCAAAAAGTCCGGAGACTCCGGTCTAGGCCGGAGACTCCGGTCCGGGTGATTCCAGGGCGTCCAGAACTCGAACGGGACGCGATTTGGGCGGAAAAACTCGAACCAAAACCTCAGATTGATGGGGAAAATCAAGGAATTAGGCCATGGGAACGCAGGGGAAGGTAGATCAACTAGTTTAGCAAGTAATCCACGGATAAAAACCTATCAAAACACACTCAAATCACAGATCGATCCAAAACACGAATTGGGGCTGTTTTTGGTGAAATTTTCGAATTTATGGGGAAAAGACCAAATCGATGAGAAATCCGTGGCAACCAAAAGCTGCTCTGATACCAGATGATGGAGGGGTTAACCTCTTGGGTGCCCGATCTTCACGAATCTCGTGGTCAAATCGATGGGAAAGCGAGGGGAAAGGGAGAAGGTAGCGGAAGCGAACACACACCTCGCGAAGAACACGATGAACACATGCAAAACTCACACGATACAAGGCCGATTGCTCCCGAACGGCGGCCACCGGTCCAATAGAATCCTCGCAAGGAAAGATCGGTCAACGTGCTCCCTCAAATCCACATCGGAGAGGGAAGAACACCTTGGGGAGGGTCTTGACAACTTGGAGACGAGACATCGAACTCCAAGGCCTTGTTCAACGATGGATGCGTGATGCAAAGTCCAATCGAGGTTGGTGACGATAGTCGGTCCCCTTGGATAAGGGGATGAGGCAAAACTAGAGATTCCACAATGGGGGTTGTCTTTAGTCTATCATCTATGCCTAAGGGATACATGAATGGGTGGGGGCTCTATTTATAGGCCAGCCACATAAACAAGGGTAGTTTGGGGATAAAACTAGGGTTTGGATGAGATAGAGGGGTACATGGGCCGAAGGCCCAGCTGGCGGCGCGCAGGCCCATCGTGAAGGCCAGAGACTCCGGTGTGGGGTCCGGAGACTCCGGTCTAGGCCGGAGACTCCGGTCTGTCTCCGGTGTTGATGCAGCCCGTCCTACGGACGCACCTCCATCTACAACACCTAGTCCCCCAAGTGGACCAATGACTCGCGCCCGTGCCAAGCTCCTACAAGCCAAGGTTAACTCGCTCCTTTCCTCATGTGATTTTGGCCTACCTCTGGATGGCTTGCTACTTCATGCATCTATGTTGTGTATCCTCAGATATGAAGCAACACCACCACACCAAGCCACCAAGGAAGCAGGACCAGGAGAAGAAGCCGCTGGAGCTCTGCACACCGGAGTCTCCGGTGTAGACCGGAGTCTCCGGTCTCCTACACCGGAGTCTCCGAACCTTCCTCCGATCCAGACCGGAGACTCAAGCCCGGGACAACCAGAAGCCCCCTCCGGAGACGGGTCCGGAGATTGACCGGAGTCTCCGGCCCAGACCGGAGTCTCCGGACCGACCGACACCAGGCATGTTAAAGCCTTTTGGTCCTGGCCCATGTAACCCCCAATTTCACCCAAACTTCCAGTTTTATTCCAGAACTACCCCTGTTTATGTGGTTGGCCTATATATAGCCCCACCCCTCATATGTAAACCCTAGACTTGGATAATGATAGATTAAGACACCCCTTTGATGATCTTTTAATCTATTGGTCTCATGCTCCTACCAAGGAGCACCTATTGTCTACCCTCCTCTTGGATCTTGCCTAGTGCGTTCAAGTTGTACAAGGCCTTGGGTTCTCGGTTTCTCGCCCCCAAGTCGTCAAGATCTCACCAAGCACCTCGTCCCCCGTTGTTGGAGTGGAGAGAGAGCTTCGCCCAACACCGATCCTAGGGATTATGTTGGACCGGTTGCCACCGGCGTGAGGGATCGGCGTGTATCGTGTTTTGTGTGCGTGTGTTCATCGGGATCTTTGCGTGCGTGTGTTCGCGGATTTCGTTCCCCTCTTCCTCTTCCACCGCTTCCCCCTCGATCCCGCGGAGATTCGTGAAAGATCGGGCCACCCCAAGGGGTTACCCCATAACATCTTGGTATCAAGAGCAAGGTTGATCACGAATTTCCCCCCAATTTTTCTTCTATCCACCATAAATTCGAAAATTTCTCAAAAAAAAACAGCCCCAATTTGCCTTTGGATCGATCTGTCGTTTTGGAGTGTTTTTGGTGGTTTTGATCCAACCAAATCTTGTCTAAGGTGTTGGTTCAGCTTTTGCCTGCGTTTCCCAGCCCAATTTTGGCCAAATTTTCGCGGATTTGAGGACTCTAGGCGTGGATTTCCGCTCAAGAACACGAGCAGTCATCCCACACCGGAGTCTCCGGCCTGAGCACCGGAGTCTCCGGTCTACACCGGAGTCTCCGGCCCTGGACGCCAGTTTTGCCCATTTTTCCTCTTTTCCTGCATTGGCTAATCTATCCACTTGTTGTTTGTGTTCCGTGTGTGTGTCACCAACTAACAGATAGCTTCCGCAACATCGTCGCACTCTTCGACACCACGGACCCCAAACTCTTCCCCGCTCCATCGACACAAGATCATCACCATCAACTAAGGTATAACTTGTGTCAACCCTTGTAGCCATATCTTCCTTTGTGTGTACCTATCCTATGAGAGCAACTCATTTTGTGTTTGTCTAAGCATTGTGCACTTGCCATTGGAAAGTGAGAGTGTGAGGGCAAATACAAAAGTTAACATAGTAGCATAGCAAGGGAGAAAAAGAAAAAGAATCAAAAAAAAGAGAAAAAGAAAAAGAAAAATAGAAAGATACATAGTCTCCCAATACAAAGAGAGCATCAAGCTTGTAAGCAAAAGAGAGAGAAAGAAGCGCGCCAAGGCAAGTGCACAAATCCGTTGCTTACCCTCTCTTGGCAAACGAGTTGTGGTCTCTCCTTGCGTTGGCACGACACCCGAGCATAGTCTTCGTTAGGCCATTTCGTGCTCACTTTCATAGTCGTGCTAACCCCATTTTTCTCCACGCGTGTGTGTAGTCGTAGGTTCTCGTCACCTTTTGAGTTGACCATTTCCTTTTGACTTGCGTTTTGTTGGATCTTCTCCACTTTTGACTATCCTTTGCGTTCGGTTGGTTCTTTGGCTTTCCCACAATCCTAACCATCCACCAAAAGCCTTTGAGAGTTGTAACTCCTTTGTGTGTGAGTTTCTTGGCCATTTCACTTTGCACGTTGTTCGCTCCTTTGTGTGGCAATTGGTTTGATATAATCTCCAAGGTGAGGTAAAAGGCTAACTCTACGCACCTTTACTCTCCATATACAACCCTTGTCGGCTTTGCATCATGGACAGGAATGGCGAGCCGTCCCAACCACCACCACCACCTCCGGAGGACGACAATCCATACATGACAAGATGGGACCATTGGAAGGTTCGAGGAGAATTCAACCACCGTTGTGAAGCCCTTGAGCGGCGCCAAGATGAACAATTTAGCGAAGCCCGAGTGGAGTTCAAGAACATCGACAACCGCTTCGAAGAAGTCCGTGGCCAAATGCATGCCATGCAACACAACCTCGGTCATCAAAATGAAGCTCTTGGTCGTGCACTCGCCTCAACGGATGAGAAGCTTCAACGCCTCATTGATGGACTAGCAAGGCCACGCTCGGGCGAATCAAGCTCATTTCAGCACTCCTCAAGTGAATCAAGTGCACCTAGCCATCACGCTTCAAGGCACCGAGATGGACCCGTTCTTCAATCCATGAGCTCTTCGCAAGCGGTTCCATCTCTGCGACACGCCGCAACGTCAAGCTATGATGGTGACCTCTCCGCAAGACCTCCACGACGTGAAGCGGACCGGCCACAACAAAGGGCACTTGTGCTTCAACAAGAACAACCTCACATGGACCACCAAGCCCATCGCCATCGACATGTTCTTTCCACAACAAGTGAAGCATCCGAAGTGGAAGAACAAGTTCGCCGGCGGCGTGAAGAACTCGAAGATCCACCAAGGCGTCCCCCTCGACATGAACGTCATTGCCGTCAACATGATGAGCATGACGAGCCTCCTCCACAACAAGAAGAAAGAGAGCAGCCCATTGCGCATGCGGCTCGACGTCCTCCTCGCCACATGGCGCAAGATAATGCTCCTCGGCATCAACCACAACAAGAACAAGAGCAAGCTCCCCAAGCTCACCGTGAGGACCAACAACCTCCTCCTCGTCCTCAACCGCGACAACAACAAGAGCAAGCTCCCCAAGCTCGTCGTCCAAACCAAGTTCCACCACCAAATGCGGCACCTCAACAACCGCAAGAGCAACGCCACCATCAACAAGCAAGACATGAGAGCTCGGATGATGAAGATGGCCGCCAAAATCATGGCAACCGTCGCAACCGGAACCGCAATGAGGAAGAAACTTTCGGCAAGCTCAAGTTCACCATGCCCAAGTTCACCGGTTCCAATGATCCCGAAGAATACCTCTCATGGGAACTCAAGGTTGACAAGATCTTCCGCATGCACAACTTTAGCAATGAGAAGATGATGGCCATGGCATCCCTCGAGTTTGATGAATATGCCAACCTTTGGTGGGAACAAGTTCAACTCGCTCGTGAATCAAAAGAAGAGCCTCCAATCTCAACTTGGCAAGATATGAAGGCTCATATGAGATCCCGCTTTGTTCCTTCACACTACACGCGTGACCTCTTCAACAAGCTTCAAACGCTTAGTCAAGGAACAAAGACCGTGGAAGAGTACTTCAAGCAAATGGAGCTCAACATGATCTGTGCCAACATTGAAGAGCGGGATGAACAAACAATGGCACGTTTCCTCAATGGCTTGAACCATCCTATCAAGCGCATCACCGAGTTCCAACGGTACAACAACATGGTTGAGCTTGTGCACATTGCATCAAAGGCCGAACGTCAAGTGCAAGAGGACATCAAGTTCAACAAGCCAAAGACATACTTCACATACAAGCAAGCTCCAACCACTACTTTGACAACACCAAGTGGAAGCTCCTCAAATACCACCAAGCTTCCATTCAAGCCAACCCTTCCTCAAGGAAAACCGCCCCCAAGTGGCAAGTACACAAGATATGAACAACCGTTCAATGGTGAGTGCTACAAGTGTGGAGGCAAAGGACACAAGTCGGCCGCATGTGGGAACAAGAAAGTTTTGTTCATCCATGACAACGGCGATGAAGAATACTTGAGTGAAGAAGAGTTTGATGCAAGGGTCAAGGAAGCCATGGCAAGGCAACATTTGGAAGAGGACCAAGAGCTACTCATGTGTGAGCATGACGCAAGTCCATCGCTTGTGGTCACAAGGGTCTTAACTACTCAAGCCAATGAGAATGAAGACCAACGATCAAACATCTTCCAAACCCATGCCGGTATCAATGGGAGGTCCATCAAAGTTTTCATCGATGGAGGGAGTTGCCACAATCTTGCAAGCACGGAATTGTGTGAGAAACTCAACCTCACCCTCCATCCGCATAAACACCCCTACCATATCCAATGGCTAAGTGACCAAGGATCCGTCAAGATCAAGCACACCGTCTCGGTAACGTTCTCAATTGGACCATACAAGGACACGGTGGAATGTGACGTAGTCCCAATGACGGTTTGCCACATGTTGCTCGGAAGGCCGTGGCAATATGACAAGTGTGCTTTGCATAATGGTCACTCAAACACCTATACCTTCAAATGGCTTGACAAAACTTGTGTGTTGCAACCAATGACTCCTAGCCAAATAATTGCGGACAATGCAAAGGCTTTAGCGAGGGCGCAATACACAAAACCATCTTGTGAGAAGAGTGGTGAGCGAGAGAACCACACTATAATGAGTGAGTGCCACAAGCCAAACTCGAGTGGAAAAACTAAGAGTGTTCTTCTTGCCACCAAAAGTGAGATGAGAGAAGTGCGGAACAACCCATCCATTTTGCACTATGTCCTTGTATGCAAGGGACTAGAGCAAGGAACTAATGACTTGACAAATGTTCCTCCTTCTTTGATGGCTGTTTTGCAGGAATTCCATGATGTATTTCCCGAAGAGCTTCCTCATGGACTACCTCCCCTTCATGGAATCGAGCACCGCATCGACCTCATACCCGGCGCCCCACTCCCAAACCGCGCCGCGTATCGCACGAACCCGGAAGAGACGAAGGAGATAGAACGACAAATCAACCAACTCGTCTCCAAAGGTTTGATCCAAGTAAGCACTAGTCCAAGCGCGGTTCCCGTGATTCTAGTCCCAAAAACGGATGATACGTTGCGGTTATGCATGGACTGCCGTCCAATCAATGCTATCACTGTCCGTTATCGACATCCTATACCGCGTCTTGATGACATGCTTGATGAGTTATGTGGAGCCACCATATTTTCGAAAATTGATCTTCGTAGTGGTTACCATCAAATTCGCATGGCCGAAGGTGATGAGTGGAAAACCGCCTTCAAGACCAAGCTTGGTCTCTATGAATGGTTGGTTATGCCTTTTGGCTTATCAAATGCTCCATCTACCTTCATGCGCCTCATGAACCATATTTTGCGATCTCTCATTAGGAAGAGTGTAGTTGTTTACTTTGATGACATCCTTGTCTATAGCAAGTCACTAGAGGAGCATGTTACTCATGTTAAGGAGGTCCTTCAAATCCTTCGTCATGAAAAGCTTTACGCTAATCTCCCAAAGTGCACTTTTGCAAAAGACAAGCTGATTTTCCTTGGTTTTGTTGTGTCTTCCAATGGCATTGAAGTTGATGTCTCAAAAGTCAAGGACATACGAGATTGGCCCATCCCTACAAATGTTAGTGAACTTCGAAGTTTTCATGGGTTGGCTGGCTTTTACCGTCGCTTTGTGAAAGACTTTTCTACAATTGCTTGCCCCCTCAACGAATTGACCAAGAAAATGTCACGTTGCTTGGGGAAAAGCACAACAAAAGGCTTTTGATGAGCTCAAAAAGAGGCTCACCGAAGCACCACTTCTTGCATTACCGGATTTCACAAAAACCTTTGAGATTGAATGTGACGTTAGTGGTATCGGCATTGGTGGCGTCCTTATGCAAAATGGGCGTCCTATTGCTTACCATAGTGAGAAACTTGATGGCGCACGCCTCAACTATCCCATTTATGACAAAGAACTTTTTGCCTTGGTTCGAGTCCTTCAAGTGTGGCAACACTATCTTTGGCCCAAAGAATTTATCATCCATTCCGACCATGAGTCGTTGCAGTATCTTAAGGGCCAAGCCAACTTGAGTAAAAGGCACGCAAAATTGGTTGAGTTCATGGATTCGTTTCCTTACATTGTCAAATACAAGAAGGGCAAAGAAAATGTGGTAGCGGACGCCTTGTCTCGCAAAAACACAAGCCTTCTTACACGACTCGACGTAAATGTCTTAGGTCTTGATGACATCAAATATTTGTACGCGTCCGACCCTTTCTTTGGACCAATTTTTGCAACATGTTTAATACACAAAGGGATTGATGATTTCTATTTGCATAAGGGTTTTCTTTTCAAACAAAACAAACTTTGCATTCCGAAATCGTCTCTCCAACTTTTGCTTCCTCAAGAATCCCATGGTGGAGGCCTTATGGGTCACTTTGGCCGTGACAAGACTTATGACATGCTCTCCACTCACTACTTTTGGCCAAAGATGAAGCGCGACGTGGAGCGCCACGTCTAATGATGCACTACATGTATCCAAGCTAAGTCTAAGTCCAACCCCTTTGGTCTTTATATGCCATTGCCTATTCCTCATGCACCTTGGTCGGACATTAGCATGGACTTTGTGTTAGGCTTGCCTAGATCTAAACATGGTCATGATTCTATATTTGTAGTAGTGGATCGCTTTTCAAAAATGGCACATTTCATTCCGTGCCATAAGACCGATGATGCTTCACATGTAGCAAATTTGTTTTTCAGGGAAATAATTCGGCTACACGGTGTACCAAGAACAATCGTCTCCGAACGCAAAGTAAAATTCATGAGCTACTTCTGGAAGACTCTCATGGACAAGCTCGGCATCAAGCTCCTCTTCTCGTCTGCCTCGCATCCTCAAACCGATGGACAAACCGAGGTCGTCAATCGAAGTCTTGGCACACTCCTCCGGGTGTTGATAAAGAAGAACCTTAAAGACTGGGAGGAATGTATTCCACATGCCGAGTTCGCCTACAACCGCGCCAAGCACTCCACCACCATGAGGAGCCCGTTCATGATCGTCTATGGCTTCGAGCCCCTCACCGCGCTCGATATCCTTCCTCTACCTCTTCATGAACGTGCCAATATGGACGTGGTCAAGCGTGCCCAAACAATGAAGAAACTCCATGAAGACACAAGAGCTACGATCGAGAAACAAGTCCTTCGCCAAGCATCAAGGCTAAACAAGAACAAGAAAGAGATGATCTTCGAAGAAGGCGACCTTGTGTGGATACACTTGAGTAAAGACCGCTTCCCCAAGGACCGCGACTCCAAACTAAAGCCAAGAGGTGATGGACCGTTCAAAGTGCTCAAGAGGATCAACAACAACGCCTACATCATAGATATCCCAACATCCAAGTATCTTGTGAGCCCGACATTCAATGTCAAGGACCTATCACCCTACCATGGCGAAGATGAAGTTGAGAAGGTTGAAGAGTCGAGGACGACTCTTTCCCAAGGGGGGGAGCTGATGCAGCCCGTCCTACGGACGCACCTCCATCTACAACACCTAGTCCCCCAAGTGGACCAATGACTCGCGCCAAGCTCCTACAAGCCAAGGTTAACTCTCCTTTCCTCATGTGATTTTGGCCTACTGGATGGCTTGCTACTTCATGCATCTACGTTGTGTATCCTCGATATGAAGCAACACCACCACCAAGCCACCAAGGAAGCAGGACCAGGAGAAGAAGCCGGAGCTCTGACACCGGAGTCTCCGGTGTAGACCGGAGTCTCCGGGTCTCTACACCGAGTCTCCTGACCTTCCTCCGTCCAGACTGAGACTCAAGCCCGGACAGCTGTGAAGCCCCTCCGAGACGGGTCCAGAGATTGACCGAGTCTCCGCCCAGACCGAGTCTCCGGACCGACCGACGCTGTGCATGTTAAAGCCTTTTGGGCCTGGCCCATGTAACCCCCAATTTCGCCCAAACTTCCAGTTTTATTCCAGAACTACCCCTGTTTATGTGGTTGGCCTATATATAGCCCCACCCCTCATATGTAAACCCTAGACTTGGATAATGATAGATTAAGACACCCCTTTGAGGATCTTTTAATCTATTGGTCTCATGCTCCTACCAAGGAGCACCTATTGTCCACCCTCCTCTTGGATCTTGCCTAGTGCGTTCAAGTTGTACAAGGCCTTGGGTTCTTGGTTTCTCGCCCTCAAGTCGTCAAGATCTCACCAAGCACCTCGTCCCCCGTTGTTGGCATGGAGAGAGAGCTTCGCCCAACACCGATCCTAGGGATTATGTTGGACCGGTTGCCACCGGTGTGAGGGATCGGCATGTATCGTGTTTTGTGTGCGTGTGTTCATCGAGATCTTTGCGTGCGTGTGTTCGCGGATTTCGTTCCCCTCTTCCTCTTCCACCGCTTCCCCCTTGATCCCGCAGAGATTCGTGAAAGATCGGGCCACCCCAAGGGGTTACCCCATAACAGGTGTCGTCTCCGGAGTGGCATTCTGACTGTCCTCGGGTGGTTGCTGGGGTCGGTCTGGAGGTAGGTCCGGAGACTCTGGTGTAGCAGGACCGGAGACTCCGGTGTAGGCCGGAGACTCCGGTGGTTTAGCCGTGGCTTCTTCCGTCTCCTCTTCCAAGCCTCCGTCTTGTCGGGCTTGATGTCCCGGGCTTCCTCCCTTGCCTCCGTACTTGTCGGTGTGAACCTATCATGCATATGTGACGGAGTATGAAGTAGCATACCATTCAATAGGGTAGGAAGTGGGCTCGCATAGAGGAACGGGTTCACCTTTGGAGTCCATGACGACTTGGCGTAAGTTGGAGACCATGATGTGGTAACGACCGTAGGTCAGGCTACATCAGCTGCATTCCTTTTAATGGCGACACTTTCAGATATACAAAATCTCCTATGTTGAAGGCGAGGTCTCGACGTCTCTTGTCGGCGTAACTCTTCTGTCTGGACTGGGCTATCTTGAGGTGCTCCCGAATCTTGTGAACCTTCTCTTCTGCTTCTCGTAGGATATCGGGTCCGAAAATCTGACTCTCTCCTACTTCCGACCAGTTCAAAGGGGTGCGACACTTTCTTTCGTACATGAATTCAAATGGGGACATTTGCAAACTAGCTTGATAACTGTTGTTGTACAAAAATTCTGCAAACGGCATACATTCTTCCCACTTAGATCCATATTCTAACACACATGCTCTCAACGTATCTTCGAGTATTTTATTTACTCGCTCCGTTTATCCATCGGTCTGAGGGTGATATGCGGTGCTGAAATCTAGGAGGGTTCCTAAACCTTCTTGGACTTTCTTCCAGAATCTCGAGGTAAACTGAGTTCCTCGATCCGATACGATGTTCTTGGGGAATCAATGCAAACTGATGATTCTAGCGATGTATAACTCCGCTAGCTTCGAACTCTGATATGTGGTCTTGACGGGTAAGAAATGGGCGACTTTGGACAATCTGTCCACTATGACCCAGATAGAGTCATTTCCCCTATTAGAAGTAGGCAATCCGGTGATAATGTCCATTCCAACAGAATCCCATTTCCATTCCAGAATCTGCAATGGTTGCAACAATCCAGCGGGTCTTTGATGTCCTGCCTTGACTCACGGACATATATCACACTTGGTGGTATAGCTTCCGATTTCTCTCTTCATCTTATGCCACCAAAATTGCTTTTCCAAATCTTGATACATCTTAGTTCCTCCGGGGTGGATAGAATAAAGAGTATCATGAGCTTCCTTGAGAATAACTTCTTTCAACTCAGAATCTGCTGGTACACAAAGGCGTCCGGGTACTTTGCCTGTACCGATATGATGCTTGATTCCATCGATACTAGCATTTCCTTTCTACGCCTCTTTGATCTGGCTGATCAAAGTGGGTTGAAGTTCTATGCTAGCCAAAAATCCTTCACTCACTAATTCCATTCGAAAATCTTCCATCTCTTTGTGCAAACTTGGTTGCTCCTTCAAAATCATGGAATTCAAGCGGCACGGAAATCTGCTAAGGGCATCTGCTACCACGTTGGCTTTACGAGGGTGATAGTGAATGTCCAGGTCATAATCTTGATTAGCTCAATCCATCTTTTCTGTCTCATATTCAGCACCTTCTGAGTGAATATATACTTCAGGCTCTTGTGATCCGAATATATCTCACAACGATTTCCCATCAGATAGTGCCTCCATGTCTTCAGGGCTAAAACTACAGCTGGGAGTTCGAGGTCATGGGTTGGGTAATTTTGCTCATGTTGTTTCAGTTGTCGAGATAGATAAGAGACAACTTTGCCTTCTTGCATTAGCACACATCCGAGACCGATCTTGGATGCATCACAATACACGTCGAAGGGCTTCGTGATATCCGACATGATTAACATTGGGGCTGAAATCAATCTCCTCTTGAGTTCTTGAAAACTCGCTTCACATTTGTCGGTCCATTCAAAATTCTTGTCCTTCTTCAGCAATTGGGTCATGGGTCTGGCGATACTCGAGAATCCTTCTACGAACTTGTGGTAGTATCCTGCCAATCCGAGAAATGCACGAACTTGGGTTTGAGTAGTTGGGGTTTGCCAATCTTCGACATCTTTCACCTTTGCAGGGTCAACGGCGATTCCTCCGGCTGATACGATGTGGTCGAGGAATCCTACCTCCTGTAACCAGAATTCACATTTGCTAAACTTGGCATACAACTGATGCTCTCTAAGGGTTCCAAGAATGGTCCTTAGGTGTAGCTCATGTTCTTCTTCTGATTTGGAATAAATCAGAATGTCATCGATGCAAACAACAACAAACTTATCCAGGAAGTCCATAAAAATCTTATTCATGAGATTCATGAAATAAGCAGGGGCATTGGTTAATCCGAAAGACATGACGGTATACTAGTATAATCCATATCTGGTGGTAAAGGCAGTCTTGGGAATATCCTCTGCGCGAATCTTGAGTTGATGATAGCCTGTTCTAAGATCAATCTTAGAAAACACTTTGGCATCGGTCAACTGATCAAACAAATCTTCTATCTTGGGCAAGGGGTACTTGTTCTTGATGGTGACATCATTCAACTTCCGATAATCCGTACACAGACGGTTACCTCCATCCTTTTTGTCCACAAATAAGACAGGTGATCTCCATGGTGACGCACTTGGTTGAATTAATCCAATTTCCAGCATGGAATCGAGTTGCTTCTTTAGTTCTGCTAGTTCCGACGGGTTCATACTATATCGTCTCTGGGCTATGGGTCCTGTTCCGGGGATTAGTTCAATGATAAACTCGATATCCCGATCTGGGGGCATACCGGGCAAAACATCTGGAAATACATCGGGATATTCACAGACTATCCGGACTTGGTCAATGGTAGGTTGGGCTATACTATTGGTGCACTTGAATTGACAAGGTAAGGTTTCAGATATATGCTCTACTGATATTCCAGCGGTACTGGTCATGGTTATGGATTTCTTGGCACGGTCAATCAATCCTTTATGTTTTGGACATCCAATCCATTCCTAGTACTTCTTCCAAACCTTTAGTTCCGAGTACTATCATATTAGCATAAAAATCTATGCCATGGATTCGGATAGGGACGGCTTTGCAAATTTTCCTAGCCTTGGTGGTTGATCCGGGGATTTGAACGATCATAACATGCTTCAGTTTGGTTGGTTGGATTTTACTAGTGCATGCAAATTCTTCAGTGACAAATGAGTGCAATGCACCAGAATCAAACAACACTCTAGCAAGTACTGAATTAACAGAAAACATACCCAGCACGACGTCTGGTGCTTCCTGAGCTTCTTCAGCATGCATGAGAAAAATACGGCCGTTGCGGTTGAGCGAATTCCCTGGGGAAAATCTTCTTCCAGGCTGAACACGACGCTGCTGCTGAGCTGGGGCATTGGTATTGGGGGCTGCGGTATTCTTCTTGTTGGGGCACTCGTTGGAGTAGTGACCCTTATTTCCACAGTCATAACAAGTCACTTGCGACTTGTCCTTTGCTGCAACCGGCACAGCATTGCTTCCAGTCCTCGGGGTAGTGTTGGTGTTGGCGGTAGCATTGTTGTTGTTGAACTTGGGTAGGGCACGGTTGAAATTCCCAGAGTTGCCGGGGTTGTTGTGATTTCCCCCGGGCCTTGGGTTTCCACGGTTGGGATAGGTCGAACGGTTCATTGGGGGTCTGTTGGTTCTCGGGGCAAATCCTGGAGATGGTTTAGGGCGATACTTTGGGGTCTGATGGGTTCCTGGTTGATGCATCATGCGACTCTTGTAGTTCTCGTTGGCTTGGTTGATCTTTCCTTCCATCTGGATGGCAGAGTCGACAAGGGCTTCAATATCAGCAAAGGGGATATTGACTAACACCGTCTGCATCTCATCGTGCAGACCATTCAAGAATCTCTCCTTCTTCTTGGCTTCGGTGTCGATCTCATTCGGGGCATACCTAGCTAATGACAAGAATTTGTCACGGTATTCCACTACGGTCATCCGTCCTTGCTTCAGTTCTCTGAACTCATCTCTCATTCTCTTGATCAAACCTGGTGGCACATGGGTTCTGCTGAACTTGACCTTGAATTCTTCGTAGGTCATCATCTGTGCTTCGGGCATCGCACGAACGCTGTTCCACCATGCTCTGGCATCTCCGGCTAGATAGTGGGTGGTGAACAAAACTTTCTCGTTGGCTTCCACTCCGGCGACTTCTAGGTTATTTTCCATGGTTTGCAGCCAATCATCTGCATCTAGGGGCTCTTCTGACTTAGTGAAAATAGGTGGGTTGGTGTTCTAGAAATTCTTGAGCTTAGATCCATGGTTGTCCTGATTTCTGTGGCCTTGATTGTTGTGGGCTAGCTGGGCTATCTGTTGAAGGGTGGCTAAGTTGGCTTGACGTTCGGCTCTTTCAGCTTCGCGGTCAGAAACCAACATTTGCAGGATCTGCAACATCGGGTCCGGGGATGAACCACTTCCTCCGCATGGCATCTGAAGATTGAGATAGATCATGAGAAAAGAGGGAAATTTCTAAGGTTCTGGGACTTTGAAAAGTTTTTAAAGTTTGACTCGGATTTTCTAGCAACTTGCTTTTCATTCATTCATTCACACGATACAACACACACCACAAAACAAGAAAAACAGATGGTTTTAAGAACCATTCTGGAAACTACGATACAGTGGGACCGAATACTACTCACTACGCTAGTGCTCAAGTGCTACTACTCCTCGGAGTCGGTGTAGTCGTCATCCCCATCATCATCGTCGTCATTGATGAAGGCGAAATCATCCTCATCGGTGAAGAAGTCCATAGCCTGATCCTCCAGAAAATCATCATCATCGCTAAGATAGGAGTAGGGGTCTCCACGAAGATCCTCTCCGGCATTCTCCCTTTCCTCCAACTGCATGTCTCTCTAGTGGATGGTCTCCTCCAAATCCGAGATACGGTGGCAAAGATGGGCAATGATGCGCTCCTTCTTATCGAGCTGACAGCGGCGAGACTTGCGATCCTTCTCTAGCATGGCGATGGTCTGATCCTTTGTCTTGATGATGGCGGACTTGTGGTTGGAGTAGTCACGACAATTATCCAACTCCTGCTGACGATCGTACATCATGAAGCTAAGGTGGTCCAATTGGGTCTTCAGCTCGTGGTGGTATGGGGCTTCCAGTGGCTGTCCATTAGCATCACACCTTGGGCAAAACTCAAAGCGGGTACCCTTGATCTGGTTGATACTCTGCCCACACAGACGGGCAAGAGCTTCCTGCATGGCCCTAGCAAGTCCATCGAGCCAGTTGTTCTCTCTTAAGGTGAATTTAATTACCTCCATAGTGGGAGGTTCAATCTTTCCTCAAAGACTTGCAACAATTAGCCACTGCAGATCTTCTCCTCCTTGATCATTGAGCTGAGCTCCGAAGAAATCGGGGTGCGGAGGCTCCAGAAGTTCCGAAAGCTGGTCCAAATCCCTCTCAAAGATAAGGTCTCCTCCATTCCCCAACTGATAAAACTTGCTGTAGTTTACGTCCATCTATAAGAATATAGGATGAGTAAGTTAGTAGAGTGATCAAGTGTGTCAAATTTTATGTATTTTGCAAGAGTTTTTGAGGAACATGAATTTTTGTAAAAGAATCAAGGTGATAAGAATGGGAATAAGTTTTTGTAAATATTTGCTTCCTTTGGTTTTGAAACTAAGTTTTTGATTCAAATGTCCGGTCTAACTAGGGTCTCCTATGGTCAGGATGGCTCTGATACCAACTTGTCAACACCAGGATTTTTAATCCTAGATGCCTGTTATGCCATACATCGCACTCCCAGGATTACCATTTTTGTGAGACATAACAGATTTGGATACCACAGTACATCATCCATTACAAACCATACATAAGGTCTTACACAAATAAGGATCTCATGATCCAGTTCTTAATACAACTCAAGCAGCGGAAATACGTAATAATAACGGTAGCGTAGGCGAAGCTCCATCTTCGGGGTCACAGGCAATGCTGACGATGGGAGATGATCCTAGTTGTCGTAACCTTCCTGGGGTCCATCCTCCTGGTACTCCTCTTCATAGTCTGGCCATGGGAATAGCCATGGACAAAGCCATGAGTACTCTTTAAGTACTCACAAACTAATACTAACAAGTGAAGGGGGTTTTTTGGTAGTAGGACACTAAGCTCTAGGGTTGTTTTGCAAAAAGCCAGATTTACCTCTACTAAGTATAGAAAAGAAGAAAGCTAGGTGAAGTTTTATAACATCTAAGTGGGAACTTGTATTTCATATCACAACTCTATTGTGGTCAAGTCAAAGTCTCAATTCATTTCACAAGTCATTTTGAAAACATCTGACGGGGGAACAGTATGGCCACTCCAACTGTCCATAACCGCGGATGCGGCTATTCGAATAGTTTGACACTCTGCAGAGATTGTACACTTTCATCACAACATTCGATACATCCATCAGGAACAAATCCTGAATTCACCATACTTAGTATGCGGATAATCAATCCTAACCTTTCGATTACACGCCCTAGTATAGGCACCTCTCCTGTGAGTTTGGCCTCCCAACCATGACCAATTGTCATCTTGGGTACTGCACAGGTGGACAATCTTCACAAGGTAGCCTGATCTCAGACCTTGGCCGTGAGGGAACCAATACTAAGGTATATAAGTTTCCAGTCAAGCCCTAGCCAATTCTCGGGTATTGTGGTTGTACGGTAAAATTGGAATGGTATCGCATCCAGACAACCATTAGTTTTATAAAGGGCTAAGGCTCACGCCTCAACATTTTCATCACCAAAATCATCCGGTGTTCGGAAACACATGTCAAAACATCTCAATAGAATGATCCATCATTCCAAGGTTTTCATAACCATTTTTCCACCAAGTATTCCCATCTAAAGTTGATCAAGTTTTATGCTTAGCACTAGCATCTACAAGTGGGGGTAAGTACTAATGAGGGGTGGTAAATAGTGGAGTTGAACTAAGTTCATTCTCATGCCTTAGGATGACATAAAGATTATCTAGCTTAGGCCAAGTTTTATGCTCTTTATGCAACCTTCAATTATCTCTCTAGAATCTACAAATCACTTAAGTAAGCTCTAAGTAAATAGCTTTGATAAAGAAATAAAGTAGAAGCTTGCAAATAAAACTAGGATTTGGTATCATCAAATGTGTCTAACCAAGCATGCTTAGTGCATTGCATAGGTTATTAACTCTCATAATTGCAAGTGTTAGCTTGCCTTGTGCAGAGCAGTGGTTGAAGTTCTCCTCGGCTTCTTCTTCGTAGTATCCTCCTTCCTCCTCGTATCCTTGGTCGGTACTAGCGTCTATAAATAAATATGAGGTACACAATCACCAAACAATACTTAACTACATTCAATCATCACATAAAGGGGTTCTATAGATGATCTAGCATCATCACTAACATTACAAGCACTTGACTTAATGATTTTATTTTTAGAAAAGTAATTTCTACTCATTGAAAAACTACTTAAGATTTAATATTCTCCAAACCAAACATGGGATCATGTTGACACATGTCATCACCACACATTTCAGTACATGGGAATGTGATTTAAAGTGGTGTCACAATTTAATAAGATTTAACCTTTTATTTTAAATAAAATAAATGACTAGAAATGCATATGTGGCATCCTTTTGTTACTTGAACATTATTTCTCTAAGTAAACCCATATGTTTTTATATATTCTGAAAGGTATGATCAAATGTGATTTTTGAGAGTTGGAATCAACTCAAAAGCTATTATAGTTTAAATTTAAAAAATGTTTGAATGCAGAAAAGCTTCTGCCTGGTTATTTTTACCAAGGGTGATCTACAGATCCAAATGATTTGAATCCAACGGGCTTGGATTCAGCATTTCCAGACCTTTCTAACAAAATTGGTTCCATTCAATTTGGTTCACTGAATCGAGTTGGGTTGATTTTTGAAACTAGGTACAGAACTATGTTTGAATTAAAATGGAAAAAGTTAAATTCAAACGACTGGGCTGCGCGGGAACTGCTAATGGGCCGGCCCAGTGTCACCACGCCTTGGCTGAATCGACGGGTCTACTGGTCATTGACTCTTTAATCGCGAAGCGGTACGGGGCAATGTGGTGCGTTGGATCTAGTTCTAATCCAATGGCTCTGGTTCATCGTCCACGTCGGGCAGCGCCGGCGAGACAGAACCCTAACACGGCAGGTGGGGGTCGTGGGAGTCTCACCGGGGCTCAGGCGAGGGTCGACGATGCGGGCGAACGACGAAGTCGACGATGACGAACCTCCTGGTACCGGCAGCTTCTCCTGGGGCGGCTCCAATCGCTGGCTTCCTTCTTCTCCAGCAGCGGCGGGCTCCGGCCAAATTCCGGCGATGCGCCGCTCGCCTTGCTCCGGGACTGAGGCGGGGTGGTTCTGGCTGAGAGGGGAGTGGAATGGTGTGAAGAATTCGAGCGGGGGAGGCCTCTATTTATAGTGGCGAGAGGGGACCGACGGGCGCAAGCTAAGCTTGTCATGGTCGACGGCACAGAGGGCTATCGGCGTGGGCGATGGTAGGGCGATGCTGTGCTCCCTGGCGAAGCTCAACGGCGTGGTGGCGAGGCGTGGGGCGGTGCGGATTGGTCGGAACTCTGTGGTACTCTGAGCGTGCCCGATGGGAGTTTTGATGGCGCACAGCGCGCGTGGTCCGCGCGGTGGCGAACGAGCGTGTCTGTGGGGTTGCTGGGACGGTGGTGATCACGTATGCATGCGGCGAGGGCGGCGCGGCGTGGCGGTGGGGTGCTAGCTTGCTCCCAGACAAGGTTGGCGAGGCTAGTGCTGCTTGTAGCTTGCTCTCCACACTGGGGTGACCATGGTGCTCTCGGGTTGTTCACCATTGATGACAATGGCTAGCTTACAGTGGTGCTAGAGATTAGTTAAGGTTGTTAGATGATCTACTAAGGATAGTGGTGCCCAGAGAGGGAACAAGTTAGGCCAGAATCACTGCACACTATAGTGTTTTGATTTTGTTTGATTTGAATCTGCAAGGTGTTTGATGAAATGTCCGCATGAATTCAAGTTTTGAATTTTGAAAAGATTTTTGGTGGGTGTGCTAGGCATGTGCTGGTGAGTCTGTGGATGCTTGGGTTTTGAAAGTTTAGCTTGTTTGAGTGGTTTTTGCAAAAGTGGGATCTTCCCATATGAAATAGATTCAATTTTAAACTATCATTTAAACTATGCATTTGAATGTTTCTGGATGATCACAAGGTGGGCCTTGATACTTATTTATGAGTAATATCAAGGGGTGCAAAGATCCAAACAAGTTTCTGTTAAGTTCTGAAAGTTAAAGATAGCCAAAGTGGGCATGGGAGTTAAATTGGCCAAAGTGACCATTCACTTAATTTGTTTGTTTTGATTTATTTGTCTTTGGGAAAAGTTTGGGAATTGTTTAGATGATGTTTATTTCACCTAAGAATCATTTTACAAGCAAAGAAACACATAATCATGGCAATTCAAAAGAATCCAAATTGTAATGCATACACATAGGAATGTTTTCATATTTTTAATTGGAAAAGTTTTTGTTAACCCTAATTTTGGTGATTAAAGTTTGATGATTCTAGTTCAATATTTTTGGGATGTTACATGTCATGTCTTTTGGATTAACCAATGCCCCCGATTATTTCATGAACCTCATGAATAAGATTTTTATGGACTTCCTGAATAAGTTTGTCGTTGTTTTCATCGATGACATTCTAATCTATTCCAAATCATAAGAAGAGCTTGAGCTACACCTAAGGACCATCCTTGGAACCCTTAGGGAGCATCAGCTGTATGACAAGTTTAGCAAATGTGAATTCTGGTTGCAGGAGGTAGGATTCCTCGGACATATCGTATCAGCCGGAGGAATTGCCATTGACCCTGCAAAGGTGAAGAATGTTGAAGATTGGCAAGCCCCAACCACTCAAACCCAAGTTAGTGCATTTCTCGAATTAGCAGGATATTACCGCAAGTTCGTAGAAGGATTCTCGAGTATCACCAGACCCATGACCCAATTGTTGAAGAAAGATAAGAAGTTTGAATGGACGGACAAATGTGAAGCGAGTTTTCAAGAACTCAAGAGGAGATTGATTTAAGCCCCAATCATGATCATGCCAGATATCACGAAGCTGTTTGATGTGTATTGTGACGCATCCGAGATCGGTCTCGGATGTGTGTTGATGCAAGAAGGCAAAGGTATATCTTATCTATCCCGACAACTAAAGCAACATGAATAGAATTATCCTACCCATGACCTTGAACTAGAATTCGTAGTTATAGCCCTGAAGACATGGAGGCATTACCTCATGGGAAACCATAGTGAAATTTATTCGGATCACAAGAGCCTGAAGTATATATTCACTCAGAAGGAGCTAAATATGAGGTAGAAAATATGGATCAAGCTAATCAAGGACTATGATCTGGACATCCACTATCACCCCGTTAAAGCCAATGTGGTAGCAGATGCCCTTAGCAGATTGTCGTGCCTCTTGAACTCCATGATTCTGAAGGAGCAACCAAGTTTGCACAAGGATATGGAAGATTTTAGAATGGAATTAGTATGTGAAGGATTTTTTCCTAGCATAGAACTTCAACCCACTTTGATCAGTCAGATCAAGGAGGCGCAGAAAGGAAATGCTAGTATCGACGGAATCAAATGTCGTATCGGTACAGGCAAAGTACCCGGATTCACCGAAGATGAAGGAGTGTTTTGGTACAAAGGACGTCTCTGTGTGCCAGCATATTGATAGTTGAATGAAGTTATTTTGAAAGAAGCCCATGATACTCTTTATTCTATCCACCCCGAAGGAACAAAGATGTATCAGGATTTGAACAAACAATTTTGGTGGCATAAGATGAAGAGAGAAATCGGAAGCTACATCACCAAGTGTGATATTTGTTAGAGAGTCAAGGCGGGACATCAAAGACCCGCAGGACTGTTGCAACCACTACAGATTCCAGAATGGAAATGGGATTCAGTTGGAATGGACTTTATCACTGGATTGCCTACGTCTAGTAGGGGAAATGACTCTATTTGGGTCATAGTTGATAGATTGTCCAAATTCCCCCATTTCTTACCAGTCAAGACCACCTACCAGATCGAGGAACTCAGTTTACCTCGAGATTTTGGAAGAAAGTCCAAGAAGGACTAGGAACTAGACTAGATTTTAGCACAGCTTACCAACCTCAAACAGTTGGAAAACGGAGCGAGTAAATCAAATACTCCAAGATATGTTGAGATCATGTGTGGTAGAGTATGGATCTAAATGGGAAGACTGTCTGCCTTTCGCAGAATTTTCTTACAACAATAGTTATCAAGCTAGTTTGCAAATGTCCCCATTTGAGTTCATGTATGGAAGGAAGTGTCGCACCCCTTTGAATTGGTCAGAAGTAGGAGAGAGTCAAATTTTTGGACCCGACATCCTACGAGAAGCATAAGAGAAAGTTCACAAGATCAGTGAGCACCTCAACACCGCCCAATCCAGACAGAAGAGTTACGCCGACAAGAGACGCCGAGACCTCGCTTTCAATATCGGAGATTTCGTATATCTTAAAGTGTCACCTTTGAAGGGAATGCAGCGTTTCCAACTCAAAGGAAAGCTATCCCCTAGATATATCGAACCTTTCAAGATTCTGAATCATCGAGGAGAAGTATCATATCAACTAGAACTGCCAGAGGAGATGTCAGCCGTGCACAATGTGTTCCATATATTGTTGCTTTGCAAATGCCTAGAAGTCTTGGAGAATACCGAAGTTTTCAAGAACATTGATCACCGCACCATAGAGATCAACGATGACCTGACGTATCCTGAAGTACCCATCCGTATTTTGGAGGAATATTTCAGAACCACCAGGACCCGAAGCATCAAGTTTCTCAAGATTTAGTGGAGTAACCACACTGAAGAAGAAGCTACCTGGGAGCGAGAAGATCACATCAAGACAGAGTTTCCCGATCTTTTTAAATCCTAGTTTTCTTTTTCTTCTTTCTCAAATCTCGGAACGAGATTTTTTTAAGGAGGGAAGGTTTGTAACATCCCAAAAATATTGAACAATGTTATCAAATTCCAATCACCAAAATTAGGGTTAACAAAAACTTTTGTTAATTAACATCATATGAATGCATGTGTGTATGTGATGATTTTATGAATGCATGAATGGACTTGTGTGATTGATCTAAATAACAAGGAATGGTTTAAAGATGAAAACAACATCATCTAAAATATTTCCAAGCAGAAACAAATCAAGAGAAAATAAAAAACAAACCAAATAAGCAAATGGTCATTTTTGCCAATCTTGTTCACTAGGCCACTTTGAGTGTTTCTAGTCCAAGATTTCAAACAGAAACATTTTCATTTCTTTTCACCCCTTGATAGACCAATTAAAAGTGAATCAAAGCCCACCTTTCAAACTCACAGAAACATTTGGCAACTTGATTCAAATGACAATTCAAAATTGAATCTATATCATATGTGAAGATCACCAATTCTCAAAAACCAACCAAACCAATTCCCCTTGACCTTTCCAACTAACCAGAGACTACTGAGTATATAGCACACCCACCAAGTTTGAACCAAAAATTCAAATTTGAATCTCTTTTGGCCATTTCATCAAACACCTTGCAGACACAAAACAAACAAACATCAAACACTATTGTGAGCAGTAATTTTGTCCTAACTTGTTCCCTATCTAGCTCACACTACTCCCTTAGTAGATCATCCAACTAAATTACCCACTCTAGCTCACTATAAAACCGACCACACCATCAATGCCAAGCATGCCGAGAGCACCCTTTCCACCCCAATGTCGCCAGCCAGCTAGGAGCAGCTCTAGCCTCGCCAACCTTGTCTGGGACACTCACCACCGTCCACTGCCACCCCCTGTCCAATGCCAAAGCGCAGCCAGCCCCTGGGCCACACAGCCCGAGCGTGTCTAGCCTCTCTGCGAGCGTGCCGAGAGCGCGCCAGAGCGCCGCACGCGACACACGCCCATAGACCGCATGCCTCCCCCGCGTGAAAGCATGATTACCGCCACCCCAGCAACCCCGCATACATGCCCGTTCGTCGCCGCGCGACCAGGAGAACCCGTGCGCTATTAAAACTTTCATCGGACCCACTCAGAGCACCGCGACCTTCACCACATCTCGCACACCCCCATGCAAGGCAATCATGCCTTACGTTGCTGCCCAGGAGCACAACATCGCCCACTGATGACTTTAGCTCACGTTAGCCGACGACACCGACGAAGCTTTACCGCTTCTTCGGTCCCCTTCTGGCACTATAAATAGAGGCCACCCCCGCTCGATTTCTTCACAGCAACACACTCCCTCTCTCTCAGAAGCACCCCACCTCACCCCCGGAGCAATGCGAGCAGCACATCACCGGAATTTGGCCAGAGTCTGCCGCGGAGGAGGAAGAAAGGAGCCGTTGATTGGAGACGCCCCAGGAGAAGCCGCCGGTACCAGGAGGTTCGCCATTGTCGACTTCGTCATTTGCCCATGTCGTCGACCCTCCCTGAGCCCTGGTGAGCCCCCGTAGACCCCTACTGGTCGCGCTAGCCCTGGTGAGCCCCCGTAGACCCCTACTGGTCACGCTAGGGTTCTGTCTTGCCGGCGTTGCCCGACAGAGACCATAGGTCGGGGCCATTGGATTAGAGTTTGATCGCACGGTCTAGATCACCCCGTACCGCTTCGCACCCCCTGTGTCGCTGACTGGTGGGGTCATTCACTTAAACCAACCCGCGCATGCGCTGTGCACCGTGGGCTGGCCCAGTTAACATCCCGCGCGACCCAGTAATTCAAATTTATGTTTTATCAATTTAGTTTCAAACTTAGTTCTATACCTAGATTCAAAAATCAACCCAGGTCGATTCACTAAACCAAATTGCATGAAACCAATTTTGTTAGAAATGTACTACAATTCTTAATCCAAGCCCGTTTGATTCAATTCATTTTGAATTGTAGATCACCTATAGTAAAAATAACAAGGTAGAAGCTTTTCTGCATTCAACCATTTTTCAAAATTCAACCACAAAAGCTTTTGAGTTGATTTCAACTCTCAAAAATCACATTTAACAAGACCTTTCAGAATATATAAAAATATCTAGGTTTACTTGCAGAAATAATGGACAAGCAATAAAAGAATGCCTCATAGGCCATTCTAGTCACTTTATTTAATTCAAATAAAAAAGTTAAACCTTATTAAATTGTCACACCGCTTTAAATCACATCCCATGTACTGAAATATGTGGTGATGACATGTGTCAACATGATACCATGTTTTAGTTGGAGAATATTAAATCTTAAGTAGTTTTTCAATGAGTAGTTATTTGCCTTAATCTTTGTGATGCTTGTGATGATCCTAGATCATCTAGTGAAAACCTTGGTGTGATAAATAAAAATAGTTATGTATTGTTTGGTGATTGTGTACCTCGTATTTATTTATAGACGCTAGTACCGACCAAGGATACGAGGAGGAAGGAGAATACTACAAGGAAGAAGCTGAGGAGAACTTCAACCACTAGTCTGCACAAGGCAAGCCTTACTATACAAGTTGACTTAGCAAGCTATTAACTGAGCAAGCTACTATCAAAGAAAGCTAACACTTGCGACTTAGCATGCTTATACTACTATCTTAGCAAGCTAAACCATGCAAGTTCTACTTGCAAGCTTAAACCACTTGATACCGAAATCCTAGTTTTATTTGCAAGCTTAGTTATTTTATTTCTTCATCAAAGCTTTCTAGTAAAGTCTACTTGGTAACTAGTAGAGCTTAGAAAGATATTTAAAGGTAGCATAAAGAGCATAAAACTTGGCCTAGGTTAGATAATCTTGATGTCATCCTGAGGCATGAGATTGAACTTAGATAAGATACACTTGTTTACCTCCCCTCATTAGTGTTCACCACCACTTGTAGATGCTAGTGCTAAGCATAAAACTTGATCAACTTTAGATGGAAATACTTGGTGAAAATGGTTATGAAAACCTTAGAATGATGAGTCATTCTACTGAAACGTTTTGACGTGTGTTTTTGAACACCGGATGATTTGGTTGATGAAAATGTTAAGGCATGAGCCTTAGCCCTTTATAAAACTGATGGTTGTCTGGATGCGATGCCATTCCAATTTTCCCGTACAACCACAATACCCGAAATTTGGGTAGGGCTTGATTAGAAATTTATATACCTTAGTATGGGTTCCCTTGAGGCCAAGGTTTGAGCTGAGGCTACCTTGTGAAGATTGTCCACCAGTGCAGTTCCCAAGATGACAGTTGGTCATGGTTGGGAGGCCAAACTCACAGGATAGGTGCCTATACTAGGGCATGCAACTGCAAGGTTAGGATTGCTTATCCTCATACTGAGTATGGTGAATTCAGGATTGTTCCTGACGGATGTATCTAAGGTTGTGGTGAAAGTGTACCACCTCTGCAGAGTGTCAAACTATTCGAATAGTCACGTCCGCGGTTATGGACAGTTGGAGTGTCCATACTATTCCATCGTCAGATGTTTTCAAAATGACTTGTGAAATGATTCATGAATTTGACTTGACCACAACAGGGTTGTGATATGAAATTCAAGTTCCCACTTAGGTGTTATAAAACTTTCAACTAGCTTTCTTTGCTTCTAAACTCGGTAGAGATAAATCTGGCTTTTTGAAAAATAACCTAGAGCTTAGTATCTCCTACTCAAAACCACTTCACTTGTTAATATTAGTTTGAGAGTACTTAAAGAGAACTCATGGCTTTGTCTGTGGCTATTCCCATAGCCAGACTATGAAGAGGACTATCAGGAGGACGGACAGCAGGAAGGTTACGACAACTAGGATCATCTCCCATCTTCAGCATTGCATGTGACTATGAAGATGGAGCCTCGCCTACGCTATCGTTATCATTATGTTATTCCGCTGCTTGGTTTGTATTAAGACTGGATCATGTGATCCTTTATTTGTTGTAAGACCTTATGTATGGTTTGTAATGGATGATGTACTGTCATATCCAATCTGTTATGTCTCGCAAAAAATGGTAATCCTGGGATTGCGATGTATGGCATAACAGGCATCTGGGATTAAAAATCTGGGTGTTGAAACCAACCTACACTATTCTATATCTCTAGCTACGTAGGGTTCGAGTTGTCACAACCTACTAATTCCAACAAGCCACCCACTCTTACTGGCACATGGTTGCACACGAAAGCTTCAAAACAAAGAAGCCAATTCTTTCTCAGTACCCTGGGCGGCATTCCCCACCATAATTCTTTCACTCTGATGACCCAGTCAATGCCATTCTGCCCAGGTGGTTCATTAAAATCATGTTGGTTTGTCCTTTAGGAAAATATAAGCCTTTCAAAACATATAACTTTTCATGGTGTGATTCCCTTTCTCGTCTAAATAGCATAGCTAAGCAATCTACCAATATGATGGCTCATAAACAAGGAATACTAGGGAATAATATGGGATATATCATAGCATATACACATCAATTCCTACACGTGCAAGTCTATGAAAACATCTACAATGCATAGGAAACAATAGGACATTTATGACCAAGATAGCACCACTTGCCTTTGTTGTAGATGTAGTCGTTCAGATAATCCTCAGAATCCTCATATATATAATGGTTGCACTCGTCATAACCACAGTACTTGAAATCATATAGTCGCAATCACAGTGGTTACACTCCTCGCAACCTAACGTTTGAAACAAAGCACAACAAGCACACCATTCGAACATTGCAATCATGCAACAATGCAACAATACAATAAAACAATGATGAACAAATGCATGCATGACGATTTAATAAGTCACAGTGTTCATATTTAGTTATCTGAACATTACTAGATCACGTGATGCATGTGAAAAGTCATTTAATACATTAAAGCATTTAGTATTAAAGTTATATCGATTTAATATGGTTTATCTCACTTTTATTGAACTATTAATGTTTCTGTCGAATTAAGTTGTGAGTTAAATGCTACTGCATAGGTAATGCAATTTAGAGGCAGTAGCAATTTGAATCACCTAAAAATGAATTATAGATATTTTCTTATGATTAAAATACTATTTCAATGGGTTTATAGATTTCTGTACAAATTTCTATTTAAACAGTACCAAGTAATTTGGCACGCAATTTATATGGATAGATATTATCAATACAAAACAGTAGCAATTGGTTTCACTAATTTTGGAGTTCTGGTTAATTTTTTGGGATTTAAATACTAGTTAGAAGGGTTTAAATCATTTAAATTATTTCCTTCAAAAAAAATTATATCTAAGGCCCGACTAGTGTTCTACATGAAACAGGTATTCCATAGACATATTATTTGCATTTTTATGATCTATAAAAAATTTACTATGATTTATTTACTTTGAATAGGCCATTAAATCATTTAAACTACTGTAGTAAATATATTCAATAAAAGTCTGATCTAACAGAATATTAATATTCTTCACATTTTTATGAATCCGTAGGTATATTATTTACAATTTTTGGACAAGTATTCGATTTTATATGAATTATACAAGTCTGGACAATTTTTTGGCTATTTTAAATATTAAAGGTTCAATTGACTAACGCTGAGTGGGTTTGACCGCTGACTGTACATTGACGTTATACGACAAATGGTACACTCCAATTGGCCCATACCTGTTCGGTTAGATGGTATGTTATAGAGCTTCCAGATTAGAACTGACTGCTGGGTGCCAGAGGCTGCAGGACCTGAGGAACTTGGTCAACGCTGACGGTGGCGGACGGTGGCGCAGCACGGAGGGCGGTTGTCGTCGGTATTCTGGTGGTTAGAGAGCTTGGGTAGTGGTTGAACGAGGTTCGGAGCAGCAATGTGAACACGGGTGCATGATGATCTTTGTCTTTTGCTTCCTGCGGTGGCCGGGGCGTTCGAGTGGAGTGGCGTGCATGTAGGTGTGCTCCGGTAGCATCAGGCGGGTGTTCTAGTGCTCCTGTGGGTGAGATAAGTGGCCATGAAGATACGGGAAATGGAGGGCTGGATATAGAAGATTCAAGGGGAGGCGTGCAATGTTGGTAGCATCATCGTTATCCTCTATCTGGAAGCTCCAGGGCAGCGGCAATGGCGAGCTTGGGGAGGCGGCTAGGGTTTCGATTAGAGCAAAAATCGGAACAAGGTGGAGGAGGGATAAACATATAGTGGGGGTAGCATGCAGATGAGGGCAAACGACGAGCGAATCCATCTGGATTTTGGGGGATCGTTTCAGGATCGAAGAAGTCGTTCTGCTCGGTCTCTGATCGAGAGAAAGGAGAAGGTGGGATGGGCTCCACTCGTCAGGGAGAGAGGGACGGCCAAGGGCTACCGGGCTTGTGCGCTTAGATGGGCCGGAACGGCTAGCATCAAGACGCCTGCTAACGCCAGAGGGTGGGCGGTAGCTAGGGAAGGGTAAGGTTGGGTTCGGCCACAGGTTCGGTCGGGTAGGGTTTAGTTTTTTTTTCTTTTCCATTTTATTTTTCTGTTTTATTTTGTAGATTTAGTTGTAGGTACCCAATTTAGGTCAAAAAAAATTCTCAAAATTTGTAATTTGACAAGGTTTATTTTATAACCTATTTTTCATATATTTCAAATACTTCAACTATTATAAGTTGATTTTGGATTATAGGGCTTTTACTTTATTTCTCTTATTCCTTTTGTATATATAATTCATAACTTTTAGATTTGTACTCCAAAATGATTCAAACCAACCTCTTTGGTTTTATAATATGTACTCTATCAATATACCCATTCATTAATATCTTTTCTCAAGTATTACTATGGACAAACCATAGGTCTTTTGTTCCACTTAGAATGGGAAATTCCCATTTAGGGTTTTGAATTTATTTTTGGGCAATACTATTTTTTAGGATTTATATGCAATGATCTTCATGCATGCTTCATGATTTTGAATTTTGAAATCTTACACACCAATTCTAAAATCCATAATCAATCCATGCCCTTTTGCCTATATGGCTACTTAGGTCATCACAAAAAAATATAAGGTTTTGAATTAAAGGTTGAGAGGATTTTCAATTCAAAAAGTTTCTGTTCTTTGAGAATTTTCAACAAAGTCAAACAATCAATCAAGATTATTTTATTTATTTCACATTCCAAAATTAGGAAAATTTTGGGATGTGACACCCCTTGTCACCAATTTAAGTATTACTGCGTATTGCAATCTTTTAACTATCCTTCCCACCTAAAATTTACTAGTACCACTCACTGAACCAGTACCTCATGTCAGGAACTCATCGTAGCGTTGCTCTGACATCTGACCGCCTTCAAATCCTCCTCTTCGCTGCTCTCGCGCTGCCTCCTCTATGCTCTCGGTCGCTTCTCGCTCCCAGTTTTTTTCAACAGGGGGAACTCCAAGTAGCAATATTGTTTATGATGACAACATTTTACCACCACTTACTTTTAGGTTATAATTTTAAATCAATGGTGGGAGTACATTTTACAACAAGTACCTAAAAAGGAGAAAAAATACATCAAGGTTCATACATTTAGCACAAAGGACCCTAAAATAATTAAGAAAGGAAAACAACTGTTTCGGCTCCTTCTAGAGAGAGAGAAGATGATCAAGCCATACTCTCCATACTACTTCCTATTTCGAATGTTTTCAAAATATGGCCAGATTTGTCGGCATGCAAATTCATCGATATGGGATTGTCAATATAATGTATGATGTTGATATGGCCATGACCTTGGTCTCTTGAAAATCCAAGAATGTTCATACCCTTTGACAACTAAGCTTAAGTTCATTTACAATTTACCACTTACTTTTAGGTTAGAATTTTACATGGGCGGTAGGAGTACATTTTTCATGAAGGACCTAAAAACAAGGAAAATTACATTGAGGTCCATAAATTTAGCCCAAAGGGCCCTAAAATATTTAAGCAAGGAAAATAGTCTGGTTCGGCTTCTTTTCAAGAGAGCAGCTAATCGAGCCAAAATCTTCATCCACTTCCTCTTTGATTGATTTCAAAATATACCAGATTTGTCGGCATGCACATTCTTGGATATGGGATCATCAAAATAAATTATGATATAGATATGGCCATGACCTTGGTCGTTCATCTTGAAATCCAAGAATATTCATACTCGTTGACAACTAAGCATAATTCTTTTAGATCTTACCACTTACTTTTAGGTTAGAATTTTACATGGACGATGGGAGTACATTTTTCATCAAGGACCGAAAAGGTACGAAAATTACATCAAGGTCCATACATTTAGCACAAAGGACCCTAAAATAATTAAGAAAGGAAATAGTTGGGCTCATCTCATTCTCGAGAGAGCAGCTGGTCATGCCATGATGCTCTTCATCCTACTTCCTCTCTCGATTGTTTTCAAAACATGGTCAGATTTTTTGGCATGCAAATTCCTGGATATGGGATCATCAACATAAAGTATGTGGATATGGCCATGACCTTGGTCGTTCGGCTTGAAATCCAAGAATGTTCATACTCATTAATAACTAAGCTTAAATTTGTTTAGATCTTACCACGTACTTGCTTTAATTTAAAGGAAAACACATTATTTTTACTATGAAAATTCAAAAATGTTTTTTGTTCCTAAAAGCATTATTGCTCACCATTCCAAGATGCACCGATCTATCAAATATTATGTACATATATGGCCATATATTTACCCTTTTTTGTTCGGCTTGAAGCCTAAGAATGTTCATACACTCTAGGCCATATTGTGAAGCATATTTATATTTTCAAAAGTTGTGAAGACTCATGATTGTCAACATGCAAATGCTTAGCAATAAATTGAATCTTTAAAAAATCTCATTGGTTTTCGGTACATTGATTGCGTGGTGGCTACCGTCAAAAGATAGCTGTAGAACTATAAGAGCAATCTACCACCTACTCGTATTTCAAAGTTTATATAATATTGGCAAATTGGCTTATTGGGAAGAAGGGAGTACTACTTTCTTCGCTAAAAAAGAGGGCTCCTCACTTTCGAACCACCTTGCTACGGGTGTGATTGGTGCTTCCTCTTCCTAGGGTGTGAAATGGAACGAATGGAGGTGGAGTTGTTGGGAGTAGGAAGGCTGGCCAGATCATAGTGGTGTCTCCTACAAATATAAAAAAAAGATCATAATGGTGTGCATCCACTGCGATGGGATGTATGGTAGTATCAACGCACCCCTTGTTGACCAAGTAGTAGTACTAGTACTAAAGGGAATATGCCTGAGAGGCAATAATAAAATGGTTATTATCTTATTACTTGTTTATGATAAATATTTATTTTGCATGCTATAATTTTATATAATACATGTGTGTTTAATAAACAAATAAAGAGTTCCTAGTTATGCCTCTCATATAAGCTAGCTCATTGATTAACAAGATGATCAAGGTTTCCTGATCATGGACACTGGATTTTGTTAATAACGAGGTCACAACATTGGTGGAATGATGTGATGAACATTCATCCGAAGTATAGTATTACGATCAAATTCATTATGTTTAAATTATTATAACATCATACAAAGTAACTTTAGTCCTAAGACCATGAGATCATGTTAATCACTAACACCAGAAGAGTAACTTGATAACATCAAACATCACACCATAATAGGGTGACTATAAAGTTGGGTTCAGATACTCCTACAATTTTATGTAGAGGATCATGGACAAAGAGTGGTATTTTTCCATACAAATGACGGATAGATATACTCTGGTCTCTCTCGGTGTTATCACATTGATATAGCTTTCAAGCAAGTGATGGAGATCACTAGAATGTTGTATCACGGGAACAAGAAAAGAGTACATGTCGGTACCAAGATCAAAATAGATATGGGGATACCGATGATCGAATATCAGACATGTAAAATATCGTGAGACAAAGGGATTTAGTTGTAATGTTAAAGGTTCACACGATCACAAGAAGTCATCATTGAAACTGTGGGAGTCAGTATGGATCTCCAGGTCATGCTTCTGATTATTAATTGGAGAAGGGTCTCGATCATGTTTGCATTATTCGCGAACCGTAGGGTGACACACTTAAGCGATACCGACACCATTTGGAGAAAATAAGATGCCAGAGAAAGAATATCAAAGAGCTGGAATTATTTCAATGGACACCGAAATTGTTTCGGTTGAAATTGCTGTAATTGGTTCTGCATGTGAAATTGAAAAGTATCAAGGGGTTTTATGTGAATGTTTGTTAATTAAACTAATTAACAAAATTCTGAAAAAAATAAATAAAAGAGTTTTATTAAATGAGAGATTACATTAAATTTGGTGGAAATTTCATGCATTTTGAGTGGGGTTTTGAGTGGAGGAAATGGAGGGGCATTTGTGTGAGTGGGAGCTCCACTCACATGAATGAGGAAGAGGTGGGGGCACCCACTGTGAGACCCTGTCGCATGTCTCAATAGGATTGATAGGAAACTCATACCAACAAGTTGCAACTTCTTTTCCGAAAGCTCATTCGAAAAGAACTCTAAGGTTAAGTGTGCTTGGCCTAGAGCAATTCTAGGATGGGTGACCGACCAGGAAGTGGGTACCGGGTGCGCACGAGTGAGGACAAAGTACACCGAAAAGACTAGTGTTGTCTGTGGGGTTAGTCTAGAGATCCTATTGAGCTGCTAGAAGTGACAGCTATCGGTCCGGAGTGACCGGGAGTGTTACAAGTGGTATCAGAGCCGACCCATGTTACATGGGGCGTGTCAAGTGGTGGCGGACTTGTGTAGCATGGCGCGTGTGGCCCGGAGTGGACACAGCATGGCAATGTGTCGGCACTGCATGCACAGACGTGTGCCAAGAGGGGACGTTCCTGGCTTGAGGTTAATCGACGAGGACGTCGATCTTCTAAGGGTGGGTGTATGTGAGACCCTGGCGCATGTCTCAATAGGATTGATAGGAAACCCATACCAACAAGTTGCAACTTCATTTCCGGAAGCTCATTCGAAAATAACTCTAAGGTTAAGCGTGCTTGGCCTAGAGCAATTCTAGGATGGGTGACCGACCGGGAAGTGGGTACCGGGTGCGCACGAGTGAGGACAAAGTACGCAGAAAAGACTAGTGTTGGTCTGTGGGGTTAGTCTAGAGATCCTATTGAGCTGCCAAAAGTGACAGCTATCGGTCCGGAGGACCGGGAGTGTTACACCCACCTTGGCCACCGGCCATGGCATGGGGGCTGCCCTACTCTCCTATAAAAGGAGCCCCTAATCTCGCATCTCACTCACACCTCCTCGCGAAGGATCTTTCTACCCCTCTATAATATGACCCATGGTCTTGAATCAGCGAGAAACATGTCTCGGTGGATTTTTATGGAGCAAGGATTTGCTACTTCCGCTGCTTTGCTGGAGCGAGGGCGCTAACGTTGTCATGGTACCGGACGTGTATGCGATCACGGATGCACCACTGCTTTGTGGTGCTAGACTTGCTGGTGCTAGACTGGCTCGACTTCATCATGATCTTGAGATCGGCAAGTGAATGACTACTTGATCCATGAGAACCAATCTCGTAATGCTTTGTCGGTCTTCGAGGGTAAGTTCTCTATGGATGTATATCCACCCGTTGCTTGTATCAAGATAGATAGATCTTGGTGCTCAGTTTTTCATATCGTAGGAAATTTTTTTCTATGTTGTGAACCCTACAAGTACTGTGAATGGCGATCTTTGAATATCCTTCCACCCGGATGTTTGAGAAGGAAGTGAAATTTTGGAAACTGGGAAAATTTGAATTGATACTCTACTACTTTTTGCCACCAAGGCCCAAAATGGTTAGCACCAATGCAGCTGATGAATACACCAGCCACAGACACGGAGCCGCCGACACAAGGTTGGTCGACGCATGTGCGCAGCGCCACGTTATGGACGAGGGAGAGATCAGCTGGCCAGGGTGTGTGGATGGTGATGAGGAAGTGAAGGTGGGAGAAAACACAATTTGTTTTGCGTCCATATATAGTAAAGGTCATGAAATTTACTATTGTACTACTACTCACTATACCTCGTGTCAGGAACCCATCAGCTTTGCTCTAACATCACACCGCCTTCAAATCCTCCTCTTCTCTCCTCTCGGGCTACCTCCTCTATGATCTCTCTCTCAGTCCCTTCTCGCTCCCAGTTTTGTTTCAATAGGGGAAACTCCTAGTGGCAATATTGTTTACCATGAGAAGATTTTATCACCACTAACTTTTAGGTTAGAATTTTAAATTTACGATGGGAGTACATTTACACCAAGGACCTAAAAAGGGAAATTTATACCGAGGTCCATACATTTAGCACAAAGGACCCTAAAATTAAGCAAGGAAAATAGTCGGGTTCGACTCCTTCTCAAGAGACTAGCAGATCGAGCCGTACTCTTATAAATACTACTTCCTCTTTGATTATTTTCAAAATATGGCCAAATTTGTCGGCATGCAAATTTTTAGATATGGGATCATCGGCATAAAGTATGATGTAGATATGGCCACGATCTTTTGGTTATTCGGCTTGAAATCCAGGAATGTTCATACTCATTGATAACTAAGCTTAAATTCGTTTAGATTTTGAAACTTACTTTTAGGTTAAAATTTTACAAGGGCGGTGAGTGTACATTTTTCATTAAAGACCTAAAAATAAGGAAAATTACATCGAGGTCCATAAATTTAACACATAGTACCTTAAAATAATTACTCAATGAAAACATTTGGGTTCAGCTCCTTCTCAAGATAGCAGCTGATCGAGCCATGCTCTTCATGATACTTCCTCTTTGATTGATTTCAAAATATGGCCGGATTTGTCGGCATGCAAATACTTGGAGATGGGATCATCAATATAAAGTATGATGTCGATATGGGCATGACCTTGGTCATTTTTCTTGACATCAAAGAATGTTCATACTCATTGACAACTAAGCATAAATTCGTTTAGATCTTACCACGTACTTTCAGGTTAGAATTTTACACAGGCGGCGGGAATATGTTTTATGCCAAGGACCTAAATAGAGGGAAAATTACAGCGAGGTCCATAAATTTAGCACAAAGGACCCCAAAATAATTAAGCAAGGAAAATATTCGGGTTCGGCTCCTCGAGAGACTAGCTGAACGAGCCAGACTCTTCTAAATACTACTTCCTCTTTGATTGTTTTCAAAATATGGACAAATTCATCAGCATGAAAATTCTTGGACATGGGATCATGAATATAAAGTATGATGTATATATGGCGATGACCTTGGTCGTTCGGCTTGCCAAGAATGTTCATACTCATTGAAAACTAAGCTTAAATTCGTTTTGATTTTACCACATACTTTTAGGTTAGAATTTTACTAGTTGTTAATGAGTACGAACTGAGCTGGGATTTACTTTTTCTCGTTATCCTTAATGAGTTGAATGATCTGAGCCTTAACGAGTGTGATCCTTAATGAGTGGAGATGCTCGATAGTCCAACTCTATGGATCATCCACATAAAGTATGATGTAGATATGACCATGACCTAGGTCTTTTAGCTTGAAATCCAAGAATATTCATACTCATTGACAACTACGCTTAAATTCGTTTAAATTTTAACACATTTATATTAAAATTTTACACGGGCGGTGGGAGTACATTTCACATCAAGGACCTAAAAATTTGACCAAAAATTACACAAGAGTTACTCCTGTAGCTAGCCCTGCATTCTTGCTAATCTGAAGGGAACTCGAGAAGAGGAGCATGTGTTCTTTAATCATTTTATTCAACCCCCCTATACTACTCTGTATCCCCAATTGCCCATTCCCCTAACTCTATGCCAAGCGTCATTGTTCACCTCCTCCACCATGCCGCTTTATAATCCTATCTACCGAACAGTATGAGAGCGTTTGTTTTTCTTCATGTCCTGCTTGTCGCCATCGATCTTCCCTCTTTTCCAAAAAAACAAATCAAGCCATTGTCCCAACTTTCAGCAACTCCTTGCGATGGCAGGATCGAGCAAGGACAGTGATGATTCTGAGCTATTCCAATCAGTTTTTACCGAAGGCCCGCTTGAAGAACTCATAACGAGATGCGACGTCATCACCACCATGAGCCTCGCCGGTTCATCCAAACATCTTCTTGACTCAGAAAAATATAGTGCAACTTTACATGCTGCTCAGGCATTTGGCCTCCCTTGTGTTCTTCATTCTCACCCGACTAAGAAACCATGGGAATGCAATGAGTACTTCGAGGGAAAGGGCATGACATGCAAGCTGACGCCGCTGGACAGGTTCTCCTCTAACACTCCCGAATTGTATGGGTATGAAGTGGGTAGGTGCCAACGGAGATTGGATCGACATTGTTGGGTGCAAGTGGAAGTGGAGCTTGCCAATGTGTATACTCATCAAAGTATTCATGCATAATGATCGATCAATTCTCCTCCAGAAGATTGCTATTTGACAAGCTCCCACAACTGCTGTAGATTATTTATATTTCTCTCTTGCTACTACCTTCGACTACTCAATTGCTACCCTTGATGGCAATGAGTATACATGGACAGTTCTTGAGAACCAGTTCTAGTGCTATTTCAGATACAGTGATGCAGGTATCCATAAGTGTCTCGTGTTTGCATCCATTGAGAGTGGCAATGTTTATGTCTCGAATCATCTGTATTTTTGTAAGTTTGATCTACACCTGTTGTAACCACTAGTTTTAGTTTTTATGGATGTAAACAATTTTTGGATGATTTGGCCGTCATTTCTTTTTCAAGGTCCTATTCTGCTCCCGGCACCACCTAGCATGCATCTCGGGGAGGGAAATCTTGATGACATAGATGATGAGGAGTCGAACCTGGTTTATGGTTCTTAGCAATATCTGCAGATGAAACTCGTCTTCTTCGTATCCATACTGAGGGCGTAACTAATGAGGAGTTTTATGACGATACTTATTATGGCCATGGCAATCTTGTTGCTGATCATACTGTTGATCTTTGCGGTCGTACTTTTGGCACCTATGCTACTGGGTTTGGCTACAAGGTGTACTGAAAGGACACTTCTTACTTGTTTCCACCTAAGACATGGATATGATTGCTGACCTGGGAGCATATTCCATTTTACTTGGATTGAACTATCCGATTAACATTGCAGTAGGTGGTGTATATGTTGCCACATGATACCCGACGAGAAGCAACTGTGTCTACACCTCCCACCATGAAATAGGACTTGGATATATGTCATTTCCTGAAATATGCTGCTTCAGTCTAAATACTGAAGAAGTAGTTGTTGGTTTCTCAACCAACGTTGTATGGAAATCTCCGGAGACTTCATTATGGTTCATCCCGAGATTCGCCAATGCTCAGGATTGGAACCTAGTTATCGTAAGTACTTGTAATACTGTGTAATAGGATAGGTCAGTTGGTATCGGCCATGCTGAACTATTTTGGCTACAAAGTAGTACTAGTATAGTACAAGGTTTTTATTTCGGAGTATTTTGTACTATATACTGATACTTTTTAGATTAAGGGCATGAGATGGTATTGTTTTGCCTTTGTTTTGTCGTTTCTATTACTAAAGTATTTTATAGAACTAATACTGATGTACTAGAACTTGTTTAGATCAGGTGTAGATGGTCTTGCTTTTCTTTTGTAACTATCCTTGTCATAAACTCATAATTTATACGAGGCTTGGGCATTTTGAGTTGTATATGGAGGTCACACACAGGCATTGATGTGAGAAGGAGGTATGCACACAAAAGTAGACTTGATCATCAGTTTTTATTGCTCCAATAATCGAGTGTTCAAAGAAAAGGATAGACTGAATTGGTCACTTTAAAATGCTAATCAGTCTGTCAAGCGCCGCTAAATATGAACTGGAAATCTGTCGATATTTTTCTTTCTTATTCTGTACTGCTGAATCTTTCAAATGCTAGTGAATCTATCAAATGTTTTGTTGTTATTACTAAAGTATTTTTTAGAACTAATAGTGATGTACTGGTGTTTTTTGAAATTTGTGTTGGTACTTGTTTAGATCAAGGGTAGTAGATGGTCTTGCTCTTATTTTGAAAAATGGCTTAAATATGGTCTCTCTTTCCTTTTGAATTATGACCTTGCTACATCTATTGAATTTTAATGTCTGCATTATTAAATCTATAAATTATTTTGGTAATTATATGTACTACTAAATCAGCCACTTTGAAATGTTGTTAAATCTGTCAAGTGCCACTGATTATGTAATGGGAATTTGTTGACATTTTTCCATTTTATTATGTACCGCAGAATATTTCAAACGCTAGTGAATCTGTCAAATGTTATGTCGTTTTATTACTAAAGCATTTTGTAGAACTAGTACTGATGTACTAGTACATGTTTAGATCAAGGGTAGTAGATGGCCGATATTTATTTTCCTTTGAAACATGGTCTTGTCATAATCTAGATAAGTATTGGGCATTTTAGGTTGCATGTATGTTGGTCACACATGCATTGATGTAAGAATGAGTTATGCGCACAAAAAAAGTCTTGATCGTTATTTTTGCATGCTCCAATGATGGAGTGTGTTTGGAGAAAAGGGCAAACTAAATCAAGAACTGACTATCTATGTATTGCTATTATATTTCAGTGTAAGTATTGTTGAATCGATCACTTTGAAATGTTGATGAACATGTTAAGTGCGGCTGATTACGAAGTGGGAATCTGTCAATATTTTTCTGTCTTATTATGTACTGTTGAATCTTTCAAATGCTAGTAAGAATAGTAGTTCCTAGCTTAAGGCAGATCTGAATATTTTGTATAGAGTTCTTCCTCTACTAATCTATTTGGCAGTAATAACCATGTACAAAATATGGTCTCACTTTCCTTTTGAAGCAGGCCTTGCTACATCTATTGAATTTTAGTGTGTGCATTGCTGAATCTGTCAATTCTTTTGGTCATCATATGTGTATTGCTAATCAGTCAGTTTGTGATGCTACTGAATCTGTCAAGTGCTGCTGAATATGAACTATGAATCTGTCAATATTTTCTCGATCTTATTTTGTACTGTTGAATCTGACAAATGTTCTGTCATTACTACTAGTACAATATTTTATACAACTATATGTGATGTAATTAGAGTACTTATTTAGATCAAGTGCAGCAGATTGTCTTGCTTTTCTTTTGAAACTTAACATTGTTACAATTCACACAGGCATTGACATAAGGAGGAGGTATTCACACAGAAGCAGACTTGATCGTCAATTTTGCTTGCTCCAATGATCGAGTCTAGTCGGAGAACATGGCAAACTGATGGTGCGCCAAGGTTTTTTGAGTTGGAACAATAACCAATTCTCTCTGCACTGCTATTGAATTTCAAGCAGGAAACCTAATGAATCTCTCAATTGTTTTGTCTTTGCTATTACTAAAGCATTTTGTGGAAATAATACTGATGTACTAGTACTTGTTTAAATCAAGGGCAGTAGATAGTCTTGATTTTCTTTTGAAACATGGCCTTGCCACAATCTAGATGAGACTTGGGCATTTTGGGTTGCCTATGGGAGTCACACAGGCTTGATGTGAGAAGAAGGTACTAAAAAAGCATACTTGATCGTCAGTTTTGCATGCTCCAATGGTCGAGTGTGTTTGGAGAAGAGGGAAAACTGATCCCGCTATAAGTTTTTTAGAGCTAAACAAGAATTGGTTTTATTTCAGTGTCTCTATTGATGAACCACTCACTTTGAAATACTGCTGAATTAGTCAAGTGCTGCTGAATATGAACTGTGAATATGTCGATATTTTTTCTATCTTATTCTGTAATGCTAAAAATTACATGAATATTTGCCAAAAAGAATTATCGTTCTTCTCCCTCCCTCTCTATGGTCTTTGTTTTGATTCTAGCCAAGCGACAGCACAATGCAATTTTTATTTACCAGGATAAAAAATCTAGCCCATTCGGCCCCTCTTTAGTCTAGAACATTTAAATTCGGCCTTCTAGGGGTCAGGGGACTGCTGACCACAGCCTAGAAAAATTTGAGCAAGGATCCCATGGAGCATAGCCCTGCATATTTTAATTTGGCCTTTTAGGTGTCAGGGGACTACTGAGCACATCCCAATGAAATTGGAGAAAGGAGCCCATGGAGAATAGCCTATGGAGTATAGCCCATGTAGAGCAGCCGAACTATTTCTAATTCAGCCTTTTGGGCATTGCCACCACCTCTCATTTTTTTTAAAAACTCTGTCTACCCATGTTTTTAAGAAACTACTCCATGATGTGGAATTTTATAAATTGAAATGCTAGTAGCAATTACTGCATGATGTAGAAGTTTTCAGTTTAGCTACCTGTAGCCCCGCCTTATTATTTGAAGGGAGATAAACATGGTCAAAGAAAGTCTTTTTAAGGAGACAAATTCATAAGTTATAGATGTACAGTTTAACAGGTCTATTGTATTAACTGCGTCTTTCGCAGTGGCAAGGCACGCAGTTCACGAATGTTGAGGTCTCATGTTCGAATCCTAGGAAATTTGTGTTTTTATAGAGTCACTTTTATTGTACTCTAATGCTGACATCTAGAACCCAGATAAACTACTGCTACATCTAGCAATGTTTCCAAGGTCAGAACGACAGACTCAATGTAACACCCCAACATTTAGGAACCAACGAAGGGTATAAATAGATTTGAGCATATGCATGCATTCATCTGTAAAACTCTAGGAATTTTTTTCACCAAACAAAAACCTAAAGTGATCAGAGTTTCTTCACTATTGAGAGGAAGGAATAACTCTCTATAGTGATTGTTATAAATTTTGACATGACCTTTATGAATTAATGTATTTTGGGGGAAAATATTTTGAATTCAAATTTGAAATTCAAACCATTTGGAAATATTTGAAAATTATAACTTAGAAATATTAAGATGTTTTCCAAAATGATTTATTAACATTGTTTGGTTATATTAAAGATATATTAAACAATAATAAGAATTTAAGACAAGGAAATATAAATAAGAAATAAATTCTTATTCCTTTTCGTTATTCCATAATCATATTACAAGGTGAGAAAGATATAATAGATAAAAGAACACATTAAGGAAGGGAAATTACAATAAAATGAAATTTTATTAAATTATAAAAATATTATTACAAGATTCCTTACAAAATAATAAAATAAATATTACAATAAAAATCTAGACTACATATCTATTTCTAAACTAAATCTTGAGCATCCAGATCTCTGTACCTACAAAACACAAAGAAAATATAAGAGAAACAAAGGTATTATTTTTGTTAGTTTTACTCTCAGTAGAGAATAGTGAAGTGCACTATTCAAATTCACATCATTGAGTATAAAAAGGGGCAATTTTCACCAATCATCAATGTCTATTCTTTTATATTCAATAAGCCTCAGAACCACAGCATTAGCAAAGTAAAGGGGCAAGTTTCACCAGGATAGTAAATTGTAAATGGATAAAAGGTGAAACCATTTTACTTGATCTGATTCACAACCAGCCAAGTAGCAAGGTAGCTTAGTCACCTAATTTCATGTAGTGTGCTGTCCAAAAAGAAGCAACAACACAAGTAGTCAAAAAGGAGTTCACAGCCATAGCACAGCTACCAGGGAGTTCATTTTCTCTTCTCTAGCACACTGCAAGAACACACTGAGTCTGCCAAGTTCCCCAAATAAATCCCAAGCCAAGATACATCACAGATCATCCAACCATCCACAAGATGGTGACATAAGGAGGGGGTGGTGCATGTGGATAGCAAGGTCAAGAACAAGGTCAGCAACTACAAGGAGCAGGAGCAGCACTAGGTGGTGCAGAACCAAATCAAGCCAACAAGAACAAGCTAGCAAGATCAACTAGCACCACAATATCAACATCAACAACCAAGTTGTGTGGTGAGTACACATAAAAATCACATGATCCATCCATATTAGATTATCAGACAATATGTTGTTTTAGATGAATCTTCTCAGAAAGACACCCAAGTGGTGTGTATCCATCATAGAAGAAAATTTAAATGAAAGCCAATTATCAATCTTTACAAACAAATCCAAGATCTCAGCCTATGCATCATTGATCTTGGATATAAATTTATATCTCCACATTCATAAATATAACAGCAGCCCTAGGTCATGATTTGTGGGCACATCTCTTCAGGAGTAACACCTCAGAAATCAATGGATCTTAAGGATCTATATTAAACAGTGAGGATGCCCATCATTTTCTTAAAGAATCATTAGCGGATACTAAGTACCAGAACACATCTATGACGAACAGAAAGTAAAATCCTTAGTTCCTACTTAGCTATGCCTCATACCAGCATCATAGGCTAGAAACATTATAACATTCTAGGATAATAAATCCAGCAGTAGATTTAAATCCATTTTAGCCCAAGCCACACTAGGACACAAGTAGAATTTTGTCCCAGTATTAGAAAGAACACTTGTGTACCATTTCAAAGAAGGTGTCGCAAGTATATATTCTAAACCAAGAAAATCCTATACCAGGATTTCAAAAGGAAATCTTGCAGAAATCTAAACAATCATTTTTCTAGAATGAACAACCAGGAATCATAATGTAGAGGTCCCAACCTGATAAGGTAGAGATCCTTGTGTTTACAATGCTAGTCCCTGGATCAACAGCTAGCATTCACAGTTTAAGATGTAATATCAAGAAACAAAGGTCATAATACAACTTTATAACCAGGAATAAAATAATTCATTCCATCTTACATAGCTCATTTGGCTATCTCATTATAATGCAATAGAAATAACTATAGCATAGAGTCCTTCATCTTCAAAGTGCCACAAGAAATCATGTTGGTTGTAGACTTGTAATCCTATTCAACACACTTCACTAACATCAAACAAACCTGCAACATAATAAGTTACAGCCACAAGTGTCGATACATTTGAATTGTATTGGCAAGTGATACTATGGTAGTATAGTGGAGACTATCATCTATATGCATTTGGCTAAGTGGAGCTTAGGCTTGCTTTGCTCAAAATAGATTTTCCTTATCATTTGAAAACACTAAGTTTTTGTGTGTCAAAATCACCCAAGGCATCTACCAATAGAAATTGGTCATCCTTTAAACCTTGTTCAACCACAAGTTTTTAACTTAGAAATTGGGATGAGAAGATTCTTGATAGCTTCCATGTCTCGATGCTCAAATTGTCCATTGTCGGGGACACGGCTAAGTACTTAGATTTTACTCTCTCGAGAGGTGGTGCACTTTCCCCACAAGACTCGACATGCATCGAGACAAGATCTTTCAGAAGCCTTCCCTTAGACCAAAATGGACGCGTTTCCAAACCTATCACCCCTACCACCAATTGTCCATCTGGCTAAGTTATTGCAACCTATATGATCCAGGCAGAGCCCATACTGTCATGTGGCTGCACTTGAAGCTTCTCAACATTTGACATCTCAAATCTCTTTGTTCCTGGGTGGCATTCCACAAGTGAGATACACGGTAGGCCATGAAAATGGGGCCCTGGTAACCACTCAACAAAAATCCATCCAAGCAATTACCATTCCACCCAGGTGATTCATACACATAGTTGTTTTATTAAATAAAACACAAGACATTAACTTAGAAATATTTCATAGCATGAATATAATCCACCCTTGTTTTCTACTAGCTAAGCTAAGCATGAAAGTAGTAGGTATCTTAACTTAGGGAAAATTCTACTAAGGCATCATCTACTAGGATTTCCCAAGGCATAGCATATACTTAGAAAATTCCATGCAAGTCCTACTCAAAATATCACTAATGCATAGTGAAAATAATGGGACAAAATGCATGAAGCACCACTTGCCTTTTTAGTATATAATATAGATTCACTCCTTGATCTTGCAATTGTCACACTCTTCAAAGTTCACTATAATTCAATCAAGCAAGCAACTATTCAAACTAGCATTCAAACAATTCACCACATAAAATAAAGGACACAAAACAATGCATGCAAGCATGCAAAAGATTGTATTATTTGGAAAGTAGTTTCTACTAAGGCTATAAACATTTTAAAACACCTATTGGTCATCTATAAAAGTGGCAAGGTTATTTGAAAACAAGTTAGTGAAAATGGACATTTAAATTATTTTATTTTGCTAGCAACGATTTTAATCAAAGGAATAATTTCTAATGTTAGCCAAAATGTTTTTTAAAACACCAATATTAATGTTTATGGTCAAAGTGTTTTAAAACAAATCTATTTACAAAAGGTTTCACCCAAAATCATTTTTAAATCAAAGCAACATTTTTATTTTGTTAGAAATGCTTTTTAAACAAAGTAATAATTACTAGGGTTCATCAAATATATTTTCAATTCCAAAACTTGGTGTTTTAGGGTCAGAGAGTTTAAATCAAACCATTTTCAAAGGGTTTTACTCAAAAATAATTTTTAAACCATAATCAATATTTTTATTTAACAAGAAATGCTTTTATTCAAGGATTAATTCCTTAGTGTCACAAAATATACTTTTAAATCCAAAAGTTGGTTTTTATGGTCAGTAGGTTCAAAAAAAACCATTTACAAAAGATTTTGCCCTAAAATCATTTTTAGAATAAATTTTATAACCAAAATAGGCCTACACATTTTTTTGCAAAAACAACAAATTGTACAGAATCAAAGCACTAAACAAAGGGCATGGTTGGAAAGGTTGAATTTTTCTGAATTCAGTGATATAAAATTTGTAAAATTTGGATGTGTGGATTAAAAGTTATAGATTTTACAAAATCTAGTATCCATAGATCAAATCTGTTTTTAAATCAACAGGCAGGGCCACGTGTCTTATTCTTATTCGCTGGTACCGGCTTGTATGGATTGCGCAGCTACAGCCTTGGATCTAAGTGAGATGGCATGGCGCGGATTAGCTCGTACCTCTTTGATTAAGTGATCTATCGTGTACACAAGATCAAAATCTAACGGCTCAGAGCATGTAACCACAGATGGCTAGGCGTGGCTGGCAAGGCTTCTGGCTACAGGAAGCGAGGGAGAGGGAAGGTTCTCACCAGACTCGTTGTGATGCGCTGATTCTCGGGGTGGTCTTCTTCGACGAAGGGGCGCACAACGTTGACGTTAATCTCTCGCTAGAGAAGCTCCTGGCGACGGGTGCTCTCTGTTGAATATGGAGGCGATGCTACGGACCGTGCTAAGTCCAAACAAGAGGTGTGTCAGGCGCGCGTGAATCAGGCGAACATGCTCGGGTCATCTAGAGAGGAGGGGGCGCTCTGAGTTTACCGGGGAAAGCTACCGGAGTCGGAGCAGTGGGCGATGATGTTCAGAGGTAGTCTGAGGCGAGCTCCTGGGGAACGAGCGGGCGAACTGGGGTTGCTAGAGGATGCGCCTGGTTCTTGTGGGCATGCTCGTGTAGGTTAGGGGTAGTGGGGAGGTGAGGGTTGGCCAGAATCGGAAGGAAGGCTCGCCGGAGCAATGGGCGTCTCGAGCAACAATTGCAGCAGCCTGGTGGCTCATAGGCAGAGGGGTTTGAGGGGAAAGGTAGAGGAGGGGAGGGCGCTTATGAGGGCGTGATCACGGGGGGGAGTTAGGGCGGCATTAAGACGAATTTAATCAGCGGAATTAGAGGCAGAAATGGCGAGGAGGGGGAGGAACCGGTCGCGTGAGGTTGATGACGATGACAGCGTAGCAGTGGGGTCCAGCGGTCAGCGAGTTGAAGGTTTGCATGTGGGGTCTGGTCGTCAGTGGGTGACTGGGTCGATTCGCTGGTGAGAGAAAAACGGTTCGGGGATTGAGGGGGAGATGGGCTCCTGCTGGGCTAGATGGGCTGGGCTGCTTTTTTTTTCTTCTTCTGTTTTCTTTTCTTTTTCCTGTTTCTATTTTCTATTTTAATTTTGTTTAAATAATTTAAACACCCATTTGAATTTAGAACTTTTCCAAACTTTCAGTAATCTTTTAATACTGTTTATTAATATATTCTAAAGTCCATTTTAGAATAATTTCTTTTATTCCCCTAGGGTTTATTATTTATTTTAAATAGACATTTTGTCTTTATTAAATAGGATTTTAAATATGGTTCCAATCCACATTATTTTATTTAAATGATTAAGTATCTGTTTTAAATTCAAATGTTTATCAAACCTTTTTTAGTAGGTTTTATTTATTCATTAGTGCAAGATTTAAATTGGGCATTTGTCTTTATTCAAATTGAATTTGGTTAATGCCATATAATTTTATTTGAATAATCTTTATCCTTTTATTTTATTTGGATTATATTTATTCCATTTGCTTATGGATTTAATTCAAGCTTTAAATTGTCTCCTAAATAATTTTATTAGGATTTATTATTTAGTTTAGGCAACTTGTCTTTATTTAAATAAAATTGGACATTATTCAATCCTTATGATTTTATTTAAATAATCTTTTACCCTTATTTATTATTCAATAATCTTTCATTTTATTTGTTTATGGATTTGGCCAAGATTTAATTTGGCTTTTAATTAACCCTTATTTATTTTCTCTCTTTCTTTATCTTCTAAAATTGATATCTTTTTATTTATAGATCCAAAATTGGTGATTCCAATTTGTATGATTTTATTTAATATTTTTTTATCTTGTTAAATCCTTTTGGGATTACTTTGTTCATAATTTTGGCATGGATTTATTTAGGAGATTTATTAGCCATGGAAATTAATTCCTTTTATCTTATTAAAATCATAAGTTTTTATCCATGGCTCCAAATTGAATGAAACCAATTTCTATGGTTTTATAATATTTTTGTTTATCATTTTTGGTCATTTATAACTATTTTTTGATAAATTTTATATGGATCAAATCCATAGTCTTAGAGTGATCTTGGAAATGATTTTTCTTCCATTAGGGTTTTAGGGTTTTGGTTTAACTTTTCCAAATGTTCAAATTTCAAGATACATTCATTGATGAATGTATTTCATTTGATTGAAATTTGTTGGATTCCATTTTATTCAAATTTGTTCAAGAAGGGTTTTGATGTTTCCATTTAGAAACAAAAAGTTTCTTTTCACCCTAAATTTCAACAATTATTTCTTTTGTTTATTTTTTTTCACATTTCAAAATTTGGAAAATTTTGGGATGTGACACATAACCATGTTTACAGCTACACAATCAGAGATTCATAGGAGTATCATCTGAACATATCAACATAGACTAGTGTGTAAAGATAAAGTGAATAATTACTGACAGTACCACTGTCATTACTAAGGACATTAATCAATGGTGAAATCCACACCGCTAGAATCAACAGACAATATCTTAACACGGTAGCATCACTACTTAGACAGTGTCCAATACCAATTGAAATTGGACTAATAGAGCCACTAACAATCTTAAAATCCTAGTAGATAATCATCTAGAACAGAAGAACCACAACCATTAGTCCTAACTAATTCATCATTATCCTCAATAATCTACCTAGAGGGATGAACCCTAATCAAACTGATGAAACCTAATTAGAGATTGCTCGCTATAAGCACATAGAGGCTATCAAGAGAGGCAAAGGACAGAGAGTCAGAGAGGGAGAAAGGGAGCACTTACCCTGGTCCTCGCTGACGATTAGAAGAGGAAGCAGAGGGGCCCACGAATGCACATAGCGGCACGGGAAGCACCCAAGTGTGTTGCAACCTACGACAAGCCATGGCGGCGGCCATAGTCCCACCAGTGATCGAACAACACCACAACACCACGAGGAGCATAGCATAGCACCACAAGAGCGGTGGAGCAGTACATCATCGGCAACCACCAAACCCTAGGGTTCGGGGTGGAGCCAGCCTGGCCGGGAGAGGGGCCTGGAGGCGAGTCGAATAGGACCAGAGGAAGGAGCGGTGTCGACTACTTCGCAATACACCATGGCGGCGGCCAGGGAGGCCCAGGGTGGCATGAATCAAGCAGTGATGGCGTCAGTAGAGCATCTCCACCGCGAGGATGAGAGAAAAGAGAGAACGAGTGAGAGAGAGAGAGAGGAAGAGAACGAGTGTACTAGGCCGATACGGGCTAGTACCACTCGTTACAAGTGGGTTTGACCATCCCAGGTGAGTCAGGTAAGGGCTGGGCCAGCCCAATGGCTAGGTCCAGGTTGTATATAGAAAATTCAAAAATAATAGAAGACCAAAATACCCCTAGGACTGAATAAATTCTATGAAATAAAACAAAAAACCTAAAAATATAAATAATATATCTTTTGGTTCATAAAAATACAAGCTACCTTATAAAATTAAGAATTCTATCTTTAATAGAATAAATTTAGGTTAAAGATTTTTATACTATATATTCCTTATGGAATTTTATAAAAATAAATAAAATACCTAAAAATAAATAAAAATTACATTTATCATACTTAATTAGTTTAGTAGTTTATAAAAAATACTCAATTGCTATTTAAGGTAGCAAAATAAAATCTTCTAAATTAAAAGACTTATTCTTAAGAAGAATAGTAAGAAAATAATAATAAGGGTTAAAAATAAATAAAAAATAGTTTATAACTCTTTATTAAGAAATTCCAGAAATTAATATAATAGGTAAAACACACAAAGAAGATAAATAATAAATGATGCATTGCATTACTATGCATATTCATTTTTGCTTCTTTAAATATTGTCCTTACCAGGAAATAATGGTTTCCTATAGAAATAGAAGCTCAAGGTCGAGTGCAAGTATCCAACTTCACTACGTTGCAATCACAAGGAAAATTCATCACTTGCTCATGCCCTTTGATGAGTCTTTATCAAAGTAATTGCAAAATTGTGTGTTATCATCTATATTTCAGTGAAAGAAAACATTATTTTATCAAAGCAAATAAATTGTTGATATCATCCTAAGTGGTTACATGGAAAAGGTGAGCAATGGAACTTAGGTTTCCATTTACAATGAGATTAATCACTTAGGACTTAACAACCCAGACATCAGTGATTCTAGGATCATATATTACGCGTTAACCATGAGATTTGGAATGGGACGAAGAAGTCAGTTGTATATTCTTCCTCTCGCATGTCGTTGGATGCGTAGGTCGTGGCTATTATCCTCGTAGCATGCATTAATTGGTAATTCATGGAGGATATGCAGCATATGGGTGGGAACCCTCAACGTCCCACGATAGTTCTGGCATCTGAACGGTCTGTAGCAACCATCGTCTTAATTCGATGTGTGGGCATGGAGTACACCAAGGATACATGCAGGGTCACGAAGGAGGCAGTGATTGGCTTGGGTCATCTATTAGGCCCCACATCACGGAATTGTGGACGGGAAAGTACGCCCGGTTGTGCAAAAAGGATTTAATCTCTCATGGGAAAAGTAACGCACCTCTATAGAGTGTAAGAACTATAACTTGTTACTCCCTGTTCCGAGAAGGAGCTACGAACACGATAGGGAAGGAACTCCATGAAAGTTCTGGTCAACCTGTGAAGGCTGATGGGCATAGTTTTTTATAGTAAAATCAATCTTTAAAGAAATGTTTACGAAAACTGCATAATGCCAAGGACTGATAGTCCAAGGTGGTAGATAGTGAATCAAACTTCCCACCTTGCATATAATGAACTTGCTGGGTAACGCTGTTACTCACTCTTTACTTTGATCCCCTACTTAGACTCTGAGGATCCAGAAGACACTCCGTTCTAGGCAGTTGAAGGCCAAGAGGATGTCTACTACAAGGAGCCAGACCTGTCCGGAGGAGTGGAAGGGGTGGACTATGAGATACACTATGGAGTGGAGGGGAACGAGTCCAAGTAGTTTCCTTAATTATTAGTAAACCAATTGAGCCGAGGAGCAGAAACTTTATATAATAAGTTATTGAGCTCAATTCGGAGTATAATTTTGAAACTTTGAATCTTCCACTGAAACAGTTTAAGTTCGGTTTGTAAGTTGAATCTTTTGAAGTCTCAAACTTCTGGTATTGTAATAATAATAATGTGTGTATGTTTGTAATATGGACCCGCAATGTTTCTATTGTACCACTCTGAGCGGTGTGATATTTATGAAACGGTGTTCTGTGGATGTCATGTCAACGAATATAGTATACAACACATGCAGTGGTATGCTGGGTCACCGCACTCAACCCGAAAAAATAGTCCAAGATACACACGTTTCTTTCAAATGGAGCCTGACATCTAGGACCAGCCTAGACACGTGTCCTGCATAGAGAAGGCTGATATCTCGGACCCAGCAATGGACCAAGGTCGGAACAACAGAGGCAGCCAAAAAAAGTCCATCATAGCATGTTCAGTTTATAGAGAGGCTGACATATGGAACTCACCAGTGATACCTTATACAAGTGTTGCATCGAGCAATGTTTCCAAGTTCAAAATAAGGAGGCGCCAATGAAAAAAAGTCCAACATGCAGACATTTCTTCTAATGAGATGCTAACATGTGGGACTAAGATGCATGATCAAACGACAGATTCACCGAGCAACGCTATCTAGTTCAGAACATGTAGCGCTAGAGAAGAAAAAAATCCATCATATACACATGATTCTTCTAATGTGAGGCTGACATAGGGGACCCACTAGCCTAGATAAATGACGGATGCAGCGAGCAATGCTATTAAGTTAATACAGAGGCATGACTGAGGGCAATAAATCTATCATACACATGATTCTTCTAATGAGAGGATGACATGTGGGGCCCATCTGCATTATTTAAAGGTAGATGCATCTAGCGGAGCTGTCAAGTTCGGAACAGGGTAGCGCGAGCGAAGAAAAAATTCCACAATACACACGATTCATCTAATGAGAGGTTGATATGGGGGACCCAACAACATGACTAAACATCAGATAGATCGAGCAACGTTATCGAGTTCAAATTAGGGTGGCACAAGCCAAGGAAAAAATCCATCATGCACATGTTTCTTCTAATGAGAGGAAGACATGTGGGGCCCAGCTACATGATTAAACGGTAGATGCATCAAGCAGTGCTATCAAGTTTGGAACAGGACAGCATGAGCGAAGGAAAAAGTTCTATCATACACACGATTCTTATAATGAGAGGCTGGCATGTGGGACCCAACAGCATGATTAACGGCAGATAGATCGAGCAACGTTATCAAGTTCAAATCAGGGAGGAATGAGCCAAGGAAAAAATCCAGCATGCACATATTTCTTCTAGTGTGAGGATGCCACATGGGACCCAGCAGTCCAATTCAACGGCATATGCATCGAGAAACACTATCAAGTTTGGAACATCGAAGGAAAAAATTCCATCATACACACAATTCTTCTAATGAGAGGCTGGCATGTGGGACCCGGCAGCATGACTAAATGGCAGATAGATCGAACAATGTTATTGAGTTCAAATCAGGGAGGCATGAGCCAAGGAAAAAATCCATCATGCACACGTTTCTTCTAATGTGAGGATAACATGTGGGACCCAGCATCCTGATTAAATGGTAGATGCATTGAGCACCACTTTCAAGTATGGAACAAGGAAAAATTCCATCATACACACGATTCTTCTAATGAGAGGCATACATGTGGGACCCAACTGCCTGACTAAATGGAAGAGGCATCGAACAACATTATCGAGTTCAAATCAGGGAGGCGCGACCGAAAATCATGGTCCTCTAGAGTCACTGACGTCTGGGACCCACATGCCTCAAAATACTTTGGCGAGTCAACATCTTGCGAGAAACCAAAAATGTTTCTTCTGCCATGCGCCCATCGAGCTTCGTCCATGTTGTTAGCGGTTTTGTCATAGTAGAGGGGCGTGAAACCAAAAAAAATTCCATCGGCCACGGTCGAGCCAAGAATTTCGTCGCAGAAGACGCGCCTTCTACGATGACTATCAGGCCAAGTCATTGCGGAATGAAACATTTCTTGTAGTCCTTGTTCTCAATTTTAGGTAGGAATTAAGACCCTCGCTGGTCAGGATGATCGTGCTTCTGCAAGATCGATAACCTCCAGGAGATTGGCCTAGCGATTGCATTGGTGCTCGTGCTCGCATGTGTAGTCGGATTGTCAAGCCCGATCTTCAATCAAATCGACTATCATTATATCATCGAATGATTGGATACCTTTGCCCTATCAGTTTGATAGTAAGCAGACATGAAACCCAAGACTATCAATCAATAACCAATATCGGAGCCTAAACACCCATGTTGTTTCCCACTTCACTATGCAAAGTGAAGGGAATATGACCTGAGAGGCAATAATAAATTTGTTATTATATGTATTCCAAGTATATGATAGATGTTTATTTTGCATGCTATAATTGTATTAATACGGAAACATTAATACATGTGTGTTTAATAAACAAATATAAAGTTCCTAGTTATGCCTCTCTTAAAAACTAGCTCGTTGATTAACAAGATGATCAAGGTTTCCTGATCATGGACATTGGATGTTGTTAATAACGAGGTCACAACATTGTTGGAATGATGTGTTGAACATTCATCTGAAATACAGCATTCCGATCAAAGTCATTGTGTTTATATTGCTATAACATCATACAAAGTAATCCTAGTCGTTAGACCATGAGATCATGTCAATCACTAACACTGGAAGAGTATCTTGATAACATCAAACGTCACACCATGACAGGATGACTATAAAGGTGGTTTCAGTGCTAAGAAGGTGTTATGTAGAGTCTCATGGATCAAGAGTGGAATTTTTCCATCCTGATGACGGATAGATATACTCTGGGATCTTTCGGTGATATCACATTAGTTAGCTTGCAAGCAAGTGATGTGATCACTAGAATGTTATATCACGGGAATGAGAAAAGAGTGCATGCCTGTAATGAGATAAAACTAGGTATGGATATAACGATGATCAAATCTCAGACATGTAATATATCACGAGACAAAGGGATTAAGTTACTAGCGTCAAAGGTTCTCACGATCACAGAATTCATCGTTGAATGTGTGGGAGTCAGTATGGATCTCCATGTCCCACTTCTGATTATTGATCCGAGAGGGGTCTCGGTCATGTATGCATTATTCGCGAACCGTAGGGTGACACACTTAAGGGATACCAACACCATTTGGAGCAAATATGTTCTAGACGAAAGATTTGCAAAGCGCTGGAATTATTTCAATGGACACCGTAATTGTTTTGGGTGAAATTGCTGAAATTGGTTCTGCGTGTGAAATTGAAAAGTAGCAATGGTTTTATGTGAATGTTTTTTAATTAATGTAATTGACAAAATTCTGAATAAATAAATAAAAGGAGTTTTAATTAATGAGAGATTACATTAAATTTGGTGGAAATTTAATGGGATTTGAGTGGGATTTTGAGTGGAGGAAATGGAGAGTCAAATTTGAGTTGGAGCTCCACTCACATGAATGGAGGAAGGGTTGGGGGAAGCCACCATGGCCTCTATCCATGCCCCTTGGGGTGCCCCCTCATCCTATAAAAGGCCCCCTCTCCCTCTCTCTCGCACTCACACCTCCTCGTGAAGGATCTCTCTCCCCCTTTAGAATTATTTCCCCATGGTCTCGGACTAGCAAGATACATGTTCTGGCTTTCCGTCTGGAAGGAGTTGCTGCTTCCGCTGCATCATAGGAGAGAGGAGGTGGAGGTTGTTTGGTGTTCTGAACGTGTGTGCGATCACAGATGCGATGTTGATTTGCGGCGCAAGACTTCTTCTCGATCTTGATATTAGCAAGCGTTCGACTACATCATCCACTAGTTTAACCTCATTAAAATATGTCGGTATACAAGGGTATGTTCTGTATGGATGTATATCCACTCGTAGCTTGTATCTACTAGATAGATCTTTGTGCATAGTAGTTCCCATCATAGGAAAATTTTGTTTTTCTATGTTGCGAACCCAACAGTGGTATCAGAGCCTTATTTATGCGTAGATGATTTGCACGCGTATTACACATATAAGGGTGTGGGCAATGATGGTCATGTTATTTCTTCTTATTTGTATTTTGGATATTGGTGGCATAGTGGGATGAAGCGGGCCGGCCTAAATTTACATGTCCTCGCATATGAGACCAGTTCCACGCTTGACATGCAACTAGTTTTGCATAAGTGGCTAGCGGGTGTCTGTCTCTCCTACTATAGTCAATATCTAATTTACAACGAGTTGCTAATAACTTAGTTATCATCGTTGTGGTTCTATGTTCGAAGGTAAGAACGGTTCGATCTTCGAAATCCCTAAGCCACGTAAAACTTGCAACGGATAAATTAGAAGCGTCTATTTTAGATTGTTGCTGGGCTAGTGTCATGATATGGTAATGTTGTAAGTTGATTTATAGTTGATACTCTTACAACACACCAAACGTGTAAGTTCCATAGACCTTGGCCTTACACACAAAGGAATGATAAAGATCATACCACGATGCACATAATAGTGATCAAGTGCAAGAACCATATCATTTTTCTTTTCACATATGATTTTTTTGCATCTTATATTGCTTGTTTGGCGTTTTAGTAGCATTATAAGATGATCCATCATTTAGATATCAAGATAAAAATGTGTTCTCAATTAAGTATGCACCGATTATGCTTCGCCGCTTCAAGACATCATGTGATGATCAGGTGTACTTGAATCCAAGATCATATTTCAGGTGTAAGACAGTTTTACACACGCAAGTACTAAGGTTCTTACTTGGCGAGGCTAGCATGTACAGACATGGCTTCGGAACACGGACCGAAAGGTTAAGCATGAGTCATATATTTGATATGATGCCCATATAGATGCTCGCCTTTGAAACTACACTAACTCACGTGATGATCGGACTTGGTGTAGTCGATTTGGTTCATGTAATCATAAAAAGACATGAGGTATATTGTTTTTGAGTGGGAGTTCATTCATAATTTGGACTAGTTCAACTCAATCTATCATAAACTTAGTCTAAACTTTACAAATTCTGTTGTAGATGACACCACCTGCTTTTAATTTCAATGTGTTAACGGAGAAAGAGAAACTTGCAATGAATGGTAGCAACTTTATCGACTGGGCCATGAATTTGAGGATTCTCCTCAATGTTGCACAAAAGCAATATGTGCTAGGAGTGCCACAAGGCCCCCCACTAGCTCCTGATGCCCCTGACGAGGAAAATAACGTCTATTTGACTCGTCAGGAGGACCACAACTTAGTTCATTGCAGCATAGTGTATGGGCTAGATCCAGAACTTCGAAAGCGTTTCAAAAATGGTAATGCCTTTCATACAATGGGTGAATTGAAAATGATTTTCGATACCCATGCTGATGTAGAGAGTTATAATGCTTCTAAAAAGTTCTTTAGATGCATGATGGAAGAGAACAGCTCCATTAGTGAGTACGTACTCAAAATGTATGGGTATGCCAATAGGCTTGTGTCCTTGGGAATAATGATTCCCATTAACTTAGGCATACATCATGTTCTCTAATCTCTGCCACCTAGCTACAAGATCTTCATGATGAACTATAACATGCATGGCATGAAGAAGTCTCTCACCAAGCTTCTGTCAATGCTTAAGGCTGAAGGGGTGGAGATCAAGAAAGAATATTAAGTGTTGATGATCAATAGAACCACCGGTTTCAAGAAAGACAGGAAGAGTAAACAGAAGGGAAAGCAGGGCGGAAAATTTGTTGCGGCACCTGAAAAGAAATCTCGAGCTGGCCCTAAGTCTGATACCGAGTGCTATTATTGTAAGATGACTGGCCATTGGAAGCGCAACTGCCCCAAGTATTTGGCAGACAAGAAGGTCAGCAAGGCAAACAAAGGTATATATGATATACATGTTATTGATGTGTACTTGACTAGTACTCGCAGTAGCACCTGGGTATTTGATAATGGATCAGTTGCTAATATATATAACTTGAATCAGGGGCTACGGAACAAGCGACCGCTAGGAAGGGGTGAGGTCATGATGTGTGTCAGTAATGGATCAAGATTTGATGTGATCGCCAATGGAACGTTGCCTCTCCACTTACCATCGGGACTGGTGATAAATCTAAATAATTGTTATTTGGTTCCTGCACTTAGCAGGAACATTCTATCCGGATCGTGTTTGCTGCAAAGTGGTTATTCATTTAAATCTGAAAACAATGGTTGTTCGATTTATATGAATGATATCTTTTATGGTCATGCACCTGTGATAAATGGTTCATTTATGTTGGATCTTGATAATAGTGTTAGACATATTCATAATATTGATGCTCAAAGGATTCTACTTGACGATGATATATCTGCATATATGTGGCAATGTCATCTAGGTCATATTGGCGTTAAACACATGAAGAAACTCCATTCAGATGGAATTTTGGAATCACTTGATTTCGAATCATTTGATACATGTGAGCCATGCCTTATGGGCAAGATGACTAGAATGCCCTTTTTGGTTCAATGGAATGGGTGACAGATTTATTGGAAATCATACATATTGATGTATGTGGTCCAATGAGTGTGTCAGCGCGAGGTGGATATCGCTATTTTATTACTTTCACAGATGATTTGAGTACGTACGGGTATATCTATTTGATGAAACACAAGTCTGAGACCTTTGAAAAGTTCAAGGAATTTCAGAGTGAAGTGGAAAATCATCATAATAGAAAGATCAAATTTCTGCGGTCCGACCGTGGAGGTGACTATCTAAGTTACGAGTTTAGAGCACATATGAGAGAGTGTGGAATAGTTTCACAACTCACACCTGCAGAACACCATAGATTAATGGTGTGTCGAAACATCGTAATCGTACTTTATTAGATATGATTTGACCTATGATATCTCTGACTGACTTGGTGATACGTTGGAAACGTATCTACAATTTTTGATACTCCATGCTTGTTTAGTATCTACTTTGCTTTACTTGTCCACACTTTGAGATTCTTTTTACATGTTTTCTGGTACTAACCTATTAACAAGTTGCAATAGTGCCAGATGCCTGTTTTCTGCTGTTTTTCGTTTCAGAAAAGTTAGCAAAGAAATATTCTCGGAATTAGACGGGACAAACGTCAAAGTCAATTACTTTCTGTGGGGAACAAGAAGTGCATAGGAGAGCCGCAGGGGCCAGCCAGGGGCCAGACCCACCCCAGGCGTGGGGGCAGGTGGGCCCGCTCCTGGCTAGGGTTTGGTGGCCCTGGCCGCCTCCCGGTCTCGCCCCTTCGCCTATAAGAAGATCCTGATGCAGAAACCCTGAGTACCCGATAAGAAATCCACGAAACCATTTGTAGCCGCTGCCACCATCGTCCCTATATCAGGGGGATCTAAAGTTCTTCCCGGCACCCTACCGGAGGGGAGATCATCCCAGAGGCCTTCTCTCCGGTATGATGCGTGAGTAGTTCCACCTTGGAATATGGGTCCATGTAGTAGCTAGATGGTTTTATCTCCTCCTTTGTGCTTTCATGTATAGATCTTGTGAGCTCCGTTCATGATCAAGATCTAATCTATTTGTAATCATGCATGTTGTGTTTGCGGAGATCCGATGGATATTGAGATTATTATGTTGGTTTGATTAATGGTTTTATCTTTATGATTCTATCATGTATGTGTTGTTTGTGATCTTGCATGCTCTCCGTTGCTAGTGGTTATCTTGGCCAAGTAGTTGCTACTGACTCCAAGAGGGGGTATTTATGCTCGATAGTGGGTTCATGCCTCTAGTTTCCAAGGGAAGTGACAGAAATCTCTTCGGTTGTAGATGTGTTGTTGCTACTAGGGAGAAAAAAAGGTCTCTTGTTCATGGAACATGTGGACTATTTACCTTACACACTTTGCTTAAAGCAGTTGTCTGTTGCTTGCAACTTAATACTAGGGGGGGTTCAGATGATAACCTGAAGGTGGACTTCTAGTCATAGATGCAGTTGGATGGCAGTCTATGTATATTGTTGTATTGCCCAATCAACCTCATAGGATCTTTTTGGCTAGTAATTGCATTGTTATGCCTTGCTCAATTCCTGTCAATTGCCCCGCTGTAATTTGTTTACCCTTCATGCCATGTTGTTTATCTAAGGAGAGAACCTCTAGTGAACTATGGACCCCGGTCCAATCTTTACCATTGATACATCTTCCACTGTTACCTGTTCACTTGCTGCAAACCATTACCTTCCACACCATACGTTTAATCCTTTGTTATAGCAAACCGGTGAGCTTGACAACCTCACTGATTCGTTGGGGCAAAGTCTTGAGTTTGTGTTGTGCAGGTCTCTGTGTTGCTAGCAACACCTGTGTGACGTTTCCTTCCTCCTACTGGTTCGATAACCTCGGTTTCTTACTGAGGGAAACTTGTTGTTGTGCTGCTTCATACCTTGCTCTTGGGGTTTCCAACGAAGCATCCCACGACAAGTGGTGGGCTCCATCAAGCTATTTTCTGGCGCCGTTGCCGGGGAGGCTAAGGACGTCTTCACTAGGGGAGTCCTTCACTTCCTTTCTCTTTACTTTTTTTTAGTTTTCTTTGTTTCTTTTTCTTGGTTTTGTTTGCCTATTTTCAAAAAACCCAAAAAAATTAGTCTAGTTTGGTTTTCTTCCTTTATTCAAAAACACAAAAAAATTAGTTCCTGCTCTAGTTGCTGGTTTGTTGTTGCCTTGCTTGGTCATGCTTTCTATCAATGGATGGTTTCTTTGAAAATAGTTCTTACTGGCAAGGTGGGTTCACGGAAGAACAAAAGTATTATTATAAGGATCATCTTTTGTCACAAAAAGGGAAACACTTATGGGAACAAATTGATAAATTGAATACTATTGCTAGAGAGGTGTGTTCTACTTTTAATGTCACTTATTTCTTTGATCAAGCTTGTTGTTGTAGGAGGTATAAACACCTCCCTTTTCAATGTGAGTATAATGATAATGTTAGCATATCTTCTTATGTTAAAGGAAATTATGACTTTTATGATGTGGAACAGATTGAAGAATTCATTGCCTTCAAGGGTGCATTTGAACTTGCTAGTTTGTTTGAAAATACTGATGATGCACCTTATAAAAATGAGGTTTATGAGATACTTAAATTCTTCTTTGACAATTACAAGGAAGCAAATGGCTATATTCTTGAATATTTTAATAGATGCTTTCCACAAATGGAAGAGACTAATGCCTTGCAGGAGCCTATGGAAGAAGAAATTGTTGAAACTGGAAGCTCATTAGATGAAAAGAAGGAGGAGAGTGATGAACAAAAGGAGGAAGAATGGATCTACCCATGCCTACCTTCTAATGAGAGTAACCCTTTATCCCTTACATTATTTGATTGTCCCCCATGCTTACCAAAGGAGGATGAATGTTATGTTCCTATGGATCCTTTTGAAATATCTACTTTGGGTAAAACCTGTGAAGGTTTTAATCCCACTAGTTTTGAGCTTGATATAAATTATGTGTTTGTATCTCATGAAAATCCTACTTTATGTGATAGTTATATTGTTGAGTTTATTCATGAGGCTACTGAAAATTATTATGAGAGAGGAAAATATGGTTGTAGAAGTTTTCATGCTACTGAAACACCTCTCTATGTTCTGAAAATTTTGAAGTTACTCTTGTTTTATCTTCCTATGCATGTCACTTTGTTCTTTGTGAATGTATTTGCATACAAGATTCCTATGCATAGGAAGTGGGTTAGACTTAAATGTGTTTTGAATTTGCTTCTTGATGCTCTCTTTTACTTCAATTCATATTTCTTGTGTGAGCATCTTCTCAAACTATTGTGCCTAACTTAAAGGCGTTAAAGAAAAGTACTTGTTGGGAGATAACCCAAGAGTTTCCTTGAATCTTGGAAGTTATTACTCCAGTAATGACCTCTCCTTATCCTTTTTGTTTGCTTTTTGTGCCAAGAATGACCTCTAATGAGAGGGAAATAAGATTTGGGGAGTTGCTGTCCCGAAATTGATTTCTGTCCTCCACCAAAAAAAAATTGTGAGGAGGCTATGTAACTCGGATTGAGCTAAAATTTTACAAATAAATTCCCTAGTATGTTTTCTAACTTTCGTTAGTTCAACACTTTTTTATTTGAGCAACAGAAGATGTTCTAAAAAATTCGTTTCTACCTGCTGGTCTGTTTTGACAGATTTCTGTCATTATTTGCATTTGCTTCTTATTGATTCCTTTTTGAGTTCTCTTCAGGTAAATTGAGATTTTTGAAGGATTTACTACAGTAGCTTGTGTTTTAGTGAAAAGCCTTGCTGTTCCAAAGCTTTTCTAGAGGTCTAATATCTTTTGAATAAGCTAATGTTGCTAATGAAGATTGTGTGAAGTTTTATATGAAGGAAAAATTTCAGGTGTAGAGAGAGAATGATGCAATGAGATGAAGAATGGACAAAAGCTCAAGCTTGGGGATGCCACCATGGTGTCACCCCAAGAAATATCCAAGAGGTACAAGCGTCAAATCTTGGGGATGCCCAAGGCATCCCCTTCTTCATCAATAAAAATCTCAGGTGTGTCTAGACACTTCGTTTTTATTGTTTCATGCACAGTTGTGTTGTTCTTGGAGCGTCTTAGTTTTTGTTTGCTTTGCTTAGTTTGTTTAGTTTGCTTGAATAAAGTAGTTTGGCCCCCGTTCTCGCTGTGTTGTTTTGAAAATAAGTTTGCTTGGTGTTTGGAAAGGAGTAGTAAGTTCTTGCTTGAAGTGCAAGAGGAGCTTGCATTGACTGTGACTTAGACTTTAGAATGACATTCTAGGTGTTGTTTTAGAATTATTCTTAGTGATTATTGTTGTAGCATGTCTTGTTCCAAACAATTGGATTGCTTAGTGTGCCTTGAAGAAATTATGCGTTGTTTTAGCATGCAAAAGCATAGTATGGTGGTATTCTCTTTTGATGTTTTGCTTGGGTTGACTTGGCACATGATCACACCATGTTATGACTATGACAAGTCACCATTAGCCTCTATGATCATGTAGTCCTTGACTTGTAGTACCACTCTTTGCTTTGATTAGTTTGCTTTGTTGCATTGTATGATTTTGGCCATTATTTCTCTCTTAGTTGGTTGCTCCCAGTCTTTTGCTAGACTCCACTTGTATGAGTAAGTTCTACTCATGCTTCCAACTCATAAGAAATCAAGTTATTCCAAAGTGTCCACTATAAACTCCTATGCATGGTGTGTTACAAGATTCCAAGTATATTCTTGTTTTCATCTATCTTCCAATTAAAAACTATTTTGTTATGTGAAAACTTAGTGATTAAATCCCTCACGAACTTGATGGAACACTTTATTCTTTGCCCCTAATAAACTTGAACCATTGTGACAACTTTGTTGTATATGCTTGCACTTATAAGTTGGAATTAGCAGAACCGTGCTGTCACGAGGAACGTTTTCAACATTGCACTTGTACCTTGTTGTACTCAGTTGATATCATGTTCTTTTTTCTATGGATGTCACCGGTGTGAAATAAAGAGGGAAATTGTAAGTCCATGGAGTTTGTATCCTGTGTTAGAGAAACGCCTGGGACGCTAGCCTAAGACATGCCTAATCATGGTGGAAACTTGCAGCATTACCATAGTGACATCTATGAAGCATTCTTCTTAAAAAAGAGACATATTGATAAAAGAAGAAAGAGAGAAAAAAACACCATATTCCCATGGTACATAAGAAGAAATGCTGAGATGCTCACCGTCTGCTTGCCTTGTCATTTTGGTTATGGGAAAGCTCCTGTACCATGTGCAAGGGGTACCCCGTTGGCGGTTCTCAATGATATGCAAATACTTACAGTGACAAGAACTTACCTGGACCCAAAGTTGAGTATGCATGAGGTGTGGACCTCGTATTCAAGGGGCATGAGATTGCCAACTTATACTTCGTCAAGCATATACTCCAGCTTTTCCACTTTAACCTTAACCACTTCAAGATGAGATAGGGGCAATAAGGGCTGAAAGCTAACAAGTACCATAATTTTTGGAAGCTCTTTTTGAAACTTGTAATCCGTTCTTCCTTTACAAAAGTCCTTTCTTGCACCATTATTGAGTCTCCACCTTCTACCTTTAGGCACCATTAAGAGAGCATAGTTGTCATTCTGTATGCAGTGTTCCAAAGCTTATTAGTTGATGCATATTGTGTTATTACTTGCTCTTGTGCTACTTGTTTCTAGTCACCCTTGTGAACTTTGAAGGAGTCCTATGCATTTATATTGCTACTCTATGAGGGACAAGCTGACTGCCACTATGCTATGTTTTTTGTATGTGAAACAAACAAATGTTTTTCAATGCATGTTATTCATGATCTTTGTTTGTATCTTGTCATGTTGCATGCATAGTTACTATTTCCTATTGTTAGAACACCATCTTTCATGCACATGTTTAGAGTTCTTTGATCCCAGCTTTCAATGCTTGCAAATGATTGGATCTTTGTGAGGGTGCATGTCACCTCAAAAATTATTCTGTTTATCACTTACCTACTCGAGGACGAGCAGGAGTTAAGCTTGGGGATGCTGATACGTTGGAAACATATCTATAATTTTGATGCTCCATGCGTGTTTAGTATCCACTTTGCTTTACTTGTCCACACTTTGAGGTGCTTTTTACATGTTTTCTGGTACTAACCTATTAACAAGTTGCAACAGTGCCAGATGCATGTTTTCTGCTATTTTTGGTTTTAGAAAAGTTAGTAAAGAAATATTCTCAGAATTGGACGGGACAAATGTCAAAGTCAATTAATTTCCGTGGGGAACAAGAAGTCTAGAGGAGATCCGGAGGGTCCAGCCAGGGGGCTAGACCCACCATAGGCGCGGGGAAGGTGGGCCCGCGCCTGGCTAGGGTTTGGAGGCCCTGGCCGCCTCCCAGTCTCGCCCCTTCGCCTATAAGAAGCCCCCGATGCAGAAACCCTGAGTACCCGATCAAAAATCCATGATCAAGATGAAAGCACAAAGGAGGAGATACAATCATCTAGCTACTACATGGACACATAGTCCAAGGTGGAAATACTCACGCATCATATCGGAGAGAAGGCCTCCGGGATGATCTCCCCTTCGGCAGGGTGCCAGGAAGAACTTCAGATCCCCCCGATCTAGGGATGATGGTGGCGGCGGCTACTGACTCCAAGAGGGGGTATTTATGCTCGATAGTGTGTTCATGCCTCTAGTTTCCAAGGGAAGTGACATAAATCTCTTCGGTTGTAGATGTGTTGTTGCTACTAGGGAGAAAACAACGGTCTCTTGTTCATGGAACATGTAGACTATTTACCTTACACACTTTGCTTAAAGCAGTTGTATGTTGCTTGCAACTTAATGCTGGAGGGGGTTCGGATGATAACCTAAAGTTGGACTTCTATTCATATATGCAGTTGGATGGCGGTCTATATATATTGTTGTATTGCCCAATCAACCTCATACGATCTTTCTGGCTAGTAATTGCATTGTTATGCCTTGCTCAGTTCCTGTCAATTGCCCCGCTGTAATTTGTTTACCCTTCATGCCATGTTGTTTATCTAAGGAGAGCACCTCTAGTGAACTATGGACCCCGGTCCAATCTTTACCATTGATACATCTTCCACTGTTACATGTTTACTTGCTGCAAACCATTACCTTCCACACCATACGTTTAATCCTTTGTTACAGCAAACCGGTGAGCTTGATAACCTCACTGATTCGTTGGGGCAAAGTCTTGAGTTTGTGTTGTGCAGGTCTCCGCGTTACTAGCAACACCTGTGTGACATTTCCTTCCTCCTACTGGTTCGATAACCTCGGTTTCTTACTGAGGGAAACTTGCTGCTGTGCTGCTTCATACCTTGCTCTTGGGCTTTCCAACGAAGCGTCCCACGATAAGTGGTGGGCACCATCACTTGGCACTGTCATTTTGCGGTTATGCACTAGAAACCACTGCATTCACTTTAAATCAGGCACCATCTAAATCCATTGAAAAGACACCATATGAATTATGGTTTGGAAAAAAATCTAAGTTGTCATCCTAGGACCTAGGGTGGGTGCGAGATGTGGGGTTGTGCGACCGGGGTGGGGAGAGTGTAGTACCTGTGTTGTGTGTGAGGAAGCACGTGCGAGTGAGAGAGGTGGCCGTGGCGGTAGGTGTTAGGTGATCTGGGTGGATCGGGTAGGGCGGGTTTAGAGATTTTAGGGTTATGTTTGGTCGTGGAGGGGTAATAGGTGGCAGGCCGGCCCTTTGGGTTGGCTGGCTGCCTCCCCAGGTCTTAGGACATACGTTTTAATTATTTATGTTTTAAAACAAAACATTTTGTTGGTTTGTTTTCTAATTATATTTTAAATAGACTTTTTAAAAATAGTTTTTAGATAAATAAAAGATCTAGAAAAGACCTGGGTTTAAATTTGAAATAAAGAAGGGGTATAATTAGAAAACAAAAATAGTTTTTTAGCAAAAATATTTTAGAGGAAAAAACAAATGCATGCAGATGTCATGATGATGCAGAGAGATAAGACATGCGATTTTCTAGTAGCGGTTTTACCTGGGGTGCTACAATTTGACACCACTAACAATGGATCTCGTCCTCGAGATCCGCCTCCTGGTATGGGGAAGAAGGCCGACAATCTGAATCTTCTCGCTTCTTGTAGATCCTCGCAATACCACTAACAAGGATTCTTTCTTCATGTTGAAATCGGTGACACCACCAACAATGGGTCGTTGCTCACTTTCATCGAGAGAACACTCCGGAGAACAAAGGACGAAGGTAAAGGTCTCGGAAGGTAAGGCCACCTCTAATTTCTATGGAAGGAGTAAAATTGCATTGATCCACCATTCAATATACAAAAGCAAATGATAAGAGTAGTGGGATAGTGATCAGTCCATCGCGCATCCAAAGCATTACTATGCACATGAATATGAGAATTATGCAACCAACTCTCGGAATTCAGACTAAAGATCTCGACAAGCGATGTTCAGAAACAGAGCGATGTTGGTTCTTCATCAGATCTGGTGCAGATGATGTTGTCGCACCGAAAAACACCGAACGATATAAAGAAGAAAAGATTTTAGTGGATTTTTTGGGTCCACTGAAAGGTACAACAGAGAAAAATTCCTCAGATAGCATGAACACCAGATGGGGCAACTCTGTTACAAGGGGAAGGAATCGAAACCCTAAAGGTACGAAGAAAAGCCAACCACGAGAATTCCTGGACTCGATGAAAGGTAAGCGAGAAGATTCAAAACACGCAAAGATAAGAGGATAATAGCATAGGGGTAAGGAGTAAAAGCAGACCTAATCAGATCTATCCAACCGATTTTCCAAAATAGTTTTTACACTCTACAACATCCGTTAGCTAGGTTATCCTATAGGCTGGACCAGTGGGGTATCGTAACTGTTGAGCTCTGATACCACTTTGTAACACCCTCATATTGGCACTATGCATGTTTAGCGATTCCCCGCCAAACCTGCATAGAAACGATTTTAAAGGTGCCCACCAGGCACTTTCGTGCGGGTGGAAAACGAAGTAATACCATTACACATTATTCCATGAAGGAACCTAGAGAACATATATATGCAACAATGACTCAAAGAGTCAAGAATACAGATATACGATACAAAGATCCAAATCATCTTGAAACCGATACACATCCGACTACTGATAAGATGCAAATTGAGCTAAGAGTCCTGAATAATAACCAATGGCGTCTATAACCCTACCCAGGCCAAGACGGAAGGGTAACCTTGCTAACAACGTCGGTGTTGAACCTGCTAAACAAAATGGGCGCTGACAAAGGGAAAAGAAGAAAGAGAGCGGTCAGTACTGAGGATAGTACACGGCGATACTTAGAAATCGGAGGTCCTTGACTACAAAGGTATGGTGGACTAAAGCGGTAGTGCAGTGTGCACCAAACAACCTATAGATACTCGGTACAACTATCCCCAACTAGAGAGAGGTAATAAAGGCATATCCGGAACCAACCTGATACTAACACCAAACATACCCATCCTGGTATTTCCCCTTCGAGACCAAACGAAGAAGTCATACCGAGGAAACTCACACAGTTGGCAATTTTATTCATTTTGTTATAGTTGTGGAACTTACTAGTCAGATATAGATATCATGAGTCATCCTGATATACTAAGGAGTGGTCACTTTTAGTTAACCATTCCATTGTAGTTGCGATACTTGTCAGATACATATAGCATGAGGCATCCCAATGCCAACAGTTGTTGGTACTTTTATTTAGCCATTCCGTTATAGTGAAGCTTATTACTAGTCATTCCAAAGTCAAATTTATAGCACTACTTTATTTATAGTTTTCTATTGAGATATTGTGCTCCAAGTCATCCATAACCATGGACATGGTTTTCAGAAAGATTTACCCTGTAGGGGCACAAATAGCAACACATGCACGATCAACCTCGGAAAACCAAATGAAAACCCAATGAGGCATCACGATAAAGCAATCACAAGATTCATAAAACATTTCAGGGGGGCACCCCACTAAGCTACCCGTGACGAAGTTGGTCGGATTAGATATGGACCTAGAGGTTTGTTTCGATGGTTGTAAATGACTTAGAACCCGAATGTGTGACTGGGATTGTCGATACCGCATAAACATATCACAATTCCTAAACGGTACAGTAGTAAACGCTCCTCGAGCAATAGTAGTAACTAAAGCGGTAAAGCATGGCATAAGTACAAGATAGTAATAAAGCCGCAAACTAGTTTGTGGTGTTGGAGATATGCCCAAGAGGCAATAATAAAAGTAGTTATTATTATATCTTTGTGTTTATGATAAATACTTGCGTGATTTGTAAACAGAAAAGAGTCCCTAGTAAAGCCTCTTTGTTAAACTAGCTTGTTGGTTAATAGATGATCATGTTTTCCTGATCATGAAAATTGAGATGTTATTAATAACAAGATCATATCATTAGGAGAATAATGTGATGGACATACTCCTATAGTTAAGCGTAGCATAAGATCAAGTCATTTTAATAGTTCGTTTGCTATAAGCTTTCAGATACATAGTAACCTAAATCCTTTGACCATGAGATCATGTTAATCACCATCATCGGGTGAATGCTTTGATGGCATCAAACACCACTTCATAACTAGGTGGTTATAAAGGTGGCATTGAGTGTTCTGAAAGTATGTGTTGAGGCACATGGATCAAGAGTGGGATTTGTCCATCCATATGACGGATAGATATACTCTGGGACCTCTCGGTAGAATGTCATCCAATTAGCTTGCACACACGTTACTGGATCACAAGGGATCATATATCACAAGAATGATTAAAGAGTACTTATCGGTAACAAGGTTGAACTAGGTATGCAGAGATACCGACGATCAAACCTCGGATAAGTAAAGTATCACGAGACAAAGGGAATTGTTATCGTATGTAAATGGTTTATTCGATCATGAAGTAATCTCAGAAAAATGTGGGAGCCATATTAATTTCCAGATTCCTCTATTTATTATTGATCGGAGAAAAGTCTCGATCATGTCTACATAATTCATGAACTGTAGGGAGACACACTTAAGGATTTGATATTGTTTTGTAGATATGGAATGTGAGTAAAGAGACTGAATTTTGTTCATAGGCTCGGATTGGATCCGGGATATCACGAGGAGATCCGGAATGGTCCAGAGAATAATATTCATATAAGGAAAGTCCAATTCCGGAGTTCGGGAATGGTTTCGGTGTTTTCACCGGAATGTCCACCGTTCTGGAGTGGGAAGGGTACATGGATGTGTCATGACAAAGTGCAATGGTTGCATCATGTCCTTGGTCACTTGGCTGGTCAATGGGAAGAGAGAAATTAAACTCTAGTTTGAAAGTCAAACGCCAATTTGAAAAGTCAAATCCCAAACATGGTTGCCTCGTGGAGGGAGGGAAGGAATCCTACCTAAGGGAGGATTCCTCCCTCTCCCTTGCCGCCGGCCTAGTAGAGGAGTTGGGGGGACTCTCCTCCCACCAAACCGCCTCTCCCACCTATATAACGAGGGTAGGGCGCCCCCTACCCCTCACACCCAAAACCCTAGCTGGCCGCCACCCCCCTCTCTTGGTGTCGCCGCCTAGGGCTCCTCCAAGTCGCCGCCTAGGTCTTGACCTAGCCGCCGGCTTCCACCACCTCTCCTCGGCCCTCTAAACCCTAGATCACCGATGCCCTCTTCTACTCCACCATACCCGCTCCAGCTTAGGTGAAGTCCTACGGGATTCCCCCTCTACTTCCGACACCATGTTGTCATGCTGCCTGAATCATGAGGAGAGATATACAACCTTCGCTGCCTGCTGGAACAAGGGAGAGAAAGGTCTTCATCAAGTACCGAACATGTGACCGACTGAGAGAGCGCTGCCGGAATGCGATGCGGGAAGGATCGTCTACGCGATCTTGAGATCAGCAAGTGAATGACTACATCATCCACGAGAATCTAATCTCGTTTACCGCTTTGGAATCTTCGAGGGTTAGTACTCTATCGACTCGTTGCTGCAATCTAGTAGATTGATCTTGGCTTGTGTGTGTTTGTGCGGTAGAATTTTTTTGTTTTCCATGCTACGAACCCCTAAAGTGGTATCAGATCCAGGTATATAAGTAGATCTATTGAACAAGTAGAACACAATGGTCATTGTGGGCGTTGATGCTTTTGTTGTCGATTGATTCTTGTGTACTTTGCATCTTGCGGAATGGTGGGATGAAGTGGCACGGGCTAACCTTACATGACATCGTTCATGAGACTTGCTCCATGCTCAACATGAAACTTGTATTGCATAAGTGGCTTTGAGGGTGTCTGTTTCTCCCAACATAGTGAAGATTCAGTTTTAACGGGCACTTGACAATACTTGTATCAATGTTCTGGTTCTTGTTCGTAAGTTAGACCGGTTCTTATTTGAAATCCCCAAACCATGTAAAACATGCAAAGAAAATTAGAGGCATCTAACTTTGTTTTGCAGGGGTGTGTTGTGATGTGATATGGCCATGATTGTGATTATATATGATGTATGCAGTGATCCTTATTGTAATTTGGCAACCGGCAGGAGCCTTATGGTTGTCTTTTAATTTCGTTAAGACATGTGTGTCTATTATTCAAAGTAGTTGCAATAGTTGATGCTAGTGGACGACAACTATGGAGCGGTGTCATTGACCATGATGCCACGCTGGTGATGATGGAGATCATGTTCGGCTTGAAGATGGAGATCGGAAGCATAAGAAGAAAGGTCATATCATATCACATATTATGAATTGCATGTGATGTTAATCCTTTTATGCATCTTTTATTTCTTAGATCGCGATGGTAGCATTATAAGATGATCCCTCTCACAAAATATCAAGTAATAAAAGTGTTCGTCCTTAGTAAGCACTATTGCTAAGACTCATCGTTTCTAAGCACCACGTGATGATCGGGTGTGATAGATTCTACGTGTGCATACAACGGGAGCAAGCCATATTTGCTCATGTGGATACTAAGGTTAATCTTGATGAGCCTAGCATGTACAGACATGGTCTCGGATCACGGAATACCGAAAGGTAGAGCATGAGTCATATAGTAGATATGATGAACATGTTGATTGTTCGCCTTTGAAGCTACATCATCTCTTGTGATGATCGGACTTGATGTAGTGGATTTGGTTCATGTGATCACTAAAACAATGTGAGGGATATTGTTTTGAGTGGGAGTTCACCTAGATTAATTTAAGTATTAATTAGAACTCAATTTGTCATAAACTTAGTCTAAACTATTGCAAATATGTTGTAGATCATGGCGACCCCTACCATCAATTTTAATGCGTTCCTAGAGAAAGAAAAGTTGAAAAACAATGGAAGCAACTTCACGGATTGGTTTCGCAATTTGAGGATTGTCCTTAATGCTAGTCAGTTGACCTATGTGCTGGATGCACCGCTGGGTGACCCACCTATAGCTGATGCTATCGATGAGGTGAAGAATGTTTTCCTCGCTCGGAAGAATCAGTACTCCACAGTTTAGTGTGCTATCTTGTATGGTTTGGAATTGGAGCTTCAGAAAAGGTTTGAGAACTTTGACCCACATGATATTTCTGTGAACTCAAAATGATATTTAAGTCACACGCGGCAGTTGAGAGTTATGAGGCTTCTGAAAAGTTCTTTAACTACAAGATGGAAGAGGGCAGCTCTGTCAGTGAGCATGTGCTTAAGATGTCTGGGCACGCCAATAAGCTCCAAAGCTTGGGTATAGTGATTCCCAATACGTTGGTGATTCACCGTGTCCTCCAATCACTACCACCAAGTTACAAGAACTTTGTGATGAACTACAATATGTAGTGCATAGATAAGTCGTTACTAGAACTCTTCTCCATGTTGAAGTCTGCAGAAGTGGAGATCAAGAAAGAGCACCAAGTGTCAATGGTCAATAAGACCACCAATTTCAAGAAGCAAGGCAAGCCTAATAAAAATGGTAACTTCAAGAACGGCGGTAAGAAAGCTACCACGCTTGCAAAGAAGACCAAGGCTAGGGCTAAACTTGATACTGAGTGCTTTTACTACAAGGGAGAGGGTCACTGGAAGCAGAATTGCTCCAAGTACTTGGCAGATCTAAAGAACGGCAACATCAATAAGAAAGGCATATCCGATATACATGTTATTGATGTGTATCTTACTAGTAATCGTAGTAGTGCCTGGGTATTTGATACTGGTTCGGTTTCTCATATTTGTAACTTGAAACAGGTGCTGCAGAATAAATGGAGACTAGCGAAAGACGAGGTGACGATGCGCGTTGGAAATAGATCAAAGGTTGATGGGGTCGCGGTCAGCATCCTCCCTCTTCATCTACCATCGGGATTAGTTTTATACTTAAATAATTGTTATTTGGTGCCTGCGTTGAGCATGGACATTATATCAGGATATTGTTTATTGCGAGACGGTTAGTAACGAGGTTATAATTCTACATACATGTGGCATTGTCGTCTTGGTCACATTGGATTGAAGCGCATGAAGAAACTCCATTTCGATGGACTTCTTGAATCACTTGATTTCATCACTTGAAAGATGAGAAGCATGTCTGATGGGAATAATTACTAAGACTCCATTTTCTGGTATGATGGAGCGAGCTACAGACTTATTGGAAATCATACATACCGATGTGTGTGGCCCGATGAGTGTGGCATCGCGCGGTGGTTATCGTTATGTTCCTACTTTCACGGATGACTTGAGTAGATATGGGTATATCTATTTCATGAAACATAAGTCCGAAACTTTCGAGAAGTTTAAGGAATTTCAAAGTGAAGTAGAGAATCAACGTAACAAGAAGATTAAATTTCTACTATCTGATCATGGAGGTGAATATCTAAGTTATGAGTTTGGCGAGCATTTGAAGAAATGCAAAATACTTTCACAATTTACACCGTCGGGGACACCACAGCCTAATGGTGTGTCCAAACATTGTAATCGAACTCTCTTAGATATGGTCTGTTCTATGATGTCACTTACATATTTACTGTTATCGTTTTGGGGTTATGCATTAGAAACAATCGCATTCACTTTAAATAGGGAACCATCTAAATCCTTTGAAACGACACCGTATGAATTATGGTTTGGTAAGAAAAAATAAATTGTCATTCCTTAAAGTTTGGGGTTGCGAAGCTTATGTTAAGAAGTTACAGCCCGACAAGCTTGAACCCAAAGCAGAAAAATGTGTCTTCATAGGATACCCGAAGGAAACTATTGGTATACCTTCTATCATAGATCTGAGGGTAAAATCTTTGTTGCCAAGAATGGATCCTTTCTAGAGGAGTTTCTCTCGAAAGAAGTGACTGGAAAGAAAGTAGAACTTGACGATGTTGTCGAACCTTCTCTCGAATTTGAGAGTAGCGCAGCACTAGAAGAAGTTCCTGTGGCGCCTACACCAATAGGAGAGGAAGGTAATGATGGAGATCATGAAACTTCGGTCGAAGTTACTATGGAACCTCGCAGGTCGACAAGGACTCATACCACGCCGAATTGCTATGATCCCATTATGAGTGTCATGTTGGTGGACAACACTGACGACCCTACGACATATGAGGAAGCGATGATGAGCCTAGATTCTAATAAATGGCAAGAGGCCATGAAATCCAAGATTGGATCCATGTATGAAAACCAAGTGTGGACTTTGGTGGACTTACTGGATGGCCGGAAGGCTATCGATAATAAATGGTTTTTCAAGAAGAAAACATATGCTGATGGTAATGTAACCATCTATAAATCTCGACTTGTCACAAAATGGTTTCAACAAATTCAAGGAGTTGACTATGATGAGACATTCTCACCGGTACGAAGCTAAAGTCTATGAGGATTTTGTTAGCAATCGCTGCATATTATGTAATGCCCCGAAAAATATTCCGAAATAAAATTGCGTGTTATTTTCTATTTTGCATCATCATGACATCATGCATATTTTCGCTCTAAAATATTTTCACCAAAAGCCTATTTTGTTTCTAATTAGTCCCCTCTTTTAATTTCAAATCAAAACCCCGGTCTTTTCCAGATCTTTTATTTGTCTAAAAACAATTTACAAAAGTCTTTTAAAACTAAAACAAATAAAAATAAAAGAGTTTTAGGGCAGGCAGCCAGCCATGCCCAAAAGGCCCAGCTAGCCACCTACTACCCCATTGATCAAACCCTAATTCTACCCTAGTCCCGCATCAAACACACCCGCCGCCGCACTCACCCGTGCATGCGCCCAGCGCTAGCCAAACACCACACACACACGTCCTAGAGGACACGCACCCAACACAAGACCCACAGAACACACGCACGCACACACCCTGTCACGTACACGCACAGAACGCTCACACACACCCAGGAACAGATCCCAATTGCCAACGTCTCCCGCAACCATGACCCGTGCTCGTCTTCGTGTTACTGCCTCGCTTCCGACCTCGATCTCCATCGTCGCCGGCCTCGACCTCTCCACTTGCAAGTCTCCCCTATGACCCGAGCTCTCCTCTCCACCACGCGTGTCCTCCCTGCAGCACGCCGTCGAGCTCCGGGCCGACCGCGTCGACCTCCGGCGCCGCCAGGGATGCCTCCTCTGATGGCCGCCCTCCCAAGCTCCATCGCCATCCTCTGCGCCCTTTGCGCCCGTCGCGACCTCGCCTGTTCCCCACGAGTCTCGAGCCGTCGCCATCCCCTGCAACCTCCTCTCGCTGGCGACCCTCCGCAGCTCTCCCTCCCCCGACGTGCTCCTCGCCACCAGAGCCTCCACCTCGCCGGCCTGTTACTCCTCAGCAAGGTCGCCAGGCTCGTCCTCTGCTACCCCACTGTCCATCGCCTCCCAGTCCCTCTGCGCCCCTGGTCTGTGCTCAGACCGCCGCCATTCTCCGCTTGGTGAATTGCCACCGCATGGCCTCCTCCATGCCTTGTGCTTGTGCTGCTGTATGGGGAACTCTGCCTCAGTGCCTCTTGAGCCCCCTGTATGGTTGCAACTGACGCCATGTCATGTGCGAGATCTCTGTCTCGGCCCCATATCTGTTGGTGTGGTACTGCTCGGCAACCCATAGTGTTGAGGTGTGGCGTGACGATAACAATATGATGGTGTTGGGAATATCGCGTCCTCGACTACAGTCCACAACGTACAAGGATGAGGAGTGTGACACGGTCATCGTTGTTGCTCTCGACGAGATCTTCCAACGACAACCGTTAACGGAACCAAGTACACCTTCGCTAATTGAAGCTGGAACACCAAGACCTCCTTCTCGGAATTCGAAGACCGATCTCGTCGGAACCAAGTTCTTCAAACCCCAACGTGTGATCTCTATCTGAGCCCCTATTTTATAAATTGCCATATTAAACTTGTTGCATATTAAATCATTCATACTCGCATACATATTTATTGGTCTGGGGTACTTTATCGATTCACCTCATAATTAAATATGGACACCAAATGCGGGATTTTCTAGTCTAATATCGGCTCCATTTAAATTTGTGTAGCGAACCGATGCCATGCTTTGCCTTGTTAATTCAACATTTAATATGCGGGGTAGTTAAATAACTTGAACCTAATAATAAATGCCGGGATCCCGATTCCGCTTAATATTGCTAAGTGGGACCGCATATTTCCATGCCATGCATCATATCATAATCATGCCGGATATTCCGCCCTAGTATTAAATATTGCATCCGATGCCTCTTCTAGTGTTTTGCTTCTTTGCAGACTAGGTCGATGAGTTGATGCGAGTGTCGACCCGATCTTCGGGTGAACCTTCGACAATGTTTTCAGGCGAGAATTCTCCCCCTTCTACCTATTTTGTATTTATAGTCTTTACTTACTTCCTTTGATCTATTGCTATCCTTATTGTCGATGCTTTAGTATTGTCCTTTTATTTACCTGCTCCACTATATTGCCCTGGTTATCCTATTGCCTTTTTTTGATTAGCTAGTCTGTCCTTGCAAGTCGTAGGCATGCTTAGTACCGCTCTCATACAGGTGAACATGATACATGGATATTGATGGTGATAAGATAATTAAATTGGTGATGTTGGTTATGGTTATGGTTTCACCTAATGATAAGGCCCTGGTAGGGACCACCTTTGGGAACTGCTTGAGCCGACCTAGGACCCATTCGTTCTACGATACCAGTTCTGAGTTGATCGTGCTAACCAAACGTGGGGCCTCTAGGATCCCCCCTCAACTACCGGCGCTATTCGTATATCCAGAGGGTTACAAAATTGGTTTTCCATTTGGTGCATACGCATAATATGTCCTCGGACATGGGTGAGTTGATATGTCTTTGAACTTAATGTTTTGGTGGATTGCCATGGCTTGCATACATAAATCGTGGTACACGGTGGCGGCCCCCACGGTGTGTACAAGTTACCCCGCAGGGCCCGATCCACCAGTAGGCGCAAACGCTGTTCCTTCCATGAGAATCGGCGTACCTCTTGGTTGGTTCCCCACAGTGGGTGATGCCTCTGGATATGCACGTAGTTATGGGATAGTTCTTGTTGTGAGATTCAGATGGCACGCGTGATATGTTGCCTGATGGGTTGAGCATGCGTTTGGGTACAGTAGTGCACCCCTACAGGGTAAACCTTTTTAGAAGCCATGTGTCCACGGTTATGGACGCCTCAGGAGTACAGTGTCATGATCATAGACAACGCCACTAATGTTTTGCCTCTAATAATATGATTAGTAATTAGCCTTATCAACTAAACACCTGCTTAACTAAAATTTCCACTGTGTGCGTTCTGCAAGGGGACTTCCTCGACTGGTCTTCGAGGGGGAAATCTTCGGATGGGTTATGTTTCGTGTTATATATAGTTATCGTGTAGTGCCCTCTTATCTCGCTCCAATAGCCTAAGTTGTAGCGTGTCTCTATAAGTTAGATAGTGCAAGCTTTGCTGTCGCTGATTCTACCATACCTATGTCGGCGAGGACCGCCGAATTCTAGTATCGCCGTGTACTGGCCTCAGTATTGACCGCTCTCTTTCTATTTTACTTTTCCCTTTGTTGGCACCCTTTTGGCTTGACAGGTATGTGATTGACGATGTTAGCAAGGTTACCCTTCCGGCTTGACCTGGGCAGGGTTGGACACCGCTTGGTTATTCTCCAGGACTCTTAGTCCTATTTGGATCTTGTCCATACTCGGATACTATTTTGCTCTCTTTTTGAGTTGTATCTTCGTATTGTATCTTTTGTATTCTTGACTCGTCGAGTCATTGTTGTATATATAAGCTCTTGTGGACTCTGTGGTAAACTACTGTGATGTAACTACTTGTAATCAAATACCACCCACACGAACGTGTCTGGTGGGTGTCTTTGAATCGCTTCTATGCGGGTTTTGGCGGGAAATGCTAAGATCTGCATAGACACGATTCGGGGGCGTTACATATTATGATTATGAGATATGGCAGATGGATGTCAAAACGGCCTTCCTCAATGGAGACATTGATGAAGAGTTGTATATGGTACAACCCAAATGTTTTGTCGATCATAAAGAAGCTAACAAGGTATGCAAACTTCAATGGTCCATTTATGGATTTAAGCAAGCATCCCGAAGTTGGAATCAAAGTTTTGATAAGGTGATCAAAAGTTTTGGATTTATACAAACTTATGGAGAAGCTTGTATTTACAAGAAAGTGTGTGGGAGATCTATAGCATTCCTAGTACTATATGGGATGACATATTGTTGATTGGAAATGATATAGACCTTCTTAAAAGTGTCAAATATTATTTGAATAATAGTTTTTCAATGAAGGATCTTGGCGAAGCTGCTTACATATTAGGCATACAGATTTATAGAGATAGATCGAGACGTCTAAAAGCGATTTCACAGAGTATATATTTGGACAAAGTTCTAAAGAGGTTTGGAATGGAAGATCGCAAGAAAGGGTTCTTGCCCATTTTGCCCAATACGACCTTGAGTAAAACTCAAAGTCCCGCTATGGCAAAATATAGAGAGAGGATGAGTAAGACTCCCTATGCCTCAGCCATAGGATCTATCATGTATTCCATGCTATGTACTAGACCAGACATTGCATATGATGTTAGTTTGACTAGCAGATATCAAAGTGATCCTGGAGTGGATCATTGGACAGTGGTCAAAAACATCCTTAAGTACTTGAGAAGAACAAATGATATGGTTCTTTCTTATGGAGGTGACGAACAGCTCGTTGTTAATGGATACACCGATGCTAGTTGGAACACCGATCCGGATGATTCTCAAACTCAATCTGGATACTTATTTACATTGAATGGTGTAGCAGTGAGATGGAGGAGTGCAAAGAAAAGCATTGTGGCATGATCTTCAACTGAATTGGAATACATAGCTGCTTCAGAATCTTCACAAGAGGCGATATGGATGAAGGAGTTCATTGCGGATCTTGGTGTGGTTTCCAGTGCGCTAGACCCAATGGCTATCTACTGTGATAACATGGGTGCCATATCCAATGCGTAGGAGCCAAGGTCACACAAGAAGCTGAAGCATATCAAGCTACGTTTTCACGCTATTTGAGAGCATGTCCAAGATGGTGACACAAATATTTGCAAAGTACACACAGATCTAAATGTGGCAGATCCGTTGACTAAACCTCTCCCGAGGGAAAAACATGACTAGCACCAAACCGCCATGGGTGTTTGGTATATTACCATGTAATCAAGATTATTGACTCTAGTGCAAGTGGGAGACTCTTGGAGATATGCCCAAGAGGCAATAATAAAAGTAGTTATTATTATATCTTTGTGTTTATTATAAATGTTTACATTCATGCTATAATTGTATTAAACAAAAACATTAATACTTGTGTGATTTGTAAACAGAAAAGAGTCCCTAGTAAAGCCTCTTTGTTAAACTAGCTTGTTGGTTAATAGATGATCATGGTTTCCTGATCATGAACATTGAGATATTATTAACAACAAGATCATATCATTAGGAGAATGATGTGATGGACATACTCCTATAGTTAAGCGCTAGTCATTTCAATAGTTTGTTTGCTATAAGCTTTCAGATACATAGTAACCTAAATCCTTCGACCATGAGATCATGTTAATCACCATCACCAGATGGATGCTTTGATGACATCAAACAACACTTCATAACTGGGTGGTTATAAAGGTGACATTAAGTGTTCAGAAAGTATGTGTTGAGGCACATGAATCAAGAGTGGGATTTGTCCATCCATATGACGGATAGATATACTCTGGGCCCTCTCGGTGGAATGTCATCTTTGCAAGCATGTGACTGGATCACAAGGGATCACATATCACAGGTACGAGTAAATAGAACTTATCGGTAACAAGGTTGAACTAGGTATGCAGAGATAACGATGATCAAACCTTGGATAAGTAAAGTATCGTGAGATAAAGGGAAATTGGTATCGTATGCAAATGGTTCATTCGATCACGAAGTAATCATAGAAACATGTGGGAGCCATATGAATTTCCAGATTCCTCTATTGCTTATTGATCAAAGAAGAGTCTTGATCATGTCTACATAATTCACGAACCGTAGGGAGACACACTTAAGGATTCGATGTTGTTTAGTAGATATGGAATGTGAGTAAAGAGACCGAATGTTGTTCGGAGCCTCGGATTGGATCCGGGATATCACGAGGAGATTCGGAATGGTCCGTAGAATATGATTCATATAAGGAAAGTCCAATTCCAGAGTTCGGGAATGGTTTCGGTGTTTTCACCGGAATGTTCTAGAAGGGTCTAGAAGGTCCACCGATCCGGAGTGGGAAGGGTACATGGATGTGTCATGACAAAGTGGAATGGTTGCATCATGTCCTAGAGGTCACTTGGTTGGTCAATGGGAAGAGAGAAATCAAACTCTACTTTGAAAGTCAAACGCTAATTTTAAAAGTCCAATCCCAAACATGGTTGCCTAGTGGAGGAAGGGAAGAAACCCTACCTAAGGGAGGATTCCTCCCTCTCCCTTGCCGCCGGCCTAGTAGAGGAGTTGGGGGAGGACTCCCCTCCCCCAAACTGCATCTCCCACCTATATAAGGAGGGGTAGGGCGCCCCCTACCCCTCACACCCAAAACCCTAGCCGGCCGTCGCCCCCCTCTCTTGTTGCCGCCTCCTAGGGCTCCTCCAAGTTGCCGCCTAGGGCTTGACCTAGCCGTCGGCTTCCACCACCTCTCCTCGGCCCTCTAAACTCTAGATTGCCGAGACCCTCTTCTACTCCACCATACCCACTCCGGCTTAGGCGAAGCCCTATGGGATTTCCCCTCTACTTCCGACACCACGTCGTCAGGCTGCTGGAATCGCGAGGATAGATCTACAACCGCCGCTGCCTGCTGGAACAAGGGAGAGGAAGGTCTTCATCGAGTATCAAATGTGTGACCGAATGCGGGAGCACTGCCGGAACACGGCGCCGGAAGGATCATCTACGCAATCTTGAGATCAGCAAGTGAACGACTGCATCACCCATGAGAATACAATCTCATTAACCGCTTTGGAATCTTCGAGGGTTAGTACTCTATCGACTCGTTGCTACAATCTAGTAGATAGATCTTGGCTTGTGTGTGTGTTCATGCGGTAGAATTTTTTGTTTTCCATGCTACGAACCCCTACATGTGGCCCCAAAAAATAATTATGACTCAAGCTCTAGATAAGGGGATTCATGGTCCCACATGCAGATAGTGTGATAGTCAAGGAATAGGTATCAAGTACTCGGGGTCCTACGGGACACCAGTGAGCGGTTAAAAACCAAATAGCATCTATTTCTCACCAGTGCCTCTTCATTAGTTAGAACTATTCCCCGCATTTTAATATAAAGTTGTAATTAAAGTCATGATCATCTCCAACATAAAGCATATAGCAACCTTCCAACAACTATGGTACTTGACGACACGAAGCAGCACCTGAGCAAGGGACTACGACATGCAAGGCCGACTATCTACCAAACAACTGGTAATAGGAGGTGTCCAAGGCAATATAGAGGCTGCAAGGGATATCACGGGTACGAAAACTAAAGAATCGCAACATAGATAGCAATAGATCAATAGGAGGAAATAAAGACTATAAAAGTAAGATAGGTAGAAAAGGGGGAAATGCTCACCTGAATATATTGCCGAATGTTCATCTGAAGATTGGGTCTACACTCGCATCAACTCATCGGCCTAATCCTGAAGAAGCAAAGAACTAGAAGAAACACCAGATGCACTATTTAATACTATGGCAGCAGATCGGGCATGATGCATGTATGATGCGTGACATGACAAAGGTGAAATGCAATTAGGCAATATTAAGCGGAACAGGGGTCCCAACAATTAAGTATATGGTTATAGTTGTTTAGATACCCCACAATTTAAATCTTGTCTTAACAAGGAAAAATATAGCATCAGTTCGCCACACAAATTTAAATGGAGCCAAAATAAGACTAAAATCACCTCCATATGCGCTCCATATTTAATTATTAGGTGAATCGGCATAATGCCCCCAAACCACATGATGAGATGCGAGGATGAATAATTTAAATCCAATAACATATATGTCATATTATAAAAATAGGGGTCTTGGATAGAGGTCACACATAGGGGTTCGGCGATCTTGGGGTTCCTGGGTCCGATAGGGTTCGGGGCTTCAGGGTAGACGGTATTCGAATTCAGGGATCGGGCTTCAGGTCCGCATAGAAGATTTTGTCATCCCGTGTCTAAGGACTTGAGGTTTTCCATGATGGAGTACTTGTTGATGGTCATCGAGTTGCATCGTGTGGTTCTCGTCGGTGTTTACACCGGCCGATCTTGGCATCGGGGAGGTTACTTCTTGTGGCATCGATCTTGGGGCCTGGGAACTTGAACAACTCCGAGATCATCTTGTCACCGGCGTGGAGATCAAGGACTTGGGACCAAAGCGGTCGCGACACAGGAAACTTGGATGACTGGAGGTCTTGCAAGACATCAACAAAAACAAGAAAACACGCCCAGGTACCATCGATAGACACATAGCTAGACGGCAATGACTGCGCACAGCAGCATCTGGGAATTGACAGATGGCCTTGTGGTGGTTGTAGAGACCGTGATGTGGCTTGCCTACACGGCGGAGCTCGTGACCCGGGACAGCAGGGGACGGACAGGAGGGCGGCGCCCGGGCATCGGGATGGAGGCGGCTTGCAGGGCGTCAGCGATGCTGGCAAGGCGAGCTTGCAGGGAGAAGGAGGTCGGTGAGCACGGGCGGGGCAGAAGCGGGTTTGGTGCTGTGGAAGATGGGGCCGTGGTGAAGGCCGACCTCGGGAGGTGCACGCGATGGCTCAGAGGAAAAGTCCATGGCCGAAGGGGTTGTAGGGAGCGGACGAGCGTGACTAGGGAGCTCTGCTGTGGGCACGGTCACGAGGAAAGGGAGGGGCACGGCGCGACAAAGCGAGCTAGGCGGCGCTGACGAGAGCAGGCGCAGGCGGGGATGGGGTGATGTAACATCTCAAAAATATTATAATGAGAATATCAATTTCAAATCAACTAAAATTAGGGTTAACAAAAGCTTTTAATTTTAAACCTATAAATGCATGTGTGTTTATGAATGATGGTGAATGCTTGATATGCCCTGAATTGTTTGTTGTAAATGATGAGATTTGGTTTAAAGAACAAAGCAATATCATCTAGGTCAAATCCAAACCAAATCAAATCAAAATAAAATAAAATGGTGAAGCATATGACCTAATGGTCATTTTTGCCAAAGTTAACGCTTAGCTCATCTTGAGCATCTCTAGCAAATGATTTCAAACAGAAACAATTCCATTTCTTTTCTCACCTTGCTATACCAAGTGACAATGAACACAAGTGAGCTTTCAAAACATGCAGAAACAAATTCAAATCATTAGAGATACTTTTAAAAATTGAATCTATCTTAGGCATCAAGATGGACAATTCTCAAAAACCATCAAAACCTTCACCACTTGGCAAACCCTTGCAACCAGAGGCTTCCAAGCATATGATCAACCAACCCACTAAACAGAATTTGAAAGTTCAAATGTTTTTCTCTTGCGGCCATTGAATCAAACACTTAGCAGGCACAGTACATAGCTACCAACTATACACTGTTGTGATCAATCTTGTGATCATCTTAGTACCTCACCCAGCCTCCACTACTTGCCCTCAATCACCCCAATACCAGACTGTACAGTTGTGCCTCTCTCACTTGACCATTTTACTAGTGCAACCCGTACCCAAGCTCGCCCATGCCACCCCGACGTGGACTCGCTGCTACAAGCCTCTCCTCCCTTGCCCATGATGTCTAGTAGCTAGCCGTGACCTCACATCAACTGCCTGTGTATGCCTCGACCAACGCCCGCCCATGGAAATGCCAGCACGGCCGTGCCCATCTCTCTGTCGACCATGCCGAGCACCGCGCCAGAGCGTCGAGCAATCCCACACGACCATGTTGTTCCTCACTCTCCCCTTGCATCAATGCGTTTGCCGCAACGCCAGCGACCTCCCAGACACACCCGTTTGACCCCGTGCGACGAGAACATGCCGTACGCCTTGACAAACACCCGCGGTACTCGAGCAGAGCATGGACGTCCCCGATCGATGGAGACCGTGCCTTGTTGTGCCACTGTGCGTATGACGATCGCCAAGGAGCCCTGCGTTGACCTACACCCTTCGCCATGCCCATAGCACCATGTAAGGACGTCGTTGATGAGCCCACGCCATGCCGCAATGCTCCCTTCGCTGGGGTATAAATAGACCCCTCCTCTGCCTCAAAATGCACACCATTCCACTCCTCTCTCACCCAGCAACCTCTCTGACCCATCCCTGGAGCAAGGCGAGCACTGCATCGCTGGAATTTCACCGGAGCCCACCGCCGCAGTGATGGAAAGGAGTCAGCACTAGGAGTCGCCCCAGGAGCTACCGCGACTACCGTTCGAACCGTCGTCATATACAAGATCGTTCGCCCACCTTGATAGACTTAGATGGAGCCCTAGTAAGCCCCTGACGACCCCTACCGTAGAGCTAGGGTTGAATCCCGTGAGCGTTGTGCAACGGAGATGACAACGCAGAGCTGTCGATCGAGCTCTAATTGTGTGGCCCAGATTAGCGCACGCTGTTTCGAGTTAGCTCAGCAGCTGACACGTGGGACCAATGCAAGTGAATCCCGCTGCATGCACTGCGTAGTTGGGCCGGCCCAGTATCGTTCCCGCGCGAGCCTACTGATTCAAATGTACATTTTTCCTTTTATTTCAAAACCCTATTCTGTAGGTGACTTTGAAATTCAATTCAGGAAGATTCACTGACCAAATTGCATGATTTCAATTTTGTTAGAAAGGAAATGAAATTCTCTAAAAACTTCCGTTGGATTCACACAGTTTGAAATTATAGATCATCCCTAGTAAAAATAACAAGGCAGAGACTTTTACAACTTCAAACTTTTTCTAAAATCGACCATAAATGCTTTTGAGTAGATTCCAACTCTCAAAAATCGCATTTTACATGACCTATCTGAATATGTAAAAATATATAATTTTACATGCAGTAGTCATGGGCTAGTATTAAAAGAATGCTATATAGTCTTTTCTAGTCACTTGAATATTATTAAATAGCAATATTAAACTTGGTATTATATGCCATCCACTTTAAATCACATTCCCAAGTATTGGAATATGTGGTGATGACATGTGTTAACATGATCCCATATTTTATAATTGGAGAATAGTAAATCTTAAGTATTTTTCAATGAGTAGAAATTGCTTTTCCAAAGATAAATAAGGCCAGGTCAATATTTCATGTAGTAATTGAGATGATGCTAGATCATCTAGTGTGGACCTTTGTGTGCTAAATAGAAGTAGTTAATTATTGTTTGGTGATTGTGTACCTCGTACGAGGAAGAGGAGTTCTACGATGAAGAAGAGGAGAACTTCGACAACAGCACCAACCAAGGTAAGCTAAAACTATGCAAGTGCTGCAACCATGATTATACCAATCCCAAGTTTTACCTGCAAGCTTTATATTTTCTTCCTTTTATCAAAGTTGCTCAATTAGTTAATTAATTGATGATTAGTGGAGAAATATGAAAGATTCCATCAAGAGCATAGAACTAGGTGTAGGTAGTTACACTTGATTAGTACCCCTCAATAGTGACAGCCTCATTGATAGATGCTAGTGCTAAACTAATCTTTATCACTGTAGATGGGAACACTTGGAGAAAATGATTATGAAAACCTTGGGATGATGAGTCATTCTATTGAAATGTTTTGACATGTGTTATGGAACACAATAAGTTGAAGATGATACTGAATGAAGCATGTGCCCTGACTTTGATAAAAACTAATGGTTGGTTCGGATGTGATACCCTTCCAACTTTACCGTACAACCACAATACCTGAGTTGGGTAGGGCTTATCTGGAAGTTTATGTGTCTTAGTATGGGTTCCCTCGCGGAAAGAGGTTGAGCTGAGGCTACCTCATGAATATGAATGTCCACCAATGCAGTTCCCGGGATGGCAGATGGCCATGGCTGGGATGTTAGGATTGATTATCCGCATACCAAGTATGATGATTCAAGGTTAACCCTGATGGATGTATCGAATGTTGTGGTGAAAGTGTACTACCTCTACAGAGTGTCAAACTATTTGAACAGCCACGTCCGTGGTCATGGACAGTTGGATGCCATACTGTTCCGTTGTCAGATATTTTCAAAATGACTTGTGACTTGAAATATGACTTGGACTTGACCACACAGGGTTGTGGACATGAAACTAGATTCCCTCTTGAGTAATCTAGATAACTAAATTAGGTCTTTACTACTAAGTACCTCTGAAATAAAACTTTCTTTTGGGAAACATACCTAGAGCTTAGGATTCATAATAGAATTGTAGTACTTACATTAGTGATAGTTTGCGAGTACTTTAAAAGTACTCATGGATTTGTCCCTGGCTATTCCCATGGCTAGACTATGAAGAGGAGTATCCGGAAGACGGACAGCAGGATGTCTATGATAACTAGGATCATCTCTCATCATCAGCATTGCCTGTGACAATAAAGCTAGAGCCTATACTATGTTATTTTCCGCTATTTTGATGTGTATTAAGACTTGATCATGAGATCAACTATTTGTAAGACTATTATGGTTTGTAATGGATGATGTACTGTGCTACCAATTCTGTTATGTCTCACAAAAATGGTAATCCTGGGATTACGATGTACGGCATAACAGGCATCTGGACTTAAAAATCTGGGTGTTGACAAGTTGGTATCAAAGCCATCCTAACCATAGGAGACCCTAGTTAGAATGGACGTCTGAAAAACTTACTTTCAAAACAAAGAAAGTGAGTATTTATGAAAACCTATTCTCTCTCTTGTCCTTGAGATTCTTTCCAAAAGAGATTCATACGTTCCTCAAAGTTTTTGCAATCCTACATAAAATTGGACACACTTGATCACCTCACTAAATTACTCATCCTAATTGCTTATAGATGGAAGTCAAGTACAGCAAGTTCTACCAGCTTGGCAACGAAGGGGAACTCATCTGCAAGAGGGACTTCGGTCAGCTCGCGGAGTTTATTTGACGCCCGCACCTGGAGTTCTTTGGAGTGCAGATCAATGACCAGCCAGGAGGAGAACTGCAGTGGTTGATCGTTGCCGATCTGAGAGGCAAGATGGAGCCGCACACCTCGGAGAAGATACAGTTCATCCTGAGGGAGAACAACTGGCTGGATGGACTAGCTAGAGCCATGGAGGAGGCGCTTGCCCGTCTTTGTGGGCAGAACATCAACCAGATCATTGGCACCCGCTTCGCTCACTACGCAAGACGTGACTCCATGGGACAGCCCTTGGCCATGCCAGGACATCTGGAGCTGAAGCATCACGTGGATCACCTCGCCTTCATGCTGCACGAGAACCAGAAGGAGTTGGACAACGCCCGTGCCTACGCCAACCAGAAGCACCTTGTTGCAACCGAGAAGAACCAGACCCTCGCCATCCTAGCTAAAGAGCGCAAGTCACTTCGTCGCCAGCGTAACAAGAAGGACCGCATCATCGCTCGCCTCCGCCAGAAGGTGGCAACCCTTGAAGAAATCATCCATGACTAGAAGATTTAGCTCGAGGAGAAAGAAGACGAAGGAGAAGATATTTGTGGGGATATCACTTCGTACCTCAGTGACGATGACGACTATTTTGAGGACATCAACATGGAGTTCCACACTGATGAGGCGGACGTTGATTTCCTGGATGACGAAGAGCCCACCAGTTCTGATGATGAGTAGTATCACTAGATCACTATCGTAGGTGTGAGTTTGTATCCGGTCCCTCTATATCGTAGCATGACAAAATGGTTCTTAAAACCATCTGCTTTGTAGTTGTGATGTGTGGTTTGTATGCGTGTTTCGGATGAATGAAAAATAGTTGTTGGTTTTCGAACCTTAGCCATACTCAAAGTTTAAAGCTTTTGAACCATACCCATACGCCATAGAAATTTCCCTGTTGTGTTATGATCTACCTCAATCTTCAGATGACTCGCGGCAACCCCTGTGGAAGCAACTCATCCTAGGATCCGTGGTTTGGTTCCGATTATGCAAATGCTAGTAGCAGATCGAGAAGTCGGTAGAACCGAGCGTCAAGCCAATCTCGCCACTCTTCAGGAGATCGCTCAAATGGCGCACGACAACCAAAGCCATGGGAATCAGGATCACCATGGACCTAAGCTCAAGAACTTCCAAAACACCAATCCTCCTATGTTTAGCAAATCTTAAGAGCCCTTAGATGTTGATGAATGGCTGCAATCAATGGAGAACAACTTAGAAGTTGCAGGAGTAGATGTTGTGGAGAACGTACTATTTGACACCCACTATCTGGCAGGTTATGCAAGATCATGGTGGAATAGCACTCGTACAATGAACGGTGAAAAAATGATGACTTGGGAGGAATTCAAGGTCAAGTTCAGCAGGGCTCCTGTGCCCCCAGGTTTGATCAAGAGGATGAGGGATGAACTCACGGAGTTGAAGCAAGGAAGAATGACTGTAGTGGAATGCCGTGATAGATTTCTGTCTCTGTCTAGGTATGCCCGTGATGAGATCAGCACTAAGGCAAAGAAGAATGAAAGATTCCTGAATGGCCTGCATGATGTGATGCAGACAGTGTTAGTCAATATTCCTTTTGCCGATCTGGAAGCTCTAGTGGATTCTGCTATCCACATGTAAGAAAAGATCAATCAAGCCAGTGAGAACCGTAAGCGTCGTATGATGCACCAGCCTGGACCACACCATACCCTGAAGTACCGCCCTAGCTCGTCTAAAGGATTTTCACCAAGGAACAACAGGCCACCTATGTCCCGTCTGAACTTTCCCAATCGTGGTGGATGAAACCCGAGGTCCGGAGGAGACAACAACTACAACCCCTGCAACCCCAATAACTTCAACCGTGCACCGCCAAGATCCACCACCACCACCACCACCACCACCACCACCAACAACAACAACAACAACAACAACAATATTGTCCCAAGGACTAGAAGCAATGTTGTGCCTATTGCCGGGAAGGACAAGTCAATGATAACCTGCTTTGAATGTGGAATCACGGGTTACTACTCCAATGAGTGTCCCAAGAAGCTGGCTGAAGCACCCAATGCCACTGCACCTGCCCAGCAGCAGCGTCGTGTCCAGCCTAGAAAGAGGTTTGCCCCAGGCAACCCGCAAAACCGTGCCGGCCGTCTATTCCACATGAATGCAGAAGAAGCCCAGGAAGCTCCAGCTGTCGTGCTAGGTATGTTTTCTGTTAACTCAGTACTTGCAAGAGTGTTGTTTGATTCTGGAGCATCTCACTGATTTGTTACAGAAGAATTTGCATGCACTAGTAAGATTCAACCAACAAATTTGAAGCATGTTATGATAGTTCAAATACCTGGGTCAACTACCAAAGCTAGAAAAATTTGCAAGGTCGTACCTATCAGAATACATGGAATAGACTTTTATGCCAATTTAATAGTACTTGGAACAAAAGGTTTTGAAGTAGTACTAGGAATGGATCGGATGTCGAAACATCAAGGATTAATAGACTGTGCCAAGAAAGCCATAACCATGACCAGTAGCATCGGAGTATCGAAGAGAGCACGGTTCCGAGGCGCTGCCAATTCAAGTGCAACAAGAGTTTAGTCCAACCAACCCTAGACCAAGTCAGAGTAGTCTATGAATACCCCGATGTGTTCCCAGATGAATTACCCGGTATGCCCCCAGATCGGGATATCGATTTTATCATTGAACTAATTCCTGGAACTGGACCTATAGCTCAGAGACCCTATAGTATGAACCCAGCTGAATTAGTGGAGCTCTGGAAGAAACTTGATGACATGTTGGGGAGAGGTCTGATACAACAAAGTGCATCACCGTGGAGATCCCCTTTTTTGTTTGTGCATAAGAAAGATGGTGCCACTCGTTTGTGTAAGGATTACCAGAAGCTGAATGACGTCACCATCAAGAACAAGTACCCACTTCCAAAGATAGAAGATCTATTTGACCAGCTGACTGGTGCCAGAGTATTTTCTAAGATTGATTTTAGAACTGGTTATCATCAACTGAAGATCCACGCAATGGATATCCCAAAGACTACATTCACTACCAGATATGTATTATATGAGTATAGTGTCATGTCATTTGGATTAACCAATGACCTCGCTTATTTCATGAATCTCATGAATAAGTTTTTTATGAACTTCTTGGATGAGTTTGTCGTTGTTTTCATCGATGACATTCTGATCTATTCCAAGTCAGAAGAGGAACATGAGAAGCACCTAAGAACCATCCTTGAAACCCTTAGAGAGCATCAGTTGTATGCCAAGTTTAGAAAATGTGAGTTATGGTTAAAGGAAGTAGGAGTCCTAGGACATATCTTGTCAGCAGGAGGAGTTGTCGTCGACCCCGCCAAGATTAAGGATGTTGAAGAATGGAAATCCCAAACCACTCAAACCGAAGTTCGCACATTTCTTGGATTAGAGGGATATTACCGCAAGTTCGTTGAAGGACTTTCAAGCATCACAAGGACGATGACCCAGTTGTTGAACAAAGACAAGAAGTTTGAATGGACGAACAAATGTGAAGCAAATTTTCAAGATCTCAAGAAGAGATTGATTTAAACCCCAATTTTGATCATGTCGGATATCACGAAGCCTTTTTACGTATATTGTGATGCATACAAGATTGGTCTCGGATGTGTGTTGATGCAAGAAGGCAAAGTAATATCATATCTGTCCAGACAAATGAAGCAACATGAGCAGACCTATCCCACCCATGACTTAGAATTGGCAGCCGTAGTGTTAGCCTTGAAGACATGGCGTCATTACCTCATGGGTAACATCTATGAGATTTATTCAGATCACAAGAGTTTGAAGTATATCTTCACCCAGAAGGAGATGAATATGAGACAACGGAGATGGATAGATTTGATCAAGGATTATGACCTTGACATTCACTACCACCCCGGCAAGGCCAATGTGGTAGCGGATGCTCTTAGTAGACTGTCGTGTAGATTAAACACCATGATTAAAAAAGATCAGCCAAGTTTGCATAAGGAGTTGGAGAATTTAAGAATGGATCTAGTTACCGTAGGATTTCTAGCCAGTATCGCACTTCAACCCACTTTGATCAGTCAAATAAAGGAAGCTCAGAAAGGAAATTCCAGTATTGATGGAATTAAGCGTCGTATCGGTACAGGGAAGGTACCCGGATTCACAGAAGATGAAGAAGGAGTTCTCTGGTATAAGGGGACGCATCTGCGTGCTAGCAGATTCATAGTTGAAGTAAGTCATTTTGCAAGAAGCCCATGATACTCTTTATTCTATTCATCCGGGAGGAACAAAGATGTATCAGGATTTGAAGGAGCAATTTTGGTGGCACAAGATGAAGAGATAAGTCGGAAGCTATATCGCCAAGTGTGATATCTGTCAGAGAGTCAAAGCGGAACACCAGCGACCCGCGGGACTGTTGCAGCCATTGCAAATTCCAGAATGGAAATAGGATTATGTTGGAATGGATTTCATCACTGGATTGCCTACATCTAGTAGATGAAATGATTCTATTTTGATCATAGTAGATAGACTGTCGAAAGTAGCTCATTTCATACCCGCAAGACCACTTATCAAAGCTCGAAGTCGGTAGAGTTGTATATTGCTAGAATAGTCAATCTGCATGGAACCCCCAAGACAATTGTGTCAGATCGAGGAACCCAGTTTACAAGTCCAAGAAGGATTAGGAACCAAACTGAATTTCAGCACGACTTATCACCTACAGACCGATGGACAAACAGAAAGATTAAACCAGATACTAGAAGATATGCTGAGAGCCTGTGTACTGGAATATGGATCTAAATGGGAAGACTGTCTGCCTTTCGCAGAATTCTCATACAACAACAGTTATCAGGCCAGTTTGCAAATGGCCCCATTTGAGTTTTTGTATGGAAGAAAGTGCCGTACCCCCCCTGAATTGGTCGCAAGTAGGAGAGAGCCATATATTTGGACCAGACATCCTACAAGAAGCCAAAGAGAAGGTTCACAAGATCCGTGAGCACCTCAAGACCACTCAATCCAGACGGAAGAGTTATGCTGACAAGAGACATCGAGACCTGACCTTCAATATCAGAGACTTTGTGTATCTCAAAGTATCACCCTTTAAAGGAATGCAGTGTTTTGAACTCAAAGGGAAGCTTGAGCCCTGATATATCGGACCCTTAAAGATTTTAAGTCGCCGAGGAGAAGTATCCTATCAGATAGAACTGCCTGAAGAGATGTCAGTCGTACATGATGTGTTTCATATCTCGTTACTTCGGAAATGCTTAGAAGTTCCGGAGAAGACAGAAGTTTTCAAGAACATCGATCATAGAACCGTGGATATCAATAAGGATTTAACCTATCGTGAAGTACCCATTCGTATTTTGGAAGAAGCCTTCAAATCCTCCTAGACCAGGAGTATCAAGTTTCTCAAAATCTAGTGGAGCAACCATACTAAAGAAGAAGCCACCTAGGAGCGAAAAGAATATATTAGGACTGAGTTTCCAAATCTATTTAGTTCCTAGTTTTTCCTGAATCTCGGGACGAGATTATGTTTAAGGGGGGAAGGTTTGTAACATCTCAAAAATACTATAATGAGAATATTAATTTCAAATCAACTAAAATTAGGGTTAACAAAAGTTTTTAATTTTAAAACTATAAATGCATGTGTGTTTATGAATGATGGTGAATGCTTGATATGCCCTGAATTGTTTGTTGTAAATGATGAGGTTTGGTTTAAAGACCAAAGCAATATCATCTAGGTCAAATCCAAACCAAATCAAAATAAAATCAAATGGTGAAGCAAATGACCTAATGGTCATTTTGCCAAAGTTAACACTTAGCTCACCTTGAGCATCTCTAGCAAATGATTTCAAACAGAAACAATTCCATTTGTTTTCTCACCTTGCTAGACCAAGTGACAATGAACACAAGTGAGCTTTCAAAACTTGCAGAAAAAATAAATCTATCTTAGGCATCAAGATGGCCACTTCTCAAAAACAATCAAAACCTTCACCACTTGGCAAACCCTTGAAACCAGAGACTTCCAAGCATATGATCAACCAACCCACTAAACAGAATTTGAAATTCAAATGTTTTTCTCTTGCGGCCATTTAATCAAACACTTAGTAGGCACAGTATAGAGCTACCAACTATACACTATTGTGATCAATCTTGTGATCATCTTAGTACCTCAACCAGCCTCCACTACTCGCCCTCACTCACCCTAGTACCAGCCTATACAGCTGAGCCTCTCTCACTCGACCATTTGACTAGTGCAACCCGTACCCGAGCTCGCCCATGCCACCCCGACATGGACTCACTGCTACAAGCCTCGCTGCCCTCGCCCATGATGTCTAGTAGCTAGCCGTGACCTCACCGCAACTTCCTGTGTATGCCTCGACCAACGCCCGCCCATGGAAACGCCAGCCCAGCCGTGCCCATCTCTCTGTCGTCCATGCTGAGCACCACGCCAGAGTGCCGATCAATCCCACGCGACCACGCCGGGCCTTGCTCTCCGCTTGCGTCAATGTGTTCGTCGCGACGCCAGTGACCTCACATACACGCCCGTTTGACCCCGTGCGACGAGTACACGCCGTATGCCGTGACGAACACCCGCGGTACCCGAGCAGAGCATGGACGTCCCCGACCGATGGAGACCATGCCTCCCTGTGCCACTGTGCGCATGACGATCGCCAAGGAGACCTGCTTCTACCTACACCCTTCGCCATGCCCATAGCACCCTGTAATGATGTCGCCGACGAGCCCACTCCATTTATGTAATGCTCCCTTCGCTGGGGTATAAATAGACCCCTCCCCTGCCTCAAAACGCACACCATTCCACTCCTATCTCACCTAGCAACCTCTCTGACCCATCCTCGGAGCAAGGCAAGCACTGCATCGCCGGAATTTCACCGGAGCCTGCCGCCGCAGTGATGGAAAGGAGCCAGCGCTAGGAGCCGCCCCAAGAGCTGCCGCGGCCACCATTCGAACCGTTGTCGTCTACAAGCTCGTTCGCCCTCCTCGCCAGACTTATTTAGATCCCTGGTAATACCCCAACGACCCCTGCCGTAGAGCTAGGGTTGAATATCGTGCACGCTATGTGATGGGGACGACGACGCGGAGCCGTCAATCGAGCTCTAATCGTGCGGCCTAGATTAGCGCATACTGTTTCGAGTTAGATCAGTCGCTAACACGTCATACCAACGCAAGTGAAGTCTGCTGCGCTCGCTCTGCGTAGTTGGGTCGGCCCAATATCGTTCCCGCATGAGCCCACTGATTCAAATGTAGGTTTTTCCTTTTATTTCAAAACCCTATTCTATAACTTTGAAATTCAATTTAGGAAGATTCACTAAACCAAATTGCATGGTTCCAATTTTGTTAGAAAGGAAATGAAAATATCTAAACACTCCCATTGGATTCACACAGTTTGAAATTATAGATCATCCCTAGTAAAAATAACAAGGCAGAGACTTTTACAACTTCAAACATTTTTCTAAAATCAACTTGAATATTATAGAATGTTATATAGTCTTTTCTAGTCACTTGAATATTATTAAATAGCAATATTAAACTTGGTATTATATGACATCCACTTTAAATCACATCCCAAGTATTGGAATATGTGGTGATGACATGTATCAACATGATCCCATATTTGATAATTGGAGAATATCAAATCTTAAGTATTTTTCAATAAGTAGAAATTGATTTTCTAAAAATAAGATAAATAAGGTCATGTCAATATTTCATGTAGTAATTGAGATGATGCTAGATCATCTAGTGTGGATCTTTGTATGCTAAATAGAAGTAATTAAGTATTGTTTGGTGATTGTGTACCTCGTATTTATTTATAGACGCTAGTATCAACCCGGGGTACGAGGAAGAGGAGTTCTACGCCGAAGAAGAGGAGAACTTTGACAACTGCACCAACCAAGGCAAGCTAAAACTATGAAAGCTATTGTGCTGCAACAATGATTATACCAATCCCAAGTTTTACCTGCAAGATTTATATTTTCTTCCTTTTATCAAAGTTGCTCAATTAGTTGATTAATTGATGATTAGTGGAGTAATAGGAAAGATGCCATCAAGAGCATAGAACTAGGTGTAGGTAGTTACGATTGATTAGTACCCCTCAATAGTGATAGCCTCATTGATAGATGCTAGTGCTAAACTAATCTTGATCACTGTAGATGGGAACACTTGGAGAAAATGCTTATGAAAACCTTGGGATGATGAGTCATTCTATTGAAATGTTTTGACATGTGTTATGGAACACAATGAGTTGAATATGATACTGAATGAAGCATGTGCCCTGACTTTGATAAAAACTAATGGTTAGGTTCGGATACGATACCATTCAAAATTTACCGTACAACCACAATACCTGAGTTGGGTAGGGCTTAACTGGAAGTTTATGTGTCTTAGTATGGGTTCCCTCGCGGAAAGAGGTTGAGCTGAGGCTACCTCATGAATATGAATGTCCACCTATGCAGTTCCCGGGATGGCAGATGGCCATGGCTAGGAGGCCAAGATCATAGGGAGGTGCCTATACTAGGGTGTGTAATTGAAAGGTTAAGATTGATTATCCGCATACCAAGTATGATGATTCAGGGTTATCCCTGACGGATGTATCGAATGTTGTGGTGAAAGTGTACTAACTCTGCAGAGTGCCAAACTATTCGAACAGTCGCATCCGCGGTCATGGACAGTTGAATGGCCATACCGTTCCGTTGTTAGATATTTTCAAAATGACTTGTGACTTGAAATATGACTTGGACTTGACCACGAAGGGTTGTGGACATGAAACTAGATTCCCTCTTGAGTAGTCTAGATAACCAAAATTAGGTCTTTACTACTAAGTACCTCTGAAATAATACTTGCTTTTGGCAAACAAACCTAGAGCTTAGGATTCCTACTAGAATTGTAGTACTTACATTAGTGATAGTTTGCGAGTACTTTAAAAGTACTCATGGCTTTGTCTCTGGTTATTTCCATGGCCAGACTATGAAGAGGAGTATCCGAAAGATGGACAGCGGGACGTCTATGATAACTAGGATCATCTCCCATCGTCAGCATTGCCTGTGACAATGAAGCTGGAGCCTCTACTACGTTATTTTCCGATGTTTTGATGTGTATTAAGACTTGATCATGAGATCAACTATTTGTAAGACTATTATAGTTTGTAATGGATGATGTACTATGCTACCAATTATGTTATGTCTCGCAGAAATGGTAATCCTAGGATTGCGATGTATGGCATAACAAGCATCTGGACTTAAAAATCCGGGTGTTGACAGGTGAGCAGGCGAGGTGGTTCACGAGGGAGAGAGAGGGAGTGGGCTCGCGGGGTGTGCTAGAGATGCGGGGTGGGCCTAGGTATGTGAAAAGGCGAGAGGAGAGACGCGGGACGACCGTGGGGGAGCTGGCTCGATAGGATCGACCGATCTTAGGACCTAGGATGGGGTGCGTGATGTGGGGTTATGGGGCCAGGGTGGGGGCGTGTAGTGCGTGCGTTGTGTGTGAGGCAGCGCGAGCGAGTGAGAGAGGTGGCGGCGGCGGTAGGTGTTAGGTGATCTGGGTGGATAGGGTAGGGGCGGGTTTGGGGGTTTTAGGGTTAGGTTTGGTCGTGGAGGGGTAGTAGGTGGTTGGCCGGCCCTTTGGCCTGGCTAGCTGCCTCCCCTGGGTCTTAGGAGAAACATTTTTATTATTTATGTTTTTAAAACAAAGCATTTTGTTGGTTTGTTTTCTTATTATATTTTAAATAGACTTTATAAAAATAGTTTTTAGATAAATAAAATATCTAGAAAAGACCGGGGTTTAAATTTGAAATAAAGAAGGGGTATAATTAGAAAACAAAAATTGGTTTTTAGCGAAAATATTTTAGAGGCAAAAACAAATGCATGCAGATGTCATGATAATACAGAGAGATAAGACATGTGATTTTATATTAGTGATTTTACCCGGGGTGCTACAAACTCCTAGTGGTAATATTGTTCACCATGACAAGAGGCACCCATGTACTTCTAACAAATATGGTAACTCCACCATGCCAAGTTCTTGCATAGAAAAAAACTAGAATTTTTTAGAACTCTCGGTGGTTTTGCTATACTGAATTCCTACTTAACTTAGAAAGATTTTTGGAAAATTTTAAGATCAATCTATCGCATCTACTTGTACTCCTCTAGTTAAAATTTTACACTGACGGTGGAAGTACATTTTACGTCAAGGACCTAAACAACAAAAAATCACATCGAGGTCCATAAATTTATCACAAAGGACCCTCCAATTAAGAAAGGAAAATAGTCGGGTTCGGCTCCTTCTCGACAGAACAGTTGATTGATCCATACTCTTCATACTACTTACTCTTCAATTATTTTCAAAATATGGACAAATTTGGCGGCATGCAAATTCTTGGATATGGGATCATCAATATAAACTATGATGTAGCCATGACCTTGGTCGTTCGGCTGGAAATCCTAGAATGTTCATACTCATTGACAACTAAGCTTAAATTCATTACAATTTTACCACTTACTGGACGGTGTGAGTACATTTTATGTCAAGTTCCTAAAAAGGGAAACTTAAATTGAAGTCCATACATTTCACATGAAGAATCCTAAAAATTAAGCAAGGAAAATATTCGGATTGACTCCTTCCGAGATAGCAGTTGATTGAGCCATTCTATTCATACTACTTCCTCTTCGATTGTTTTCAAAATATTGCCAAATTTGGCAGCATGCATATTCTTGGATATGAGATCATCAACATAAAGTATGATGTAGATATGGCTATGTCCTAGGTCGTTCTTCTTGAAATCAAAAAAATGTTCATACTCATTGACAACTAAGCTTAAATTCGTTAAAATTTAACCACGTACTTTTAGGTTCAAATGTTACACGGGTGGTGGGAGTACATTTTACATCAAATACCTAAAAAGGGAAAATTACATCGAGGTTCATACTTTTATCACGAAGCATCCTAAAATTAAGAAAGGAAAACAGTCGAGTTCAGCTTCTTCTTGAGAGAGCAGCTGAACGAGCCATACTCTTCACACTACTTCCTCTTTGATAGTTTTCAAAATATGGCCAAATTTGGCAGCATACAAATTCTTGGATATGGGATTATCAACATAAAGTATGATGTAGATAATGTCATGACCTTGGTTGTTCGGCTTGAAATCCAACAATGTTCATACTCATTTGACAACTAAGCTTAAATTCGTTTAAATTTGAACACTTATTTTAGGTTACAGTTTTACATGGACGATGGGAGTACATTTTACATCAAGGACCTAAAAAAGGGAAATCACATCAAGGACCGTACATTTAGCATGAAGGACCCTAAATTTAAGCATGGAAAATAGTCGGGTTCATCTCCTTCTCAAGAGACCACGCAGCTGATCGAGCTATACTATTCATACTACTTCCTCTTCGAATGTTTTGTACATATGGACAAATTTGGCGGCATGCAAATTCTTATATATGAGATCATCAACATAAAGTATATGATGTAGATATGACTTGCTTTAATTTAAAGGAAAACATTGATTATTTTCATTTCTAAAATCCAAAATGGTTTTTTTGTTCATAAAACTTAGAAACTCCCTTTATTTAGTATCATTTTTGTTCACCATTCCAAGATGCGCCCACCTACCAATTACGGGATCGAACAATACCACAAAGTATGGACATTTACCCTTATCATTTGGCTTGAAGCCTGAGAATTTTCATACCTGGTAGGACATATTTTGATGGAGTTTATTTTTTCAAAAGTTGTGAATTCTCATGATTATCATCTTTCATGGCAAGAAGTACAAGTCAGAGGACGTCGTGCGATGTCTTTTTCCTTAATTTTTCTAGATGCAAATTGAATTTTTTTTCTACATGCAAACTTTTTGAAAACTGAGTTTTTCACTTAGAAAATTGAATTTTTTTTTCCTATTCCTATAAATTGAAAAACATTATTGTTACCTAGAAAATTGGTGATCTTAATAATCAAGTAATTTAAGTGGGCGAGGTCCAACTAATAAGAAGCTTGAAAACTTAAGGAACTTGGGAATCATGAGTAATATCATGGTCATCCACTCTATCTGAACTAGAGTGTGGCATTTCGATTCATACACTTTGTATATTCTTTATTGACAAAACACTCATGTCCCATGGAAAATTATCATAATCGTTTTCCTGATGTTTGGGAACTCCTGCTAGCAAAACGGATTAGTATAATAAGATGCACCTAATATAGGAGATGTCAGAAATCTATCCTAAATAAACATATGATGTCGCTAAGGGCATGACCATCATAGTTTAGTTTAAGTTGAAACTAGAGAATAATTAATAAGAGAATGCCACACAAAAATTATTATACTTTTTAATCTCTATTTGAATGTTAACAAAACCATGTCAACTTTATCGGGATGCGGATGCATAGCAAGAACTTGAATTTTTCAGAACTTTTAGTAGTTTTTGATGTACTTAATTCTTGGTTAGCTTCAAAGTTTTTTGGAAAATTTTAAGAGAAATCTATCGTGCTTAGTTGTAGTTAAAATTTGACACGGTCGGTGGGAGTACAGTTTACATCGAAGATCTCAAATAATATAAAATTACTGATGGGGATATGCCGAGTAGGGTATACCCAGCCAGACGTTTCCTACTAGATCATACTTCCAGCGAGTGGGCCTGCAGGACAGCGACTGGATCACGACCCAAGAAGGAACCAGGCGACTGGAAGCTGAAGGCCCAGAAGCATAGTTAGGCCCAGTCAGATTAGGTCAAAACCCTTCGAGTCCTTATCTAACTCGGTTGCAGATCTGTAAACCCTAGAGAGGTGACTCTATATAAACTTCCCTAGGGTATGCATAGAACTTATGTTCCATCATACACCCCTTCGACTCGTCGCCTAGCCGCCGAGCTCGCCCATTGTACTCTCTCATCAATACAATCTAGAAGGAGTAGGTCTTTACCCTCCGGGGGGCCGAACCTGGGTAAATGCTTATGTCTTTGCCCTCATCTCGCACCACAGATGGCTCGCCGCCCTTGCCCCTCGTTCTACTACTCGCTGCTAATTGCAGCATTTATCGTGGCCATTCCCACGATAGTGCATCCCACCGTGGGGCCTGGCCGGTCAGGCTTGTGTTCTGCGGCAAGACCCTACTTCCCAATCACCCAGACGATCGCCACCAGCCGCATGATCGCCATCAACCACATCCTCCAGATCTTGCCAAGCAGCTACGTCTTGGCGTCGCGCCCTGTCACGCACAACGTGATCATGCCGCCCGATGTCATTGTTTTGGAGGACTCGACGCGCATCCGTGAGTCGCCACCGCGTGATCGGCTCTCTAAGGGTCAGGTCTGCACCATCCATCGCCTCGCCTCCAAGTACGACTCAGCCACCAGCAACGTGGTCGAGACCAGGGCCGCGAACGACGCAGCCCTCTACAACGACGCAGACTCAGCGACCTCGGCCTTAGTCGTTGGATCCATCACCATCGCGTCGCCAGCCGGCTCCATCACCCAAGTCTCCAACGTCGGGGATTTTGAGGACCCGTCTATCGTCAGGATCTTCGACTCCGATTCCGGATCGGAGAACTTCGGCGACCTCTACGCCAGATCTGGTCGCTTCATTGCGGCCTACATGGCAGGCGGCGCGAGTGCCCTGCCAGACCCCTTCTTCACGCCGATCCCGCCAACCGCGATGGCGGGGGAAGTCGAGGAACTCCGCCTGCGCCTAGAGGAGGAGGTTCACAAGGAACAAGCCAAGCGCGAAAAGTTTCGCCTCGAGCAGGAGATGGCGCAGGATCTCTCGCTCTATCATCAGCGTTGCATCAGGTCGCGCATGAACCCCACCGTTCAGGGCCGCTCCCTGAACTTCAAGGACGAGAACGACCCAGCCCGCGCGGCCGATCGCGTGATCTCCGAGAATGCGCCACCAGGAGGAAGTGCCCGGCCACCACCGGGCGCAACAAAAAATGGTGCTCCCCCACCACCGCCCGATCACACGCCCCTTCCAGACCAGCCGAGGATCCTCATCTCCCCGCAAGAGCGGGATGCAAACGGCCTCCTGCTGCACTCCACCCCGATGGACAATGTCATCACGGGTCGAGCCGCGGTCGCCAACCTCAACGTGATGGGGGAAGGCGCGCTGCAGATCAAATACGCCAAGGCCCTACTTGCCAAGGTTGTCGAGCAGCAAGTCGCAGGAGCCGACTCGCGGGGGCGCATGTACTCTCGCTCCTCAGGAAGAAGGGCGGCCTGGAGCGGCCGCCCATCAATGGCGAACACTCTCAATTTCCCACCACCTGAGCCCCTGTAGCTCCAACCACGGGCCGCGCACGCGGCACTCTCCACCAATGACCCGCAACCAATGAACAACACGGTCGTCGCCAATGGGCAGCCAGTCGACGCGCGAACCCACATCATCAACAACCAAAGCTGGCGTGCATACCAGCCCGACGACCTAAGGCACACCCTCACCAACCGCCACGACAGCGAGCCAAGGGGTTCGCTCAGCCGAGTCGACCTTAGTGCTTCGGACCAATGATCCAAGGAAAAAAATATCCGGCGAACTTCAAAGTGCCAAAGGAGATCGAAAAGTACGATCCCTCGTACGATCCATCCGTGTGGCTGGACACGTACCTCATGGCGATGGGAATCGCCAGCCACACCGACCTAATCGCCGCCCGCTACCTCCCCTGATGATGGAGGGAGCGACTCGGGAATGGATCAACACCCTCCCCGCGGACAGCATCGATTCCTGGGAGGACATGCGCAATGCCTTCTTTAAGCACTTCGAGGGTTCCTACACCCACGCCACCAGCATCAAGGACCTGGAGCGATGCGTCTAGGGACCCCGCGAGTTGACCCGCAACTGGCTCCAAAGGTGGCAAGATCTGTGGTTCAATGCGGCTGACATCCACCCAGAAACGGCGATCCACTGCTTCAAGACCTCATGCACCACTGGTCGCCAAACTCAAGAGGGTTTACAAAACACTCGACAACATCCCAGACCTCCTCGATATTGCCAAGCGGTACGCGGAGGAGGACCCGAACCAAGAAACCGACGACGAGTCGGGTGGAAATTGCTGCCCAAGCAGCCACGACAACGGGAGGCGACCCGAGCTATGCTACAGCAACACTCGCCTCACCGGCAAGCGCCATAGTGACGGGCGAGTCGATTTCATCGCCAACGCTGGCTACGCGCCATGCGACCCCAAGAGCTTCCACCACGACGGAAGCCAACACCGCGACGGCGGCAACTATAATGCGAGGCCGAAATTTGACCCCACATCTCTCCTCAACCAACCATGTGTGTTCCACAATAGGGAGGGGAAGCCCGCCACACACACGACCGCCGACTGCCACTCCCTGAAGGAAATCGAGAAGGCACGATGTGCAAGGGAGGACCCCAACAACAACCACTAAACGGAGGGGCATTCGGCAATGACGTCGGGTCGCTCCACACCTTCACCCGGTTCAGCACCAAGCGCGAGAAGAAAGTCACCGCCCGCGTGGTCACCGTCAAAGTGGTGTCCCAGGTCGACGTGCCCCGCTTCCTCAACTGGTCCGAACAGCGCATCACATGGAGCCGCGAGGACCACTCGCCACAGATCGATTATCCGGGGCAGGGCGCCCTGGTGGTCAAGCCCAAAGTGAGCGATACTGGCTCCCCAAGACATTGATGGATGGCAGGAGCTTCATCAACATACTCTACCTGGACACGTTCAGGCGGCTGCGGCTCCCGTAGTCGATGATTGAGACGCCCTTCACCACCTTCCACGGCATCGTCCCCAGTCGGAAGGTGTACCTGATGGAAAGGTGACGCTACCAGTCACCTTTGGCACACCAGCAAACTTCCGCACCGAGCGGATCATCTTTGAGCTGGTGCCCTTCAACAGCCCCTACCACTGCGTCCTGGGTGACAAGCGTTCGCCAAGTTCACAGCGGCGCCGCACTACACGTACAACGCGATGAAGCTCCTAGGGCCGTGCGGCATCATCACCATCCACGGCGACCCCGACATTGCCGCGGAGTGCGAATCAAAGGGCGCCGAGCTCGTGGATGTTGTCATCGCCGTGGAGGCCAACCATGCGGAGGAGCTCTCCAGATATGCGAGCGGGGTCAACAATGACGACCCCACAATACTAAAGAAGCCCAACTCGGAGAACCGCGGCTCGACCACGTTCGAAGCCACCACGCACACACGCTCTGTCAAGCTGGTCCCAGGCGACTCCAGCCAGACGGTGACGATCGGGACAGGCATGAGCCCCGTATAGGAAAGCGCGCTCATCGAGTTCCTACATGAGAATCGCGACATGTTTGCATGGAAGCCATATGACATGCCAGGTGTCCCGAGGGAACTCGCTGAGCACAAACTCAACGCCGACCCCAAAGCACGACCTGTCAAGCAGTCATTGCGGCCCTTCAATGAAGAGCGCCACTGAGAAATCGCCAAGGAGGTGCAATGTCTACTCGCTGCAGGCTTCATACGGCCCATCAAATACTCCAAGTGGCTGGCAAACCCAGTCCTGGTCGAAAAGAAGAATGGGACCTAGAGAATGTATATCGACTACACAAACCTCAACAATGTTGGCCCAAAGGAGCAGTTCGTCCTCTCGCGAATCGATCAAATTATTGACTCGACCGTGGGCTCGGAGTCGCTGTGTTTCCTTGACGTCTACTCTGGTTCCAACCAGATCAAAATGGAGGTCGAGGACGAGGGAAGACGGCGTTCATCATGCCATTCGGTGCCTTCTGCTACACCGCCATGACGTTCGGCCTCAAGAACGCCGGAGCGACCTACCAGCGGTGCATGCAGGAGTGCCACGCGAGCCAAATTGGCCGCAACATCCACGTCTATATCAACAACATGGTGGTAAAGTGCAATCGCCAGAGCAATCTACTCGCCGACCTGGCCAAAACCTTCACAAATCGGCAGAGGTACAAGATCAAACTCAACCCAGGAAAGTGCACCTTCGGTGTACCCACTAGACAGCTTCTGGGGTATGTAGTCTACAAGTGAGGCATCGAGGCAAACCCCACCAAGATCAACACGATTGCTCGGCTCGGCAAACCCTAGTGCCTCTGCGACGTCCAGAAGTTGGTCGGGCGAGTCGCGGCTCTTAGCCGCTTCATCCCCCGACTAGGCGAGAAGGCAATGCTCTCTACCGCCTAATGTGCAAAACCCCCACGTTCCAGTGGGACAAGGAGGCGAACGACGCGCTCCACGTGCTAAAATAGGTGCTACGCGCGGCCCCACTGCTTGCCGCTCTAGTCGAAAAAGAACTGATGCTTGTCTACGTCGCGGCATCCGAGCGAGTCGTCAGCACCATCATGTTCATCGATAGGACAGAAGAGGGCAAGGAGTGCCCCATGCAACAACATGTCTACTACATTAGCAAAGTCCTCACCGAGTCGCGACAGCGCTACCCGCAGTACTACAAACTGGTATGTGTAGTCTTCCGAGCCCAGCGGCGACGGCCGCACTACTTCCAGGAGGACCCAATTACAGGCGTCTCCTCGGCGCCGTTGCAGGACATCATCCACAACCACGAGGCGACCGAGCGAGTCGCCAAGTGGGCCCTCAATATCAGCGTCCACAATATCAAGTATGAGCGGCGCAAGGAAATCAAGTCGCAGGCCCTGGCAGACTTCCACGCCGACCGGGACGAGGCGCAGCAGCCGGAGAAGCTGCCGTACCTCCATTACTAGTCGCTCCACTTCAACGGGTCCAAGAACGCAGATGGCACAGGGGCAGGGATCGTTCCTACCCCCCCCCCCCCCCAAGGGCGACAAACTGTGCTATGTGTTGTACCTCGACTTCACCCCCTGCACCAACAACATGGCAGAGTACGAGGCCCTCCTTCACGGCATGCGAGCCGCCAAGGAGATGAACATCATTCGCCTACGGTGCTACGGCGACTCCGACCTCATCGCCGTGCAAGTCGCCGCCACCTGCGACTTCGTCTCCCCCACCATGGCGGCATACCGCCAAGCAGTGGACCAGCTGGGAGGCCACTTCACCGGGTACTCCATCGAGTGGATTAACCGGCGCAAGAACAAAGAGTCTGATGCCCTCTCTCGCATCGGATCGGCTCGCCACGCGCCACCTGCCGGTGTATTCCTCTGCACCATCACCAAGCCCTCTGTCTCTCCCCCGAGGGAGATCAACCTCGGGATACCGCTGCAACCAGAACCAGCTTTGGTCGCCATGGTCGCGGAGCCAAGCAACTGGACCACGCCATACGTCGCCTACCTCGAGGGAGGGACCCTACCAGCGGACGAGACGGAGGCACGCATGATTGTGCACCGATGCAAATCCTTCGTCATCATCAATGACGAACTCCACAAACGCAGCGTGACCGGCGTGTTCCAACATTGCGTGCAGCATGCGGAAGGACGCAAGATCCTCCAAGACATCCACGCCGGCGACTGTGGCCATCATGCTGGCTCCCAGTCCCTGGTCGCAAAAGCCATGCGACATGGCTTCACTGGCTCACCAGACACGCCGATGCGGTCGACATTGTCCAGCGCTGCGTTGGGTGTCAAAAGTACGCCAATCAAACGCACGTACCAAGCTCGGCGCTCAAGACCATCCCCATCACCTGGCCATTCGCCGTATGGGGCATGGACATGTTGGGTCCCTTCAAGAAGGCCCCCTCTGGCTACACCCACCTCCTGGTCACAGTCAACAAATTCACCAAGTGGGTAGAGGCCAAGCCAGTCATGGACAACGGCACCAACTTCGCCAAGGGCGCCATGGCCGAGTACTGCGAGGAGCACAACATACGGCTCGACCTCGCCTCAGTCGCCCACCCGGAGTCTAACGGCCAGGCGGAACGCACCAACCAGAGCATCCTCCACAGCATAAAACCGGGACTGCAAGTTCCCCTCAAGCAAACTCCGAGGTGCTGGGTCGAGGAGCTCCCTTCCATCATCTGGGGCATCCGCACCTCCATCAACTGATCGAATGGGTTCACGCCCTTATTCATGGTGTACAGCGCCGAGGCCGTCATGCCGACTGACCTCGAGCACGACTCGCCTCGTGTCGTCAACCACGCGGAGGCCGACAACGAGCTTGCACGCCAAGATGGGGTCGACTAGCTCGACGAATAACGTGACCTGGCTTGCTTCCGCACCACCATATACCAGCAAGGACTCCGCCGCTACCATAGCCACCGAGTCCGGACTCGCACCTTTCAGGAAGGCGACCTGATCCTGCGACTGATCCAAGACAAGAAGGGCATGCACAAGCTCTCTCCCCCGTGGGAGGGACCATTCGCCATAGGGCGAGTCCTAGGCAATGACGCCTACTACCTCATGGACGTACGAGGCAACGGACAACTCAACGTCAAATGGCTATGGAATGTAAACATCCTAAGGAAGTTCTACACCTAGAATCCAACATGTACTCCCCCCGCCATGCAATAAAGATTTTTGATTCACACAAATTGTGTCTACTCTCCAATCCTTATGCCATTCACACTCGTAAAACAGCATTACTCTAATCACGGAAGTCAACCCTTGGTCGCGCGACCGGCACGGCTAAGTAGTGCGACGCAAGGGCATTGATAAAATTCGGGCCATGCGTCGTCCATGAAAACGCCAACCCGGAGCCCCATCGGAGTCGCTTCGCTTGACTGGCCCGCCGGGCCAAGGCAACCAGATTCGCTTCTCACAGCGACCCAGTCCTCCACATCCTCGGCACAGCGACTCGAACGGTCAAGTACCACGCTCGGGGACTGACGCTAGTCCAAACCTACGCGGCTAGGGAAAACACCAAGTATGAGAGCACGCCATGGACTCGCCATGCGACTGGCTCTCCGAGTCAGGTGGAGTGATCCGCCAAGTACAACGCGCTCCGTCCTTAGCTACCTTGGGCATGCAACTAGAACGGCTAAATACCATGCTCGGGGACTCGTCCAACCGACCCCGTTCGCGTCCAGGAAAACGGCTAAGTACAGAGCACCCCTTGGGGTCGCCAAGCAACTGGCTTCCCGAGCCACGGTGAGTCGACCTCAACTAACTAACAGTATAGAAGAAAACATACATACACAAACACGAGGTAAACCCCTTAAAAGGGCTGACGTGCTCGGGGACTCGCACAACAAAATAATCCAAACTCAAATTAAAGTTGACAAAATCACACATGTATTCCTTACGGCAACAAATTTTGTTCGCGTACAAGGGCAGGCATACACTTATTTCAATTAACACCAATCAGCACAGTCATCTACTATGCAGGCTTCGAATACAACGTGCCATCGTTACCGCGAATGCGGATGAAGGGGACCCACGGGTTCGATGGGTACGTCGTCAAAGTGCCCGCCATCACTGATCGGAATGGCTGCTCCACCTTGAAGTCACGATGCGCCGGCTCGGGGTCGTTTGGAGCGAAGATCATCTCCTGATACGGCAGAAGGTCGCCTATTACCAGCACCCGCTCGGAGTAGACCATGGTCCGATCGGTCAACTTCAGCACGTCGGAGATCTCGACCGAGCCAGTCGCCGAGGAATATCCGCTAGTGACGTCTTCTAGGTCGAAGTCATCAGGGAAGTGGGCAAGCCCAATCCTCAGCACAGTCGTGGCTCCGCGGCGGAAGGCCGACCGCGGCATGTACCCCACCACCGCTGGAGCCCTCTCCAGGTAGCGCCACACCTCCATGAGTTTGTTGGGAATCACCTACGTCGGCGAGATATCCTGGAGGTACGCACGAATGCAGGTCACCGACAAGGCGGCAGAATCCACCATCATGGTGACACACTGTCGCGCGTCGTACGACTGCGCCTCGGGCTCGTCATCAAGAATTTTCCCTACAAAAGAGCAAACAATTTGGCGTCAGAAGGACGCACGATTCGAGTCAACCATATCAAGAACACAATGACAATGGCGACCCGCACGCTCGAGGACTCGCTGATACACACAAACACAAGTCGAAGGAACTCACCAATTAGGGGACGGTAGCGCCCCGTGATGAAATCTTGAAGACCCGAAAAATCAGCCTGTAGCCCCGCGACAAGAGCATCAGCGCCCTTCCTCTCCTCAGCTGCGGCAGTGACAACCGCCTTAGCCCTCTCCTCCGCCAAGTTCGCCTCCGCCTTTGCAGCCTTGAACTCTCGCTCCAGCTCGGCCACCCGCTTCTCCGCGACGGTCAACATCGACTGGGCAGCCATCAACTCGCTGACATGGACGAGACCCTCACGAGCCTTCGCAACAACGGCCGAATGCCCCTCTGCAACAACGCAAGGGTGAGATCGCAATCAGAAACAAGAAAATAAGCAAGAGGGCATTTCGAAAACCTACTCGCGGTCGCCTACAGTTGTCTGTTCACCTCTTGCATGGAGTGGAGGTTGCGCTCCAGACGCTCCCTGGCGGCCAGTCGCTCTGCCAATTCACGTTGGAGGCCCTGCATAGACACAACTAATATAAGCAAAAATCAAAGAAATTCCTAAGTGCCTAGTCAGTGAAATTCAGCGACTAGCCACTCGGGGACTGGACATTGAAGAAATTCCTAAGTGCCTAGTCACTGAAATCCAGCGACTAGCCACTCGGGGACTGGACATTGAAGAAATTACTAAGTGCCTAGCCACTGAAATCCAGCGACTAGCCACTCGGGGACTGGATAGCAATAAGAATTTCCCTGCTGAAATTTAGCGACTAGATCCTCGGGGACTGGACATACCTGAATAGCCTAGCCCAGCATGATGTGCAGCTTGACCGCGTCCACCGACGATAGCACAAGAGGTGTGCGCCCGCGACGCTGCTCAACTTTCGAGCCCAAAGCTTCGGGCACTTGGGGCGACTGCGTCAGACAATCGCGGTGGAGGCCCTTGCCATGAAGCGAGGGAAGGTCGCCACCGCTGCTCCCACAGCACTCGTCGTGGGGCCCGATGCCTCGACCAGCGCTGCAGGTTCTACCTACTGCGATCCCACGTCCACGACGACCTTCACGATCGCATCCACTCTAGTCAGAGCTCCACTCCGGGCATCGACTGGGTCGTCAGAAATTATGAAGACCTCGTCACCCTTCATCTTCTTCGTGCCCTCAGCGGCCGCCTTGGCGTCATCGCCCTTCCTCTTCTTCGAGGGATCAGCTTCCACCCCCGTGGCGTCTACTGGAACTTTGTCCACCGAGGGGTGACCGATCTTTTTCACGCCAGTCCTGCAAAAAGAAATGATCATCAAATCAAACAACGACTACAAACTAGAGATTCAAGTGGACACGCCAAGACATTTACCTGGTGACTAGGATGTAGCGCAGGCTGGTGCGGATGTGCACCGGCTTCTCCAGTTCTGGGCCCCGCTTTCGGCTGATGCCCGTCTCAAACAGGGCCGGAGCCCATGACACGAAAGAATTCTTTGTTGACGAGGTCGCAGCAGTGGGAAGTTCCCCTCCGGTCGACGCGGGTGCCTTCCTTGATGGACACGCCTCTGTGGCTGGAGTAGCCCCGAGGCCCGTGACTGCAGAGAACGGTGGTGGAAGCAACACCAGCGGCACTTTGTCCTCCAACACGGCCGCGCTTGCTGCCTCAGGTGCCTTTGCCAATGCTTCGCCACCGGCTTCATCAGCTACGATAGTCGCTTCGGAGCTAGTCGCTGACCGAGGCAGCGACACTGCCCTAGGCACCTTCTTCTTCTTCCTTGGCGACTTCTTTTTCAACGGCATAGCCACACACCGTGAATTATGTTCGGGGGCTTCGTCTTTGCCCCCATCGTGACCCTCGAGGCTCTTGTCGGCCTCGATCTCGCGTTGCCGTTGCCCGTGAGTTTTCCAAACTGCGGGTGCAGCGACCTCCACGGCCTCGTAGTCATCATCATCGTTGTCATCGTCGTCTCCATCATTCTCCGCGTCGGAGGAGGACTCGCTCTCGTCCTCGGCGGCCTCGTCCGAGCTTTCGTCATCGGCGGGAGGGAGCCAACCTTTCACCACTTGTAACAGTTGAACAAACAACACATGGTTAATAAACCGCGACTGCATTTCTGCGACTGCGAAATAGACAAGGAAAAATAGACTTACCGGTGGCGCCTTGCGCTTCATGGTGTATGGGGCGACCCCGGCCTTCGGGCCATGGTATTCCGCATCAGTGATCTTATTCAGCGCGAGGGCGTATGTGTCGGCCTTCCACTTGGCAGTGCAGGACTTGGTCCCATCGTCCTTAATGGTGTACTCGTACATCCAGTGGGCACGGCTGGCCAGGGGCACCAGTCGCCGCCCGAGCCAGCAGTTGTATAATTGATGGTCTCGAGCCCGTCTTTCTTCAGCTGACAAATCATCCTCAGCATCTCGTCGACCACCATCCGTTGGTCGTGCGGAAGTTTGGAGACTTGGAGCCGGCGTGGCTCAGGTCGCTCGGCGGAGTACATCGGGAGTGACACCTCGCCATCTAGAGTCGACTCGCTGATGTAAAACCAGTGTTTCTTCCACTCGTTCACCGCCTTCTTTGGCAGCATGAGGTCGAGGAAGGAGGCCTTGGATTTCAAATGAAAGGTAAGGCCGCCCGCTGCCGGCATCAGGTCGCCTGCCCCTTTGCGACCGATCCGCCTGTGGAACAACTCCTGCCACAGGGGAAAGTATGGGCGGCAGCCCAGATAACACTCGCAGAACGCCACAAAAATGGCGAGTTGCTCAATGCTATGCGGCCCCAGATCTGACGGCTGGATACCGTAGTACGCGCAGAATCGGCGGAAGAAGAGCGAGGTGGGAAATCCGAGCCCCCTCTCGAGATGGCTAGTGAAGCAGATGAACTCGTCGGCGCGTGGATTTGGCTCCACCTCCCCAGCCGTAAGGATTCTCCATCTCCCGATGCGGAGAATCCCTGCGTCTTTGAAGGATTTCAGCAGCACCTTGGTGCACTTGGATCTCCCCCACAATTCCTTTGGGGGCGCCATCGATTTGAGGCTCTGGGATCGCTAGATTGGTCTGGGTTGCTCTGGAGGCAATAAAAGATTGAAGGACATGCGGAGTCGGAAGAAATGTGAGGAATGCTTGCAACTCACTCGTCACTCTCCTTATATAGCGGTTGGTCCCCGCCAATTTCTGGGAGCTATTACCGCGCGGTGATTATGTCGATATTACCGTTGGATTACCCAACGGCTAGTTTGACCAGGCTAACGGTCCAACTTTTTCTACGCGACTCGCTGACCCATTCGCCATGGCTGAGTTTCGACTACTTGTCAAAATTGGCGATTCGACTGGTCGCCGTTATTGCGACAAAGGATGCATGTTGATGATTCCTTTCCTCATTGAAGGAGTCCATCGCCAATTCGACTGGGCGTCCAAATTGGACCCGAATACTTCGACTGCTAAAGAACACCTGCGACGAATCAACGACGGCCTCGGGGACTACTGATGGGGATATGCCGAGTGGGGTATACCCAGCAGGACGTTTCCTACTGGATCATACTTCCAGCGAGTGGGCCTGTAGGACAGCGACTGGATCACGACCCAAGAAGGAACCAAGAGACTGGAAGCTGAAGGCCCAGAAGCATAGTTAGGCCCACCGGATTAGGTCAAAACTCTCCGAGTTTGTATCTAACTCGGTTGCAGATCTGTAAACCCTAGCGAGGTGACTCTATCTAAACCTCCCTAGGGTACGCATAGAACTTACGTTCCATCATACTGTAGGGGTTCGTAGCATGGAAAACAAAAAAATTCTACCGCATGCAAACAAACAAGCCAAGATCTATCTACTAGATTGTAGCAACGAGTCGATAGAGGAACTCACCCTCAAAGATTCCAAAGTGTTTAACGAGAGCAGATTCTCGTGGGTGATGTAGTCGTACTCTTGCCGATCTCAAGATCGTGTAGACTATCCTTCCGGCGCTGCGTTCCGGTAGCGCTTCCGCAATCGGTCACACGTTCGGTACTCGATGAAGACCTTCCTCTCCCTTGTTCCAGCAGGCAGCGGAGGTTGTAGCACTCTCCTCGCGATTCCGGCAGCACGACGGCGTGGTATCGAAAGTAGAGGGAGATCTCGCAGGGCTTCTCCTTATACCGGAGCGAGTATGGTGGACTATGAGAGAGGCCTTGGCGATCTAGGGTTTAGAGGCACCAAGGGGAGAGAGCTATGCCGGCGGCTAGGGCTTGGGGAGGGCCCCAACTCGGCGGCTAGGGCAAACCCTAGGGCGGCGGCGGTGACTTGGTGGCCGGCGGCTAGGGTTAGGGTTTTGGTGGAGAGAGTTGTAGGCTAGAGGGGGCACCCCCGCCCCTTCTTTTATAGGTGGGAGGGCACCGGCCAAGGGGAGGGAGTCCTCCCCCAAGTCGGCCTCCTTGGCTGGCGGGTGGAGGGAGAGGAACTCCTCGCCAAGTAGGTTTCCTACTCTCCCTCCACCAAGCAAAACTGCCGTTTGACTTTTCAAATTGGCGTTTGACTTTTCAAACTAGGATTTGATTTATCCCTTTTATTTTGCTCAGCCATGATACCTAGTACATGATGCAACCATTCCACATTGTCATGACACATTCATGTACCCTTCCCCTCCGGAGTGCCGGACCTTTCGGAACCTTCTAGAACATTCCCGATGAAATCATTGGAATCATTCCCTAACTCTGAACAGGACTTTCCTTATATGAATCTTATTTTCCGGACCATTCCGGATCTCCTCGTGATATCCAGGATCCCATCCGAGACTCGGAACAACATTCGGTCTCTTACTCATCATTCCATAACTACTCAACAACATCGAATCCTTAAGTGTGTCTCCCTACGGTTCGTGAATTATGCGGACATGATCGAGACACTTCTCCAAACAATAACCAATAGAGGAATCTGGAAATTCATATGGCTCCCACATATTTCTACGATTACTTTGCGATCGAATGAACCACTTACATACGATACCAATTTCCCTTTGTCTCACGATAGTTTACTTATCTGAGGTTTTGATCGTCGGTATCTCTGCATACCTAGTTCAACCTCGTTACCGATAAGTACTCTTTTCTTGTTCCCGTGATATGTGATCCCTTGTGAGCCAGTCACATGCTTGCAAGCTAATTGGATGACATTCCACCGAGAGGGCCTGTGAGTATATCTATCTCATATGGATGGACAAATCCCACTCTTGATCCATGTGTCTCAACCCATACTTTCCGAACACTCAATGCCACCTTTATAGCCACCCGATTCACGGTGTGGTGTTTGATGTCATCAAAGTATCCTTCCGGTGATGGTGATAAGCATGATCTCATGGTCGAAGGAATTAGGTTACTATGTATCAGAAAGCTTATAGCAATTGAACTATTAAAATGACTTGATATTTATGCCATGCTTATCTATAGGCGTATGTCCACCATACCATTCTCCTAATGATATGATCTTGTTATTAACAACATCTCAAATGTTCATGATCAAGAAACCATGATCATCTATTAATCAACAAGGTAGTATTAAGAAGAGGCTTTACTAGGGACTCTAATTTAGTTTACATATCACACAAGTATTAATGTTTCTTGTTAATACTATTATAGCATGAATGTAAACATTTATCATAAACACAAAGATATAATAATAACTACATTTGTTATTGCCTCTAGGGCATATCTCCAACAGTCTCCCACTTGCACTAGAGTCAACTAATCTAGATTACATGGTAATATACCGAACACCCATGGCAGTTTGGTGTTGGTCATGTTTTTCCCTCGGGAGAGGTTTAGTCAACAGATCCGCCACATTCAGATCTGTGTGTACTTTGCAAATCTTTATGTCACCATCTTGGACATGTTCTCGAATAGCGTGAAAACGTAGCTTGATGTGCTTCAGCTTCTTGTGTGACCTTGGTTCTTGCACATTGGCTATGGCGCCCATGTTATCACAGTAGATAGACATTGGGTCCAGCGCACTTGGAACCACACCGAGCTCTGTAATGAACTCCTTCATCCATATCGCTTCTTGTGAAGCCTCCGGCGACTACGTATTCTGATTCGATTGAAGATCTCGCCACAACGCTTTGCTTTGCACTCCTCTAGCTAATCTTGCACCATTCAAAGTAAATACGTATCCAGATTGTGATTTAGAATCATCCGGATCGGTGTTCCAACTAGCATCGGTGTAACCATTAACAACGAGTTGTTCATCACCTCCATAATAAAGAACCATATCCTTAGTTCTTCTCAAGTACTTAAGGATGTTTTTGACCGCTGTCCAATGATCCACTCCTGGATCACTTTGATATCTGCTAGTCAAACTAACAGCATATGCAGTGTCGGGTCTAGTACATAGCATGGCATACATTAGAGATCCTATGGCTGAGGCATAGGGAGTCTTACTCATCCTTTCTCTATCTTCTGTCGTTGCTGGACTTTGAGTTTTACTCAACATCGTATTGGGCAACATGGGCAATAACCCTTTCTTGCTATCTTCCATTCCAAACCTCTTTAGAACTTTATCCAAATATGTACTTTGTGACAATGATATTAGGCGTCTCGATCTATCTCTATAAATCTTTATGCCTAATATGTAAGCTGCTTCGCCAAGATCTTTCATTGAAAAACTACTATTCAAATATTCCTTGACACTATTAAGAAGGTCTACATCATTCCCAATCAACAATATGTCATCTACATATAGTATTAAGAATTCTACAGAGCTCCCACTCACTTTCTTGTAAATACAAGCTTCTCCATAAGTTTGTATAAAACCAAAACTTTTGATTACCTTATCAAAATGTTGATTCCAACTTCGGGATGCTTGCTTCAACCCATATATGGACCGTTGAAGTTTGCATACCTTGTTAGCGTCTTTAGGATCGACAAAACCTTTGGGTTGCATCATATACAACTCTTCATCAATGTCTCCATTGAGGAACGCTGTTTTGACATCCATCTGCCATATTTCATAACCGTAATATGCAGCGATTGCTAACATAATCCTCACAGACTTTAGCTTCGCTACTGGTGAGAAAGTCTCATCGTAGTCAACTCCTTGAATTTGTCGAAACCCTTTTGCGACAAGTCGAGCTTTATATGATAACATTACCATCAGCATATGTTTTCTTCTTGAAAATCCATTTGTTCTCGACTGACCTTCCACCATCCCAAGTCCACCAAAGTCCATACTTGGTTTTCGTACATGGATCCAATTTCGGATTTCATGGCCTCTTGCCATTTATTGCAATCTGGGCTCATCATCGCTTCCTCATATGTCGCAGGGTCATCGGTGTTGTCCACCAACATGACACTCATAACGGGATCATACCAATCAGGAGTGGTACGAGTTCTCGTTGACCTGCGAGGTTTTGTAGCAACTTCAACCGAAGTTTCATGATCATCATCATTATCTTCCTCTCTTATTGGTGTAGGCGCCACAGGAACATCTTATGGTGCTGCGCTACTCGCAAGTTCGAGAGAAGGTTCAACAACCACGTAGAGTTCTACTTTCCTTCCAGTCACTTCTTTCGAGAGAAATTCTTTCTCTAGAAAGGATCCATTCTTAGCAACAAAGATTTTGCCCTCTGATCTATGATAGAAGGTATACCCAATAGTTTCCTTCGGGTATCCTATGAAGACGCATTTTTCCGCTTTGGGTTCAAGCTTGTCCGGTTGTAACTTCTTTACATAGGCTTCGCAACCCCAAACTTTAAGGAACGGCAATTTAGGTTTCTTCCCAAACCATAATTCATACGGTGTCGTTTCAAAGAATTTATATGGTGCCCTATTTAAAGTGAATGCGGCTGTTTCTAATGCATAACCCCAAAATGATAGCGGTAAATCTGTAAGTGACATCATAGAACGAACCATATCTAAGAGAGTTCGATTACGACGTTCGGACACATCATTACGCAGTGGTGTTCCCGGCGGTGTCAATTGTGAAAGTATTCCGCATTTCTTCAAATGCTCACCAAACTCGTAACTTAGATATTCACCTCCACGATCAGAACATAGAAATTTAATCTTCTTGTTACGTTGATTCTCTACCTCACTTTGAAATTCCTTAAACTTCTCGAAAGTTTCGGACTTATGTTTCATGAAATAGATATACCCATATCTACTCAAGTCATCCGTGAAGGTAAGAACATAACGATAACCACCGCGCGATGCCACACTCATTGGACCACACATATCGGTATGTATGATTTCCAATAAGTCTGTAGCTCGCTCCATCATACTAGAAAATGGAGTCTTAGTCATTTTACCCATCAGACATGCTTCGCATATTTCAAGTGATTCGAAATCAAGTGATTCAAGAAGTCAATCGGAATGGAGTTTCTTCATACGCTTCACTCCAATGTGACCAAGACAGCGATTACCACATATAGGTCGAGTTATCGCTCAATTTCAAACGTTTAGCTTCAATGTTATTAATATGTGTATTTCCACTATCGAGATTCAATAAGAATAGTCCATCTATCAAAGGTGCATGTGCATAAAACATATTACTCATATAAATCGAACAACCATTATTCTCGGACTTAAACAAGTAACCGTCTCGCAATAAACAAGATCCTGATATAATGTTCATGCTTAACGCAGGCACCAAATAACAATTATTTAAGTATAAAACTAATCCCGATGGTAGATGAAGAGGTAGCGTCCCGACCGCGATCACATCAACCTTTGATCCATTTCCAACGCGCATCGTCACCTCGTTCTTCGCTAGCTTCCGTTTATTCTGCGACTGCTTTCGAGTTACAAATATGAGCAACCGAACCAGTATCAAATACCCAGGCACTACTACGAGTACTAGTGAGATACACATCAATAACATGTATATCAGATATACCTTTCTTCTTGATGTTGCCGTTCTACAAATCCGCCAAGTACTTTGGGCAATTCCGTTTCCAGTGACCTTCTCCCTTGCAGTAAAAACACTCAGTATCAGGCTTAGGTCCAGCCTTGGTCTTCTTCGCCGGTGCGGCAACTTTCTTACCACCCTTCTTAAAGTTACCCTTTTGCTTAGACTTGCCTTTCTTGAATTTGGTGGTCTTATTGACCATCAACACTTGGTGTTCTTTCTTGATCTCCACTTCTGCAGATTTTAACATGGAGAAGAGTTCTGGCAACTGCTTGTTCATGCTTTGCATATTGTAGTTCATCACAAAGTTCTTATAACTTGGTGGTAGTGATTGGAGGACACGATAAATCCCCAAAGCATTAGGAATCACTATACCCAAGCTTTGGAGTTTGTTTGCGTGCCCAGACATCTTAAGCACATGCTCACTGACGGAGCTGCCCTCTTCCATCTTGCAGTTAAAGAACTTTTCAGAAGCCTCATAACTCTCAACTGTCGCGTGAGTCTCAAATATCAATTTGAGTTCACGGACAATATCATGTGGGTCATGGTTCTCAAACCTTTTTTTCTGAAGCTCTGATTCCAAACCATACAAGATAGAACACTGAACTGTGGAGTACTGATTCTTCCGAGCGAGGTAAACATTCTTTACTTCATCGGTAGCATCGGCCGCGGGTCACCAATGTGCATCCAGACATAGGTCAAATTACCATTGAGGACAATCCTCAAATTGCGGAACCAATCCGCAAAGTTGCTTCCATTGTTTTTCAACTTTTCTTTCTCTAGGAACGCATTAAAATTGATGGTAGGGGCCGCCATTGATCTACAACATATTTGCAATAGTTTAGACTAAGTTTATGACAAATTGAGTTCTAATTAATAGTTAAATTAATCTAGGTGAACTCCCACTCAAAACAATATCCCTCACATTGTTTTAGTGATCACACGAACCAAATCCACCATATCAAAACCGATCATCACGAGATTTGATGTAGCTTCAATGGCGAACAATCGACATGTTCATCATATCTACTATATGATTCATGCTTTACCTTTCGGTGATCCATGTTCCGAGACCATGTCTGTACATGCTAGGCTCATCAAGATCAAACCTTAGCTTCCGCATGAGCAAATCTGGCTTGCTCACGTTGTATACACTTGCAGAATCTAACACACTCGATCATCACGTGGTGCTTCGAAACAACAAGTTTTAGCAACGGTGCTTACTAAGGATGAACACTTTAAAACTTGAAATTTGTGTGCTTGAGGGATCATCTTATAATGCTACCGTCGTTAACTAAGCAATACAAGATGCATAAAGGATTAACATCACATGCAATTCATAATATGTGATATGATATGGCCTTTCTTCTTTGTGCTTCTGGTCTCCATCTTCAAGCACGAACATGATCTCCATCATCACCGGCATTGCATCAAGGTCAATGACGCTGCTCCATGGTTGTCGTCCACCAGCTTCAACTATTACAACTACTTTGAATAGACACGCGGGTCTTAACAGAATTTAAAGACAACCATATGGCTCCTGCCGGTTGCCAACTTACAATAAGGATCATTGCATACATCAAATATAATCACAATCATGGCCATATCACATCACAGCACATCCCTGCAAAACAAAGTTAGACGCCTCTAATTTTCTTTGCATATTTTACGTGGTTTAGGGCTTTCAATAAGTGTCGATCTAACTTACGAACAAGAACCACAACGTTGATGTTTGAACTATCAAGTGCCCGTTGTAAATTGGATCTATACTATAATGGGAGAGACAGACACCCGCAAAGCCACTTATGCAATACAAGTTGCATGTTGAGCGTGGAGCAAGTCTCATGAACGATGTCATGTAAGGTTAGCCCGGACCGCTTCATCCCATCATACCGCAAGATGCAAAGTACACAAGAAGCAATTGATAATAAAAGCACCACCGTCCACAATGACCATTGTGTCCTACTCGTGCAACAGATCTACATATAGACATGGCTCTGATACCACTGTAGGGGTTCGTAGCATGGAAAACAAAAAATTTCTACCACATGCAAACAAACAAGCCAAGATCTATCTACTAGATTGTAGCAACGAGCCGATAGAGGAACTCACCCTCGAAGATTCCAAAGTGTTTAACGAGAGCAGATTCTCGTGGGTGATGTAGTCGTACTCTTGCCGATCTCAAGATCGTGTAGACGATCCTTCCCAAGGCTATGTCGGAGCGCTTCATGATCGGTCACTGCCCCGATTGATGAAGACCTTCCTCTACCTTGTTCCAGCAGGCAGCGGAGGTTGTAGCACTCTCCTCATGATTCCGGCAGCACGACGGCGTGGTACCGGAAGTAGAGGGGAGATCTCGCAGGGCTTCGCCTTAAGCCGGAGCGAGTATGGTGGACTATGAGAGGCCTTAGCGATCTAGGGTTTAGAGGCACCAAGGGGAGAGAGCTAGGACGGAGGCTAGGTCTTGGGGAGGGCCCCAACTCGGCGGCTAGGGCAAACCCTAGGGCGGCGGCGACTTGGTGGCCGGCGGCTAGGGTTAGGGTTTTGGTGGAGAGAGGTGTAGGCTAGAGAGGGCACCCCTGCCCCTTGTTTTATAGGTGGGAGGCGGCCAAGGGAGGAGTCCTCCCCAAGTCGGCCTCCTTGGCGGTGGTGGAGGAGAGGAACTCCTCCCCAAGTAGGTTTCCTACTCTCCCTCCACCAAGCAAAACTGTCGTTTGACTTTTCAAATTGGCGTTTGACTTTTCAAACTAGGATTTGATTTATCCCTTTTATTTTGCTCAGCCATGATACCTAGTACATGATGCAACCATTCCACATTGTCATGACACATTCATGTACCCTTCCCCTCCGGAGTGCCGGACCTTCCGGAACCTTCTAGAACATTCCCGATGAAATCATCGGAATCATTCCCCAACTCCGAAACAGGACTTTCCTTATATGAATCTTATTTTCCGGACCATTCTGGATCTCCTCGTGATATCCCGAATCCCATCCGAGACTCCGAACAACATTTGGTCTCTTACTCATCATTCCATAACTACTCAACAACATCGAATCCTTAAGTGTGTCTCCCTACGGTTCGTGAATTATGCGGACATGATCGAGACACTTCTCCGAACAATAACCAATAGAGGAATCTGGAAATTCATATGGCTCCCACATATTTCTACGATTACTTTGCGATCGAATGAACCACTTACATATGATACCAATTTCCCTTTGCCTCATGATAGTTTACTTATCCGAGGTTTTGATCGTCGGTATCTCTGCATACCTAGTTCAACCTCGTTACCGATAAGTACTCTTTTCTCGTTCCCGTGATATGTGATCCCTTGTGAGCATGTCACATGCTTGCAAGCTAATTGGATGACATTCCACCGAGAGGGTCCAGAGTATATCTATCCGTCATATGGATGGACAAATCCCACTCTTGATCCATGTGTCTCAACCCATACTTTCCGAACACTCAATGCCACCTTTATAGCCACCCAGTTATGGTGTGGTGTTTGATGTCGTCAAAGTATCCTTCCGGTGATGGTGATAAGCATGATCTCATGGTCGAAGGAATTAGGTTACTATGTATCAGAAAGCTTATAGCAATTGAACTATTAAAATGACTTGATCTTTATGCTATGCTTATCTATAGGAGTATGTCCACCATACCATTCTCCTAATGATATGATCTTGTTATTAACAACATCTCAAATGTTCATGATCAAGAAACCATGATCATCTATTAATCAACAAGGTAGTATTAAGAAGAGGCTTTACTAGGGACTCTAATTTAGTTTACAAATCACACAAGTATTAATGTTTCTTGTTAATACTATTATAGCATGAATGTAAACATTTATCATAAACACAAAGATATAATAATAACTACATTTATTATTGCCTAGGGCATATCTCCAACACATACACCCCTTCTACTCTCCGCCTAGCCGCCGAGCTCTCCCATTGCACTCCCTCATCAATACAATCTAGCAGGAGTAGGTCTTTACCCTCCGGGGGCCGAACCTGGGTAAATCCCTATGTCTTTGCCCTCATCTCGCACCGCAGATGGCTGGCCGCCCATGCCCCTCGTTCTACTACTCGCTGCCAATTGCAGCATCTGATGTGGCCATTCCCACGACAATTACGTAGAGGTCCAAACATTTAGCACAAAGGCCCCTAAAATTAAGCAAAGAAAAGAATTCTAGTCCGCTCCTTCTCCAGCGAGCAGTTGAGCCATATCGTACTACTATACTTGCTTCACACATAAAAACGCTCTTCACTTTTGAACCAGCGTACTGAGGGTTGCACAGGGTGTGAAATGGAACAACAAGGAAAGTTGACGCATGTGCACAACACCATGTATTGGACGAGGGAGAGATCAGCCAGCCGGGTGTGGGGATGGTGATGAGGAAGTGAAGGAGAGAGAAAACACAATTTGTTTACTAAACTACTCTCTGTATGTCTGTACCATGTACCTCATGTTAGGAACCCATCGCATCTTTGATCTGACATCGCACCGCCTTCAAATCCTCCTCTTTGCTGCTCTCGCGCTGCCTCCTGCGTGCTCCATGTCTCTTCTGGCTCCTAGATTTTTTTCAACAGGGAAACTTCTAGTGGAAATATTGTTCACCGTGCCAAGAGGCACCCATTTTATAGCATCCCAATTGTCTAACAATTGTAAAGCTACTTCCTACATGTCATTCATTGCATCATCATTATATCATGCTCATGTTATCATGCCACCTTGCATTTGAGCATCATATAAAACCCCTCTATTTCGTTCTTATCCCATATGCATTATATATTGTATCACTTGTATTTGCCTCTTGATATATTGTATTTGCTTCTTGATAAATTGCTTCATACCCAAGTTGAGTTTGGGGGATATCTTTTCAAACTCCAATACCTTTCTTTTGGTTCTATCCATAAATTCCACCATGTTAATTATATATGAGCCCATGCATTTGTGTTAGTATTTAAATCTAGCTCATATGTGTTGGGATAGATCCACTTCTATTTCTACATGCTCCCATATGTAATATATGTTGTTTTCACAATATTAGTATGTGGAGCCTCATGGCCACCTTTGCATGCTATGTGAGTGGAATTTCTTGTCAAGTTTCCATATGCTTTGAATTTGAATAAATGGTAATGTAGGGATATAATAGTGGATAACACACACAAGCTTGGCCATTTTGTATTCTTGCATGCTTATGTAATAGCTCATATGGAAATAAAGCTTCCATTCTCTTTGCTTCGCCTTATTCATATTTGAATGTATGCATGGAAGGATAAATGCCCATCTGTAGTCATGGTTGTTTTCACAATCATAAGAGTGGTATTTGAATAGCCATACATGGACCATGCAAATGATCATGTATCTCCCTTCCCTTACTATGATATATTATTTGATTTTTCCTGGGCTTTGAATTCAAACAAGAGGGTCCAAATCAAACTAGCCATCAAGAGACATCTACCTTACCCATCTTGTTTCCCTTCTTGTTTAAAACCCTTGATATTCTTGTGAAGATTATTCAAATGGCTTGTATTACAAATGAAAGAAAAGAACTAAAAAGAAAACCATCTACCCTAACTCTCTTTGTGGAATGGTTTAACCCAAACCACATATCTACCACCCAATCCCCTCCTAGATTACTCATCCACCTTTCGTCCATCTTGTTTTGTCCGGTTCTTTTCCAAACTTTTTGTTGAAAGAAGTTGTTTGAAATCCTGAAAACAAAACCAAAAATTCAAAATAGATATAAAAGAGAAGGGAGAGAGAGAAGTCTGGGCTTTCTTCTGGCCCAACTAAACAACCGAGTCCTCTGCCACTTCTTCCTTCCATCCTCTCATTGGCCCATTTCCCTCCCTGGCTAGTTACCCCTTCGATCTTTCCGTCACTATTTGTCTTCTCCCCCCGTCGCCTACCCTCTCTCTCAGCAGCCTGACGGACGGGACCAGGTATCCGTTGCACTCTGTTTGCCGCGTCAGCACCGCGAGGCTCATGAGCGCCTCCCCCTTCTTTAGGGCTGGAATTCGAGCCGAGCGAGCCAACTCGGCTCGACTCGCTAAAGATCGTTCAACTAACGAGTTAGCTCGACTCGACTCTTTTACAGAATGAGCTCGTATTTGAAACTCGGCTCGACTCGATAAACTCACGAGTAGCTCGCGAGCAGCTCGTTTAGATTGTTATAAGTTATGAATATGAGTACATATAAGAAAAACTAGTAATTATTCTACTAATTTAAAACTAGAACAACAATAATACTTTCATAATAACACGAAGAAAGATCAATAAAGAATATAGTAGCACTACACCATTACAGATTCAAGTAACCTTCATAAGTATGGCACTTATCGATGGAAATTTTTATACTCTATATTTGAACGAGTTTAACGAGCTAAATGAGTAGCTCACGAGTAGCTCATTTAGCTTGGGTGAACAAACAAGCTCAAATCAAAAACTTGGCTCAACTTGTTAGACATCGAGTTCGAACCGAGTCAAGCTATATCACAAGTTATTCATTTAACTCGCAAGTTTGAAGTTATAATTGCAGCCCTGCCCTTCTTATCCTCGCCCGTGCCGGCCCGAACCGTATCTTCCCCTCTCACTTTTCCCCTCTCACTCTTCTCCTATGTACCGTGGCCGCCGCTAGAAGCTGCCCCACGCCACCGCGAAGGGCGAGTCCAGTTGAAGCCGAGACGCAAAGAAGCAGCGTCGTGCTCGTCGGCGTCTTCCCAATCCGCTTCCTGGAGTCGCTGCTTGCAGAACCCGACTCCCCTCGCGTGCCTGACGTCTCCGCCGCACTTCATCACCGTCACCGACGTTTCTGTCCTTCCCTGAGCACATCGAGACCACCAACGGGTTCATGGTGAGTCCCCCTTTCCATTCCCCACCTTTATGCCTCAACCCTGCCTCCCTATCGCTGTCGCCATCACCGGGAACCGCTGCCACGCATCGCCTAGTTCTCCCAGGTTCAGAGTAGCAACGCGTGGGGTTCAGTAACTGAACTTCAGTTAGCAATCGCGACAGCAGCGCGCCTCTGTTCCCTGCCGTTTTGCTTCCTCCTTGGTTCATATCCGGCGCGTCCCGGCACATATCTTCAAAGAGGGTGTTGCCCTCTTTCTAGCAAGACCAACCTCGATCCAAATCGATCCCTACAGCTCAAGAATTCTTCCAACAAAGTCGACCCGATCTCACTGTTGTTTTCTGCAGGTTCCGTCAGTCTGCAACCGCGCAAATCCTCTATGTTCATCGACTTCTATCCGGCGCTAGACTCAATATCCGGTATTTGTTCCTTAACTAAAGTTGAAGATATTTCCCTTCTCTGCATCTTTTATTTTTTGCGGCGTCGCGAGATTCGTCATGGATTGCTCGCCATCTTCATCTTAAAACGAACCAGCTAGCCATTTTTTCGCTGATCGTTTCAGACACGATTCAGTTAGATAGCCGCCGCCGATTTGAAAAAAAGCCCTTTCCCCTCTTCAGAATCTCAACCCACAGTCCACTATCGGCACATGTGGCGCTTCCTCGCTGACCCGTGCGTGTGTGGTCCCATCTGGTCTCTGGCCCCATCTTGCTGTGAGGGTGGGTATGTTCGCTTTGAAGTAAGAAAAGTTTCAGCGATTTTTAAATTCAACTAAAAATCTCAAAAAAATATAATTCAAATTTAATTATATCTTTTAAAATATCTGAATTTGCAAAAATTTATAAAATCAAATATGAATGTTTTCCAAATGTGAATTCAACCATATTTTCAAATTTAACTAGAGTTGACTCTAACTAGTCAAACCTTTAACATTTGACCACATTTAATAGAATTTAATTTAAATATTGTTTTAAATTTATTATCTAAATAATGTTAATAATATATGTTTTTGAATCAGAAAAATATGAGGAATAAAAATATGCTATTTAAAATATATTCTGGAAAAAAATTCGAATTATTAAATACTATTTAAATGTCATTTCTTAATAATTGCATAATTTAACTTCGTAACTCTGAATTCGACAAATGATATGTCTAAAATGATCAGCGCGACGAGCCCGTTCTAATTATGCATTCCATGAATGAATTGAAGCATGCATCATATAAATATTAATAGACCAATAAGGTTTATGCAAGTAAAATATAACTAAACAACTAATAAAATGCTTTACCTCTCACCTCACCCATGCCATGCTATGTTATACCAGATAATTGTGCATCATTTTATCATGGAATACTTTGTTTTCTTGTTGCATATGATTTATATGTTTATACAATGTATTTATTTTGGATCCTTGTGTGTTTGGTTTTTATCCGGATAGACGTCGAGCAAGGGAACTATTACACTACAAGAAATGTTTCCTTCTGCAATGATTTGGCCCGTCCGTTATCGTAGAAGGCGCGTCTTATGCGACAAAATTCTCGGCTCGACCGTGGCCGATGCAAAACATTTTTCTGGTTCCGTGCTCCTCTACTACGACGAAACCGCTAAAAACATGGACGAAGCTCGATGGGCGCGTGGCAGAAGTAAGATTTTCGATTCCTTGCGATATGTTGACTCGCCGAGTATTTTTTTGCCGAGTGGGTCCCGGACGTCGGTGACTCTAGCGGACCATACTTTCGGTCGCACCTCCCTGATTTGAACTCAATAATGTTGTTCGATGCCTCTTCTGTTTAGTCAGGCTACTGAGTCCCACATGTCTGCCTCTTATTAGAGGAATTGTGTGTATGATGGAAATTTTTTTCTCTATTCCAAACTTGATAGCGTTGCTCGATCCATCTGCCGTTTAATTAGGTTGTTGGATCCCACGTGTCATCCTCACACTAGAAGAAACATGTCCATGATGGATTTTTTTTCTTGGCTCGTGTCTCCCTGATTTGAACTCGATAACATTGCTTGATCTATCTGTCGTTAATCAAGCTGCTAGGTCTCACATGTTAGCCTCTTATTAGAAGAATTGTGTGTATGGTGGAATTTTTTCCTTCGCTCACGCTGCCCTATTCCGAACTATAGCGCGGCTAGATGCATTTACCATTTAATCACGCTGCTAGGTCCCACATGTCATCCTCACATTAGAAGACACGTGTGTATGGATTTTATTTTCTTGACTCGTGCCTCCCTGATTTGAACTTGATAACTTTTCTCAATTTATTTGTCGTTAATCATGCTGCTAAATCCCGTATGTCAGTATCTCATTAAAAGAATTATGTGTATGATGGAATTTTTTCTTTCGCTCCTGCAACCATGTTTCAAACTTGATAGCACTGCTAGATGCATCAACCATTTAATCACGCAGTTGGGATCCACATGTCATCCTCACGTTAAAAGAAACGTGTGTATGATGGATTTTTTGCCTCAGTCGTGCTTCCACGTTAACTTTATAGCGTTGCTCGGCGAATCTGCGGTTTATTCAGGCTAGTGGGTCCCTTATGTCATCATATCATTAGAAGAAATGTATGTATATTAGACTTTTTCTCGCTCGCGCCTTCCTATTTCAAACTTGGCAACGTTGCTCGATGCAGCACCTGTATAAGGTCTCGGTGATGGATCCCACATATTAGTCTCTCTATAAATGAAATGTACTATGATGAACTTTTTCTCAGCCACATCTGTTGTTCTAACGTTGGTCCGTTGCTAGCTCTCAGATATCAGCCTCCTTTGTGCAGGACATGTGTCTAGACTGGGTCCCAGATGTCAGCCTCCATTTGAAAGAAACATGTGTATGTTGTTATGTTTTTTGGATCAAGTTCGTTGTTCTGACCTTGGCAACATTGCTAGATGCAGAAGCATTTTATCTGGGTCCCAGGTATCAAACTTTTTAAAAAATGTTAATCTATATCCGTTGTTGGCTCCCACATGTCAGCGTTAATATATAACAATAATAATAGAAATTGCCACGACCACTATTTTGACCCTGGTACGTTACTGGGTTCCACATGTCAGCGTTCTTTGTGTAGGATATGTGTCTATGCTAGGTCCCATATATCAGCCTCTATTTAAAAAAATGTGTGTATACTTAGACTGATATTTCAGGCCGAGTCCGTGCTAGATGCAGCAGTTTATCAGGGTCCCAGATGTTAGCCTTAGAGTACAAAAGTTGACTCTATAATAACATAAATTGCTTGGGATTTGAACTCGGAGGATGTTGACGAACTATATAGCGTTGCTCGACGAATCTGCCATTTGGTCATGCTGATGGGTCCCACATGACAGCCTCTCATTAGAAGAAATGTATGCATGTTGGACTTTTTTCTCGCTCGCGTCTCCCTATTTTGAACTTGACAACGTTGCTCGATGGATCACCTATATAAGGTCTCACTTGTGGGTCCCATGTGTTGGTTTCTCTTTAAATAAAATGTGTGTATGATGGACTTTTTTTGGCCGCTTCCGCTGTTTTGACCTTGGTAACGTTGCTCGATGCGGTAGCCGTGTATGGTCGCTATTGGGGCCCCATTTCCAGCCTCTTTGTAGAAGTATTGACCTTTTTTCAAACCCGCCCATTAAATTTGAGGGATGTTGTAAGCCGGTGGCTCCGCGATGTCAGCCTCTCAGTAATGCAAATTGCTAGAAGAAAAAATATAAACCTAAGATATATATATATAATTAAATTGACATAAACTAAGTGCGTTACCACTACACCAAAGTAAATTGTACAAAAGATAAAATTAAACGTTTATTAGTACTACACCTTATGTATTAGTCTTCCTAAAAATATTTTGTGTCCATGTTTATATATTTTAAAATATAAAGGGGCATCGCTCTTGGCATCTCAATTTATAAAATGCCACATAATGGAGTAGTTTCTTAAAATATGGGTAGGCGGAGTTTCTTTATTCTAAATTTAAACTAAAAAGAGTTTGGCTATTCTACATGCGCTATACTCCATGGGATGCTTTCTCGAATTTCACTGGGTTGTTCTCAGCAGTGACGCTTAAAAGACCGAATTAAAATGTTCAGGGCTAAACTCCATGGGCCTTTCTATAATTTCACTGGGTTGTGCTCAGCATTCCTTTGACCCCTATTTGAGCGAATTAAAATATTCTGGGCTAAACAGGGGCCGAATGGGCTACCTTTCATCTCATTTGATCAACGGGACTTGAAAGAAAGACCTCACAAAGGGATGGAAGAATATTCTCAAAACAAAAAACAATGGAGGGCGAAAAAGACCAAGGGATGGCGAAAAGCGATAATTATTTTGACAGATATATTCATGTGAAAAATCTAAAGAACAAGGGACACACACTTCGCCCGGGCCAAAACTGGACTGATATCCAATGACAAATCACGCTATATATTTACCCCTCTCATCTCTTTCCAAGACACATCCAACGATTTTGATGATAGAAAGAAAAAAGCTCTATGAAAAATAGCCATGCAACAACGACGCAATTTGACAGATTCGGAAGCATTTGAAAGATTCAGCAGTATAGAATAAGATAGAAAAATATCTATAGATTCTCAGTTCATATTCAGAACATTTCAAAGTGACCGATTTAGCAAAAGAGATGCTAAAATTCAATAGCAGTATAGAGAGAATTAAATTCTTCTTTTAACCCTACATAATATTTTAGTAATAGCAATGACAGAACATTTAGTAGATTCAGTAGCATTAGAAAGATTCAGCAGTATATAATAAGAGAAAAATATCGACAGATTCCCAGTCCATACTCAGCAGCACTTGACATATTCAACAACATTTTAAAGTGACCGATTCAGCAGTACATAAACAATGGACCAAAATAATTAGCAGATTCAACAATGCAGACATTTAAATTCAATAATAATAGGAAGGCCATGATTAGAAAGAAAAGAAAGAACATATTCTACACTCAAATAATCAGGCCACACACATATTTAAAAGATCGAGTACGTCAAAGAGAGGGGTATACTTAGACCGCCTCTATACAGAACAGTTGCGATCTGAACCGAACATGCACCAACTGAATACAACGGTGGTTCATATTTTTCCTCCAGTGATGGGTCATGGGTGATAACCTACACATCTAATCACCTTCTCGTAGCAATGTTTATCAAATAAAATTACTTTTAAGGATCTAGTGGTAAGCTTCTTGAATACCAGGAGCTGTCCTTTCTTCAAAGAATGTGCGTTGTCAAACTCTAGCCATCTTGTGTCCATGAAAATGTAGTCATCTTCCTCCTCCCGGCGGGCATCCCAGATGCAGGCAGTGGAGGTATTCAGCTTGATGGTCGGAGGACACTCTGAAATGATCGTATGGGCACCTAGAGGGGGGGTGAATAGGTGCTACTTCAAATTTTCTTCTTTTTCAAATTAGGGTTTGATAAGAAAGGTAAATTCTCTAGATTATACAACTAAGGTGAATTTACCTATATGTCAAACAAGCATTAACAAGCACAACACTAAGCAAGAACAAGTAAGTAAAGTGCGGTAAATGATAGAAGTAACCAAAGTGGTGGACACGGAGACACAAGGATTTGTTTCCCGTAGTTCCTTCCTTTTGAGGGGAAATACGTCTACATTTGGAGAGGGAGTGGTTTCAAACCACCAACGCTACGAGAGGCCTCCCTTGTTCTCCGATGAACCTCACCCCAAGGGGTTCGATTCACCTTCCACTATATCGGCAACCTTTAAGGTGGAAGTCAGCACCTTTACAACAAGTTCGGGGCACACATCCACAACTTAATTGGAGGCTCCCAAATACAAGCAAGCTGTTAAAACAATCAAAGAAAAGCTTGTAAGAACCAAATCAAAGCTAGGGTTTCCAAAGAAACACTAGAGCATGGGGGCCCTCAAGTGAATGAGGGGGAAATGAAGATCTCTTTTGGTGAACTATAGATTAAGGCCTCCTCCTTCGATTATCCAAAGATCAATGACTTTGGATGGTTGGATGAAGAGATATTGTTGATTTGGTGGCCCAAATGGGGATAGTGTTCTTGAGTGGGTCGAGCAGCTGGAGGAAGGGGATAAGGTCCCCTATTTATAAGCAGCCCCCTCCATGAACCGTTTTCTGACCGTTGGAGAAAAGTCAGACCGGAGACTCCAGCCTACACACCGGAGACTCCGGTCTACACCGAAGATTCCTTCCCAGCTCCAGACCAGCCTCCGGACCAGCATACTGATTGACCGAGCCCTTCTATGAGCCAGGTGGGTCGGAGACTCCGGTCTAGCGGCACCGGAGAATCCGGTCTGAGGCTCACACCGGAGACTCCGCAGTAGTTTCCGGACCTTTCTCCGGCCCCCCTCACAGACTATCCTAGCCAGAATCCTGATGCCCCCTCCGGCGATTCCTGCGGAAACTCCGGTCCACACCAGAGACTTCGGTCCAGCCAGACCAGAGACTCCGGTCTCGAATTTCCAGAAACATGTCAAACTTGCAGGAATGTTTCCATCGTGTAAGGGTCCTTTTCACTTAGCATTATAACAACCTGTAGACAGTAACATACTGTAAAATGATCTACTTGTTGAACACCAAAAGTGATTATGACAGTAAATGTCCTTTCAATCTCCCCCTTTTTGGTGTTCGATGACAAGAAGTGATTTTTCATGGAATAATTTGTATTAATCTCCCCCTGACTATGTGCATTAAAGCAAACAAGTAAATCATGCAAGATAGATAGTATCAAAGATAAATCACATAGTTCTCACATGAGTGACAATAATAGAAGCACAATCACATAGTCACACACACACATAAGTGGCATAAGTGGCAAATAACACACGAAGTTCAAATAAGGCAAATAAAAGCAAATCCAAATCCCAAGCCCATGCAAATCGATGACAATGTCTTCTCCCCCTTTGGCATCGAAACGCTGAAAATGGAAAAGACCTAAGCTAGCGCCCCAACAACTCAGTAGTCCTCGTCATCCTCATCATCCTCATCCGGATCCTGATCCTCACCACCCTCATCATAGTCATCATCATCATCATCATCATCATCAGGGACTACAGTCCCTTTGCCGTGAGGGCGAGAAGAGGAGGTACCCTGGTACCCATATCCAGAGGTGATATCTGAAAAAGTCTTCCAGTCCACCAAATTGTCATGTTCGGCATTCCATGCCCCAAAAGAAAGAGTGTGATCTGACTCTATGGACTGTTGCGCACCATGCTCATCATTGTACTCGCCCTCTCCTTCCTCATCATCCTCTTCACCATAATCCTTAATTTCCTTGAGGAGCTTCTCAATGCGCCGGTTGCTTTGGTAGGAGGCATGCTGTTGCTTACGGATGTCTACATTCATGCAACATAGGGTCCTCTCCCAGAAAGTGGCCTTCTTGACCTTTTCATGTACATAATCACCGGTCATGGAAGGCATAGGTGCATTGGAGGCATTCTTCCTCCGAGCTCTAGGAGGAGAGGGGGCCCACTCAGTCTCATCCATCTCCTCATCCTCATTGCCATAGTGACGCCTAGGAGGAGGCCCCGTGCGCCCCTTCTACTACAGTGAAACCAGAGTGTGCTTAGTGAGATTGGGAACCACGCCAAGTGGGGAATCATGCTCCTTGGAGTTGATGAGCCTCATACCAGTGGTGCATATGGAGGAGACTTCTTGTACAGAATTGCATGGAACATCTCCTCAAATATGAAGTCCATCACATCAATAGGATTAGCATCTGCCTCGGGGCCAGCATTGTAAATCTGGTGGGTATGATAGAGTAGGTTGACCATCCCACATCTAATATCATCATCATTCCCAGCACTTGGTGAGATGGTATGACGGAATATCCTCAACATCAGGTTGTAGAGGGGCTTGAGTCCCTTGGACCCCCTACAACGCCCTCGTTGCCATACAAAGGTGCAAGCTTCATCTTGTTCTCCCCAAGAGCCGATGAGTGCATGCGCAACCCAATAGGAGTGGATACGCCATGGAAGGTCTCGAAGATGACATTAGCAAAGTCATAGAAAGTAGCTGAGCAGCGGGTGGTTCCAGTCATCCAAGTCATGGTCCTTTCTTGATCAGATCCAAACACTACAGTGGCGTAGAACTGCTGCACAAGTGTGATGTTGTAGTATTGACGGAGATCCATCAAGTTGAATAGTCCGAACTTTTCACAAATCCACAGCGCATCATTGAAGTAGGGGCTGAGCCTCATCTTCTCAACACTCATGAACTTCTGGGGGCACATAGGTGATTTTGTGAGCACACCATACACATCTTTCATGAACACAGCCCGCTCATTCCTCCAAAAACGAGGATCATCGATGGTACGTGGCAAGTCATAGAAATCAGTCTTCCGCAGCTCACGGTACTCATTCTTTGACATGTGGGCCAAAGGCTGAAGATTGTCATATTTGGCCTTCTTGGCATGGTTCTCTTCCTTAGTCCTTTCATGTTCCCTCCTCATATATGCTGCATCACGGGCCTGCTGTCTCCGGTTGGAAGGGGCACAATAAACTGACCCTGGGACTCATCATAGCGAGGATTGGCCCTTCTTGACTTGACCTTGGTGCGAGGAGGACGACGAGAACCATCACCTATGAATAGCAGTGAGGGAGATAGCATGGAGATAAGCATATATGTCCCAAAGATGCAACACAAGAGCTTTGATGCATTACTAAACCTTTTTGAGTCACCCCACACCAGAGTCTCCGTAGCTCATACCGGAGTCTCCGTCTCAGACCGAAGTCTTCGGCTCAGACCGGAGTCTCTGGTCCTATGGACCGGAGTCTCCGTCCTAGACCGGAGTCTCCGGCCCTGAGGCTGGAATCTCCGGTCGGGAGGCTCGGGCATGAGCTGGGAGGCTGCTGGTGGGGGTGATTCTAATAGATCGGGCAATGCAACAAGGCTAAAGTACCAGAGTGCATGCATACAAGTGATTCCAATGGACAAAGCAACACCAATCCTTAAAAACACATCTAGAGATGAACCCTAGGAGAAAAAGAGGAGGAGAGCTACCAGATCTGTCCATGGGATCGATTCCACCAGTGGGAATGACCCAATATAGGAGAGGAGAAGGTTAGCCGGCGGCACGGCGGATCCCGAGGGCTTCTTGACCTCCGGGGAGGAGTTTTGGAGGAGGGGCGACGGGTTTGAGGGAGGGGAACGGGGTTGGATGAATGAAACTGCTGTTTCAGTTCACCCCGTCCTCTCCCTTTAAGTGGCAGAAACCGTCTAGACCGGAGACTCTGGTCTACACCGGAGACTCCGGTCCTCCTCGACCAAAAACTCCAGGTTTTGTGTTTGGGGACATATATGAGAGATAGAGTGTTTTAAGACAGGGTATAGGCTTGGGTTAAGATGTCACACTATGAAGAATCAATAAGAGCCATAGAAATCCACTAAAAATGTTCAAGAAAGCTCCAAATAGGCACAAACCAACAAATGACAAACACGAGTAAGCACCAACCTCTCGAATGTGAGAGGGCGGTGGCCTAGGCCACCATGTTTGAGTATACTCAGCTTGGCACCACGAAGATATATCTTGGGTCCATTACCGAAACTCATCATTTAAGCTCACATATCACAAAATGATATTAAGAGAAATTATTTTGATCGCTTTGGGCATAATGGGGGAGGGATAGTCCAATCAATTAGGACTGCACTCCCCCTATATCCATGCCTGCACCTAAACCAAATAAGGGTCAAGACATAGGTGAGTTGCAAGGTGATCAAGTCAACCTCCTCGAATCTATGATATTTAGTTCATTCCTCAAATAGCCAAACCTTGCTTCATTAAGTGGCTTCGTGAAGATGTCGGCAAGTTGGTCTTTGGTTGAAACATATGATAGCTCAATATCACCTCGAGAAACATGATCCCTAATGAAGTGATGACGAATCTCAATATGCTTTGTCCTTGTGTGATCCACCGGGTTGTAGGCAATTTTGATAGCACTTTCATTGTCACATAGAAGAGGTACTTTGTCAGAAAGGACACCGTATTCCTTTAAAGTTTTCCTCATTCATAGCAATTGAGTGCAAGCACTAGCAGCTGCCACATACTCGGCTTCGGCGGTGGAGAGAGATATACAATTTTGCTTCTTAGAAGACCAACATACCAAGGACCTACCAAGGAATTGGCAAGCCCCGAATGTTGATTTTCTATCATCCTTATCACCAGCCCAATCTGAATCTGTGTATCCACAAAGAGAAAATGTTGACCCTCGAGGATACCAAAGACCATAATGTGGGGTATGAACCAAATATCGAAAGATTCTCTTGACCGCCATCAAATGGATTTCTTTAGGTGCCGCTTGATATCTTGCACACACACCTACACTCAACACAATATCGGGTCTAGATGCACAAAGGTAAAGCAAAGAACCAATCATGGATTTTGTTCGAGATGAGTCTTTGTTGCCATGGGAGTAGGAGCTCCATTTAGATCTTGCATATTGAATCTCTTGAGGATATCTTGAGTATACTTGGCTTGGTTGAAGAATGTCCCTCCTCTAACTTGCTTGATCTCAAAACCAAGGAATCCCCTTAACTCCCCCATCATAGACATCCGGAACCTACTAGTCATAAGCTTCGAGAATTCATCATTAAAAGCTTTGTTATATGAGCCAAAGATAATATCATCAACATATATTTGGCATACAAAAAGCTCCCCATTGACCTTCTTAGTAAAAAGAGTGGGATCGATTTTCCCAACCTCAAACCCACGGTCAAACAAAAACTCTCTAAGGTGCTCATACCACATGCGTGGGGCTTGTTTGAGCCCATAGAGCGCCTTATCATGTTTGTAGACATGGTTTGAGAAGTTGGGATCCTCAAATCCTAGGGGTTTCTTTACATACACGAACTCATTTAATGGACCATTAAGAAATGCACTTTCTAAATCCATTTGTTGCAACTTAAAGTTATGATGTGCCGCATAAGCAAGAAGGATACAGATGGACTCAAGCCGAGCCACGAGTGCGTATGTCTCTCCATAATCAATGCCTTCAATTTGAGACAACCCTTGTGCAACCAATCTTGCCTTGTTCCTTACTATAATTCCATGCTCATCTTGCTTGTTCTTGAATATCCACTTGGTGCCTATAACATTGCGGCAATCCTTTGGCTTCTCAACTAACTTACATACTTTGTTTCTCTCAAATTTGTTGAGCTCTTTGTACATTGCTTCCAACCAATCCGAATCTTCAAGAGCTTCCCACACTTTCTTTGGTTCAATCATGGAGATGTGTGCTTGGTGTTCACTAAACCTCTTCAATTGTTCTCTTGTGGAAATGCCTCTCCTTAGGTCACCAACCACATTCTCTAGAGTGGTCTCTTAATTCCAACATCCTATCTATTCTAGCTTCGCGACGAGTGTGGATCTCCTTGTTGTTTCTTGGAGGAACCTCTTCATCATTTTGGTCCTCGTCTTGACCATCAACTTGACCTTGATCATCACCGGAATCATTCTCTTCATTAAGAGGCAAAGATTGACCTTGGTCGTGATCAGGCACACTTCTAGAATTGAGTTGAGCTTATATCAAGGCAGTTTGTATGGATCTTCCTTGTGTAATTGACTTGGAAGCACTTGACATTCTGGAGAATGAATCAGGCTCCTCCCCACTAGAGATGTCACCATGATCAACATGTTGAGGGTCCATAGTTTGTCTTTGGCTTGGGTCGTTGTCCTCCTTGATAGATGGATCATGTTGTTGTTGTGAAGATGAGGGCTCCACTTGAGTAGAGCATAGTTGATGTGGAAATCCCATCTATTGATACAACCATTGTACCTACAGCTACACACATACAAGGACCTATCACTCGATCTCGTGCCAAACAACTTAACTATCAGGTACTTTCGTTTCTTGGAACTATTTCTCACATACATGAGAATATGATGCTGCCTAAATCAGATGTATTTCTTACTCTTAGGAATGATGGACCAAGCATGGATGAGAGGGACAAGCATTGGAGCATGGTCATGCATGGAGATGGCAGCAAGCATGTGATGATTCAAGAGAAGGCCACGGATGAAGATTTCAGAACTTTGAGGCCGCCATAATGAAGAAATAAGGCTTGGACTAAATATTCCAGATTAATACTTCACAAATTCGTCCATAGCTTAATATGGTGCTGCGACACCTTTATTTTGGGCCAGGCCCATGTAATTTTCGCAGGATTTTAAATAGCCACTTTTTAGAGTCCGTATTTGAGGAGAGAAAGACTTCTAGGGTTGGATTAGGCCACCACTTCTATGGCTGGCCGATACCCCACCTTTTCCTCCTTAAATACTCCCCTTAGCCGTCACCTTAGACTCGGATTTTGTTTAGAAATTAAGTTAGCCATCATAGAAACTTCGCCAAGGCTAGAGCGTCGCAGAGGCCTCTTGTACTTTGCACCTATACAGGATCCCACCTTTTCAATAAAGCTTTCATCTTAATCCACAATATCTTGATTGCAATATTAGTTCTTACTTGTTCTCGATTTCAGGTAGGAATTAAGACCCTCGCTGGTCAGGCTGATCGTGTTTCCGCAGGATCAGTAACCTCCAGGAGATTAGCCTAGCGATTGCATTGGCGCTCGTGCCCGCATGTGTAGTCGGATCGTCAAGCCCGAACTCCACCAAATCGACCATTATCATCTCATCGAAAGATCGGACACCTTTTCCCTACCAAGTGGTATCAGATTCCAGGTTGCTCGGTGAGATTTTACTGTTTTCGTAGATTAGATCTGTTTTACCTATAACCCATGAAAAAGCCAAACACACAGTTAGAGTTTAGATCCATCCCATCACCAATCTACGCCTTGCATTATCTTTTTAGTTTTGCATTGTTGAATTTGTGTCTGCATCGTCGCGTCGAGTTGCTGGTCTTAGTGTCTCGTCCCTTAGAGTTTCGAGTTCTGATCATAGTAGTCACCGCCACACTCGCAGATCACCGCCACCATATTCCGCCGCCATACACCCGACCACCATAAACCCTAAAACTCCGCCACCGCCTTCCTACCGCGACACGGATCCGATCACCTTTCCTGTCGTGGCACGAGTCCGAGTTGAGTTATTGTTTCCTAGTTATTTAGTTTTACTCTCCTTCCTTGTTGTTTCCGTGTTGAGCTAAAGTCCATGTCGAGCGAAAAGTTCAGTCGTAAGTCCAAAAGGAGAGCAAAAAAAAAGTCTGGAACCTCCTCTGAAAAAAAATTCTGGCTATACTGATTTTCGGCTCCGGGGATCACTTTTCTCCATCGGCAGTTATAGCGATATTTTTTTGGGGCCTGCGCGCTTTCCGGAGCATAATACAAAAATTTCGACAATTTTTTTTGGGGGCTACCCTGTTTCTAGACCCCGTCAATCAGTTCTAGACACTCGCCATCATAGTGATTTTCGACATCTCGGTTCGCTTTTTAGAGTGCCATATATGTGTCGCGTCGTGACATCGTTGGTGATCTAGGATCACATCTCTAGTACGGTCTAGCCTAGGACCAGCACAGTACCGTCGTTGAGCATTGTTTCAATATTTGAATTGCTGTTCTGATAATTGCTAACCCCTTTGCTAAGCCTTCCAGAGCTCCACAGATTTCTCCACGTGCGGTGTCTCGACTCCTGGTAATCGCTCGGTTCCATCTCTGGACCCACTGCTCCTCACGGTTGCACATCACCTTTTCCTGTTGTTTGGTAAGAACTTGTAAGAGCTTCGTATATTGCTTGACGGACAACGCGTGCCTTCCACCATATTTCCGTAGTTATAAGCATATATACCTGTGCTTTTTAAAGGACTAACCATGGCAGATACTTCGCGTAACCCTGCCACAATGACGAACCAAGAACTACATGCCCACTTCTCCGAGCTATTTGTCGGTCGCGCTGAAGATGTGGATGCATGACTAGAGGAGTTTGACACCAAGCTCACCAACGCCATGGACAAGATCGATGGACTCGAGAAATCCTTCAACGACAAGCTTGACGCTCGGTTCAAGGAGGTTTTGGATAGATTGTCGGCACCCGCACCCGCACCATTGGCACCTCGGCATGGCGCACGGCACATCCCGATCACGGGTCGTACTGCTGGTTCAGCTGCCGTCGCACCTCAGGCGGCTACCGTTGCAGCTGAGGCACCTCAAGCTTCCACCGCGGCTGCTACTGCGACATTGGGGGCAGACGACGGGTACTACTACGACCTCGACGAAGACGATCTGTTTGACGAGGAGGTTGAACAACCTCCACACCCTGCTGGCCGACCCCGACATTACCACCGCAACGCTCGACCACCGGTACGTGATGATGATCATGTTGCAAAGCTTAAATTAAATATTCCATCTTTTGAGGGTAAATATAATCCTGATGCATATCTTACATGGGAGATGGAAGTAGACCAACGTTTTGCATGTTTAAAATATCCAGAGAATATGCGTGTTAGTGGTGCTACATGTGAATTTACTAAATTTGCTTTCCTTTGGTGGTCTGAGTATTGTCATTTAAATCCTACTACTATTCCTCGTACTTGGACTGCTTTAAAAACTACTATGCGTGTTCGTTTTGTGCCTCCCACTTATCAACGTGATTTACTAAAGAATCTGACACGTTTAGAACAAGGCAAAAATTCTATAGAAGAGTATTATCAGGAATTGCAAACGGGGATGGTTCGGTGTGGTCTTGTTGAAACTACTGAACAAATGCTTGCACGTTTCTTTGGTGGATTAAACAAGGACATTCAACACATATTAGACTATAAGGAATATAATTACATCACTCGTTTGTTTCATCTTACTTGCAAAGCTGAACGTGAAGTGCAGGATCGCCAAACACCATGGAGGAGGACTAATAATTCTGCAGGTCGCACATCCACTTGGACATCCCGACAATCAGCGCCTTCTTCTCGTGATTCTCCACCAGCTACTATCACATCCAAGGACAGCACAAGATTTCTGTCAGCTGCTCCTCCACCGTCATCCAATGCTCCTACTCGTAGTGCATCTTGTATGGCTTCCATGGTAAAACAAAGGATATGCAATGCCGCAAGTGCTAGGGTTTTGGTCATATTGAGAGACAGTGCACAACACAACGTGTTATGATGGTGCGTGATGATGGTCAATATGATTCAGCGAGTGACTTTGATGAAGATACATTAGCTCTTATTTCTGCTCGAGATGGAGACAATTGTGATTCTGATGAAGAGACAGAGGTAATGGGAGCTGAAACTGCTCAATACAAGAGCTTAGTTACACAACGTGTGTTGAGTGTGCAATTGAGCAAATCTGAGCATGATCAACGCCACAACCTGTTCCAAATACGTGGTGTTGTCAAGGAAAGATCTATAAGGATCATCATTGATAGAGGGAGTTGTAATAATCTGGCTAGTGTTGACATGATAGAGAAGCTTGCACTTCCAACAAGACAACGCACACATTCATATTATATCCAATGGTTTGAGAGTTCTCTCAAGATCAAGGTAACAAGAACGGTACGCGTGTATTTTACTATTGGTACATATTCTGATTTTGTTGATTGTGATGTTGTACCTATGCAAGCTTGTTCTTTGTTACTTGGTAGACCATGGCAATTTGATAGAGAATCTGTTCATAATGGCAAAACTAATCACTATTCTCTTATGCATGATGGAAAGAAAATTGGTCTCAAACCTATGACTCCCAAACAAATTTAAAAGATGATCTTGCTAGAGCCAGTAGAGCTAAAACTGAGGAGAAAAATAAAAGTGAGAATCGGATTGTTGCTGTAGATTTTGTACCACCAAAGACCACTAAATCTAATTCTAAACATGCTACTGAAATACGTTTGAAGAGTCCATGTATGCTTGCAAATAAAATTGATTTTGCTAAACTAGATGTACATAATACTCAATGTTATGCAATTATCTGCAAAGAGATTTTGTTTTCATTTGAGGATCTGCCTCCTTCTTCGCCACCCGCTATTGCTAACCTTTTGCAGGAATATGAGGACGTTTTTCCCGCTGAGATGCCACCAGGACTACCTCCTATTAGAGGAATTGAGCACCAAATTGATCTAATTCCTGGTGCTACGTTGCCCAACCGCTATATATAGAACCAATCCAGAGGAGACAAAGGAGATACAACGCCAAATTCAAGAACTACTCGACAGAGATCATATTCGTGAGTCCCTTAGCCCCTGTGTTGTTCCTATTATTTTGGTACCTAAGAAAGATGGTTCTTCGCGCATGTGTACTGTTTATAGAGCTATCAATAATATTACTATTCGATATCGACATCCTATTCCACGTTTGGATGACATGCTTGATGAATTGAGTGGCTCTACCATGTTTTCGAAAGTTGATTTGCGTATTGGTTACCACCAGATTCGTATGAAATTGGGAGATGAATGGAAAAAAAACATTTAAAACTAAGTTCGGTTTATATGAGTGGTTAGTGATGCCGTTTGGTTTAACTAATGCACCCAACACTTTCATGAGATTAATGAACGAAGTTTTACGTGCTTTCATTGGACGTTTTGTGGTAGTCTACTTTGATGATATTCTGATTTATAGCAAATCTTTAGAGGGTCATTTGGACCATTTACGTGTTGTTTTTAATGATTTACGTGATGCACGTTTGTTTGGTAATCTTGAGAACTGCACCTTTTGCACCAATCGAGTTGCGTTTCTTGGCTATGTTGTTACATCACAGGGTATTGAAGTGGATCCAGCCAAGATTTAAGCTATTGAGAATTAGCCGTAGCCCAAGACGGTCACACAAGTGAGGAGTTTTCTTGGCCTCGCTGGTTTTTATAGGCGCTTTGTCAAAGACTTTGGATCCATTGTCGCGCCGCTGAATGAACTTACCAAGAAGGATGTGCCCTTTGTTTGGGACGATGCACAACAACAGGCCTTCGTGATATTGAAAGATAAGCTAACACATGCTCCCTTACTCCAACTTCCTGATTTTAATAAGACTTTTGAGCTTGAATGTGATGCTAGTGGAATTGGTTTGGGAGGTGCGTTATTACAAGAGGGAAAACCTGTTGCATATTTTAGTGAGAAATTGAGTGGGGCTAGTCTGAACTATTCTACTTATGATAAAGAATTATATGCGTTGGTTCGGACACTAGAAACTTGGCAACATTATCTATGGCCTAAAGAATTTGTTATACATTCTGATCATGAATCTTTGAAGCATATTCGTAGTCAAGCTAAGTTGAATCGTCGTCATGCAAAGTGGGTTGAATTTATTGAGTCTTTTCCTTATGTTATCAAACACAAAAAGGGTAAAGATAATATTATTGCTGATGCTTTGTCGCGCCGTTATACTTTGTTATCTCAACTTGACTTCAAAATATTTGGATTGGAAACTATTAAGGAACAATATGTGCATGATGCTGAATTTCAAGATGTGTTGCAGAATTGTAGAGATGGTAGAACATGGAACAAGTTCGTCTTCAATGATGGATTTGTGTTCCGTGCTAACAAACTATGCATTCCAGATAGTTCTGTTCATCTTTTGTTGTTACAGGAGGCGCATGGAGGAGGATTGATGGGACACTTTGGTGTCAAGAAAATGGAGGATGTTCTTGCTGCACACTTCTTTTGGCCACGTATGCATCGAGATGTTGAGAGATTTGTGGCACGCTGCACTACTTGTCAAAAAGCTAAGTCTCGCCTTAATCCACATGGTTTATATATGCCTCTTCCTGTTCCTATTGTTCCTTGGGAGGATATTTCTATGGACTTTGTTTTGGGATTGCCACGTACACAGAAGGGGAGGGATAGTATTTTTGTTGTTGTGGATGAGTTTTCTAAGATGGCACACTTTATTCCTTATCATAAAACGAATTGTGCTGCGCATATTGCTGATTTGTTCTTTCGTGAAATTGTTCGTTTACATGGTGTGCCAAATACTATTGTTTTTGATCGTGATAATTTCTTAGCCACTTTTGGAGATGTTTATGGGCTAAGTTGGGGACTAAATTGTTGTTTAGTACTACATGTCATCCCCAAACTGTTGGACAAACTGAAGTAGTAAATAGAACTTTGTCTACTATGTTGCGGGCTGTTTTAAAGAAGAATTTAAAATTGTGGGAAGAGTGTTTGCCTCATATAGAATTTGCTTATAATCGTTCGCTGCATTCTACCACAAAGATGTGCCCGTTTGAGATCGTGTATGGTTTTGTTCCTCGTGCACCTATTGATTTATTGCCTTTACCTTCTTCGTTGCAAAATAATTTGGATGCTACTCAACGCGCTGAAATGATATTAAACTTGCATAAGACTACTAAAGATAACATAGAACACATGAATGCTAAGTATAAACTTGCTGGGGATAAAGGGAGAAAGCATGTTGTTTTTGATGTTGGAGATCTTGTTTGGTTACATTTGCGTAAAAATCGTTTTCCTGATTTACACAAGTCTAATTTAATGCCACGTGCTGCTGGTCCTTTTAAGGTGTTAGAGAAAATAAACGATAATGCATATAAACTTGAGTTGCCTGCAGACTTTGGTACGGTTATTCCTACGTTTAACATTACAGATTTGAAGCCTTACTTTGGTGAGTAAGATGAGATTGCGTCGAGGACGACTTCAATTCAAGAAGGGGAGCATGATGTGGACATCCCATCTATTGATACAACCGTTGTACCTACAGCTACACACATACAAGGACCTATCGCTCGATCTCGTGCCAAACAACTTAACTATCAGGTACTTTCGTTTCTTGGAACTATTCCTCACATACATGAGAATATGATGCTGCCTAAATCAGATGTATTTCTTACTCTTAGGAATGATGGACCAAGCATGGATGAGAGGGACAAGCATTGGAGCATGGTCATGCATGGAGATGGCAGCAAGCATGTGATGATTCAAGAGAAGGCCACAGATGAAGATTTCAGAACTTTGAGACCACCATAATGAAGAAAGAAGGCTTGGACGAAATATTCAAGATTAATACTTCACAAATTCGTCCATAGCTTAATATGGTGCTGCGACACCTTTATTTTGGGCCAGGTCCATGTAATTTTCGCAGGATTTTAAATAGCCACTTTTTAGAGTCCGAATTTGAGGAGAAAAGGACTTCTAGGGTTAGATTCGGCCACCACTTCTATGGCTGGCCGAAACCCCACCTTTTCCTCCTTAAATACTCCCCTTAGCCGTCACCTTAGACTCGGATTTTGTTTAGACATTAAGTTAGCCATCATAGCAACTTCGCCAAGGCTTGAGCGTCGCAAAGAGGCCTCTTGTACTTCGCACCTATACAGGATCCCACCTTTTCAATAAAGCTTTCATATTAATCCGTAATATCTTGATTGTAATATTAGTTCTTACTTGTTCTCGATTTCAGGTAGGAATTAAGACCCTCGCTGGTCAGGCTAATCGTGTTTCGCAGGATCAGTAACCTCCAGGAGATTGGCCTAGCGATTGTATTGGCGCTCGTGCCCGCACGTGTAGTCGGATCGTCAAGCCCGAACTCCACCAAATCGACCATTATCATCTCATCGAAAGATCGGACACCTTTGCCCTACCAAGTGGTATCTGATTCCAGGTTGCTCGATGAGATTTTACTGTTTTCGTAGATTAGATCTGTTTTACCTATAACCCACGATATGTTGGGCTTGTTACCGGTAAGTATTTCATATGGAGGTAGAGCCGGTTTGATGCATGGCACGCGGTGGAGATGGCTTCGGCCCAAAAGTTGTATGGAGATTTAAACTCCGCCAACATGGTCCTTGCCATCTCAATAAGAGTCGGGTTCTTCCTCTTGGCTACACCATTTTGTTGAGGGGTATATGCAGCGGAATATTTGTGTTTTATCCCCTCATCACTAAGAAAATCATTCAAGGTATAGTTCTTGAATTCGGTGCCATTGTCACTTCTTATTGTCAACACGGGGACATTGTATTGACGTTGAACCAAGTTGATGAAGTCGATGAAAGTCTTTTGGGTCTCACTTTTCAACTTGAAGAAATATACCCATGAGTATCTTGAAAAGTCATCAACAATCACCAAACAATATTTCTTCCCACCAAGACTTGCATGAGATGGAGGACCAAAGAGATCCACATGAAGGAGCTCCAAGATCCTCGTTGACTTGATGCGGTTCTTTGGCTTGTGGGGAGCATCATGCATCTTTCCTTGAACACAAGCCCTACAAACACGATCTTTGGCAAAGGAAACATTTTCTTTTAGTCCAACAATATGGACCTCCTTGTGGAGACTTTGCAAAGTTCTCATATTGACATGGTGTAACATCCCAATTTCAACAACCCTGAATTGTTGTCCAAAAGGCAAAAATTAGGGGGAACAAAAACTTTTTCTTGTTACATGTGCAATGTTTGTTTACTTGCAAGCCTTAACAACTGAGTTATCAATTCAGCTGCACCTGGAAATAGTTCTTGCTCACAGAAGTTTATCAGTAGCAACAGTTTGTAGTAGCAACAGCAAAGCAACAGCAAAACAGGAGCAATAGCAGAGTAACGATTAAGGATTCGAAAAGGTAGACATAGGGATGGATGGACGGGCGTTGCATGGACGAGTCTAAACATGTAACTTCAAGATCTAAGGCATTGTAGATAAATAATAACAAGAATCCAAGTACTAAACAATCCTAGGCATGTGCTCCAAATATAGTCATACGTGCTCGCAATGAGAACTTGCACAACATCTTCTATCCAGCCAGCCCGTGGCAACGGGGCCTCTAGGGAACTACTGGCAATTAAGGTGCACCTTTTAATAAAGCACCGGAGCAAAGAATTAACACTCTGTAAACACATGTGATCCTCACACCACAGCCATCCCCTCCAGTTGTCCCAATTATTGTCACTTTGGGGCCTTTGGATCCAGACAATGATATGTGTACACAACTTGCAGATAAGATCACAAACAATACTATCATAATGATTCAATAATAAGTTCAGATATGAGATCATGGAACTCGGGCCCTAGTGACAAGCATTAAGCACAACAAGTTGCAACAAAGTCAAATAGCACTAATAGAGATACTAGGCACTATGCCCTAACAATCTTATTCAATTACATGATAGAACTCATCCAATCGCTACCATTCCCAAGCCTACAGCAGGGGATTACTCACTCATGGATGAGGGAAACATCGATGGTTGATGGAGAGGCATTGGTGATGATCCTATCCAAATTCCCCGTCCCGGCAGGGTGCCAGAATGGAGTTTCTGGATCCGAATCTTGGTTTCTGATGATGGCGGCGGAGCGAAACTCTTTCTGGAAAAACATCGAACCCCCCTCGGTTTTTAGGTCAAGGGGCAACTTATAGGCGCAGAGGGAGCACGAGGGGGTGCCTGGGGTGGCCGCACCCCCTAGGCGTGGGGCAGGGCCCACCCACGCCTGGCAGGGGTGTGGGCCCCCATGCCTCCACTCTGTCCTCCTTTCTGGCTCCGTGGATCTTCTGGTGAAATATAATTTTTGGCATATTTTCTGGGATTTTTCCTGATAGTTGATTTTCTGCATAAAAACTAGACACCAAGGTAATTTTGCTAAAAACAGCGTCAGTCCGTGTTAGTTGTATCCAAATCACACAAGTTTAGAGTGTTGGGAATATGCCCTAGAGGCAATCATGTATGATGATATTTCCCATTGTATTCGTAAAGATATTAAGTAGTCCTTTTATAAACATCTGATGTGTATCATTGAATATGTGATTCGGTTGTGGAACTATGCATTCAAGTTGTTTGTACTTAATATCCTTGGTCATTGAGGTTGTGTTGGACACACAACTTAGACCAATGTGAAAGTTGGCTTGATGACTCGGTTCCACTTGTCATGGGCATGGAGATGCTATTCCAACTTACACAGATTTGGCTGAAGAGTTTAGCGAGTCGGATTGACCCATATTGAGGTACAACGAACAAGTTGTCATTTGTATATCTCAATCAATGTAATCCTTAGACCAGAGGTTATTGCATAATCTGAGTTGAGGATCACCGACTTAGGTTCTGTCAAACATTGATCCGTAACTGGGCAGTTATAAAGGTAGAGTTCGGGTCGACTGAGAATCAAGCTGCGTGATGTGAATAACCAAGATGGGATTTTTCCCCTCCACTTGGAGAGATATTCTCTGGGCCCTCTCGTGAGATATGATTCGAGATGCTTGGCCATGCACGACTCAGTTAAGTGTTAACCGAGGCGATCGACTAAGAGTTAGTCGGGTGAATCACTTATCTCGGATCAAGAAGAGAGTCGGACTATTTAAGGAATGACATATATTCGCCTATAGTCTAACAAGGTATATCTTGAGGCAAAAGGGACTCGGACGCAAGTCACATTGGAAAGGAAATTCGTCATGACTCTTTGGTACTTGGGAGTCGGCACGTTCTGCTAGGAGTCGCTGCCGACTGATCGATTGTGAGTCGGACTCCAATCGTGTCCGAGTAGCCATGAGCTTGCCGGGTCACACACTTAAGAGTGGGAGCAAGTTCAGGTTGGATCTGAACTGAAAATCTAGTTCGGTTGGACCCAAGCCTGATTTGGACTAAGTCAGTGAGTCGGACTCACAGGGACTAATATTATATGGACTTTAGTGAATGAGCCGCGCGAGCAGAGCCCACGTTCATTCCCTATATATAGTGGAGCACCGTAACCCAGAAAGGTTAATCGTTGATCGGTTAGGTTATTCCATGTGTTGGAAACCCTAGCTCCACAACAATCCTGTCGTCGTACCGAACCTAGCAGTTCGCCGTCAGTGCTCCTCCTTGCACGTGTGGATACCAGCAGAGGTGTTGTACGATCAGCACCAGGACGATCGGATCGCAAAGGACCGCACTGCATCAACTGACGCGCTTCATCAGTAATCTGCAACTGCGCGTCTAGTGGTAAACCTCGTGGCCTTCTACCTCAGCTGGATCTTGGGATCACCACGTTAGAGGAAATTTTTTGTTTTATCTCCGTGTGGCCCAACATAGAGGATAAACAATAGAAAATGTGTTCGGAAAGTGGATACGTTTTGGACGTATCATTGATGTCCAAGGGATTGGAAATCTCTTTGTCCTGGGCGATAGCAGTGTTGATGAAGTTGCCGGTAAGAACCATGCACTCTTTTGGTGGAGGAGCGCTTTCACCCAAGTTGGCTAGGACAATGGGAGCTACATTTCTGACAAAGAAATTGAGGGCATGAGTACAATAAATCGGTTTAAAGTACCTGACTTACAAAATAGGAAGATGGAGGAAGCTTGCCAAAGATGTTGTTCTTGGCTTGCTGGAGAACCTCTGCTAAGGAGTCCCGATCCTTTAGGAGAGTCTTGTATGCCTCAAGGTTGTGAGTATTCTGCTCATCGACAGCCTTCTTCTACTCCTTGAAGATCGTGATCTCTTCCTTAAGGCAGTTCATGTCCGTTTTGGTAGATTCCTGCACGGCCTCCAGCGCCTCTTCATGCATATTCAGGGTACCAGCCCTCTCCTGTTTCAAGATCTTGTTTTCATTGTTGAGCTCCTGGATATGCTTGGATTTCTTGATAATATCCTTATCCTTGGCAATAGCTTCTGCAGGTCGGAAAAATAACAAAGCATAATAAGTAGTCAGAAGATGAAGTCACAAGACCAAGTGAAGAAGGAAACTGAAAACAAAATAGACTCTTGTTGTTGGTGATCTATTCCTTCGGGTAGGCGGTTTTACCCTTTTAAGCTTCAAGCTCCTTGAGCATCTTGGCAAACTTCTCATTAGCGGAGACTCTTTGGGCATTCTCATTTTGCAAAAATAAAAATACTCAGTCTACTTGGAGCATCTAGACGAAATTATTTGGTTCTGCCTAGAAGCTCAGGGGCTACAGTACGAGGTTTTTAAAACTCAAAGCTATGCTTAGTATTTCTTTAAGAATCCATTCAGAACTATTTTTGTTTTAACTAGAAGCTTGGGGGCTATAGTATCAAAATTTATAAACACTGTGTATGTTACTCTAAAAGTATCTACTCGGAATTGTTCATTCAAACCACATACTTGGGGGCTACAGCACAAAGTTTCTTACTTTGTCACTCTTAAAGCACTCAGACCAAAAGACCTATGGTTTTCTGTCTAAGTCCTCGGGGGCTACAGTGGGATATTATATATGAAATGCAAAAGCATAAAAAACTTACATAGGCAATAATCTTGAGGTTACTAGAGGCCTATGAGTATAGTTTGCCAAAGGCAACTATGTTTAGCGAGAGGATTTCTGCCTACTTGAGTAGCTCCTCAAGGCCGCATGTTTGAGAAGTCGGCGCTGCACCAGGATCAAAGGCAGAGGCCCTTGGAACAATTGTCGGGCTTATAAGATTAGGGGCCTCCGCCTGGCTCTTGGTTACCGCAGGTCCGCATCCCACCACCAAATCCTTTCCTCTTTCGGTGGCATCCTTAGACGGAGCTTCAGCCACTTGGGAGGAGGTGCTCTCCTGGGTTGCCCGATCATCGGGATCGACGACCATCTTGGCAACATCTGGGACCTCCTAAGGAGTGATGTACCCTCCATGACGAAGGGTTCATATGCCACCATGGTTGGAGATCCGATGAGAACGGCAGAGGATTGGACAGTAAGAGTGGGATGAACGATGGCATGAGAACCTTGGACAAACATATCACGAATGTTTTTAGAAGCCCCAGTAGTCTTGGAGGTCTTCTTCAAACTCAAACTGAGTTTTTCCTGAAATGTACAAAGTGACAAAATCATAAGTACATGAAGAAGCAAAGCGAGCGATAATGTTGGAGGAAAATAGATTTACACAACAATTGGCACCTTGGTCAAGGGGATGCCAACTAACTTTCTTTTCTCCGCCACCAGGGAGGCGGTGGATGTCTTGGATACTCCACTCTCTGTCTTCCTATTCTTGGCTCCACCGGCAGCGTCAGAGGTGGAGCTCTTACGCTTTCGTGCCAGCGGGACATCATCGTCGGACATGACAGTGACTTCCTTCATCTTAGGGTCGTATACTTGGGGAGCCATGTTAGCTTCATCCAAGTCCCCCGGCTGTTAAGTGATCAAAAGTGTTACACGGGTTGATGTGTTAAAGGTGGAAGAACCGGAGTATATGTCAAAGAAATATAAAGAAGTGAAAGTTACCTTTGGGAACTTGTTGTCCTCAAACATTTCATAGGTAATGGAGAAGCCACGCTTTCGATCCTTCACCTTGACAATGTCCTTGAGGCGGAGCTTGATGGAGTCACTGGAAAAGTTATCCTCGGATATCCGGAGAGTATGTTTTCTCTCGTTCGTATAGTGACACGCCAGCTTCTCGTGGTGCTGCAGAGGCTGGATCCGTCTTATGAACCAGCACATGGCTAGGTCCAAGCCGGTCAGACCCATGTCAACGAGGCACTCGATCCACCTTACGGCGTGAGAGGCTTCGTTGTCGGAAGGAATGAGGTCTTGGGACCTCCATGTGGTGGCTTTGGCGGTGGCCCCATCAATGAAGTCCGGGTATGTGCCTTCTCGGCCAGCTAGAGGAATATGTGGGCCATAGAAGTAGCTAGGTTGCCAGTTCTTGCAGGACTTGCTAGAGGAATATGTGGGCCATAGAAGTAGCTAGGTTTCCAGTTCTTGCAGGACTAGTGTCCCACAATGTCGGGGAACCGCCAGCCAGTCCGGATCTTGAAGCTGATTGTTCCGCAGTTCCTGAGCTCCTCCTTGCTCACTCCTGCTTCCCTCTTAATGGTGAAGAAGTAAATGAACAGATGTAACCTAGTCCTAATCCCTAAGTATCCCTCACACAAAGCTACATAGTTGCTATTCTGCTATCATGTAGTACCAGTTTAAACTCTTCATACTAGTTTGATTATAATTATGTTGTTGCCATCTAGTTATTTAAAAGCTGCAACACTGACTATTTTTTTCTTTGCATAGAGCTCAAAAAGGGCACACTAAACATGTTGGTTTACATAACCTCTTCTATAGGTTCACAAGAGATGCCACCGTTTCCTTATCTGGTGCTGGTGCATCCTAAGAAACAACATAACTATCCTCTACTATGTAGTTCATTTGTGTTTTGTGTTCCTGCTCTGCAAGTTCTGGTATGATGCCATTATAATTTCTATATGGTTCATTCTTAGGTACAACAGTAACTGCATGCCATTGTGTAGCTCACTGCAAATTCTTAGTCAACCAACGTCTCTTGCTTTCCAGGATATACAAATGCTTCCATATAAATTTGTTGAAATGACCTGGCTAGTTTATATTTGCTGAAATTCTAGGAAATACTTTGTTTGATTTCTCATTTCATTGTAGGCATACTTATCTAATGCTTGCTTGTCTTGTTCTACAGGTTCACAAGTGACGCCATTATATTCTGTATCTAGTTCGTCCTAAGCAACGACATAATTATCCTCTACTATATAGTTCATTTGTGGTTTGCATTCATGATATACAAGTTCTCGCATTATAATTTATGTCTCATTTATTCTTAGGTACGACAGTAACTGCATGCCATGTCTGATTTATTATTCTATATATATTTGTTGAAATGACTTGGTTAGTTTCAATTTGCCGAAATTCTAAGCCATACACATTATTGTTGGAATTATGCCCTAGAGGCAATAATAAAGATGTTATTATTATAATTCTTGTTCATGATAATGTTTATATTCCATGCTAGAATTGTATTAAGCGGAAACTTTAATACTTGTGTGGTTTGTGAACAACACCGTGTCCCTAGTATGCCTCTATGGACTAGCTCATTGATTAATGATGGTTAAGGTTTCCTAACCATGGACATGAGTTGTCAATTAATAATAAGATCATATCATTGGGAGAATGATATGGTGGACAGACCCAAACTAAGCTAAGCAATTAGATCGTGTCATCGTGTTCGTCTTTGCGAAGCTTTTCTTATGTCAAATATTGTATTCCTTAGACCATGAGATAATACAACTCCCTGGTATCGGAAGAAAGCTTTGAGGTCATCAAACGTCATCCTATGAGAGGTGATCATAAAGGTGTCTCTTAGGTGATCGGAAAGTATCTGTTGGGTTGTATGTATCGAGATGGGATTTGTCCCTCCCAAGTCGGAGAGATATACTTCGGGCCCACTCGGTAATCGATATCAACACCGCTTGCAAGCATGTGGTTAAGGAGTTAATCACAAAGTGATATTGGATTACGGAACGAGTAAAGTACTTGCTGTGAACGAGATTGAACTAGGTATGACGGTACCGACGATCAAATCTCGGGCAAGTAAAATATCGCGAGACGAAGGGAATATATATATGGGATTGATTGAATCCTGGCATCGTGGTTCATCCGATATGATCATCGATGAATGTGTGGGAGTCAATATGGGTTTCCAGACCCCGCTGTTGATTATTGATAGAAGATCATGTCTGCATATTCTCGAACCCGCAGGGTCACACACTTAACGTGTCTCGACGCAAGGATAGATTGGATAATTGGTTTATGAGTTTTTGTTCGGAGTCTCCGATGGGATCCGGGACATCACGAGAGGTTCCGGAGTGGTCCGGAGAATAAGATTCATATAAGGGAGTGCAGTTTTTGGAGTTCGGAATTGTTCCGGGTTAATCGGTATTGTACCGGAAGCTTCTAGAACCTTCCGGAAGGGGACCAACGTGGCCCCACCTTCCGGGAGGGGGCATGGGCCTATGAGGGAGTGCCCTGGCCGCATTGGGCCAGGGGCACAAGGCCCCATAGGGCCCAGCCAGCCAAGAGAGGTTTAAACTCTAGATAGAGCTTCTAGAAGGGGGGGTTTCCTTGCCCCCCACTCTTCCTCCTTGAGGCCGCCGGCCTTGGCTTGGGGGAGGGGCTAGGGCTGCGCCCACCACTCTATATATAGAGGGCTGGGGGCGCACCAACCCCCTACACCTTCCCCTCCAACCCTAGCCGCCCTGCTGCCCTCCTCTCTTCCTCCCGACTGCTTGTAGGCGAAGCCCTGCTGCAGAAATTCTCCACCAATTGCACCGCGCCGTCGCGTTGTAGATCCAACCCATCTCTCCACCATACTTGCTGGACCAAGGAAGGAGGAGACATCGAGGTGCTGCACGTGTGCATCTCACAGAGGCACCGCCACTTGTGGTGCTAGATCGGATCGGATCGCGAGGAGGAGAAGCGAGTACGACTACATCACCCACGTTCCGACGAACGTTCCGCTGTGCGAATCTTTAAGGGTATGAAGATCTAATCCAATCTCTCTTGTTTTTTGCATCTCCTAGATTAGATCTTGGCTTTCTCTCTGTTCGCATCCGTAGAAAATTTTGATTTACTATGCCGCGAAACCCTTCAGTGGTATCAGAGCTAGATCTATGCGTAGATGTGCTTCACGAGTAGAACGCAACATGGTTGTTGTGGGCGTTGATGTTTTTTGTTGCAAGCCTCTTGTTTGTGTTCTTCTTATGACGCGGGATAGTGAGATTGAAGCGGTCCAGGCCAACCTTACGCGACGTCGTCATGACCGCCCGCACTTGACGTGTGGCTTGTTCCACACATGCGGCTGGTGGATGTCAGTTTCTCTCACTATAGTTGTCATGGGATTAACACCGGAGTTTGGCAACCATAATATCACCGTTGTGGCTTTCCGTAGGTAAGAATCGTTCTTAGCATCTACTCCCATAAGCCATGTAAAACATGCAACAACAAAGTAGAGGCGTCTAACTTGTTTTTGCAGGGAGTGTTTTCTGTGATATGGTATGGCCCAAGATGTGATGTGTATATTGTATGCGATGATCATGTTTTGTAATGTTTCACGACTTGCATGTCGATGAGTACACAACCGGTAGGAGCCATATGGTTGTCTTTATAATTGTGTATGACCTGCGAGTCAACTTCTTATACGCCATGTAATAGTTTCACTTTATCGCTAAGTAGTTAGCAATAGTTGTAGTTGCTATTCGTGGTGGAGGCAATCATGGTGGAGTGATGGAGATCATGCCGGCACACACAAGATGGAGATCATTGCGCGAAGATTGGCTATACCATGTCACATAAAGTTATATGCATGTGATATTTATCCTTTTATGTATCTTATCATGCTTAGATCGCGACGGTAGCATTATAAGATGATTCCTCACTTAAAGATCAAGATAAAACTGTGTTCTCCCCAAGTATGCACCGCTATGAAGTTAAATGTGTCCAAGCATCACGTGATGATCGGGTGCTATAGACTCTACGCTCACATACAACAGGTGCAAGCCAGTTTTGCACACGCGGAAATACTTGGGTCTAACTTGACGAGCCTAGCATGTACAGACATGGCCTCGGAACACATGAACCGGAAGGTTAAGCATGAGTCATATGAATGATATGATCGACACTTCGTTGTCCACCATTGAAACCACATCTCTTCTCGTGAAGATCGGATTAGGTGTGGTGAATTTGGATCGTGTTCACTAAACAACTTGAGGGATGTTGAATTTAGTGGGAGTTCATCTAGTAATTTGATTAAGTTGAACTATTTATCATGAACATAGTCTAAATTGTACTTGCAAATACTGTAGATCACATGGCCAAGTCCAAGTTCAACTTCAACGTTTTTGCTAAGATAGAAAAGCTTAGAAACAATGGGCCTAACTTCACCAAATGGTTCCGCATTCTAAGAATCATTCTCGCTGGCGAACAAAAGGACTATGTCCTTGAGAAAGCGCTAGGTGACGCCCCTGCTATAGATGCGCTGGCTGATGAAAAAGCTGTTTATCAGTCGCGCAAGGATGATTATGATTTGATTAAGATCGCCATGTTGTATGCTATGGAATCGGATCTTCAAAATTGTTTTGAGGAGTTCGCCGGGCCCTTTGAGATTCTCGAGGAGCTGAAAAACATGTTTGGACTCAAGCCCGTTAAGAGATATGAGATCTCTAAGAAATTCTTTAACTACCAGATGGAGGAAGGGAGTTCCGTTAGTGAGCACGCCATTAAGATGACGGGCTACACTCAACGCCTTGAGCAACTGGACTACAAGATTCCAGAGGAGCTCAAGATTGACACTCCTAGCTACAAAAGTTTTGTAGTTGATCACAATCAGATTGGTTCCACTGATATGATCACTGAGCTCTTTGCTAAGATGAAAGTAGCGGAGGTGAACATCAAAAAGAATAATCATGTGTTGATGGTCAACAATCCCCCCACCTTCAAGAAAGGTAAGAGTGCAAGGAAGCCCTTCAAGAAAGGCGGCGGCAACCGCGTTGCCCCTGCTGAGAAGAAGCTCAAGTCTGGTCCTAAACCGGACACTGAGTGCTTCTATTGCAAGGACAAGGGTCCTTTGGCGCATCGTATGCAAGTACTTAGCGGACAAGAAGGCTGGCACCATCAAAGGTATATTTGATATACATGTTATTGATGTTTTCCTTACTAGCCCTCGTTGTAGTGCCTGGGTATTTGATACTGGTTCAGTTGCTAATATTTGTAACTCGAAACAGGAGCTACGGAATAGACGGCGGCTTGTGAGGGATGAGGTGACGATCTTGGCGTTAGCACGGATCAAGAGTTGATGTGATGGCCGTAGGCACGCTCTCCTTAGTTTTACCTTCGGGATTAGTTTTAAACCTTAATAAGTGTTATTATGTGCCTGCGTTGAGCATGAACATTATTTCTGGATCTTGTTTATTGCAAGACGGTTATTCATTTAAATCGGAGAATAATGGTTGTTCTATTTATATGAGTAACATCTTTTATGGTCATGCACCTATTGTGAATGGTTTATTTCTTCTAAATCTCGAAAGGGATGAAACACACATCCATAACATTGAGGCTAAGAGATGCAAAGTAGATAGTGATAATACTACTTATTTGTGGCACGCTGCTCTAGGTCATATTGGTGTAAAGCGCATGAAGAAACTCCATTCTGATGGACTTTTGGAGTCTCTTGATTTTGAATCATTTGACACATGCGAACCATGCCTCATGGGCAAGATGATCAAAACCCCGTTCTCCGGTATGATGGAGCAAGCAACGGACTTGATGGAAATCATACATACCGATGTATGCGGACCGATGAGTGTTTCGACACGCGGTGGATATCGCTATTTTCTCACTTTTACCGATGACTTAAGTAGATATGGGTATATCTATTTAATGAAACATAAATCTGAAACGTTTGAAAAGTTCAAAGAATTTCAGAATGAAGTGGAGAACCATCGTAACAGAAAGATTAAGTTTCTACGATACGATCGTGGAGGTGAATATTTGAGTTATGATTTTCTCACGCATCTTAAAGCAAGTGGAATCGTTTCACAACTCACGCCACCCGGAACACCACAAGCAATGGTGTGTTCTGAACGCCGGAATCGAACCCTATTAGATATGGTCCGATCAATGATGTCTCTTACTGATTTGCCGTTATCATTTTGGGGTTATGCATTAGAAACCGCTGCATTCACTTTAAATAGGGCTCCATCTAAATCCGTTGAGACGACACCGTATGAATTGTGGTTTGGTGCTAAACCTAAGTTGTCGTTTCTTAAAGTTTGGGAATGCGAAGCTTACGTCAAGAAGTTGATGCCGGACAAGCTCGAACCCAAAGCGGAGAAATGCGTCTTCATACGATACCCTAAGAAAACTATTGGGTATACCTTCTATCACGTAACCAAGGCAAGTGTTTGTCGAAGACGGTTCCTTTCTTGAGAAGGAGTTTCTCACAAACTAAGGGAGTGGGACCTCCCACTCACTTCTTTTGAGAGAAACTCCTTCTCAAGAAAGGAACCGTTCTTTGAAGACAGTGAACCTACGAACTATGAGGAAGCGATGATGAGCCCAGACTCTGAGAAATGGCTAGAAGCCATGAAATCCGAATTGGGATCCATGAGCGAAAACCAAGTATGGACTTTGGTGGACCCTCCTAGCGACCGAAAGGCCGTTGAGTGCAAATGGATCTTCAAGAAGAAAACGGACGCGGATGGTAATGTTACCGTCTATAAAGCACGGCTTGTTGCGAAAGATTTTCGACAAGTTCAAGGTGTTGACTATGATGAGACTTTCTCTCCCGTAGCGATGTTTAAGTCCATTCGGATTTTATTAGCAATTGCTGCGTTTCATGATTATGAAATATGGCAGATGGATGTCAAGACTGCTTTCCTCAATGGCAACATTGATGAAGAGTTGTATATGATGCAACCCGAAGGTTTTGTCGATCCTAAGGATGCTGATAAAGTATGCAAACTTTAGCGTTCCATTTATGGACTGAAGCAAGCATCTCGGAGTTGGAACCTTCGTTTTGATCAAGTGATCAAGAGCTTTGGATTTGTTCCAAATTGCTATGAAGCTTGTATCTACAAGAAAGTGAGTGGGAGCTCGGTGACGTTTCTGGTACTATATGTGGATGACATATTGATTATCGGAAATGACATCAACATGCTTAACGATGTGAAGAGTTATTTGAACAAGTGTTTTTCAATAAAATACCTAGGTGAAGCTGCTTATATATTGGGCATCAAGATCTATAGAGATAGACAAAGACGCCGGATAGCTTTAAGCCAGAGTACATACCTAGACAAAGTTCTGAAAAGGTTCAGAATGGATAAGGCAAAGAAAGGTTCGGTGCCTATGTTGTCAGGTAAGATATTGAGCAAGGCTCAGTGTCCAGCTACGGTAAATGATAGGGAAGCTATGAGCAAAGTGCCTTATGCCTCGGCCATAGGTTCCATCATGTATGCCATGCTATGTACTAGACCGGATGTGTCCAATGCTCTTAGTTTGACGAGCAGATATCAAAGTGATCCAGGAGTGGAACACTGGACAGCCGTGAAGAACATCCTAAAGTACCTAAATAGGACTAAAGAAATGTTCTTAGTCTATGGGGGTGATGAACAGCTTGTCGTAAAAGGTTACGTCGATGCTAGTTTTGACACCGACAAGGATGATTCTAAATCTCGCATGTGATACATGTATATTTTGAATGGAGGAGCTGAGTCGGAGAAGCTGCAAGCAAAGTGTGATCATGGGATCTACAAGAGAAGCGGAATACATGGCTGCCGCGAAGGCCAAGTGAAGGAGTTTGGATCAGGAACTTTATCACTAAGCTTGGCGTGGTTCCAAGTGCATTGGACCCACTGGAGATATTGTGTGACAACACTGGCGCCATAGCACTCGCTAAGAAACCAAGATATCATCCAAAGACCAAGCATATCAACCGCAAGTTTCATATAATCCGAGATTATATAGCAGATGGAGATCTGAAGATTAGCAAAGTACATACAGATCTAAATGTCGCAGATCCGTTGACTAAACCTCTTCCGCGTGCAAAACATGATCAGCACCTCAGTGCCATGGGTGTGAGATTGTTGCCAAATGTAAACTAGATTATTGACTCTAGTGCAAGTGGGAGACTGTTGGAATTATGCCCTAGAGGCAATAATAAAGATGTTATTATTATAATTCTTGTTCATGATAATGTTTATATTCCATGCTAGAATTGTATTAAGCGGAAACTTTAATACTTGTGTGGTTTGTGAACAACACCGTGTCCCTAGTATGCCTCTATGGACTAGCTCATTGATTAATGATGGTTAAGGTTTCCTAACCATGGACATGAGTTGTCAATTAATAATGAGATCATATCATTGGGAGAATGATATGGTGGACGTACCAAACTAAGCGAAGCAATTAGATCGTGTCATCGTGTTCGCTTTCATGAAGCTTTTCTTATGTGAAATATTGTATTCCTTAGACCATGAGATAATACAACTCCCGGTATCGGAAGAAAGCTTTGAGGTCATCAAACGTCATCCTATGAGAGGGTGATCATAAAGGTGTCTCTCGTGTGATCGGAAAGTATCCATTGGTTGTATGTATCGAGATGGGATTTGTCCCTCCCAAGTCGGAGAGATATACTTCGGGCCCACTCGGTAATCGATATCAACACTGCTTGCAAGCATGTGGTTAAGGAGTTAAACACAAAGTGATATCGGATTAAAGAACGAGTAAAGTACTTGCTGTGAACGAGATTGAACTAGGTACGACGGTACCGACGATCAAATCTCGGGCAAGTAAAATATCGCGAGACGAAGGGAATATATATATGGGATTGATTGAATCCTGGCATCGTGGTTCATCCGATATGATCATCGATGAATGTGTGGGAGTCAATATGGGTTTCGCACTGCTGTTGATTATTGATAGAAGATCATGTCTGCATATTCGAACCCGCAGGTCACACACTTAACGTGTCTCGACGCTAGGATAGATTGGATACTTGGTTTATGAGTTTTTGTTCGAGTCTCGGATGGGATCTGGGACATCACGAGGTTCCGGAGTGCCGAGAATAAGATTCATATAAGGCAGGTTTTGGAGTTCGAATTGTTCCGGTTAATCGGTATTGTCTAAGCTTCTAGAACCTTCCGGAAGGGGACCAACGTGGCCCCACCTTCCGGGAGGGGGCATGGGCCTATGAGGGAGTGCCCTGGCTGCATTGGGCCAGGGGCACAAGGCCCCATAGGGCCCAGCCGGCCAAGAGAGGTTTAAACTCTAGATAGAGCTTCTAGAAGGGGGGGTTTCCTTGTCCCCCACTCTTCCTCCTTGGGGCCGTCGGCCTTGGCTTGGGGGAGGGGCTAGGGCTGCGCCCACCCCTCTATATATAGAGGGCTGGGGGCGCACCAACCCCCTACACCTTCCCCTCCAACCCTAGCCGCCCTGCTGCCCTCCTCTCTCCCTCCCGACTGCTTGTAGGCGAAGCCCTGCTGCAGAAATTCTCCACCAATTGCACCGCGCCGTCGCGTTGTAGATCCAACCCATCTCTCCACCATACTTGCTGGACCAAGGAAGGAGGATACGTCGAGGTGCTGCACGTGTGCATCTCACGGAGGCACCACCACTTGTGGTGCTAGATCGGATCGGATCGCGAGGAGGAGAAGCGAGTACGACTACATCACCCACGTTCCGATGAACGTTCCGCTGTGCGAATCTTCAAGGGTATGAAGATCTAATCCAATCTCTCTCGTTGTTTGTATCTCCTAGATTAGATCTTGGTTTTCCCTCTGTTCGCATCCGTAGAAAATGTTGATTTACTATGCCACGAAACCCTTCAATTATTATATTGCTTGTTTCACGGTAGGCATATTTGTTTAATGCCTGCTTGTCATGTTTGTTTGACGTGATGATCAATATATTTGAACTATTGGCCAGTAGTAAACTCCAGATCATAGCTCATGTCGTATCAGTTAAATGAGTAGTTTGCCTTGTTTGATGTATTAACTTGTTATTACTTAGTTTCAGACTGCAATTATTGCTATCGCCACTAAAGAGGGGGTTGCAAGATCATGTCTCGAGGTTTTTTTCCAATGTAGATGTCACACTCACAAGGGACATGCAGGTGATAGATGGAGAAAGCAAATTGAGGGCTGCTATAAACTCGATTTTCAACTGAAATGCTGAATTTTCTTTCCCTTTAGTTGATAATATGTAATAATTCTAAGTAGTTTACAGTTGATGTAATATCTAGATAAATCGTATAGGCCATGAAGGCATTTAGTTGACGCTGTCTATACATAGCGGTAGGTGGTACAATACCTGCGCTAGCCAGGTCGATTAGGGTACAGTATCGGGCTTTGTTATTAGTCCGCATCGTATTGGCCCGACAATGAATAGTAAAAGATGCTTGCCAGTTATACACCTTTTATGATATCGCAATGGGCTCCAGAAAGGCTGAAACTATAAAAGACCATAACAGTAACAGGATGAAACAGTAGCAGGTCAAAATAGTAATAGGTCGTATACAGTAATAGGCTAAAACAGTAACAACCAAGAACCGCTAAAAGGCCCAAACAGTAATGGGCCAGATTCCTTATGGGCTAAACAGTAACATGCCAAAGCATTAACATGCCAGAACAATAAAAGATCCAGAACCTTAAAAGGCGAAAACCGGGCTAGAACAGTATCAGGTCAGGGCAGTAAAAAAGGCCAAGACTGTAGTATGCCAAAACAGTAATAGACTGGAATCGTACCAGGCCAGAACAATAATAAGACGAAAAACTTACCTGGCCAGAACGCTAATAGGTCAGAACCTGAGCAAGCCATTAGTGGGCCAGAACAATAACGAGCCTTCTCAAAGAAGGGCAGTTAGTGGGCAGCCTATGACGGGTTGTAAGAACAGTTACATGCCAATAGAAGGCCTTAACAATACCGGACCGATATTGCGCAGGCCGCTAATGTGCCGTACAATATTGTGCCAAGGCGGACGTTTTGTAGATCCAAACAGTAACGGGATGAAAGTTTACGGGACGCATCAGGCTGCACTAATGGGCCCATTTCAAACAGTACAGGACAAAACAATAACGGGCCATGTTATTATTAGGCTCTCTTAATGGGTCGGCCCACTTAACAATTAGCAGGCCTTGGCTAGGCCTGGCTTCTACCACGGTTTCCATGACATTTAGTGACGATAACTAGTCATTAACGATGTTCGCCATGTGGCGGTTTGCATGACATCAGCAGTCAACGCGGCTAGCGAACCGATCTACGACGAAACAAGTTTCCGTGGCTGAAGGGTATGATCCTCTATGGTCGGAAAAAAAGTTGTAGATTCTTTTGTGTCGGGGCTTTTACCATGAAGGGAATCCGTCATAGAAGGATTTTCAACCATGAAAAAGCCTTCAACCACGAAAATCATCTGTTGTAAAAGGCGATTTTTTGTAGGTGACTAAGAGTAATTGGGAAAATAACTAGTTGTATCATGTCCAATTTCCCTATCCATCAGCATGTTTGAAGGTGAACCTAGAGATTGCAAGTTATTTGCTGATGATTATTATGATGAAACACTTGGTTGCATGCTATTTAAATTTCTAACATCGTGTGTTTCATATGGATTAATGGAATTCATCATGTTGTCCATCGGCATATGAATTTCTAGGGTTGCCGATGCATGTGAATTCGAATTTACATGTCGCAAGTAACTAAGATAAGTTGAAGTATGTAGATTATTTTGCATCGGCTTTTGCACATAGTAATAACTAGGGCTAGCAGACACATTATACATATAAAAAGATCTAGCAACATTAACATGAGAGTAATATGCATCTACATAGGAAGACTGAGGATTCATGATACCATCATAGATTGTAGCCTATGGATGACGCACTCTTCATACAAAGAACGGCATGGAGACCATTCAAACCTTTGTCCCTAGTGGAGTCGCCAAAAAGTATGTTCGCACACAAACACGTCATCGTGTACCCTCGGTGCCGAGGGAGGCTTGCTGAAAGAGCGGAACGTCAAGCCACCCTAGCCACCCTGCAGCAGATAGCCCAACTTGCCCACAACAACCAAGGCCACGGAAATCAGGACAACCATGGATCTAAGCTCAAGAATTTCTAGAACACCAACCCACCTGTTTTCACTAAGTCGGAAGAGCCCCTAGATGCCGATGATTGGCTGCAAACCATGGAAAATAACCTAGAAGTCGCTGGAGTGGAAGCCAACGAGAAAGTTTTGTTTGCCACCCATTATCTAGCCGGAGATGCCAGGGCATGGTGGAATAGTGTTCGTGCAATGACCGGAGGCCAGATGATGACCTGGGAGGGATTCAAGGTCAAGTTTAGCACAACTCATGTGCCACCGGGTTTGATCAAGAGAATGAGAGACGAGTTCAGAGAGCTGAAGCAAGGAAGGATGACTGCAGTGGAATACCGTGACAAATTTTTGTCATTAGCTAGGTATGCCCCGGACGAGATAGACACCGAAGCCAAGAAGAAAGAAAGATTCCTGAATGGTCTGCATGACGAGATGCAGACAGTGTTAATCAATATTCCCTTTGCGGATATTAAAGCCCTTGTCGACTCCGCTATCCAGATGGAAGGAAAGATCAACCAAGCCTGAATGCTGGCCAAGTAATTGGTACCATCTTTAACTCGGACGATGGCATATGTATCTTGCTGGCGTATCTCTGGCAACCATTACATTTTTCTACCAATTCTTTCGCCTCTTTCAACACCGTCGGCCAATAAAATCCATGCTTGAATGCTTTGGCCACTAAAGCTCTGGACAAGGCGTGATGCCTGCATTCTCCCTGATGTATATCTAGGAGTATTTCCTGGCCTTCTGCCGAGTCAACACATCTTTGCAGCATGCTTGTGATGTTTCTTTTATACAACTTATTGTTTATGATTGTATAAGCTTTTGCTCTTCTTACTGTTTACCTAGCCAGTACCTCATTACTCGGCAAGATTGCGTCCTTAAGGAAGGAAAATATGGGTTGCGCCCATGCCGGCATGATCTTCTCTGAGATAATTTTACTATCTATTTGTTGGAATTATGCCCTAGAGGCAATAATAAAGATGTTATTATTATAATTCGTGTTCATGATATAGTTTATATTCCATGCTAGAATTGTATTAAGCGGAAACTTTAATACTTGTGTGGTTTGTGAACAACACCGTGTCCCTAGTACACCTCTATGGACTAGCTCATTGATTAATGATGGTTAAGGTTTCCTAAGCATGGACATGAGTTGTCGATTAATAATGAGATCATGTCATTGGGAGAATGATATGATGGACAGACCCAAACTAAGCGAAGCAATTAGATCGTGTCATCGTGTTCATCTTTGCGAAGCTTTTCTTATGTCAAATATTGTATTCCTTAGACCATGAGATAATACAACTCCCTGGTATCGGAAGAAAGCTTTGAGGTCATCAAACATCATCCTATGAGAGGGTGATCATAAAGGTGTCTCTCAGGTGATCGGAAAGTACCTGTTGGGTTGTATGTATCGAGATGGGATTTGTCCCTCCCAAGTCGGAGAGATATACTTCGGGCCCACTCGGTAATCGATATCAACACCGCTTGCAAGCATGTGGTTAAGGAGTTAATCACAAAGTGATATTGGATTACGGAACGAGTAAAGTACTTGCTCTGAACGAGATTGAACTAGGTATGACGGTACCGACGATCGAATCTCGGGCAAGTAAAATATCGCGAGACGAAGGGAATATATATGGGATTGATTGAATCCTGGCATCGTGGTTCATCCGATATGATCATCGATGAATGTGTGGGAGTCAATATGGGTTTCCAGACCCCGCTATTGATTATTGATATAAGATCATGTCTGCATATTCTCGAACCCGAAGGGTCACACACTTAACGTGTCTCGATGCTAGGATAGATTGGATAATTGGTTTATGAGTTTTTGTTCAGAGTCTCGGATGGGATCTGGGACATCACGAGAGGTTCCGGAATGGTCCGGAGAATAAGATTCATATAAGGAAATGCAGTTTTTGGAGTTCGGAATTGTTCCGGATTAATCGGTATTGTATCGGAAGCTTCTTGAACCTTCCAGAGTGGGACCAACGTGGCCCCACTTGTCGGGAGGGGGCGTGGGCCTACGAGGGAGTGCCCTGGTCGTATTGGGCCAGGGGCACAAGGCCCCGTAGGCCCATCCGGCCAAAACCCTAGGGAAACCTTCTAGAAGGAGGGGGAAAATTTGCCCCCCACTCCAACCCTTGGGGCCGCCGCCCTAGGGCTTGGAGGAGGGGCCAAGGGGGCCGGCCAGCCCTCTATATATAGAGGGCTAGGGCGCACCACCCCACACACCTCCTCCTCAACCCTAGCCGCCCTGCTGCCCTCCTCTCTCTCTCCCTCCCGACTGCGTGTAGGCGAAGCCCTGCTGCAGAAACTCTCCACCAATTGCACCGCGCCGTCGCGTTGTAGATCCAATCCGTCTCTCCACCATACTTGCTGGACCAAGGAAGGAGGAGACGTCGAGGTGCTGCACGTGTGCATCTCACGGAGGCATCGCCACTTGTGGTGCTAGATCGGATCGGATCGCGAGGAGGAGAAGCGACTACATCACCCACGCTCCGACGAACGTTCACTGCTGCGAATCTTCAAGGGTATGAAGATCTAATCCAATCTCTCGTTGTTTGTATCTCCTAGATTAGATCTTGGCTTCCTCTGTTCGCATCCGTAGAATTTTTTGATTTACTATGCCGAAACCCTTCAAAGGGTATCGAGCTGTGTCTATGTGTAGATGTGTTTCACGAGTAGAACGCAACATGGTTGTTGCGGGCGTTGATGTTTTCTATTGCAAGCCTCTTGTTTGTGTTCTTCTTATGACGCGGGATAGTGAGATTGAAGCGGTTCAGGCCAACCTTACGCTGACGCCGTTTCATGAGACCGCTCGCACTTGACGTGTGTCTTGTTCCACACATGCGGCTGGTGGATGCCAGTTTCTCTCACTATAGTTGTCATGGGATTTACACCGGAGTTTGGCAACCATAATATCACCGTTGTGGCTTTCCGTAGGTAAGAATCGTTCTTAGCATGCTACTCCCATAAGCCACGTAAAACATGCAACAACAAAGTAGAGGCGTCTAACTTGTTTTTGCAGGGAGTGTTTTCTGTGATATGGTATGGCCCAAGATGTGATGTGTATAATGTATGCGATGATCATGTTTTGTAATGTTTCACGACTTGCATGTCGATGAGTACACAACCGGCAGGAGCCATATGGTTGTCTTTATAATTGTGTATGACCTGTGTGTCAACTTCTTATACGCCATGTAATAGTTTCACTTTATCGCTAAGTAGTTAGCAATAGTTGTAGTTGCTATTCGTGGTGGAGGCAATCATGGTGGAGTGATGGAGATCATGCCGGCACGCACAAGATGGAGATCATTGCACGAAGATTGGCTATACCATGTCACATATAGTTATATGCATGTGATGTTTATCCTTTTATATATCTTATTATGCTTAGATCGTGACGGTAGCATTATAAGATGATTCCTCACTTAAAGATCAAGATAAAACTGTGTTCTCCCCAAGTATGCACTGCTATGAAAGTTCGTCGTGTCCAAGCATCACGTGATGATCGGGTGCTATAGACTCTACGTTCACATACAACGGGTGCAAGCCAGTTTTGCACACGCGGAAATACTTGGGTCTAACTTGACGAGCCTAGCATGTACAGACATGACCTCGGAACACATGAACCGAAAGGTTAAGCATGAGTCATATGAATGATATGATCGACACTTCGTTGTCCACCATTGAAACCACATCTCTTCTCGTGAAGATCGGATTAGGTGTGGTGAATTTGGATCGTGTTCACTAAACAACTTGAGGGATGTTGAATTTAGTGGGAGTTCATCTAGTAATTTGATTAAAAGTTGAACTAGTTATCATGAACATAGTCTAATTTGTACTTGCAAATATTGTAGATCAAATGGCTAAGTCCAACTTCAACTTCAACGTTTTTGCTGAGAAGGAAAAGCTTAAAAACAATGGGTCTAACTTCACTAACTGGTTCCGCAATCTGAGAATCATTCTCTCTGGCGGTCAAAAGGACTATGTCCTTGAGAATGCGTTAGGTGACGCCTCGCTCTGCATCGGCCGATGAGAAAGCTGTCTATCACCGTGCAAAGATGATTATGGTGTGATTAAGAGCACCGTTGTTTGCTATGGAATCGGACCTTCAAAATCGTTTTGAAGACTATCCGGCCCTTTGAGATTCTCGAGGAGCTGAAAACCATGTTTCAGACTCAGGCCCGCTCGAGAGATATGAGATCTCCGAGAAGTTCTTTAAGCGCAAGATGGAGGAAGGGAGTTCCGTTAGTGAGCACGCCATTAAGATGTCGCTACACTCAACGCCTTTGAGCAACTGGATCGCAAGATTCCAGAGGAGCTCAAGATTGACAGGGTTCTGCAATCACTCCCTCCCAGCTACAAAAGTTTTGTAGTGACTCACAATCATATTGGTTCCACTGATACGATCACCGAGCTCTTCGCAAAGCTGAAGGCTGCGGAGGTGGACATCAAAAAGGATAATCATGTGTTGATGGTCAACAAGCCCCCCACCTTCAAGAAAGGTAAGGGTGCAAAGAAGCCCTTCAAGAAAGGCGGCGGCAAGCGCGTTGCCCCTGCTGAGAAGAAGCTCAAGTCTGGACCCAAGCCGGACACTGAGTGCTTCTATTGCAAGGACAAGGGTCACTGGAAGCATAATCGTCAAAGTACTTAGCGGACAAGAAGGCTGGCACCATCAAAGGTATATTTGATATACATGGTATTGATGTTTTCCTTACTAGCCCTCGTTGTAGTGCCTGGGTATTTGATACTGGTTCAGTTGCTAATATTTGTAACTTGAAAAAGGAGCTACGGAATAGACGGCGGCTTGCGAGGGATGAGGTGACGATGCACGTTGGCAACGGATCAAGAGTTGATGTGATGGCCGTCGGCACGCTCTCCTTAGTTTTACCTTCGGGATTAGTTTTAAACCTTAATAAGTGTTATTATGTGCCTGCGTTGAGCATGAACATTATTTCTAGATCGTGTTTATTGCAAGACGGTTATTCATTTAAATCGGAGAATAATGGTTGTTCTATTTATATGAGTAACATCTTTTATGGTCATGCACCTATTGTGAATGGTTTATTTCTTCTAAATCTCGAAAGGGATGAAACACACATCCATAACATTGAGGCTAAGAGATGCAAAGTAGATAGTGATAATACTACTTATTTGTGGCACTGTCTTCTAGGTCATATTGGTGTAAAGCGCATGAAGAAACTCCATTCTGATGGACTTTTGGAGTCTCTTGATTTTGAATCATTTGACACATGCGAACCATGCCTCATGGGCAAGATGATCAAAACCCCGTTCTCTGGTATGATGGAGCGAGCAACGGACTTGATGGAAATCATACATACCGATGTATGCGGACCGATGAGTGTTTCGACGCGCGTTGGATATCGCTATTTTCTCACTTTACCGATGACTTAAGTAGATATGGGTATATCTATTTAATGAAGCATAAATCTGAAACATTTGAAAAGTTCAAAGAATTTCAGAATGAAGTGGAGAACCATCATAACAGAAAGATTAAGTTTCTACGATCCGATCATGGAGGTGAATATTTGAGTTACGATTTTCTCACGCATCTTAAAGCAAGCGGAATCGTTTCGCAACTCACGCCACCCGGAACACCACAGCGCAATGGTGTGTCTAAACGCCGGAATCGAACCTTATTAGATATGGTCCGATCAATGATGTCTCTTACTGATTTGCCGTTTTCATTTTAGGGTTATGCATTAGAAACCGCTGCATTCACTTTAAATAGGGCACCATCTAAATCCGTTGAGACGACACCGTATGAACTATGGTTTGGTGCTAAACCTAAGTTGTCGTTTCTTGAAGTTTGGGGATGCGAAGCTTACGTCAAGAAGTTGATGCCGGACAAGCTCGAACCCAAAGCGGAGAAATGCGTCTTCATAGGATACCCTAAGGAAACTATTGGGTATACCTTCTATCACAGAACTGAAGGCAAAGTGTTTGTCGCAAAGAACGGTTACTTTCTTGAGAAGGAGTTTCTCTGAAAAGAAGTGAGTGGGAGGAAAGTAGAGCTAGACGAGGTTGTTGAACCTTCTCTTGAGTTGGAGAGTAGCGCAGCACCTGAAATTGTTCCGGTCACCGCACCAACAATAGAGGAAGCTAATGACAAGGATCATGAAGCTTCGGACGATGCTGCTACTGAACGTCGCAAGTCGACAAGGTCGTGTGCCCCTCCTGAGTGGTACGGCAACCCTGTCTTGACTGTCTTGTTGGTAGAAGACAGTGAACCTACGAACTATGAGGAAGCGATGATGAGCCCAGACTCTGAGAAATGGCTAGAAGCCATGAAATCCGAATTGGGATCCATGAGCGAAAACCAAGTATGGACTTTGGTGGACCCTCCTAGCGACCGAAAGGCCATTGAGTGCAAATGGATCTTCAAGAAGAAACGGACGCAGATGGTAATGTTACCGTCTATAAAGCACAACTTGTCGCGAAAGGGTTTCGACAAGTTCAAGGTGTTGACTACGATGAGACTTTCTCTCCCGTAGCGATGTTTAAGTCCATTCGGATTTTATTAGCAATTGCTGCGTTTCATGATTATGAAATATGGCAGATGGATGTCAAGACTGCGTTCCTCAATGGCAACATTGATGAAGAGTTGTATATGATGCAACCCGAAGGTTTTGTCGATCCTAAGGATGCTGATAAAGTGTGCAAACTTCAGCCTTCCATTTATGGACTGAAGCAAGCATCTCGGAGTTGGAACCTTCGTTTTGATCAAGTGATCAAGAGCTTTGGATTTGTTCCAAATTGCTACGAAGCTTGTATCTACAAGAAAGTGAGTGGGAGCTCGGTGACATTTCTGGTACTATATGTGGATGACATATTGATTATTGGAAATGACATAAACATGCTTAACGATGTGAAGAGTTATTTGAACAAGTGTTTTTCGATGAAAGACCTAGGTGAAGCTGCTTATATATTGGGCATCAAAATCTATAGAGATAGACAAAGACGCCTGATAGCTTTAAGCGAGTACATACCTAGACAAAGTTCAAAAGGTTCGTAATGGATAAGGCAAAGAAAGGTTCAGTGCCTATGTTGTCGTAAGATATTGAGCAAGGCTCGGTCCACCACGATAAATGATAGGGAAGCTATGAGCAAAGTGCCTTATGCCTCGCCATAGGTTCTATCATGTATGCCATGTCGGTACTAGACCGGATGTGTCCAATGCTCTTAGTTTGACGAGCAGATATCAAAGTGATCCAGATCGAACACTGGATCGCCGTGAAGAACATCCTAAAGTACCTAAATAGGACTAAAGAAATGTTCTTAGTCTATGGGGTGATGAACACTGTCAGAAATGTTACGTCGACGCTAGTTTCGACAATCGACAAGGATGATTCTAAATCTCGCATGGGATACGCTTATATGTTGAATGGAGGAGCTGTGAGTCGAGAAGCTGCAAGCAAAGCGTGATCGCGGGATCTACAAGAGAAGCGGAATACATGGCTGCCGCAGGTTGCCAAGTGAAGGAGTTTGGATCAGGAACTTCATCACTGAGCTTGGCGTGGTTCCAAGTGCATTGGACCACTGGAGATAATGTGTGACAACACTGGTGCCATAGCACTCGCTAAGGAACCAAGATATCATCCAAAGACCAAGCATATCAACCGCAAGTTTCATATAATCCGAGATTATATAGCAGATGGAGATCTGAAGATTAGCAAAGTACATACAGATCTGAATGTCACAGATCCATTGACTAAACCTCTTCCACGCAAAACATGATCAAGACCTTAGTGCCATGGGTGTGAGATTGTTGCCAAATGTAAACTAGATTATTGACTCTAGTGCAAGTGGGAGACTGTTGGAATTATGCCCTAGAGGCAATAATAAAGATGTTATTATTATAATTCTTGTTCATGATATAGTTTATATTCCATGCTAGAATTGTATTAAGCGGAAACTTTAATACTTGTGAGGTTTGTGAACAACACCGTGTCCCTAGTACGTCTCTATGGACTAGCTCATTGATTAATGATGGTTAAGGTTTCCTAACCATGGACATGAGTTGTCGATTAATAATGAGATCATGTCATTGGGAGAATGATATGATGGATGTAATTCCAAACTAAGCGAAGCAATTAGATCGTGTCATCGTGTTCATCTTTGCGAAGCTTTTCTTATGTGAAATATTGTATTCCTTAGACCATGAGATAATACAACTCCCTGGTATCAGAAGAAAGCTTTGAGGTCATCAAACGTCATCCTATGAGAGGGTGATCATAAAGGTGTCTCTCAGGTGATCGGAAAGTACCTGTAGGGTTGTATGTATCGAGATGGGATTTATCCCTCCCAAGTCGGAGAGATATACTTTGGGCCCACTCGGTAATCAATATCAACACCGCTTGCAAGCATGTGGTTAAGGAGTTAATCACAAAGTGATATTGGATTATGGAACGAGTAAAGTACTTGTTGTGAACGAGATTGAACTAGGTATGACGGTACCGACGATCGAATCTCGGGCAAGTAAAATATCGCGAGACGAAGGGAATATATATATATGGGATTGATTGAATCCTGGCATCGTGGTTCATCCGATATGATCATCGATGAATGTGTGGGAGTCAATATGGGTTTCCAGACCCCGCTATAGATTATTGATATAAGATCATGTCTGCATATTCTCGAACCCGAAGGGTCACACACTTAACGTGTCTCGACGCTAGGATAGATTGGATAATTGGTTTATGAGTTTTTGTTCGGAGTCTCGGATGGGATCCGGGACATCACGAGAGGTTCCGGAATAGTCCGGAGAATAAGATTCATATAAGGCAATGCAGTTTTTGGAGTTCGGAATTGTTCCGGATTAATCGGTATTGTACCGGAAGCTTCTAGAACCTTCCAGAGTGGGACCAACGTGGCCCCACTTGTCGGGAGGGGGCGTGGGCCTACGAGGGAGTGCCCTGGTCGCATTGGTACAGGGGCACAAGGCCCTGTAGGCCCATCCGGCCAAAACCCTAGGGAAACCCTAGGTAAACCTTCTAGAAGGAGGGGGGAAAACTTGCCCCCCACTCCAACCCTTGGGGCCGCCGCCCTAGGGCTTGGAGGAGGGGCCAAGGGGTCCGGCCAGCTCTCTATATATAGAGGGCTGGGGCGCACCACCCCCACACACCTCCTCCTCAACCCTAGCCGCCCTGCTGCCCTCCTCTCTCTCTCCCTCCCGACTGCGTGTAGGCGAAGCCCTGCTGCAGAAACTCTCCACCAATTGCACCGCGCCGTCGCGTTGTAGATCCAATCCGTCTCTCCACCATACTTGCTGGAAAGGAAGGAGGAGACGTCGAGGTGCTGCACGTGTGCATCTCACGGAGGCATCGCCACTTGTGGTGCTAGATCGGATCGGATCGCGAGGAGGAGAAGCGAGTATGACTACATCACCCACGTTCCGATGAACGCTCATCTTGAATCTTCAAGGGTATGAAGATCTAATCCAATCTCTCTCGTTGTTTGCATCTCCTAGATTAGATCTTGGCTTCCCTCTGTTCGCATCCGTAGAAATTTTTTGATTTACTATGCCGCGAAACCCTTCACTATTTCCATGTTTTCTGCCGACATAACAGCTTCGGATTTCTCTATATTCACTCGTGCGATGGCCGGGTTCACTTTCAGAAATTCTAGGTTGCATTCTTTGTCAATTTCCATTGGCATACTTCCTTCTCTTGATTCTGCCGAGATATGAATGGACTTGGACTCTGGTGATGGTGTTATCGATGGTTTTCTCAGGTGCTCTAAGGCGATACCCGGGGGAATTGATTGCCTAGTTGATCCAAGTTTTGACAGCGTGTCTGCAGCGTCATTTTCTGCCCGAGGTATATGATGAAACTCACATCCATCGATGTATCCACTGATTTTTTGCACATGGAATCTATATAGGGCCATATTCGCATCTAATGAGTCCCAATTGCCTGATACTTGCTGCACTACTAGATCTAAATCCCCGTAGCATAGGATCCGACGTATACCAATCTCTTTTGCCACCTTTAACCCATGGACGAGTGCTTCATACTCGGCTACATTGTTTGACGCGGCGAAATGTATTTGTAGCACATATTTCAGCTGATCTATTTTCGGCGAAGTTAACACTATTCCTGCTCCCAAGCCATTTCTCAGCTTGGATCCGTCAAAATGCATTGTCCAATAATTCGGATCTGGTAATGGTGGCTCATATTGTACCTCGGCCCAATCCACAAAGAAGTCGGCCACCGCCTGAGATTTGATTGCATCTCGCCTATCGAATTGCGGAGCATAAGGTGATAACTCGATTGCCCATTTTGCTATTCGGCCACTTGCATCTTTGTTGCTCAATATCTCGGCTATGGGCGCTTCACAAATCACTTTTATTGGATGTTCTTCGAAGTAATGTTTAAGTTTTTTCGCCGACATGTATACTCCATAAGCCATCTTTTGGTAGTGCGGGTAGTTCTGTTTTGAGGCTGATAGTACTTCGCTTAGGTAATATACCGGCCTTTGTATTGACTTGTCACCTTCATTTCGTTCCACGACAACCACCACACTTACCACTCTGTTAGTGGCAGCTACATAAAGTAACATAGGTTCTTTTGATAATGGAGAGGCCAAGATTGGTGCTATAACCAACATCTTTTTTAATTCGTGAAACGCATTATCTGCTTGCGGTGTCCAAATAAACTTATCATATTTTTTCATCAATTGATATAGAGGTAATGCCTTTTCCCCCAGCCGACATACAAATCGACTCAGCAAGGCCAGGCAGCCGGTGAATTTTTGTACATCATTTAGACACCTCGGTAATTCCATTTTCTCCACTGCTCGGATTTTAGTTGGATTTGCCTCTATACCTCGGCTGGATACAAGGAAACCGAGTAATTTTCCAGCCGGCACACCGAAGGTGCATTTTTTCGGGTTAAGCTTCATTCGGAACCTTCTCAAGTTTGTGAATGTCTGCCGAATATCATCCAGGAGCGTTTTTCTCTCTTTGGTTTTTATAACCACGTCGTCTACATATACTTGTACATTTTTTCCTATCTGGTCATGTAGACACTTTTGCATGCATCTCTGGTATGTTGCTCCTGCATTACGCAGGCCGAATGGTATGGTGTGATAGCAATAAGCCTCGTACGGGGTAATAAACGCAGTATTTATTTGATCGGCCGGATTTAATGGTATCTGGTGGAAACCAGAATACGCGTCTACAAATGACAACAGCTCACAACCAGCGGTCGAATCAATGACTTGGTCTATCCTAGGTAAAGGAAAAGGATCTTTGGGACAAGCCTTATTTAAGTTCGTGTAATCGATACACATTCGCCATACGACGGCTACATTTGGGTCATCCTTTTTCTTTTCTACTAACACCGGATTTGATAACCAATCCATATGAAGCACTTCCATGATGAACCCGGCCGCAAGGAGCCGAGCTATATCATCTCCTATTATTTTTCTCCTGTCTTCGATGAAGCGGCGAAGAGGTTGCTTCACCGGCCTTGCTCCTGGCCTTACATGCAAAGAGTGCTCAGCCAACTCCCTCGGCACACCTTGCAGGTCTTGAGTTGACCAGACAAAGATATCTCGATTCTCACGGAGGAAGTTGGTGAGCTCGCCTTCCTATTTGGCATCTAGGCTGGCACCAATCATGATGGTGCGCTCTAGGAACTGCTCATCTATCTGGACCTTTTTTGTCTCCTTAGTCGGCTGGAAAGAAACACTTCCATGTGGGTTGGATAATGCTGGCATATTCAGCTGTGCTGACTGAGCAAGAGCCGCTACCTCCTCAATCCTTCTTTTTTCTCTTGCAATCACCAATGACTCGGCCAGGTTTGATCCGGCCGAAGCACATTCCATCGACTTCCTGTAATCTCCTGCTACTGTTATCACCCCTTGTGGTCCGGGTAATTTCATTTTCAAGTAAGTGATGTGGCAGCTGCTCATGAATTTGGCCAATGCCGGCCGTCCGAGTAAAGCATGATAGCAACTTTCTAGGTCCACCACTTCAAACTCCAGATTTTCCTCTCTGCAATTCTCCCTTGTGCTGAATAATACATCTACTCGGACTTTCCCAATGGGTTCGCACGAAAGTCTCGGCACTATTCCATGGAATGTGGTTCTTGTGGATTGCAGCATAATCTGCGCTATTCCGAGTTTATGCATCGTATCTTTGTACATGATATTGATACTGCTCCCATTGTCAATGAGTACTTTTGAAAATTTCACATTAATGCTGGGCCCGACAAATGTCGGATCTAGTACGAGTGCGTATGACCCTGGATTCGGCATTATTTTCGGGTGATCCTTTATGCTCCAGGTTATTTCCTGGTCTGACCAAGGCATATATCTTGGTACCGCTGGCATAACTGCATTTACTTCCATATGTCGGCGTGTACACTTTGCCTGTCTTGCTGTTCTGTTGTGAACACGCAGTATGATTGATGATGCTCCCTGTAATCATTACGTCCATTATTTTCGGGGTTCGTCCTTCCATCCTGACCTTGATTTATCACTTGATGCACTGCATCTCTCTGGTCCGAGTTGGCATACCTCGGAGGAGGCGGGGGTAACATTAACTGCTGTGCATTTCCCCAGTTAACTGCAGCTGTTGTTGCTGATGCGCTTGATGAGAAGACGCTTGCATGCCCGCCGGGTTCCCCATTGCATTTTTCATCCAGGCACATTGCCGAGTTGTATGATTAGCCGGCTTGGCCGGATTTGGAGTATGGAACTTACACGGTTGATCCAACATGGACTCAAACGTGTATTTCGCCTTCCGCCATCGCTTCTTCCGCTCGTGTCCACCGCTCTTCCTTCGTTCCTTGGCGCCCACTTCGAGGACCATTTTCTGCCGCCATCGCTTCCGTGACTCGGCTGATCTTGCACTACCGCTGCCACCTGATTGGATGCATATCTGTACTCCGGTCTTTCCTCTCTTCTTCTACCTCTGAACACGTTGAGCCTCGATGATCCGGTTGCATCTCTTGCATATTGATCCTGATGCTCTCGATGTTCTGCCGACATAAGTTCTGGTTGTGTCGGATCCCCCAAAGCATACGAATCTGCTATCCTGATAGTTTCTGCCAAGGTGGTCGGCATATCTCTTTGCAACCTCTGCCACAAAACACTGGTGTATCGGCAACCTTGAGCAAACCAAGCTATCGCTTGAGATTCTATAACTCCTTCACATGAGTTTCTAAGGTGACACCACCGAGTCAAGAATTCTCTATCTGTCTCATTCGGCCTCTGCTTGCACATAGAAAGCTGCTGTGGCCTGTTTGGTATTTTGTAAGTACTGGTGCAGTTGCTGACAAACATCTCTTCAAAATCCAGCCAACAGTTGATACTGCCTGTTGGCAGATTGTTTAGCCATACTCTGGCTGGTCCTTCCAGCATTTGCGGGACATATCTTACCGCCCATCGCAAGTTTCCACTAGCTATTTTTACTGCAGTAGCATAGTCAATCAACCAATCATGTGGTTTGGTGCTCCCATTGTATGTTTTCGTGCCCCTTGCCTGCTGAAAGTTCGGCACTGGTGGCTCGCCCATGATCCGAGGTCCAAAACACGCCGGACCAGGCGGACCCTGCTCCTCTAATAATTCGGACCGGTACAACCTGTCCAGTTTTAATCTTGCATCATTTGACGGCAAGTTTCTGTAAATGATTCTTTCCTGTATTCCATAATGGTTATTTCCACCATGCCCTACATGCTCCATATCTGAGTAACCATCATTGTACCTCTCGTTTGCCTGATTATGGTGAGTTGGTCTCACTTCTCTCTCTTGTCGAGGTTCATACCTCGGCTAAGAATTGGGCGGTGGGTGTCTCCTTCCTTCCGCCGGGTTATTGTTCTCATGATCTCCTCTTCTGAGGTCTCCATTACCTCGGCTTCCGTTGCCTTTGTTGGCACGGTCGGGGTTTCTTTCGCCACTGTTACCTCGGCTCCCATTGCCTCTATTCTCATTGACTTTTCCGGCTACCGCCGGATCATACGAAACAATTTGCTTATTTCTTTTTCCTGAAGTTACTGCTCTATCTTTTTGCGCGTTGTTTCCGGGTGAGGATGTTGCCATCGATAGGGCGGCGCTGCTGACAATGAATGAACCATACGCGAGGCTCCCGGTCTTGCCGGGTCAGCCCTAAGCATTTCTTCATTCTGCTGGTTCACAATGCGTACCAGCTCATTCACTCTTTCTTGCTATTTCTGTCGGGCTTCGCCGATTAATCCTTCTAACTCCAATGCAGCGGCATTTGCCGCCCTTAGGTTCTTTGCCAGGGTGCTATACCTCGGCAAACCTAGATCAACTGAATCTTCCATATGAGTCTCATGCTCTTTGTTGATATCATTCATGAGGTTTTTTCCTCTCAATCTTAATTCATCTACCCGCTCGGGGGCAACATCTAGTTTATTTGCCTTGGCATACTCTCGCAGGGTCCTGTTCAAGGACTCTCGCAAGGCCGACACCTTTTTTGCCTCTACCAGTACTTTCTGCCTAGTCTCTTCTAACTCAGACTGAGCATTAGCCGGATCAAGTATCGGCGCTACAGGCGTGGTCAGATTATCTATAGTTGCCTGGAGAATATTTTCTGGTCTTTCCAGAGGTGGCCATCTTACCCTTGCTGCCTTTGGGGTTGTCTCCTGCACCTCGGCTGACTTGGCTGCTGACGGATCTACCTCGGTGGGCTGTGGAGCTGCTTGCTTTGTGGTCACATGTCCTCCCGCCACCGGTTCCTTGCTTGATCTGGCGCCTGCTGCTGCCGTCTATGCCCCGGCTGCGACCATCACCTCGACTCTGCCGACGGGGCGTGCTCCACGCGGACCGTTCGTAGCGCTGAGGGCAGGCTCTCCTGCATCAATAACTCGGTGAGGATAAACACAGGAGGTGTCGACTCCGACGTAGATCTGGTGCGTTCCCAAGTTGATGAAGACGTCGTTGCACGGAGGCGCTTTCCTCCTGAAGTTGCATGCGTTATCGCTGACATAGTCCTAGAGATCAAATCTCTGGACCAAACCAGAGACAACACGCTCGCCGGTGTGAATGAAGTTTCCCGTCCAGATCTTGACTCCAGATAGCACCGCTGCTGGCCCCACGGTGGGCGCTAACTGTCGTGGTGGTGGCACGGCAGATGCCATGGGTAGGCTAAAGTATGGGGCCAATGGATGCTAGAGGGATCCGGAGAGGGAAGATGTAGTTATCTCTACACTCAAACAGCTAACATGCAGATCTTTATTTCTCTTCTTTGGGACTACAAGTGCTCCTCGAGCTGTTTGCAGGAAGAAGAGAGCTACTACACGAGCCTTACGGTGTAGAATGAATTGATCCCTTCTCAGGAGCCCACTTCTCCCCTTATAAAGGGGTGCCTTGGTTCCTCCTAGGGCTGACGTGGCAAGCATATTCGAGGAATATGCTTGTCCCAATATGGTAACTCGGCGACCCTCTTTCCGTGTCCCCCTTCTAACGACGGCAATGTTCCAGAGAGCCCTTTCTGGCCTCGGGCTCCATGACTGCCACCTCCGTGACCTTCTTCGCCTTCCTTCGCTCTGCTCCTTGTCCTTTGTGCTTGGCTCTGTTCAGATACTCCCTAGCTAGCGACTAGGGTTTGACTATAGGCACCTCCTTCTCCTGCAAGCTTCGTGTTACTCGGCCTTGTCTCGCATAACTCGGCTCGGCCTTCACCTGTATTCAAGTTAGTCGGACTTACTCGGTCGACTTAACTCATATGTCGGCCGGATAAGGTGTTTATCCTTCTGTAGCTGTCATGGCCTTGCTTAGCTAGGCCGACTCTTACATGACTCGGCCGATATAAACAGTAACTCGGCTCATGACAAGGGAGACTCCCTTCGTATTTCCCCTGTCTTGACCCTATCCGGGGTCACCTCCCCAACACAGGGTCTCAGCGTTCCGAGTGGGCGACCTTGGGGTTTTGGCTCCGATTGTCGATGTCAGGCTTGATGGTGAACTTGAGTAGGCGCCGACAAACATCAGAGACCTTGGCAGCCAAAACTAGACGACGGGGTACTTGGGGTGAGATACTTGATCTTGGTCGGGTCATTGAGCGGCGGCCGTGCTCTAGATCAATAGCCACACGATCACCATCTATCCTCATAGAGCAAAGGAGCTGCACCAAAACAAAGCACGAGCACCACCACATCACACTGAAGGTCATGGTCACCAACAAAACAACAAACTGAGGCCTCCAAACGTTTTGCATGCGCACCAACGTGAAGACGGTGCCGAAGCGCTCAGGATGGCAGAGCACGACGGTGGTGGATGTCGAGGTCGTCGGTACTGGGGTCGTCACGCGGCGTCAGCGTTAGGGAGGCGATGGAAGGGTTCGGCGAGATCGTAGGCGAGGCCGGCACTTGGGAAGCGACGGGATCGACGGTCTCCAAGCTGGAGGAAGCCGGGCGAGGTGGAGACCAAACAGGGGAGAGTGCTCATGGGGAAAGTCGGAGGAGTGCAAGGCTCGGGAAGGAGGCGAGGCGCACCGGCAGCGGTGGGGTGGCTAGCATGGCCTGGAGGACGATGGCCCGCTGGCGGCGGCGCAGGCGACGCGGGGTGGCCGGAATTGCGGCCAGGTAGGGCGACAGGGATAGGAGAGAGCCGAGGAAGTTGGGGATCCAGAGGAGAGGCGGGAATGGTGGGCGACGCCAAGGGGTGGGGATCGAGCAAGCGGGGTCGGGATGGGGTCACGCGAGTTAGGGAGAGAAGCGAGGGAGGTGGGGCTAGGGTGCGAGAACAGGCAGCGGGAGAGGGGCCGGGTACCGTGTCGATGGCTCCTAGGCGTTGCGTACGGGGTGGGGTCGAGGGTTGGACCAGGTGCGGGTCGGGATTGGGGCGTGTCAGGGTGGGGCCGAGTGAGGGAGCATGCGGGCAGGAGCGAGCCTGCCACGGGATGGGCGTGTGGAGCATCCACGGGGTGTTGGGTAGCTTCTAGAGTTTGGGGTTGGGATAGATTAGTGTTAGGGTTCGTGCCTGTGGGTTGGGTGGCCTCCCGTCGGGCCTTCGGGCCTGGCCGTTGGTGCCTGGCCCCCCACAAAAATATATATTTTTATATATAGTTTGTTTTAATTTAAATAAAAGAGTTTTGTAAAATAGTTTTAGACAATAAAATATCCGAAAGTTCCAAGGTTTTACAATTTGAAAATAAGACGGAGGATATTTAAAAAATGAAGATAGGTTTTTTAGAAATTGGTTTTAGACAAACTTATACATAATGACATGATAATGCTCAAATGCAATGTAGCACGATGACGTGAGCATACAGTAATGATGATACACAAAATAAGAACACATCAAATTTCTAGTAGTGGTTTTATCTGGGTGCTACGTATCTTCTTTATCGTTTTGTAGCTCCAGCCGACGCGCCCAGTTTCCTCGGCCGCGGGCGTCCTTTGCGCCGTCGCAGTGCCCGTCCTCCGAAGGCCGACGCGTCCTACCCGTCGTGGGAGTGCCTGGTCAAGGTCTTCGCACCCTACTATCGTATGCTGCTCGTGCGGTCCCCTCCACCCGCGGTCATGAGTCATCATTAGTGTCGCCCCACCCTACCTCATGTGTGGTCTCCTGAACCACGCTCGTGAGCCGCTGCCAGCGGCGCCTATGCTCGTGTGTCCAGAGATCCTAGACCAGCAAGGACGTGGAGGCGTGGATAGGAGCTGGACCATCAGGGACGCTGCGAAGGATGGGACCTAGACTAGCAGCGACGGGCCAAATTGAAGCAGTTGCCTTCTTCAATCCGCGCTCGGTCAGGCTCGATGCTAGTGGGGACGCCCAACGCCGGTGGAAGGGAGCCCCAACGATGGAGGAGTGGCGTGACGGCGGAGGAGTATTATGACGGTGCAAGGGAATCGCACCGATACACGGAGACGCACGCGCGGGGAGGCGTGCTGGCGGAGACAGGCAGATGGTGATGAAAATGACAGGGGGAGATTGGGAGGTGACATGTGGGTCCCACCTCCACCTCAGCTCAATGTACACATGTGTTGCCAACTTTAGCTAGTACAATTGGACTCCGAGCAATTCTATAACGCTCTGTCTCAAATTTGGTACTGGCTCGGTGCGTTTTTGAAGAAAAAAAAAATAGAGCTAAAAACAAAAAATGGAAACAACATTTTACGAAAAATGAACTGAAACAAAATATTTTAAACGAAAACCGGGCCATTTTTGGCGAAAACGAAAATGGTAAGAAAATCTAGATTTATAGAAAATCTAGATTAAAAATATGGAAACTTTTCGGAAATATAATCAGGTGCTTCGTAGGCCATAGAATATAGGTCTAGGTAATACATACAACCAACCCAGACTAGACTACATAATAATCAAGTGAATGTCTTAGCTTTTATGTAAAACTATTTTTATCGAAGTTCTGAGCTATTGTTTGGTTGTTATATTTTTCTTTTGTTGTATAGACTATGATATTATAATATTATGCTACTATTATATTCTAATAAATGTCCGCTTTCGTATCATATTATTCCATTCCATATTTATCTTCGACAATTTCCGATTCCTTATTCGTTTCTGAAGTTTGTTTTCCAATTCAGGTGACACAAGACGAAAAAAAACGATAACACATGTTTCCGTCCGTTTCAAGATGAAACGGAAACGATACACATGTTTCCATCAGTTTTTAACCCTAAGAGAAGATACGGAAAATAGATACATGTTGGCATTCTCAACAACGGTATATTTTTCAAAAACAAAACTGTAAACATTTTGGCATGGCAGAAATTATTTCGAATTTATGGTGCAAATTAACCCAGATGGAGAAAATATGCTTTAGCAGTAATTCAGACGCTTCACACCTCTGAATTCTACATATATCTAGTCCACATGGGCCTTCTGTATGCATCGCCAAAAGCATATATAGTTCTGTGTGCAGACCGCACCTGAATAAGAGATTAAGGATCCAACAGCAGTAAAGTACGAGAACAAATCACACGTCTAACTCTGGAGCTACCAACAGATTCTGTACTGATCAGTGATGAGTAACACCGTTGGCTTGCTTTCTGAGACGTACCCATCCAATGATCCAATCAGAGATTAAAGGAGCTGCAAAAGTAGAATGGCAGGTTTGGATTGCGCTAAAAATTTCAGAAGGAATTCAGGAACCTCTGAAAATTCTTACCACACAAACAGGTAAAATAATGCGCAGGCATGCAAGATAATTATATTATCTAAACAAGAATGCTGGAGCAAGCAGTATTTCATACAGGCAATAAAGCAGTTTTCATCAAAATAAAAAGGAATAAAATGAAGTGGATTATAAAATGAGACACTAGTTAGTAACTTCAGTGACAAGGCAAACAGTAAGCTGTTTCTCTCAAGAGACTAATACCAGAAGCAACAGATATGTGAGTATCAACAGCTCAGCAAGCATGGGCTATGACAGAAATTTAGCATTTCTGCAGCTCAAATGTGTCATGCTCGTGAATCATGACTCCTGATCGGTTCAAAGGTGGGGAAATTTTAAACCATATACAACCAGAAAGTTGGTAGTTTTGAAAAAAAAAAACACCACTGGATATTTAGATGACATATCAGACTTGGAGCCACACATCATTCGCAGATCCTGCGACAGTTTTCCAACAACTATAGTGGCATGACTCAAACATTACTATTGCACATAAAATTTCTCCACATCTTACCAGGCAGGAATCAATGACAACCGCACAACCTCCAGCTCAACATTTGGGCTAGACAAAAGCTAGAAATATTTCAGTGAAAACGAAACACCTGGTTTACAGGGGAAAAACATCTGCGTGTACATCATCATTTGAACTCGGAGTGAAAATCAATTTTTAACAGTAATTTGTAAAAAACCAAGTGTTCAAAGAAACAACACTTCCAGAGAAAAAGGTCTACTTCCAACCCTGAGCCAGTGAGCCTTAACTATGGCAAAACTTATTCAACCCTGACTCTAGAACCATTTGATTCACAGCGTCGAACTAGAATCGCCTGTTTTGCACCCTCGGGCAGTTTTTACACTAGTTTGAATGACATGGATGCCCTATGTTCCATTTACTGATTTATTGATACCAGTTTTGCTTCCTCCTTTTCTGCTTTGCACTAGTTTTTATCTAAATGGTATATTTGTTGTTGAAGTTGTTTGTTTGTTCATGGCAGACACGCCAACCAACACCATTTCTGGAACCACCCAAGGAGAAAAGAGGACGGTTTTAATAGTCCAAGGTTTTGTAGCTTAAGGTTAGAAGTGAACTTTTGCATAGTTCAAGGTTGAGAAGAAGACTTCTTAACTTTTCCAAGAAAATATCCACTAGATTATGCCCCTATGTTAACAGAGTTGTACTTGTACAAGAATCCACAACAACTACCAACTTCTCAACATTTCGGAGATAAAGTGAAAATTTCCCTTGAACATTATAAGCATCATTAAGTTACACAACAACAAGGACAGTAAAAGGAAAGCTCATGTGGTCTGGTGAAATCTGAAATGAAGAATTGATAACTTCGTAACCCAGTGCCAATGAATCATCAATGTGTCATATAATTTTATAAAATAATAATATATCAGAAAATATAAAACCAAACAATTTAAATTCGTAGTCATTCCACCCCATTAAAATTGTTGGTTAGGAGGATTAGGCAAATTAGAAATGTAGGTATAGAAACAGAAGACTGATGCAAAACAAGAGCTATCTTTTCTTATCTACTGCACAAAATAAGTAATTCAGTACAAGTGGGTGGAATATTATTTTCCTCAATAGTTATAATAGCTTTGATAAAAATTGTCAAACCATGAACATTTTTTAACTAAACTACAAATTTAGGGATGAAAAATGGCTGTTTTGCAAATACCACCAAATGAAGAAAGCAATAACACCAAATGAATAAAGGCCCTACTTATATTACATTAAACTAATAAAGGTTGAAACTAATCAGCTATCCATCGTAAATGTCCTTCAATATATTATGGAAGACAAGATAAAAGAAATCAACCATTACGAGATACCAATACACATATCAGGGATGCTTATCCTGCTAGAAGCTAGTACTCAAACAAAATACGGTACAATAGAGATGCTATTTTCATCTGATTTGAGCTACAATCGTGTTTAAGTTCATGTGAAACATAGCTTGTCCAATCTCTAACTATTACACAGAACAAGAAAAATCCGTGAATAAAAAAGGAAAGAAAAAAATAGTAGAAACTAAACAACATCCCAAGTAACAAAATGCTCTGACCTTAAAGAGAGCCTATGCTATTGCCTTACCACTAACTCTCTTCAGTAGCTTCAAGTGGTTGACATCTTGGCCTTCACATCAAGGTTCTCCTTGTCGTTAATAGGCTTGGTGGTCTGACTCCTGATCCTCTTGATCTTGGGGCTTTCCAGCCCCTTATGCCCAAACCCATACAGTTGCAGCACCTGGTTATCGGCAAAGTTAAACGCTCGCTCCATACTCTTGAGACAACGCTCTACTGGATAATCGCCATAGCTTCCACACGGCTTGCACCCGACAAAATGCGTCACAAACGGCCAACGCTCATCTCCAAGACCAGGGTGGTGGTTCTCAACCATCTCCTCATACTTGTCCACCAGTCCAGCCCAGAAACCGTGCAAGTAGTATGAATTCTCTATGAACACCTTGTCCATCCACTTCTCCTTTTGTGAGAGCAAGAGGTATATCAGTGCAGACTGATCGTCAGCCTCAAATGCCGGGCGGCCCTTCAGATAGGCGGTGAGTATCTTCCCGGCCTCCTCACGGATGAACCCCTTGGGCCCCATAGGCGCCCACGCATCGAGTAGATCGAGTGACCACTGGCAGTTCCGGAAGAGGAAGCTTCCGGTGTTGAGTGCAATCCAAGAGTGCTGGTCAAAGAGGAGATCCTGATAGCCGTGGATGATGAGGTTATGGCTGTCATAGCGCGCGAGAGGCAGCTCAAAGGCCATGTCAGTGAATAGAGCATCGCTGTCCATCCACCAGATCCACTCGACCTCCGGATGGGAGAGCATGAGTCGGCGGAGCAGTGGCAGCTTGGCCCAGTAACCGGAGAGGTCCTTGTCAAGGTGCGCGAGGTTGTGGACGATCTCGATGCCGTGGAGGCGGCAGTAGTCGATCTTGTTCTTGGTGGTCTTGAGCAGGTAGTGGTCGCCGAGCGCGTTGTCGCAGGGGCCAGGCTGTGAGCCCGTGACGAGGAGGATCCTGGGCTTGCCGCCGGGAACGGTGGCCGGGAAGCCATTGTTCTGCGCGAGCCACCGTCTGCGCTGCTCGTCCCAGTCATGGATCTTGGGGCCGAGAGTGTAGTTACCCACGGCGGCGGCATAGGCTGCAGCCGCCTCCGACGCGTTGAGCGCGGTAGCGTTGAAAGCGAGGCTGACGGTGTCGGGGTCGCTGTCGGCGGGGTCGCTGTCGGTGCGGATCTCGCGGAGGATGCGGTCGATGTCCTCGACGGCCTTGGCGCCTGCGAGGGCGTCGGCGTCGGATGTGTGGGACGGGAGGGAGAGGTTGATGCCGATAGTGCCCCGGAGGACGAGGATGGTGACGAGGCCGCAGAGCACGGTGACCTTGATGTTGTTGAAGGTGCGGCTAATCTTGCGCGACCGGTGGTGGCTGCTGAGCGGCGACGCCCCCCGTGTCCGAGCCGCTGTCATCGGCAGGGCCCCTGCACCGCCGCCGCCGGCCTTGCCGCCTTTGTACCCCATCCCCTCCTGCCCCATCCCCCCGATTCCAACCCGATGGATTTATAAGGTATGGCCAATCTCCGGTTGAAATTGGGCCGTCGGGGTGAGCGTGAGTGAGCGCGAGCGGGAGCGTCACACGAGCGCAGCGCCGTGAGATGGGATCGGAGGATGGGTAGGGTGGGGAAACGGGGTACCGCGAGGGTTATATCGGACCTGGTCCACAACTTGATCACCGTGGTCCGTGGACCAACCCCAAAGATCGACGTGTGGCAGTCCGGATCTTAAAGCACATTGTTGCCATCCACTAGCTCCAACTCTGTACATATTTTTTTTGGGCTTCTCGACCGCAAACTCCCGGCGGCGGCGCGGCGACGTACTCCCGTCTCCCCGGGGTGCGGCGCGGCCCGAATACTCCCGGCAGCACTACACAGAGGGTGCTTTTTCATGTCCATCAGGCTACCAACAAGCTGCGGCAAGGATTCACGGGGACGGCGACACCCTCTTTTGGCAGCGCCTTGCTCCATCGACGACACCCTTTTCTGTTACATGTGTTGCTGGAGTAGCCTTGCAGCCATTGATTGGGGGCGTCATTATCATGTTGCAGCCACTGAGTGTTGGCATGTCTTCATGGCCGTGAATCCTTGCCACAGCTCGTTGCGGTTTAATAGGCATGCTCGAAGCAATTGCTATGTCGTGTCGCTAGCCTAAAGCACACCATCGTGTCGTCGCGCACACCGCCAGGGAGTAAGCTCGCTGGCGGCCTGATGGGCATACTCGAAGAAGTTGCTCTATCGTGTCGCCGGCCGGGAGCACACCATCGCGTCGCCATGCACACCGCCGGGGAGTAAGCTCGATGGCGGCCTGATGGGCATGCTATGAAGCTGTTGCTGATGGCGTCACCAAGCACGTCGCCTGAGAGCATATGATCATGTCGTCGCGGAGTACACGATATCTATCTCATCGCCCCGCCACCATGCCATACGTGGTCGATCGAGAGAAACCATCATATTCTATCATACATGTATGACAGTCAAGTTAGAAAATAGTACATACAGAATATGGACTGCCACGCGTCTATCTTTGGAGTTAGTCCACGGTGATCAAGTTGTGGACCAGATCCATTATAATCTTATCTTACAGATTTGGGAGTTGAGAGGGAGGGGGAAGGGAGGGGTGTTTGTGTTTTCTTCCATTGTGTTTTCCTTTTTCCTCCGCATCTGGCGCAATGGGCTGTCGGCCGTTGACTCCGCTTCAGCTGGCGGTGCCTGCCGTTTGATACTCGCCGAGCCGCATTTTTTCCTGGACCGCGCGGTCTTCGCTCCAGCACGACAAGCCGTGGCACGATTAGACTGATCATAGCGAGAGTAACTTCACTAATAACTAAAAGTCCAACTTAGTATTTTTTGCTTGTGTAGCAATGAGTTAATGAGGAAAGAGATAAATAGAGTAACTAGCTATGTTACTGTAGCATCACACATATCAACACAAAGTGAGTCTACAACCTAATTAATGTGACATTGTATGTTACTATCATACTTAAAGTTATTTTCTACTATGAAGGTTACTGGTCTAAGTTACTAGTATGCACTATGACCAGCCCTCAGTATAAGGCCTTTCACAATGGGGTGTATCTTAGCATATTATCCTATGAGAAATAAATTTTTAAGAGACAACTCCTCCAATACATTGTTTCTTAAGTGGTGTATCTACATTTAATGATTTAGATGACATGCATGCATTTGATTGGCCTAACCATGATTTTTGCCTATGATCAGTGGCGAGGCTCTCGATAGGGCAAGATATGGCACCTGACGTGGACATCCCATTTATTGATACAACCGTGGTACCTATAGCTACACACATATAAGGACCTATCACTCGATCTCGTGTCAAACAACTTAACTATTAGGTACTTTCGTTTTTTGGAACTATTCCTCACATACATGAGAATATGATGCTGCCTAAATCAGATGTATTTCTTACTCTTAGGAATAATGGACCAAGCATGGATGAGAGGGACAAGCATTGGAGCATGGCCATGCATGGAGATGGCAGCAAGCATGTGCTGTTTCAAGAGAAGGCCATGGATGAAGATTTCAGAACTTTGAGGCCTCCATAATGAAGAAAGAAGGCTTGGACGAAATATTCAAGATTAATACTTCACAAATTCGTCCATAGCTTAATATGGTGTTGCGACACCTTTAATTTGGGCCAGGCCCATGTAATTTTCGCAGGATTTTAAATAGCCACTTTTTAGAATCCGTATTTGAGGGTAAAAGGACTTCTAGGGTTGGATTCGGCCACCACTTCCATGGCTGGCCGAAACCCCACCTTTTCCTCCTTAAATACTCCCCATAGCTGTCACCATAGACTCGGATTTTGTTTAGACATTAAGTTCGCCTTCATAGCAACTTCGCCAAGGCTCGAGCGTCGCAGAGGCCTCTTGTACTTCGCACCTATACAGGATCCCACCTTTTCAATAAAGCTTTCCTCTTAATCCGCAATATCTTAATTGCAATATTAGTTCTTACCTGTTCTCGATTTCAGGTAGGAATTAAGACCCTCGCTGGTCAGGCTGATCGTGTTCCCGCAGGATCGGTAACCTCTAGGAGATTGGCCTAGCGATTGCATTGGCTCTCGTGCTCGCACGTGTAGTCGGATCGTCAAGCCCGAACTCCACCAAATCGACTATCACCATCTTATCGAAAGATCGGACACCTTTGTCCTATCAAGTGGTATCAGATTCAGGTTGCTTGGTGAGATTTTACTGCTTTCGTAGATTAGATCTATTTTTTTACCTATAACCCACGAAAAAAACAAAAACACAGTTAGAGTTTAGATCCATCCCATCACCAATCTACGCCTCGCATTATCTTTTTAGTTTTTGCATTGTTGAATTTGTGTCTGCATCGTCGCGTCGAGTTGTTGGTCTTAGTGTCTCGTCCCTTAGAGTTTCGAGTTCTGATCACAGTAGTCACCGCCACGCTCGCAGATCACCGCCACCATATTCTGCCACCATATTCCGTTGCCATACATCCAGCCTCCATAAACCCTAAAACTCCGCCACCGCCTTCCTACCGCGACATGAATCCGATCACCTTTCCTGCCGCGGCACGAGTCCGATTTGAGTTATTGTTTCTTAGTTATTTCTTTTTACTTTCCTTCTTTGTTGTTTCCGTGTTAAGCTAAAGTCCGTGTCGAGCTCAGAGTTCGGTCGTAAGTCCAGAAGGAGAGCAAAAAAAATGTCTGGAACCGCCTCCGGAAAATTTTCTGGCTATACTGTTTTTCGACCCCGGGGATCACTTTTCTCCATCGGCCGTTATAGCGATATTTTTTTGGCGTCTGCGCGCTTTCCGGAGCATATTATAAAATTTTCGAACAAAATTTTGAGTCTAACCTATTTTTAGACCCCGTAGATCAGTTCTAGACACTCACCATCATAGTGATTTTTACCATCTCGGTTCGCTTTTCAAGGTACCGTATCATCATACATTGTTTGTTGTGTCGCGTCGTGACATCGTTGGTGATCTAGGCTCGCGTCTCTAGTACGGTCTAGCCTAGGACCAGCACAGTACCGTTGTTGAGCATTCTTTCAACTTTTGCATTGTTGTTTTGATAATTGCTAACCCCTTTGCTAAGCCTTCCCAGAGCTCCACATATATTCTCCACGTGCGGTGTCTCGACTCCCAGTTATCGCTCGGTTCAATCTCTAGACCCACTGATCCTCGCGGTTGCACATCACCTTTTCCTGCTGTTTGGTAAGAACTTGTAAGAGCTTTGTATATTGCTTGACGGATTACGCGTGCCTTCCACCATATTTCCGTAGTATATACCTGTGCTTTTTAAAGGACTAACCATGATGATACTTCATGAACCCTGCCACAATGACGAACCAAGAACTACATGCCCACTTCTCCGAGCTCTTGGTCGGTCGCGCTGAAGATGTGGATGCACGCCTAGGGGAGTTTGACACCAAGCTCACCAACGCCATGGACAAGATCGATGGGCTCGAGAAATCTTTCAACGACAAGCTTGGCGCTCGGTTCAAGGAGGTTTTTGCCAGATTGCCGGCACCCGCACCCGTCCCATTGGCACCTCGGCATGGCGCACGACGCATTCCGATCACGGGTCGGACTGCTGGTTCGGCTGCCACCGCACCTCAGGCGGCTACCACGGTGGCCTTTCGGACTTCAGACTTCCGCTGCTGCTGCGACATTAGGGATAGACGACGGGTACTACTATGACCCCGACGATGACGATCTGTTTGACGAGGAGGTTGAACAACCTCCACACCCTGCTGGTCGTCCCCGACATTACCACCGCAACGCTCGACCACCGGTACATGATGATGATCATGTTGCAAAGCTTAAATTAAATATTCCATCTTTTGAGGATAAATATAATCCTGATGCATATCTTACATGGGAGATGGAAGTAGAACAACGTTTTGCATGTTTAAAATATCCTGAGAATATGCGTGTTAGTGCTGCTACATGTGAATTTACTAAATTTGCTTCCCTTTGGTGGTCTGAGTATTGTCGTTTAAATCCTACTACTATTCCTAGTACTTGGACTGCTTTAAAAACTGCTATGCGTGTTCGATTTGTACCTCCCACTTAGCAACGTGATTTACTAAAGAATCTGACACGTTTAGAACAAGGGAAAAATTCTGTAGAAGAGTATTATCAGGAATTGCAAACGGGGATGGTTCGGTGTGGTCTTGTTGAATCTACTGAACAAATGCTTGCACGTTTCTTTGGTGGATTAAACAAGGACATTCAACACATATTAGATTATAAGGAATATAATTCTATCACTCGTTTGTTTCATCTTACTTGCAAAGCTGAACGTGAAGTGCAGGATCGCCAAACACCATGGAGGAGGACTAATAATTCTGCAGGTCGCACATCCACTTGGACATCCCGACAATCAGCGCCTCCTTCTCGTGATTCGCCACCAGCTACTACCACATCCAAGGCCACCACAAGATTTCCAGCTGCTCCTCCACCGTCATCCAATGCTCCTGCTCGTAGTGCATCTTCTATGGCTTCCACGAGTAAAACAAGGATATACAATGCCGCAAGTGCTGGGGTTTTGGTCATATTGAGAGACAGTGCACAACACAACGTGTGATGATGGTGCGTGATGATGTTCAATATGATTCAGCGAGTGACTTTGATGAAGATACATTAGCCCTTATTTCTGCTCGAGATGGAGACAATTCTGATGCTGATGAAGAGACAGAGGTAATGGGAGATGAAGCTGCTGATCAATACAAGAGCTTAATTACACAACGTGTGTTGAGTGTGCAATTGAGCAAATCTGAGCAAGATCAACGCCACAACCTGTTCCAAACACGTGGTGTTGTCAAGGAAAGAGCTATACGGATCATCATTGATGGAGGGAGTTGTAATAATCTGGCTAGTGTTGACATGGTAGAGAAGCTTGCACTTCCAACAAGACAACGCACACATTCATATTACATCCAATGGTTTGAGAGTTCTCGCAAGATCAAGGTAACAAGAACGGTACGTGTGCATTTTACTATTGGTACATATTCTGATTTTGTTGATTATGATGTTGTACCTATGCAAGCTTGTTCTTTGTTACTTGGTAGACCATGGCAATTTGATAGATAATCTGTTCATAATGGAAAAACTAATCACTATTCTCTTATGCATGATGGAAAGAAAATTGGTCTAAAACCTATGACTCCCGAACAAAATTTAAAATATGATCTTGCTAGAGCTAGTAGAGCTAAAATTGAGGAGCAAAATAAAAGTGAGAATCAGATTGTTGCTGCAGATTTTGTACCACCAAAGACCACTAAATCTGATTCTAAACATGCTACTGAAATACGTTTGAAGAGTCCATGTATGCTTGCAAATAAAATTGATATTGCTGAACTAGATGTAAACAATACTCAATGTTATGCAATTGTCTGCAAAGAGGTTTTGTTTTCATTTGAGGATATGCCTCCTTCTTTGCCACCCGTTATTGCTAACCTTTTGCAGAAATATGAGGACGTCTTCCCCGCTGAGCTGCCACCAGGACTACCTCCTATTAGAGGAATTGAGCACCAAATTGATCTAATTCCTGGTGCTACGTTGCCCAACAGCATGCCATATAGAACCAATCCTGAGGAGACAAAGGAGATACAACGCCAAATTCAGGAACTACTCGACAGAGATCATATTCGTGAGTCCCTTAGCCCCTGTGTTGTTCCTATTATTTTGGTACCTAAGAAAGATGGTTCTTCGCGCATGTGTACTAATTGTAGAGCTATCAATAATATTACTATTCGATATCGTCATCCTATTCCACGTTTGGATGACATGCTTGATGAATTGAGTGGCTCTACCATGTTTTCTAAAGTTGGTTTGCGTAGTAGTTACCACCAGATTCGTATGAAATTGGGAGATGAATGGAAAACAGCATATAAAACTAAGTTCGGTTTGTATGAGTGGTTAGTGATACCGTTTGTTTAACTAATGCACCCAGCACTTTCATGAGATTAATGAATGAAGTTTTACGTGCTTTCATTGGACGTTTTGTGGTAGTCTACTTTGATGATATTCTGATTTATAGCAAATCTTTAGAGGATCATTTGGACCATTTACGTGTTGTTTTCAATGCTTTACGTGATGCACGTTTGTTTGGTAATCTTGAGAAGTGCACCTTTTACACCAATCGAGTTGCGTTTCTTGGCTATGTTGTTACATCACAGGGTATTGAAGTGGATCCAGCCAAGATTGAAGCTATTGAGAATTGGCCGCAGCCCAAGACGGTCACAGAAGTGAGGAGTTTTCTTGGCCTCGCTGGTTTTTATAGGCGCTTTGTCAAATACTTTCGACCAATTGTCGCGCCGCTGAATAAACTTACCCAGAAGGATGTGCCCTTTGTTTGGGGCGATGCATAACAACAGGCCTTCGGCATATTGAAAGATAAGCAAACACATGCTCCCTTACTCCAACTTCCTGACTTTAATAAGACTTTTGAGCTTGAATGTGATGCTAGTGGAATTGGTTTGGGAGGTGTGTTATTACAAGAGGGAAAACCTGTTGCATATTTTAGTGAGAAATTGAGTGGGGCTAGTCTGAACTATTCTACTTATGATAAAAAATTATATGCGTTGGTTCAGACATTAGAAACTTGGCAACATTATCTATGGCCTAAAGAATTTGTTATACATTCTGATCATGAATCTTTGAAGCATATTCGTAGTCAAGCTAAGTTGAATCGCCGTCATGCAAAGTGGGTTGAATTTATTGAGTCTTTTCCTTATGTTATCAAACACAAAAAGGGTAAAGATAATATTATTGTTGATGCTTTGTCGCGCCGTTATGCTTTGTTATCTCAACTTGACTTCAAAATATTTGGATTGGAAACTATTAAGGAACAATATGTGCATGATGCTAAATTTAAAGATGTGTTGCAGAATTGTAGAGATGTGTTGCTGAATTTAAAGGCTCCTCTAGGTCCGGCTTATATATTCGCGAGATCCTAGGGTTACAGGCAAAGTCCTAGCCGGACAGGTTACCGAGTCCTACACAGTACACAACTAGTGTAACATCCCAAAAATATTAATCAAGGTTATCAAGTTCTAATCACCCAAATTTAGGGTTACCAAAAACTTTTGTGAATGAAAACCAATATGAATGCATGTGTGTATGTGATGAATGCATGAATGCTTGTATGTACTTGTGTGATTGTTATTGTAGGGGTTCGTAGCATGGAAAACAAAAAAATTCTACCGCATGCACACAAACAAGCCAAGATCTATCTACTAGATTGTAGCAACGAGTCGATAGAAGCACTCACCCTCGAAGATTCCAAAGCGGTTAACGAGAGCAGATTCTCGTGGGTGATGTAGTCGTACACTTGCCGATCTCAAGATCGCGTAGACGATCCTTCCAGAATTGTGTTCAGAGCGCTTCGCCATCGATCATCGTTCGATACTCGATGAAGACCTTCCTCTCCCTTGTTCCAGCAGGCAGCGGAGGTTGTAGTTCTCCCCTCGCGATTCCGGCAGCACGACGGCGTGGTGTCGGAGGTAGAGGGAAGATCCCGCAGGGCTTCGCCTAAACCAGTGCGATTTATGGTGGATCTAGGGTTTCCTGGTGATCTAGGGTTTATAAGACCATGGGGAGGAGGAGGTGTCGACGACGGCTAAGGCGACGGCGGCGGCTTGGGTGTGGGAGGGCTAGGGCTTGTGTGTTTGGGGCAGCCCTCCCCCCTCTATTTATGAGAGGGGGCGCAACCTTGGGAGGGGTGGGTTTGAATCCAAACCCAAACCCAAGTTGGATTGAGAGAAGGACTCTTTCCTTCTTCCACTAGGAAACCATTGTTCCAGTTTGACTTTTCAAACTTCCCGTTTGACTTTCAATTTAGAGCTTTAATTCTCTCTTGCAAATGTCCACACCAAGTGACCTAAGATATGATCCAATCATTCCACTTACCCATGACACATTGATGGATCATTCCCCTTCCGGACCTGTGAACCTTCTAGACCCTTCTAGAACCTCTTCGATGAAAACATCAGAATCTTTCCCGAACTCCGGAATCGGACTTTCATCATATGAATCTTATTCTCCGGACCAATCCGGATCTCCTCGTGATGTCATGGATCCCATCCGAGACTCCGAACAACATTCGGTATCCCTACTAACATTCCATATCTACTAAACAACATCTAATCCTTAAGTGTGTCTCCCTACGGTTCATGAATTATGCGGACATGACCAAGAGATTTCTCCGATCAATAACCAATAGAGGAATCTGGAAATTCATATGGCTCCCACATATTTCTACGATTACTTTGTGATCGAATGAACCACTTACATACGATACCAATTTCGCTTTGTCTCACGATAGTTTACTCATCCAAGGTTTTGATCGTCAGTATCTCTGCATACCTAGTTCAACCTCGTTACCGATAAGTACTCTTTTCTCGTTCCCGTGATATGTGATCCCTTGTGAGCCAGTCACATGCTTGCAAGCCAATTGGATGACATTCCAACAAGAGGGCCCAGAGTATATCTATCCGTCATATGGATGGACAAATCCCACTCTTGATCCATGTGCCTCAACACACACTTTCCAAACACTCAAAGCCACCTTTATAGCCACCCAGTTACGGTGTGGCGTTTGATGTCATCAAAGTATCCTTCTGGTGATGGTGATTAGCATGATCTCATGGTCGAAGGAATTAGGTTACTATGTATCAGAAAGCTTATAGCAAATGAACTATTGAAATGACTTGATCTTTATGCTACGCTTATCTATAGGAGTATGTCCATCATAACATTCTCCTAATGATATGATCTCGTTGTTAACAACATCTCAATGTTCATGATCGGGAAACCATGATCATCTATTAACCAACAAGCTAGTATTACAAAGAGGCTTTACTAGGGAATCTAATTTAGTTTACAAATCACACAAGTATTAATGTTTCCGGTTAATACTGTTATAGCATGAATGTAAACATTTATCATAAACACAAATATATAATAATAACCACTTTTATTATTGCCTCTAGGGCATATCTCCAACAGTCTCCCACTTGCACTAGAGTCAACTAATCTAGATTACATGGTAATATACCGAACACCCATGGCGGTTTGGTGCTGGTCATGTTTTGCCCTCTGGAGAGGTTTAGTCAATGGATCCGCCACATTCAGATCTGGGTGTACTTTGCAAATCTTTATGTCACCATCTTGGACATGCTCTCGAATAGCGTGAAAACGTAGCTTGATGTGCTTCAGCTTCTTGTGTGACCTTTGTTCTTGCACATTGGCTATGGCGCCCATGTTATCACATTATATAGACATTGGGTCCAGCGCACTTGGAACCACACCGAGATCTGTAATGAACTCCTTCATCCATATCACCTCTTGTGAAGCCTCCGAAGCAGCTATGTATTCCGATTCAGTTGAAGATATTGCCACAACGCTTTGCTTTGCACTCCTCCAGCTAATTGCTGCACCATTCAAAGTAAATACGTATCTAGATTGAGATTTAGAATCATCCGGATCGGTGTTCCAACTAGCATCGGTGTAACCATTAACAACAAGCTGTTCATCACCTCCATAAGAAAGAACCATATCCTTAGTTCTTCTCAAGTACTTAAGGATGTTTTTGACCGCTGTCCAATGATCCACTCCTGGGTCACTTTGATATTTGCTAGTCAAACTAACAACATATGGAATGTCGGGTCTAGTACATAGCATGGCATGCATGAGAGATCCTATGGCTGAGGCATAGGGAGTCTTACTCATCCTTTCTCTATCTTCTGTCGTTGCAGGACTTTGAGTTTTACTCAAGGTCGTATTGGGCAACATGTGCAAGAACCCTTTCTTGCTATCTTCCATTCCAAACCTCTTTAGAACTTTGTCCAAATATGTACTCTGTGACAATGATATTAGGCGTCTCGATCTATCTCTATAAATCTTTACGCCTAATATGTAAGCTGCTTCGCCAAGATCTTTCATTGAAAAACTATTATTCAAATAATCCTTGACACTATTAAGAAGGTCTACATCATTCCCAATCAACAATATGTCATCTACATATAGTATTAAGAATGCTACAGAGCTCCCACTCACTTTCTTGTAAATACAAGCTTCTCCATAAGTTTGTATAAAACCAAAGCTTTTGATTACCTTATAAAAACGTTGATTCCAACTTCGGGATGCTTGCTTCAATCCATATATGGACCGTTGAAGTTTGCATACCTTGTTAGCATCTTTAGGATTGAGAAAACCTTTGGGTTACATCATATACAACTCTTCATCAATGTCTCCATTGAGGAACGCTGTTTTGACATCCATCTGTCATATCTCATAATCATAATATGCAGTGATTGCTAACATAATCCTCACAGACTTTAGCTTCGCTACTGGTGAGAAAGTCTCATCGTAGTCAACTCCTTGAATTTGTCGAAACCCTTTTGCGACAAGTCGAGCTTTATAGACAGTAACATTACCATCAGCATCTGTTTTCTTCTTGAAAATCCATTTGTTCTCGACAGCCTTTCGGCCATCCGGTAAGTCCACCAAAGTCATACTTGGTTTTCGTACATGGATCCAATCTCATATTTCATGGCTTCTTGCCAATTATTGGAATCTGGGCTCATCATTGCTTCCTCATATGTCGAGGGTCATCGGTGTTGTCCACCAACATGACGCTCATAACGGGATCATACCAATCAGGAGTGGTACGATTTATCGTTGACCTGCGAGGTTCTGTAGTAACTTCAACCAAAGTTTCATGATCAACATCATTAGCTTCCTCTCTTATTGGTGTAGGCACCACATGAACTACTTATGGTGCTGCGCTACTCGCAAGTTTGAGAGAAGGTTCAACAACCTCGTTGAGTTCTACTTTCCTTCCAGTCACTTCTTTTGCGAGAAACTCCTTCTCTAGAAAAGATCCATTCTTGGCAACGAAGATTTTGCCCTCGGATCTATGATAGAAGGTATACCCAATAGTTTCCTTCGGGTATCCTATGAAGACGCATTTTTCCGCTTTGGGTTCAAGCTTGTCGGGCTGTAACTTCTTTACATAAGCTTCGCAACCCCAAACTTTAAGGAACGACAATTTAGGTTTCTTCCCAAACCACAATTCCTACGGTGTCGTTTCAAGGGATTTAGATGGTGCCCTATTTAAAGTAAATGCGGCTGTTTCTAATGCATAACCCCAAAACGATAGCTGTAAATTTGTAAGTGACATCATAGAACGAACCATATCTAGGAGAGTTCGATTACGACATTCAGACACACCATTACGTTGTGGTGTTCCTGGCGGTGTTAATTGTGAAAGTATTCCGCAGTTCTTTAAATGCTCGCCAAACTCGTAACTTAGATATTCACCTCCATGATCAGATCGTAGAAATTTAATCTTCTTGTTACGTTGATTCTCTACCTCACTTTGAAATTTCTTAAACTTCTCGAAAGTTTTGGACTTATGTTTCATGAAATAGATATACCCATATCTACTCAAGTCATCCGTGAAGGTAAGAACATAGCGATAACCACCGCGCGATGCTACACTCATTGGACCACACACATCGGTATGTATGATTTCTAATAAGTCCGTAGCTCGCTCCATCATACCAGAAAATTGAGTCTTAGTCATTTTACCCATCAGACATGCTTCGCATCTTTCAAGTGATTCAAAATCAAGTGATTCAAGAAGTCCATCGGAATGGAGTTTCTTCATATGCTTCACTCCAATATGACCAAGACGACAGTGCCATATATAGTTCGAGTTATCACTCAATTTCAAACGTTTAGCTTCAATGTTATTAATGTGTGTATTACCACAATCGAGATTCAATAAGAATAGACCATCTATCAAAGGTGCATGTGCATAAAACATATTACTCATATAAATCAAACAACCATTATTCTCGGACTTAAACAAGTAACCGTCTCACAATAAACATGATCCGGATATAATGTTCATGCTCAACGCAGGCACCAAATAACAATTATTTAAGTATAAAACTAATCTCGATGGTAGATGAAGAGGTAGCGTGCCGACCACGATCACATCAACCTTTGATCCATTTCCAACGCGCATCGTCACCTCGTTCTTCGCTAGCTTCCGTTTATTCTGCAGCACCTGTTTCGAGTTACAAATATGAGCAACCGAACCAGTATCAAATACCCAGGCACTACTATGAGTACTAGTGAGATACACATCAATAACATGTATATCAAATATACCTTTCTTCTTGATGTTGTCGTTCTTCAAATCCGCCAAGTACTTAGGGCAATTCCACTTCCAGTGACCTTCTCCCTTGCAGTAAAAGTACTCAGTATCAGGCTTAGGCCCAGCCTTGGTCTTCTTCGCCGACGCGGTAACTTTCTTACCGCCCTTCTTGAAGTTTCCTTTTTCTTAGACTTGCCTCGCTTCTTGAATTTGGTGGTCTTATTGACCATCAACACTTGGTGCTCTTTCTTGATCTCCACTTCCGCAGATTTTAACACGGAGAAGAGTTCGGGCAACGACTTGTCCATGTTTTGCATATTGTAGTTCATCACAAAGTTCTTGTAACTTGGTGGTAGTGATTGGAGGACACGGTGGATCCCCAAAGCATTAGGAATCACTATACCTAAGCTTTGAAGCTTGCTTGCGTGCCTAGACATCTTAAGCACGTGCTCACTGACGGAGCTGCCCTCTTCCATCTTGCAGTTAAAGAACTTTTCAGAAGCCTCATAACTCTCGACTGCCGTGTGAGCCTCAAATATCATTTTGAGTTTACTGACAATATCATGTGGGTCATGGTTCTCAAACCTTTTCTGAAGCTCTGATTCTAAACCATACAAGATAGCACACTGAACTATGGAGTATTGATTCTTCCGAGCGAGGAAAACATTCTTTACCTCATCGGTAGCATCAGCTGCAGGCGGGTCACCTAGCGATGCATCCAGCACATAGGTCAAATTACCAGCATTGAGGACAATCCTCAAATTGCGGAACCAATCCGCGAAGTTGCTTCCATTTTTTTCAACTTTTCTTTCTCTAGGAATGCATTAAAATTGATGGTAGGGGCCGCCATTGATCTACAACATATTTGCAATAGTTTAGACTAAGTTTATGACAAATTGAGTTCTAATTGATAGTTAAATTAATCTAGGTGAACTCCCACTCAAAAAAATATCCCTCACATTGCTTTAGTGATCACACGAACCAAATCCACCACATCAAAACCGATCATCATGTGAGTTGATGCAGCTTCAATGGCGAACAATCAACATGTTCATCATATCTACTATATGACTCATGCTTTACCTTTCGATGATCCGTGTTTCGAGACCATGTCTGTACATGCTAGGCTCGTCAAGATCAAACCTTAGCTTCTACATGAGCAAATCTGGCTTGCTCACGTTGTATACACTCGCAGAATCTAACACACCCGATCATCACGTGGTGCTTCGAAACAACGAGCTTTAGCAACAGTGCTTACTAAGGATGAACACTATATAACTTGAAATTTTGTGCTTGAGGGATCATCTTATAATGCTACCATCGCGAACTAAGCAATACAAGGTGCATAAAAGGATTAACATCACATGCAATTCATAATATGTGATATGATATGGCCTTTCTTCTTGTGCTTCCGATCTCCATCTTCAAGCACGAACATGATCTCCATCATCACCGGTATGGCGTCAAGGTCAATGGCGCTGCTTCATGGTTGTCGTCCACTAGCATCAACTATTACAACTACTTTGGATAGACACGCAGGTCTTAACGGAATTAAAAGACAACCATACGGCTCCTGCCGGTTGCCGACTTATAATAAGGAACATTGCATACATCATATATAATCACAATCATGGCCATATCACATCACAACACACCCCTGCAAAACAAAGTTAGACGCCTCTAATTTTCTTTGCATATTTCACGTGGTTTGGGGCTTTCAATAAGTGTCGTTCTAACTTACGAACAAGAACCACAATGTTGATGTTTGAACTATCAAGTTCCCGTTGTAAATTGAATCTATACTATGATGGGAGAGACAGACACCCGCAAAGCCACTTATGCAATACAAGTTGCATGTTGAGCATGGAGCAAGTCTCATGAACGATGTCATGTAAGGTTAGCCTGGGCCGCTTCATCCCATCATAACGCAAGATGGAAAGTACACAAAAATCAATTGATAATAAAAGCACCACCGCCCACAATGACCATTGTGTTCTACTCGTGCAACAGATCTACATATAGACACGGCTCTGATACCACTGTAGGGGTTCCTAGCATGGAAAACAAAAAAATTCTACCGCATGCACACAAACAAGCCAAGATCTATCTACTAGATTGTAGCAACGAGTCGATAGAAGCACTCACCCTCGAAGATTCCAAAGCGGTTAACGAGAGCAGATTCTCGTGGGTGATGTAGTCGTACACTTGCCGATCTCAAGATCGCGTAGACGATCCTTTCGGTGTTGCGTTATTCGGCCAGCGCTTCACATCGGTCGCAGACTCGATGAAGACCTTCCTCTCCCTTGTTCCAGCAGGCAGCGGAGGTTGTAGTTACCCCCTCGCGATTCCGGCAGCACGACGGCATGGTGTCGGAGGTAGAGGGAAGATCCCGCAGGGATTCGCCTAAACCAGTGCGAGTTATGGTGGATCTAGGGTTTCCCAGTGATCTAGGATTTAGAAGACCGGGAGGAGGAGGAGGAGGTGTCGGTGACGGTGGCGGCGAGGCGCGGCGGCGGCTTGGGTGTGGGAGGGCTAGGCCTTGTGTGTTTGGGGCAGCCCTCCCCCTCTATTTATGAGAGGGGGCAGCCTTGGGAGGGGTGGGTTTGAATCCAAACCCAAACCCAAGTTGGATTGAGAGAAGGACTCTTTCCTTCTTCCACTAGGAAACCATCGTTCCAGTTTGACTTTTCAAACTTCCCGTTTGACTTTCAATTTAGAGCTTTAATTCTCTCTTGCAAATTTCCACACCAAGTGACCTAAGATATGATCCAATCATTCCACTTACCCATGACACATTCATGGACCATTCCCCTTCCGAACCGGTGAACCTACTAGACCCTTCTAGAACCTCTCCGATGAAAACATCGGAATCTTTCCCGAACTCCAGAATCGGACTTTCTTTATATGAATCTTATTCTCCGGACCAATCCGGATCTCCTCGTGATGTCCTGGATCCCTTCCGAGACTCTGAACAACATTCGGTATCCCTACTAACATTCCATATCTACTAAACAACATCGAATACTTAAGTGTGTCTCCCTACGGTTCGTGAATTATGCGGACATGACCAAGACATTTCTCCGATCAATAACCAATAGAGGAATCTGGAAATTCATATGGCTCCCACATATTTCTACGATTACTTTGTGATCGAATGAACCACTTACATACGATACCAATTTCCCTTTATCTCACGATAGTTTACTCATCCGAGGTTTTGATCGTCGGTATCTCTGCATACCTAGTTCAACCTCGTTACCGATAAGTACTCTTTTCTTGTTCCCATGATATGTGATCCCTTGTGAGCCAGTCACATGCTTGCAAGCCAATTGGATGACATTCCACCGAGAGGGCCCAGAGTATATCTATCCGTCATATGGATGGACAAATCCCACTCTTGATCCATGTGCCTCAACACACACTTTCCGAACACTCAAAGCCACCTTTATAGCCACCCAGTTACGGTGTGGCGTTTAATGTCATCAAAGTATCATTCCGGTGATGGTGATTAGCATGATCTCATGGTCGAAGGAATTAGGTTACTATGTATTAGAAAGCTTATAGCAAATGAACTATTGAAATGACTTGATCTTTATGCTACACTTATCTATAGGAGTATGTCCATCATACCATTCTCCTAATGATATGATCTCGTTGTTAACAACATCTCAATGTTCATGAACGGGAAACCACGATCATATATTAACCAACAAGCTAGTATTACAAAGAGGCTTTACTAGGGACTCTAATTTAGTTTACAAATCACACAACTATTGATGTTTCCAGTTAATACTGTTATATCATGAATGTAAACATTTATCATAAACACAAAGATAAAATAATAACCACTTTTATTATTGCCTCTAGGGCATATCTCCAACAGTTATGAATGGCAAGGATTGGTTAAAAATGAAAAAAACATCATCTAAATCATTTCCAAGGAGAATCAAATAAAGAGAAATTCAAAAACAAACCATATAATAAAATGGTCATTTTTGCCATCATGTTCACTAGACCACTTTGAGTGTTTCTAGTCCAAGATTTCTAACAGAAACAAATCCAATTCTTTTCACCCCTTGCTAGACCAAGTAAAAGTGAATCCAATCCCACCTTGCAAACCCACAGAAACATTTTGCAAATCTATGCCAATGACAATTCAAAATTGAATCTAGTTCATATAGTAAGATCACCATTTCTCAAAACCCAACCAAACCAGTTCACCTTGACAAATCCAAACAACCAGATACTACCAAGTGTGTGACCAATGCACTCACCAAATTTCATCCAAAAATTCAAATATAAATCTCTTGCGGCCATTTCATCAAACACCTCCTGAGCACAAACCAAATAAAACAACAAACACTATTGTGAGCAGTGTTCTTGCCAAACTTGTTCTCTCTCCAGCCCTCACCACACTCCCAGTAGGTCATCAATCTTGTATATGCAACTCTAGCCCACTGTTTACACGACCATGCCATCAATGGCCACCATGGACGAGCACACTTGCCACCTCCACCGTCGACAGCAAGCTACAAGCGTAGCCAGCCTCGCCAACCTTGTCTACCATGCTGCCCGTGCCTCACTGCCCCCTCTAGACCAGTCGTAGCTCAAAGACAAAGAGAAGAACCGCCGAAAACGTCGTGCCCGCGCCGCTGTCAACCATGCCGACGTGCACCGCAGTGCACGCACCGTTCCCACTCAACCCGACTGCGCCTAGATCCTGCCGCTCGTCTACACGATCACCACCGTCCCAGGAGACCGTCAGACATGCCCATTTCCTCGACCATGCCCCGTAGCTGCCGCACGCGGAAGTTCGCCATCGATACCGTGCAGAGCGTCGCACGTTCCAGACCAAACCGCACCTTCCCTTGACGTGCCATCAAGTCGTTGAGCACCGCTAGGAGACCGTGCATCGTCCTAGCCCCCGCGCAATGCTAGTAGCTCGTTGTAACGCTGACCCGACGAGCTCTGCCCATGCCGCTCGGCCTCTCTCGTTCGCCTATAAAAGGAGGCGTCCCCGCACCATTTCTCCACACCATCTCACTACCCACCTCTAACTAATCGTTCTCATTTCTTCCCGGAGCAAGGCGAGCTCAGCATCGCCGGAATTTGGCCGGAGCCCGCCGCTGCTGGAGGAGAAGGGCGTCGTTGATTGCGCCCATCCCAGGAGACGCCGCCTGTACCAGGAGAACCGCCATTGTCGACAACCTCGTTCGCCCATGTCGCCGACCCTCACCTTATCCCCGGTGAGCCTCACCAGACCCCCACTGGCCGTGCTAGGGTTCGTCCCCATCGTGTCCTGTTCAGATGAGGACGATGGTCGTGAGCCATTGATCCTGCATCTAATCCTACGGTTGTAATCAGCCCATCCCCCTTCGCCATCCCTGTCTCGCTGACGAGTGGGGACAACACTTAAACTAGCCTGCGCGCGCTGTGTGCAGTGGGCCGGCCTAGTTTAGTTCCCGCGTGACCCAGTTATTTTAAATTTAGATTTTTTATTTTAGTTTCAAACCTAGTTCTGGCAGTAGATTCAAAAATCAATCCAGAGAGATTAACTGAACCAAATCGCATGAAACCAATTTTATTAGAAAGGTATTGGAATTGTTACTCCAAGCCCATTGGATTAAAATCATTTGAAATTGTAGATCACCTATAGTAAAAATAATAAGGCAGAGAATTTTCTGCATTCAAACATTTTTCAAAAATCAACCATAAATGCTTTTGAGTTGATTCCAACTCTCAAAAATCACATTTGACAAGTCTATAAATTATACGTCCCTTGCTGGAATCATAACAACTTACTTCAATTTTGACCCTATCCCCCATCAGTATTCATATAGAACTAGAGCGGATCTTTCCTGAAATATAGCCCAGGATGATGGTGTCATTCTCTAGCTGAACGCGAAACATTCCATTGGGTAGGGCTTCCGTAACTAAACCTTCGAAAGTGACTTTTGCTTCTCTCAGGTTTTTTTTTCTCTCCTATTTTTTTTCTGTCATATTTTTTTCTCCTATTTTTCTATTTTTATTTTCAAAATAGGAAGGCCGAGATAGAATTCGGGCACTATAGTCGGAGCGATTACCATATATAACATAAGACTTCTCCCCCAATTCTGTTTAGTCGAGCCTCTCGATCTGTCATGACCCTTCTGAATATATAAAAATATCTAGGTTTACTTGCAGTAATAATGAACAAGTAATAAAATAATTCCCCATAGGCATTTCTAGTCACTTTAATTAATTAAAATAATAAGGTTAAACCTTCTTAAATTGTGACACCACTTTAAATCACATTCCCAGGTATTAGAATATGTGGTGATGACATGTGTCAAGATGATCCCATATTTTAATTGGAGAATATTAAATATTAAGTAGTTTTTCAATGAGCAGAAATTACTTTCCCAAAAAAAAGATTAAAGCTTTAATCCTTGTGATGATTGTGATGATGCTAGATCATCTAATGTGAACCTTTGTGTGGTAAATTGAAATAGTTAAGTATTATTTGGTGATTGTGTACTTCGTATATATTTATAGACGCTAGTACCGACCAAGTATACGAAGAGGAAGGAGACTACTACGAACAGGAAGCAGAGGAGAACTTCAACCACTGCACTGCTCAAGGCAAGCCATCCTAGCAAGCTAACACTTGCAACATTGCAAGCTAGATAACTTATGAAATGCATTAGGCATGCTTTGATTAGACAACCTTGAGTATACTAAATCCCAGTTTTACTTGCAAGCTTGATTATTTTACTTTCTTTATCAAAGCTCTTTATTTAGGTTTACTTAGTGACTTGTGAATTTTGGAAAGATATTAGAGGTAGCGTAAAGAGCTTAAAACTTGGCCTAAGTTAGATAGAATTAGATGTCATCCTGAGGCATGAGATTATACTTAGATAGGTCACAATTGATTATCACCCCTCACTAGTGATTACCCCCAACTTTTGTGGCTAGTGCTAAGCATAAAACTTGATCACTTTAGATGGGAATACTTGCTGAAATTGGTTATGAAAACCTTAGAATGATGATTCATTCTAATGAAATGTTTTGACATGTGTTAGTGAACACAAGGTGATTTGATGAAAATGTTGAGGCATGAGCCTTAGCCCTTTATAAAACTGATGGTTGTGTTCGGATGCGACACCATTCCAATTTTACCGTACAACCACAATGCCCGAATTTGGGTAAGGCTTGACTGAAAGTTTATATATCTTAGTATGGGTTCCCTTGTGGCCAAGGTTTGAGCTGAGGTTTGAACTGATGATTGTCCACCTGTGCAGTTCCCAAGATGACAGATGGTCATGGTTGGGAGGCCAAACTCATAGGGGAGGTGCCTATACTAGGGTGTGTAATTGAAAGGTTAGGATTGATTATCCGCATACTGAGTATGGTGCATCAGGATTGTTCCTGACGGATGTATCGAATGTTGTGGTGAAAGTGTACCACCTCTGCAGAGTGTCAAACTATTCGAATAGCCGCCTCATGATTATGGGACGATTGAGTGGCCATATCGTTCGTCGTCAGATGTTTTCAAAATGACTTTTGAAATGAATCATGACTTTGACTTGACCACAATAGGGTTGTGAAAGTGAAAACTAAGTTCCCACTTAGGTGTTATAAAACTTTAAACTAGCTTTCTTTGCTTCTGAACTTAGTTAAGGTAAATCTGGCTTTTTGCAAAACAACCTAGAGCCTAGCACTTCCTACTCAAAAACCACTTCACTTGTTAGTATTAGTTTGCGAGTACTTAAAGAGTACTCATGGCTTTGTCCCTGGGTATTCCCGTGGCCAGACTATGAAGAGGAGTATCAGGAGGATGGACAGCAAGAAGGTTATGACAACTAGGATCATCTCCCATCGTCAGCATTCCATGTGACCATGAAGATGGAGCTTCGCCTATGCTATCATTATTATTATGTTATTCCGCTGCTTGAATTGTATTAAGACCTTATGTATGGTTTGTAATGGATGATGTACTGTGATATCCAATATGTTATGTCTCGCAAAAATGGTAATCCTGGGATTGCGATGTATGGCATAACATACATCTGGGATTAAAAACCCGGGTGTTGACATCATCCCCGGACCCGATGTTGCAAATCTTGCAAATGTTGGTGTCTAACCGTGAAGCTGAAAGAGCGGAACGTCAAGCCAACTTAGCCACCCTTCAACACATAGCTCAGATGGCCAACAACAATCAAGGCCATGGAAATCCAGACAACCATGGATCAAAGCTCAAGAACTTTCAGAAAACCAATCCACCCATCTTTACTAAGTCTGAAGAGCCCCTACATGCAGATGATTGGCTACAGACCATGGAGAACAACTTAGAAGTTGCAGGAGTGGAAGCCAACGAGAAAGTACTATTTGCCACCCACTATCTGGCCGGAGATGCAAGAGCTTGGTGGAACAGCGTTCGCGCCATGAATGGAGGACAGATGATGACTTGGGATGAATTCAAACTCAAGTTCAGCGGAACCCATGTGCCACCGGGTTTGATCAAGAGGATGAGAGATGAATTCAGAGAATTGAAGCAAGGGAGGATGACAGTAGTTGAGTACTGTGACAAATTTTTGTCATTGGCTAGATATGCATCAGATGAGATTGATACCGAAGCCAAGAAGAAGGGGAGATTCTTGAATGGTCTGCATGATGAGATGCAAACGGTGTTAATCAACATTACATTTGGTGACATTGAAGCCTTAGTGGATTCTGCCATTCAGATGGAATGCAAGATCAACCAATCCAATGAGAACCGCAAGCATAGAATGATGAATCAACCAGGAACCCACCATACCCCAAAGTATCGCCCCAACCCATCTCCAGGATTTTCCCCAAGAACCAATAGACCCCCGATGAACCGTCCGACCTATCCTAACCGTGGAGGAGGAAACTGAGGCCCGGAGGAAACCACAACAACAACCCTGGCAACCCCAACAACTTCAATCGTGCACCGGCCAAGTTGAACATCAACAATGTCGCCACCAACACTAACCCTGCCCCAAGGACTAGAAACAACGCTGTGCCTATTGCAGCAAAGGACAAGTCCCAAGTGACTTGTTATGAATGTGGAACCAAAGGTCACTATTCCAATGAGTGCCCCAAGAAGCTTGCAGCAGCCCCCAATGTGAATGCCCCAGCTCAGCAACACCGTCGTGTTTATCCTGGAAGAATATTTGCCCCAGGGAATTCGCGCAACCGCAACGGACGTCTGTTTCTCATGAACGCTGAAGAAGCCTAAGAAGCGCCAGATGTCGTGCTGGGTATGTTTTCTGTTAACTCAGTACTTGCAAGAGTGTTGTTTGATTCTGGAGCATCGCACTCATTTGTTACCAAATAATTTGCATGCACTAGTAAGATTCAACCAACAAAATTGAATCATGTTATGATAGTTCAAATACCTGGTTCAACCACCAAATCTAGACAAATTTGCAAGGCCGTACCTATCAGAATCCATGGCATAGATTTTTATGCTAATCTAATAGTACTTGGAACCAAAGGTTTGGAAGTTGTACTAGGAATGGATTGGATGTCGAAACATAAAGGATTAATCGACTATGCCAATAAAGCTATAACCATGACCAGTACAGCCGGAATATCAGTAGAGCATGTATCTGAAACCTTGCCCCGTTAACTCAAGTGCAACAAGAGTCTAGCCCAACCAACCATTGACCAAGTCAGAGTAGTCTGTGAATACCCCGATGTATTTCTAGATGTTTTGCCCGGTATGCCCCTAGATTCGGATATCGAGTTTATCATTGAACTAATCCCTAGAACTGGATACATAGCCCAGAGACCGTATAGTATGAACCCATCAGAATTAGTGGAGCTAAAGTAGCAATCGGATGCCATGCTGGAGATAGGATTGATTCAACCAAGTGCGTCGCCATGGAGATCACATGTCTTGTTTGTGGACAAGAAATATGGAGGTAACCGTTTGTGTACAGATTATCAGAAGCTGAATGATGTCACCATCAAGAACAAGTACCCACTGCCGAAGATAGAAGATCTGTTTGACCAGTTGGTTGGTGCCAAAGTGTTTTCTAAGATTGATCTTAGAACTGGTTATCATCAACTCAAGATTCGCGTAGAGGATATTCCAAAGACTGCCTTTACCACCAGATATGGACCATATGAGTACACTGTCATGTCTTTTGGATTAACCAATGCCCCCGCTTATTTCATGAACCTCATGAATAAGATTTTTATGGACTTCGTGGATAAGTTTGTCGTTGTTTTCATTGATGACATCCTGATCTATTCCAAATCATAAGAAGAACATGACCTACACCTAAGGATCATCGTTGGAACCCCTAGAGAGCATCAGTTGTATGCCAAGTTTAGCAAATGTGAATTCTGGTTACAGGAAGTAGGATTCCTCGGACATATTGTATCAGCCAGAGGAATTGCCGTTGACCCTGCAAAGGTGAAGGATGTTGAAGATTGGAAAGCCCCAACCACTCAAACCAAAGTTCATGCATTTCTCGGATTAGCGGGATATTACTGCAAGTTCGTAGAAGGATTCTCGAGTATCGCAAGACCCATGACCCAATTGTTGAAGAAGGATAAGAAGTTTGAATGGACAAACAAATGTGAAGCGAGTTTTCAAGAACTCAAGAAGATATTGATCTCAGCCCCAATCTTGATCATACCGGATATTACGAAGCCCTTCGATGTGTATTGTGACGCATCCAAGATCGGTCTCGGATGTGTGCTTGTGCAAGAAGGCAAAGTAATATCATATCTATCTAGACAACTGAAGCAGCATGAGCAGAATTACCCTACCCATGACCTTGAACTAGCAGCCGTAGTTCTAGCCTTGAAGACATGGAGGCATTACCTTATGGGAAACCGTTGTGAGATTTATTCGGATCACAAGAGCCTAAAGTATATTTTCACTCAGAAGGAGCTAAATATGAGGCAAAGGAGATGGATAGAGTTAATCAAGGACTATGATCTGGACATCCACTATCACCCCGGTAAAGCCAATGTGGTAGCAGATGCCCTTAGTAGATTGCCATGTCGATTGAACTCTATGATTTTGAAGGAGCAACCAAGTTTGCACAAGGAGATGGAAGATTTTAGAATGGAATTAGTAAGTGAAGAATTTTTGGCTAGCATAGAATTTCAACCTACTTTGATCGGTCAGGTCAAGGAGGCGCAGAAAGGAAATGCTAGTATCGACAGAATCAAACATCGTACCGAAACAGGAAAGGTACCCGAATTCACCAAGGATGAAGGAGTTTTGTGGTACAAAGGACGTATCAGTGTGCCAGCAGACTCAGAGTTGAAGCAAGCTATTTTGAAACAAGCCCATGATACTCTTTATTCTATCCACCCCGGAGGAACAAAGATGTATCAGGATTTGAAGGAGCAATTTCGGTGGTATAAGATGAAGAGAGAAATCGGAAGCTACATAGCCAAGTGTGATATCTTTCAGAGAGTTAAGGCGGGACATCAGAGACCCACAGGACTATTGCAACCATTCTAGATTCCGGAATGGAAATGGGATTCAGTCGGAATGGATTTTATCACCGGTTTTCCTACATCTAGTAGGGGAAATGACTCTATCTGGGTCATAGTTGATCGATTGTCCAAAGTAGCCCATTTCTTGCCAGTCAAGACCACCTACCAAAGTGCAAAACTAGCAGAGTTGTACATCGCTAGAATCATTAGTTTGCATGGAGTCCCTAAGAACATTGTGTCAGATCAAGGAACCCAGTTTACCTCGAGATTTTGGAAGAAAGTCCAAGAAGAATTAGGAACCCGACTGGATTTCAGCACAGCTTATCACCCTCAAACTGATGGACAAACGGAGCGAGTAAATCAAATACTTGAAGATATGTTGAGAGCATGTGTGCTAGAGTATGGATCCAAATGGGAAGATTGTCTGCCTTTTGCAGAATTTTCGTACAACAACAGTTATCAAGCCAGTTTGCAAATGGCCCCATTTGAATTCATGTATGGAAGGAAGTGTCGTACCCCTTTGAATTGGTCGGAAGTAGGAGAGAGTCAGATTTTCGGACCTGACATCCTACGAGAAGCAGAAGAGAAAGTTCACAAGACCCGTGAGCACCTCAAGACCACCCAATCCATACAGAAGATTTATGCTGACAAGAGACGTTGAGACCTCGCTTTCAATATTGGAGTTTTTGTGTATCTCAAAGTGTCACCTTTGAAGGGAATGGAACGATTCCAGCTCAAAGCAAAGTTAGACTCCAGATATAGCGGACCTTTCAAGATCCTGAATCAACTGGACCTGCCAGAGGAGATGTCAGCCGTGCATAATGTGTTCCATATATCGTTACTTCGCAAATGCCTAGAAGTACCAAAGAAGACCGAAGTTTTCAAGAACATTGATTATCGAACCATAGAGATCAACGATGACCTGACGTATCCCAAAGTACCCATCCGTATTTTGGAGGAAGCTTTCAGAACAACCAGGACCCGGCGCATCAAGTTTCTCAAGATTCAGTGGAGTAATCACACTGAAGAAGAAGCTACCTAGGAGCGAGAAGATTACATTAATACGGAGTTTCCCGATCTCTTTAAATCCTAGTTTTCTTTTCTCAAATCTTGGGACGAGATTTTTTTAAAGGAGGGAAGGTTTGTAACATCCCAAAAATATTGATCAAGATTATCAAATTCCAATCACCAAAATTAGGGTTAACAAAAACTTTTGTTAATTAAAAATCATGATGAATGCATGTGTGTATGTGATGAATGTATGAATGCATGAATGGACTTGTGTGATTGTTGTAAATGGCAAGGAATGGTTTAAAGATGAAAACAACATCATCTAAATCATTTCCAAGCAGAATCAAAACAATAGAAATTAAAAAACAAACAAAATAAGCAAATGGTCATTTTTGCCAATCTTGCTCACTAGCTCACCTTGAGTGTTTCTAGTCCAAGATTTCAAACAGAAACAAATCCATTTCTTTTCACCCCTTGCTATACCAAGTAAAAGTGAACCTAAGCCCACCTTTCAAACCCACATAAACATTTGGCAACTTAATTCAAATGACAATTCAAAATTGAATCTATATCATATGTGAAGATCACCATTTCTCAAAACCCAACCAAACTAGTGCACCTTGACAAATACAAGAAACCATAGACTACCTAGTATGTGACTAGTACACCCACCAAGTTTCACTCAAAAATTCAAATTCAAATATCTTTCGGCCATTTCATTAAACACCTTGTAAACACAAATCAAACAAAACATCAAACACTATAGTGAGCAGTGTTTGTGCCTAACTTGTTCCCTCTCTAGCTCACAACACACTCTCAGTAGATCATCTAGTTAATTTAACAAGCCCTAGCTCACTGTAAACTGGACAAGGTCATCAATGGTGACCATGGCCGAGCCCAAATGGCCACCCCAATGCCGACAACAAGCTATGAGCCTCTCTAGCCTCGCCAACCTTGTCTAGCACACACTCCACCATCCACCGCCACCCCTTGTCCAGTTCCCAAGCGTTGCCAGCCCCTAGACCACTCAGAACGAGCATGCACAACCTCTCTGCAAGCATCCCGAGAGCGCGCCAGAGCGCCGTGCTCGACGCACTCGCACAGACCGCGCCCCGCCTTCTCCGCCCTCGTGTGTGATCACCACCACCCCAGGAACCGCCCGGACATGCCCGTTCGTTGACGCGTGGACCGTAGATGTTGTGCACCATTAAAATGCCCATCGGACCCGCCTAGAGCACCGAAGTGTTCCGACCACATTGTACCACCCCACGCTTCGCCACCATGCCGTTAAGCTTCGCCAGGAGGCAGAGCATCGTCCCCTACCCCCTAGCCATGCCGTTGAGCTTCGCCAGGAGGGAGAGCACCATCCCCTACCCCCAGCCATGCCGTTAGCTCACTATGCAGATGACCACGACGATCTCCACCCGCACCCTTCGGTTCCCTCGCTGCACTATAAATAGAGGCCTCCCCTGTTTGATTTCAGCACACCATCACACTCTCCTCTCTCTCAGAACCACCCCACCTCATCCCCGGAGCAAGGCGAGCACCAGGTGGCCGGAATTTCGCCGGAGCTTGCCGGTGCTGGAGGAGGACGGCGCCGTTTATTGGAGCCGCCTTAGGAGGAGCGATCGGTACCAGGAGGATCCCCGTCGTCGACTTCGTCATTCGCCCCCATCGCCGACCATCGTCGGAGCCCTGATGAGCCCCCACTGACCCCCACTGTCCGTGTTAGGGTTCAATCTCGCCAGCACTGGCCGACGGAGACGACAAGCCCCGACCGTTAGATTAGATGTTAATCGCATGGTCCAGATTGCCCCGTACCCCTTCGCACCCCCTTGTCTCGCTGACTGGTGGGGACAGCCACTTAAACCCACCCGCGTGCGCGCTATGCACAGTGGGCCGGCCCAGTTACACTCTCGCGCGACCCAGTAATTCAAATTTAAGATTATCAATTTAATTTCAAACTTAGTTCTGTCTATAGATTCAAAATTCAATCCAGAGAGATTCACTAAACCAAAACGCATGAAACTAATTTTTCTAGAAAGGTACTGAAATTCTTAATCCAAGCCCGTTGGATTCAAATCATTTGGATTTGTAGATCACCTATAGTAAAAATAACAAGGTAGAGACTTTTCTGCATTCAAACATTTTTCAAAATTCAACCACAAAAGAATTTGAGTTGATTCCAACTCTCAAAAATCACATTTGATGAGACATTTTTGAATATATAAAAATATCTAGGTTTACTTGCAATAATAATGGACAAGTAATAAAGGAATGCCTCATAGGAAATTCTAGTCACTTTATTTAATTAAAATAAAAGGGTTAAACCTTATTAAATTGTGACACCACTTAAAATCACATTCCCAAGTACTGAAATATGTGGTGATGACATGTGTCAACATGATCCCATGTTTTAGTTGGAGAATATTAAATCTTAAGTAGTTTTTCAATGAGTAGAAATTGCTTTTCTAAAATAAAATAAAATAAATAGAACCTTTGCCTTAATCCTTGTGATAATAGTGATAATGCTAGATCATCTAGTGTGAACCCGTGTGTGATAAATAGAGTAGTTAAGAATTGTTTGGTGATTGTGTACCTCGTATTTAATTATAGACGCTAGTACCGAACAAGGATACAAGGAGGAAGGAGGATACTACGAGGAAGAAGCCGAGGAGAACTTCAACCACTTCTCTGCACAAGGCAAGCTATCTAAGCAAACTAGAACCTTGCAAGTTAACCCTTGCATTATAACTATGCCAACTAGATGCATTAAACATGCATTAGTTACACCACTTGATTATACCAAACCCAGTTTTACTTGCAAGCTTGATTCTTTTATTTCTTTATCAAAGCTCTCTATTTATGTTTACTTAGTGAATTGTAGATTTTAGAAATATTGTTTAAAGGTAGCATAAAGAGCATAAAACTTGGCCTAAGTTAGATAATCTTGATGTCATCCTGAGGCATGAGATTGAACTTAGATCATTCACACTTGTTTACCAACCCTCATTAGTTTTACCCCCAACTTTAGTGGCTAGTGCTAAGCATAAAACTTGATCACTTTAGATGGGAATACTTGGTGAAAATGGTTATGAAAACCTTAGAATGATGAGTCATTCTACTGAAATGTTATGACATGTGTTCTTGAACATCAGATGATTTTGATGATGAAAACGTTGAGGCATGAGCCTTAGCCCTTGTATAAAACTGATGGTTGTCTGGATGCGATACCATTCCAATTTTACCGTACAACCATAATACCCGAAATTTGGGTAGGGCTTGACTGGAAGTTTATATACCTTATTATGGGTTCCCTTGCAGCCACGGTTTGAGCTGAGGCTACCTTGTGAAGATTGTCCACCTGTGCAGTTCCCAAGATGATAGTTGGTCATGGTTGGGAGGCCAAACTCATAGGAGAGGTTCCTATACTAGGGCGTGTAATTGAAAGGTTAGGATTGATTATCTGTATACTGAGTATGGTGAATTCATGATTGTTCCTGACAGATGTATCAAATATTGTGGTGAAAGTGTACCACCTCTGCAGAGTTTCAAACTATTCGAATAGCCGCGTCTACGGTTATGGACAATTGGAGTGGCCATACTATTTCGTCGTCAGATATTTTCAAAATGACTTGTGAAATGAATCATGACTTGACTTGACCACAACGGGGTTGTGGATATGAAAACTCAAGTTCCCACTTAGGTGTTACAAAACTTTTCAACTAGCTTTCTTTGCTTCTGAACTCAGTTAGAGATAAATCTGGCTTTTTGCAAAACAACCTAGAGCCTAGTATTCCTACTCAAAACCACTTCACTTGTTAGTATTAGTTTGCGAGTACTTAAAGAGTACTCATGGCTTTATCCCTGGCTATTCCTGTAGCCAGACTATGAAGAGGACTATCAGTAGGATGGACCACAGGAAGGTTACGACAACTAGGATCATCTCCTATTGTCAGCATTGCCTGTGACCATGAAGATGGAGCCTCGCCCATGCTATCGTTATTATTACGTTATTCCGCTGCTTTGATTGTACTAAGACTGGATCATGAGATCCTTTATTTGTTGTAGGACCTTATGTATGGTTTGTAATGGATGATGTATTGTGATATCCAATCTGTTATGTCTCTCAAAAATGGTAATCCTAGGATTGCGATGTATGGCATAACAGTCATCTGGGATTAAAAATCCGGGTGTTGACAAAGATCATGAAGACATGTATCGTAGGCTCAAGTCCACCGCCACCACTTTTAGGAATGTCGGTGCCTCACATGTGGATGATGCTTGGATAAAAAGGAAATATGTGAGTGCACTCATGCCCTTTGAGCCCACCGACTTGAAGAGCCTACAAGGAATACACAACTATCACCTCATGACCTCCAATGAAGTTATGCAAGAGATGACCTCTTTCAAGATTTCCGCCAAGAATGCCAAAGATGTCCGTGATCAAGCCCTTGGAATGAGCAATGTTTTCAACCTTGCATTGAAGGACAAAGTTGCGGAACATGGGGATGGAGATTATAGTGATGAAGGCCTATCCATGAGCCACCCCGATGATGTCAAGATTTATCATGGTCAATATATGGTCTTCTATGCAAACAACTACTGGAAGAACCCCACAAAGGCCAAGATGAAAATGCAACGAAGAAGCAATCCCAATGGACAAAGAGGCAATATCCCTAAATTGAGAACTTGTTTTAATTGTGGCGACCGATATCACTTTATGGCTAGTTGTCCCAATGAGAGAAGAGAAGATCATGGTGGCAACCTCGTGCCAAAGAAAACTTCCAAAGGTCCTTACAAGAAACCCTTCATCAAGAAGAATCCAATCAATAAGAAGAAGGGCGAAATTGTATTGATCACTCATGAAGAATTCTCCTCTGACAATGAAGATGAGGAAGAGGAAACATCAAGTGGCGTGGCTGCTCTAGCCCCTACTTCTACTCCGAAATTCTCCCTCTTCGATTCTCCAAATGAGAATACTCCCAACAAGAACGTCACTTGCCTTATGGCAAGAGGAACGGAGGTATCCTCATCATCTCACTCCACTCCCTTAGCTAATGCTGAAATTGATGATGAGATGTCTCTTGAAGTAAATAGGGAATTAATTGCTTTCGATGAGTTTGTGACTAACTTACAAGGGGAGTCCAAGATACATGTTGGGAACATCTTAGATCAACTTTCCCACACACAAGAGCTTCTTGATGTACGATGTAAACTTGGGAGAGAACACATGATTGAGGTAGAAGCCCTAATAATGCTCTAGAAGAAGAACAAGAGACTAGGATGTCTCTTGAGCTAAAACTTGAAGGGCTTGATGGGGCCAATGACATAATTGTTAATAGAATTGTTAATAGACTCATTAAAGAACGTGATCATGCTATTGCTAAATATAAAAGGGATAAAAAGGACAAGATTGAGTTTGGTGTGGTTCATGAAAAACTTGCCGAGGACTTTAGTTTACTTAACAAGGTTCACAAGGCGTTGGAAAGTGAACCCTTGTCACTCACAAAGTCCCATGAAAAGCTTCAAACTCAATTGACCAATATTCCTTCACCTAGTAATTTTATTCCCTCTAGTAGTACAACTATTCTTGAAGAAAATGCTAGGTTGAAGGGGGAGCTAGCTAAGGCCACATTTCCAAAACGAAACAAGTCCATTGATGACCTCTTGAGTAAGCAAAGGTCAAATGGTGAGAAAGGGGGCATTGGTTTTGTCTCCAAAGACAAGAAGAAGAACAACAAGAAAAACCCCAGCACTTGCGGCATTGTATATCCTTTGTTTTACCCGTGGAAGCCATAGAATATGCACTACGAGCAGGAGCATTGGATGACGGTGGAGGAGCAGCTGGAAATCTTGTGGTGGCCTTGGATGTGGTAGTAGCTGGTGGAGAATCACGAGAAGGAGGCGCTGATTGTCGGGATGTCCAAGTGGATGTGCGACCTGCAGAATTATTAGTCCTCCTCCATGGTGGTTGGCGATCCTGCACTTCACGTTCAGCTTTGCAAGCAAGATGAAACAAACGAGTGATAGAATTATATTCCTTATAGTCTAATATGTGTTGAATGTCCTTGTTTAATTCACCAAACAAACGTGCAAGAATTTGTTCAGTAGATTCAACAAGACCACATCGAACCATCCCCGTTTGCAATTCCTGATAATACTCTTCTACAGAATTTTTCCCTTGTTCCAAACATGTCAGATTCTTTAGTAAATCACGTTGATAAGTGGGAGGCACAAAACGAACACACATATCAGTTTTTAAAGCAGTCCAAGTACTAGGAATAGTAGTAGGATTTAAACGAAAATACTCAGACCACCAAAGGGAAGCAAATTTAGTAAATTCACATGTAGCAGCACTAACACGCATATTCTCAGGATATTTTAAGCATGCAAAATGTTGTTCTACTTCCATCTCCCATGTAAGATATGCATCAGGATTATATTTACCCTCAAAAGATGGAATATTTAATTTAAGCTTTGCAACATGATCATTATCACGTACCGGTGGTCAAGCGTTGTGGTGGTAATGTCGGGGACGTCCAGCAGGGTGTGGAGGTTCTTCAACCTCCTCGTCAAACAGATCATCGTCGTCGGGGTCGTAGTAGTACCCGTCGTCTGTCCCCAATGTCATAGCAACAGCCGCGGTGGAAGTCTGAGGTGCCTCAACAGTACGTAGTCAGCCAAAGCGGTGCGGCAAACCAAGACGACCCGTGATCGGAATGCGCCGTGTGCCATGGCGAGGTGCCAATGGGGCGGGTGCGGGTGCCGGCAATCTGTCCAAAACCTCCTTGAACCGAGCGTCAAGCTTATCGTTGAAGGATTTCTCGAGTCCATCGATCTTGTCCATGGCGTTGGTGAGCTTGGTGTCAAACTCCCCTAGTCGTGCATCCACATCTTCAGCGCGACCGACCAAGAGCTCGGAGAAGTGGGCATGTAGATCTTGGTTCGTCATTGTGGCAGGGTTCTGCGAAGTATCTGTCATGGTTAGTCCTTTAAAAAGCACAGGTATATATGCCTATAACTACGGAAATATGGTGGAAGGCACGCGTAATCCATCAAGCAATATACGAAGCTCTTACAAGTTCATACCAAACAGCAAGAAAAGGCGATGTGCAACCGCGAGGAGCAGTGGGTCTAGAGATTGAACCGAGCGATTACCAGGATTCGAGACACCGCACGTGGAGAAATCTGTGGAGCTCTGGGAAGGCTTAGCAAAGGGGTTAGCAATTATCAAAACAGTAATGCAAATGTTAAAAGAATGCTCAACGACGGTACTGTGCTGGTCCTAGGCTAGACCGTACTAGAGACGCGAGCCTAGATCACCAACGATGTCACGATGCGACACAACAAGCAATGTATGCTGATATGGCACCCTGAAAAGCGAACCGAGATGTTGAAAATCACGATGATGGCGAGTGTCTAGAACTGATCTACGGGTCTATAAACAGGTTAGCCCCAAATTTTTTTTTCGAAATTTTTGTATTATGCTCCGGAAAGCGCGCAGGCGCCAAAAAAATATCATTATAACGGCCGATGGAGAAAAGTGATCCCCGGGGTCAAAAATTAGTATAGCTTGGTGGTTATATTGCTTGGTCTATTTGGGTCCCCAAGACCCTTGTTGCTAACAAAAGAGGACCCATTGAAAAATGGGTACCTAAAAATTAGCTTGATCTTTTGTAGACATATGCTTCCGGAGGGTCAAAGTGGGTGCTTGATAGTGATTGCACAAGTCATATGACCGGAAGCTCGTGACATATGCCGACAAGTCAAAGTCTAAGGTAATGGGTCTCGGCAAGGTAGTGGTTGCCCACGATATTACACTCGTGGACGTCATGCTTGTTGAGACCCTTGGTTACAATTTACTTTCAGTCTGTGCTCTTGGAAAGATGGGCTTTGCCGTCTTTATTGATGATGATATTTTGGTCCTCGTGTGGAGCAAGTCTCTCAAGGTCGCTTTTGTTGGGTACGTCGAAAATGACTTGTATGTGGTGGACTTTTCGGGGCAAACCACTACAAGTGCGATGTGCTTATTCGGAAAGGCCGATGTGGGTTAGTTATGGCATCGCTGACTAGCCCATGTCAATATAAGAACTTTGCAAAGTCTCCACAAGGAGGGCCATATTGTTGGACTAAAAGAAAAAAATTCCTTTGCCAAAGATCGTGTTTGTAGGGCTTGTGTTCAAGGAAAGATGCATGATGCTCCCCACAAGCCAAAGAACCGCATCAAGTCAACGAGGATCTTGGAGCTCCTTCATGTGGATATCTTTGGTCCTCCATCTCATGCAAGTCTTGGTGGGAAGATATTGTTTGGTGATTGTTGATGACTTTTCAAGATACTCATGGGTATATTTCTTCAAGTTGAAAAGTGAGACCCAAAATACCTTCATCAACTTCATCAACTTGGTTCAACGTCAATACAATGTCCCCGTGTTGATAATAAGAAGCGACAATGGCACCAAGTTCAAGAACTACACCTTGAATGATTTTCTTAGTGATGAGGGGATAAAACAACAATATTCCGCTGCATATACCCCTCAACAAAATGGTGTAGCCGAGAGGATGATAGGGCAAAGGTGTCCGATCTTTCGATGAGATGGTGATAGTCGATTTGGTGGAGTTCGGGCTTGACGATCCGACTACACGTGCGAGCACGAGCGCCAATGCAATCGCTAGGCCAATCTCCTGAAGGTTACCGATCCTGCGGGAACACGATTAGCCTGACCAACGAGGGTCTTAATTCCTACCTGAAATCGAGAACAAGTAAGAACCAATATTGCAATCAAGATATTGCGGATTAAGATGAAAGCTTTATTGAAAAGGTGGGATCCTGTATAGGTGCGAAGTACAAGAGGCCTCTGCGACGCTCGAGTCTTGGCGAAGTTGCTATGATGGCTAACTTAATGTCTAAACAAAATCCGAGTCTACGGTGACGGCTATGGGGAGTATTTAAGGAGAAAAAGGTGGGGTTTCGGCCAGCCATAGAAGTGGTGGCCGAATCCAACCCTAGAAGTCCTTTTCTCCTCAAATACGGACTCTAAAAAGTGGCTAATTAAAATCCTGCGAAAATTACATGGGCCTGGCCCAAAATAAAGGTGTCGCAGCACCATATTAAGCTATGGACGAATTTGTAAAGTTTTAATCTTGAATATTTCGTCCAAGCCTTCTTTCTTCATTATGGTGGCCTCAAAGTTCTGAAATCTTCATCCGTGGCCTTCTCTTGAATCATCTCATGCTTGCTGCCATCTCCATGCATGGCCATGCTCCAATGCTTGTCCCTCTCATCCATGCTTGGTCCATCATTCCTAAGAGTAATAAATACATCTGATTTAGGCAGCATCATATTCTCATGTATGTGAGGAATAGTTCCAAGAAACGAAAGTACCTGATAGTTAAGTTGTTTGGCACGAGATCTTGTGATAGGTCCTTGAATGTGTGTAGCTGTAGGTACAACGGTTGTATCAATAGATGGGATGTCCACATCAGAGGAAGAACCGGACTCTTATTGAGATGGAAAGGACCATGTTGGCGGAGTTTAAATCTCCATATAACTTTTGGGCCGAAGCCATCTCCACCGATTTCCATGCATCAAACCGGCTCTACCTCCGCAAAGAATTAAACAAGACTCCATATGAAATACTTACCGGTAACAAGCCCAACATATCTTACTTTAGGGTGTTCGGTTTTAAGTGTTTCTATCTCATAAAAGGTGTTCGTTTGTCCAAATTCGAGTCTAAAGCATTAGAGGGTATTTTGTTGGCTATGGTCTCAAATCTCACACTTATAGAATCTATGATAAGCTCTCCGGAGCCATCATAGAATCTTGTAGTGTGACCTTCTAAGAATATGATGTCCCCAAGGGGGGCGTGTTGATGCTTGTGATGCAGATGATGAAATGCCACAGGATGCCATAGGAAGAATGGGTGTGGGATATATCCACCCTGTTGAGGAACCCCTTATCACGGATCGAGAAGAACTATGCTCTACTCAAGTGGAGCCCTCATCTTCACAACAACAACAAGCTCCATCCACCGAGGAGGACAATGACCCAAGCCAAAGACAAGCCGTGGACCCCCAAAATGTTGATCAAGGTGACATATCATTGAGGATGAGATTAAGTCATCATTCTCCAGAATGTCAAGTGCTGCCAAGTCAATTACTCAAGGGAGATCCATACAAGCAAGTTAGAGGATGGGGGAGTTAAGGGTATTCCTTAGTTTTGAGATCAAGCAATTTAGAGGAGGGGCATTCTTCAACCAAGACAAGTATACTCAATATATGCTCAAAAGATTCAATATGCAATATTTAAATGGAGCTCCTACTCCCATGGCTCCAAAGACTCATCTAGAACAAAATCCAAATGGTAAAGATGTGGATCAAAAGTTATACTGGTCTATGATTGGTTCTTTGCTTTGCCTTTGTGCATCTAGACCCGATATTGTGTTGATTGTAGGTGTGTGTGAAAGATATCAAGCGGCTCCTAATGAAAGCCATTTGATAGCGGTCAAGAGAATATTTTGATATTTGGTTCATACCCCACATTATGGTCTTTGGTATCCTCGAGGGTCAACATTTGCTCTTTGTGGATACACAGACTCGGATTGGGCTGGTGATAAGGATGATAGAAAATCAACATCCGGGGCTTGCCAATTCCTTGGTAGGTCGTTGGTATGTTGGTCTTCTAAGAAGCAAAATTGTATATCTCTCTCCACCACCGAAGCCGAGTATTTGGCTGCTGCTAGTGCTTGCACTCAATTGCTATTGATGAGGCAAACTTTAAAGGAATACGGTGTCCATTGTGACAAAGTGCCTCTTCTATGTGACAATGAAAGTGCTATCAAGATTGCCTACAACCCGGTGGATCACACAAGGACAAAGCATATTGAGATTCGCCATCACTTCATTAGTGATCATGTTGCTCAAGGTGATATTGATCTATCTTATGTGTCAACCAAAGACCAACTTGCCGACATCTTCACGAAGCCACTTGATGAAGCAAGGTTTTGCTATTTGAGGAATGAACTAAATATCTTCGATTCAAGGAGCTTGAATTGATCACCTTGCATACTCACCTATGTCTTGACCCTTATTTGGTTTGGGTGTAGGCATGGATATAGGGGGAGTGTGGTCCTAATTGATTGGACTATCCCTACCCCCATTATGCCCAAAGCGATAAAAATCATTTCTCTTAATATCATTTTGTGATATGTGAGCTTAAATGATGAGTTTCGGTAATGGACCCAAGATATATCTTCGTGGTGCCAAGCCGAGTATACTCAAACATGGTGGCCTAGGCCACCGCCCTCTCACATTCGAGAGGTTGGTGCTTACTCGTGTTTGTCATTTGTTGAGTTGTTTAGGTCTTGGATCATGCACTCTCATTTGGTTCTTGATATGTTTTCCCTACTTTAGAGTGCATGTGTCCATATTAGTGTGACTCTCTTAACCTAAGCCTTTATTATCCTTCTACAAACCCCATCTACTCTGCACAAGAACCTTTCCATTTATACCTGGATTTTCGCTCTAGTGGAACCAGTACTACCAGGCAAGGGAGCGGTACTACCGGCCGGGGTCAGTCTCCAAGTTGATTCTTGGAAACCTCCCATGTGCGGTACTACCAGTCTTTTAACCGATACTACCGATAAGCGGCACTACCGGGTTTCTACGCGGTACTACCGTCCATACCCCGGTACTACCGCTCGGCTTCCTGGTTAAGGGTTCAGACACGGGGGGGGGGGGAGGGAACCTCTCAGTGCCCCATTGTTCCCTGTCTTCACTCCGAACCGCCGCCAGAGCATGAATCGCCGTCGGAGCCCCGCACTTTCCTTCCTCTATTAGATCCACATCGGATCCAGCCTCCTCGCGGGCTCCTCCTCAATCTCCACCGCCATGGACACCTTTACTACCGCCCTCTTCTTCTTATCACATGTTTTCTCCATGGAATCTAGGGAGACTTTGGTTCTTGGTCAAAACAATTGTTCTTGAGGTGTACCGTGTGTAGATTACCATATATTACTTCTTGCCTGCAGGAATCCTCGTTTTGGAAAGTTTTGTTGCCAATCTATGACACGATTCTACCGGATCTAGACTGTAGCCGCATGACCGGTAGTACCAGAATTTTTTCCGATACTACCGCTTGTTTGAGGTACTACCGCCTATGACATCCGGTACTACCGGTCATGACTGACAACAAAAGTTTCTTCAAACTTGAATTTCGTCATGGAACTTCTTTCATTTTGGGTTCTTGTGCCCTTATCTCACTACTATCTCCCTCTTTCTTTCACAGGTGCAGGGGGTTCTCGGGGTTCACGCAAACGGCCCAAAGATCACCATGAAATCGAGGACTATGAGTCAGAGTCCGAGTCAGAGACTGAGGAAGAGATCATGCCTCAACCTAGCAACCATCTGAAGCTAAAATCCACTCGGGGTCGACATGGAGGGGGTACTAAGCAAAGTGTTGGCCGTGTTAGTGGTTCTCCTCCTCCTTCCCCTCGAGTCATTGCAAGAGACAGAGTTCTAGGCCATCCGGGCCAAAGTTGTTGTCTAATTTGTCTGAGGTTGAGTTCCATGCCTTGCGGTCCATCAACCCATATGTTGCTGCTCGGTATCATGCTAGGGAAAATAGCCTTTTTTACACAGACTTCCAAGAGCATGTATACTATGAGGTTCTTATGAAGGATAAGAAGCTTGTGGTCCCCCAGAAGTGGATTGAGATGAATCATGTGAAAAAAAACTTGGACTACTACAGTGAAGCTCTTGAGTTCTGCACAAACATTGGTTTGCTTCCCATTATGCAGTTCCAGCTTGAATATGACCCCATGCTCATTACTCAGTTTATGCCACCGCTCATTTTTCCAAGAACCAGGCTCAGACTATCACCTGGATGACAGAGGGTGTTGTCAAGCAAGCAACTTTGGATGAGTTTGCGGCGATTCTTGGGTATGAGGACCGTGGCAAGGACACTCCAGTTGGCTACTACTGTCACAACAATGATCGTCCCATGAAGAAGGATGTTATTGCTCCATTGTACATCTGGGGGCACGGTATTGCTAGTAAGATCAAGGGACTTCTCCCCACATATGATATATTGCAATGTATCTTCCGTGAGACTGTCCCCCCCCCCCCCCCGAGCTCATAATGTTGATGAGGTGCATGGGTTCATGGTGGATCTTATGACCACCACTTATCACAACCGTGATTCCGGCCACCCTCTTGATGTGATGGATGTCATTTGGAATGAGATGGTTTGTGCTACTTACACTCGGAGGGTGCCTCCTTTTGCTCCATACATAATGGCTCTCATCCTCAGCAAGTGCCCATATATTGCCAAAGACATTTCTTCTCAACGCCTTGTTACTCACCAACACAAGTCTCTGTTGATCAAGACCCATCCTAACCTCGCAATGTGGATGGTCAACTAGTTGATGAGGATGGGAACCCACTTGAGGAGGAGTACGGTGATGAAGATGATGCCCGTGATGCTAATTTCGTGGTCTCACGCCGCAAGCATGCCTAGCCATCATGGGCAAAGAGGATTGAGGCTAAGCTCAAGAAGGTGTTTTGCTTCCAAGTTGACAATCAAAAGCGCATGTATGAGGCTCATGTTTATGCCAAGAAAGCTTGTGCTCGTCAGAAATAATTGATGGAAGCTCAAGGGTTGACCGTCTCCAAGGGCTCCGAGAACAACATCACTCCTGAATACTAATGGATCTCCAAGCATAACCACTGGGATGATGATGCCACCTCCTCTTTCCGTGCTCTGCCAACTTTATGCCTCAGATGATGATGACGCGTGACCTCCGGGACGTTAATGTTGCTCTTGTCCCTTTTTGGCGTCTTGATGCCAAAGGGGTTGAAGTTGCACATTAGGCATGCGGGATTTGCATGGGAAAAGTCACAAGCTCGTTCTTGCCTTTGATCTTTACTCGCTTGTGAACTTTATTTGCTCTTTGCCTCTTATTATGTGTGAATCTTATGTACTAACTATTTGTTCTTTGTATGTTGAGACTATGTGGTTATCTTATGGATCCATCATTTGTGTGCTATATATGGTTATCCTCATATGGATCCATCTTATGTGATGTGTGATGATATTATCTATTGATTGTCAATATGTCTCTCATCACACTTTATTGTGCAAAGGTATGTGTTCTAAGTGTAATTATACACTCCTAGTTAGTTTGTAAAATAGAGGGGGGCTTGATCCTACTTATCTAGGGGGAGACCCATCTCTATTTTCAAAACCTTGTTTGTCATCACAATATTATCATGCAAAATGTGTGTTGTGATCAAACACCAAAAAGGGGGAGGTTGAAAGAGCATTTCCTATCCTAAGTGATTTTGGTGTTTATAACAACACACATGTCGGACTAATTATTTGCCAAGTGTACCACAAGTTTAATCAAGAAATGACTTGGCTCTTTCCTCTCAAAAAGGGTCCCCTGCTGACCTTGCATTTTGCCTCTGTGATACCGGAAAAATCAACCGGTACTACCGCATAGTGCCGGTAGTACCGGAGAATGCTACTGGACCAGGCAGTGGGTTTGGGCGAACTTCCCAAAAGCTTCTGTCCTCCGTGGTACCGAAAAGCGGTAGTACCGCACTTTGATTCTGAACAAGACAGAAGGTGTGGGCGAGTTTGCCAAACGCCTCTGTCTTCACCGGTACCAAAAAGCGGTAGTACCGCTCTTCAGTACCGAACACGACAGATGGTTTGGGCAAGTTTGCCAAATGCCACTGCCCTCCCCGGTACCAAAATGAGGCACTACTGCATGTGTCAGGTAGTACCGTGCCGCATGGCCGGTACTACCGCATAGCGGTAGCACCCCATTCTGGTACCGTTGGAGTCTGGGGATGGTTTGTCGATATGGCGCATCTTTGGTACCTGACTGATAGTACCGGTGTTTTCCGGTACTACCGCTTGAAGTTCCGGTAGTACCGCTGCAATAGATGCTCAACGGTCAGATCTGCACCAAGGACTATAAATGCACCCTTCACCTACCTTGAGAGGTTGCTCATCTCACTCAAGAACACCACCTCCATTTGAGCCACCAAATCGCCAAGATCTTTTCATTCAACCATCCAAAGTCGTTGATCTTTGGAGAATCGAAGGAGGAGCCCTTGATATATTGCTTCACCAAGAGAGATCTTCATTTCACCCTCATTCACTTGAGGGCCCCTTTCTCTAGTGTTTCTTTGGAAACTCTAGTTCTAGATTTAGTTCTTACAAGTTTGTCTTTGATTGTTTGACAGGTTGCTTGTATTCGGGAGCCTCCAATTAAGTTGTGGATGTGTGCCTCGAACTAGTTGTAAAGGTGTCGGCTTCCACCTTGAAGGTTGCCGATATAGTGGAAGAGGTGAATCGAACGCATTGGGGTGAGGTTCATCGGAGAACAAGGGAGGCCTCTCGTGGCGTAGGTGGTTTGATACCACCCCTCTCCAAACATAGACGTACTTCCCCTCAAAAGGAAGGAACTACGGGAAACAAATCCTTGTGTCTCCGCTTCCACCACTTTGGTTACTTCTATCCTTTACCACGCTTTACTTCACTTGTTCTTGCTTAGTGTTGTGCTAGTTGGTGCTTGTTTGACATATAGGTAAATTCACCTTAGTTGCATAATCTAGAGAATTTACCTTTCTTGTCAAACCCTAATTTGAAAAAGAAGAAAATTTCAAGTAGCACCTATTCGCCCCCCCTCTAGGTGCCCATACGATACTTTCAGCCACCCTCCATCCTCCCCTGCGATCTGGTGGCAGAGGAGGGCGGTAGTAGTCGCTGCGGCAATGGAAAGGTGACAATGTTTTAGGAAGAGGCTGGTGGCCATGAACTTCACTGTCCTTCTACTCACTGTTGCCTCCTACGACATCTCGTGGTGGTCAGTGCCGCCTATCTTCCACTAGTGCGTGCCTTGGAGATTCTACTAGTTGTTGATGCTAGGCTACAGCCTAGATCATATGGGATGAATGTCATCTGTGTTACTACTTTTTATGTTTCCTATTGGTTGTTGGTGATTAGTAATGAGAAGACCACACCAGTTGTCCTAAATGTTTTGAAGTTACTTCAGTTTGGTCCCTAAACTTTGAAATGGAACACCTAGGTCCTAAATGTTTTATAAGTGAGGCATGCGCAGTCCTAAATGTCTCTAACCCGTGTTGACCGGTGCCACGTCGGCAGCTGGTCGTTAGGCGGGAGATTTCCCGCGGCTGGCTGATGTGAATTTTGCAAATGAACCCCTATAAGTAGTCGAATTCTTAATCCCTAGCCCCCAGACCTTCTCCACACCTCTGCCAGCTCTCTACCTCCAGCTCTGTCGCCATGAGTGCCACAACAAGCTCATATGAGTGGATTCAACCGAGGCGGTTAGCGCGACAATGGACGCGGCGGGGTTTCCCGGGGTGATGGAAGGACATCGTCGCTAAGCTGGGCACACTGTGGCATCGTCCCGGAACGCGCTCTGCCGCGAGCTGCTGTAGTCTGTTGCCGCTACGCTCACCGACGCGGGTAAGCTTGAAGCGCGGTCGCCTAGAGCCGGGAAGCTTTAGACGTAGGGCGCCATCGATGCGTTGGGCGCTAGGCTAGACGTCAACCTCCAGGACTGCGCGCTGCTCGTCCGGACTGGCGTGCTGTCTGACGCCTAGGCCGCCCCGACGATGGCGATGACACCGGTGGCGGCGCAGGCAGACGTGTGCGAGCTGCTCGTGTGGTTGCAGATCGGGCAGAGTGAAGCGAAGGGAAGGGGGTGGATGGGCTCCTCGACGCTCTAGACAGGGATGAGAAGGGCGTCGTCTCCGCGCTTGGCCGCGCCAACGTCGCCACACTGGTGCAGCTACTCATGGCGCCGGTGCCCGCGGTGCGGGAGAAAGCTGCGGCGGTCGTATGCTTGCTCGTGGAATCGGGAAGCTGTGTAACACCCTCAGAATCGGCCCTATGCAAGTCTTAGCGATTCTCGCCAAACCCGCATAGAAACGATTCAAAGGTGCCCACCAGGCACTTTCGTGCGGGTGGAAAAACGAAGTAATAACATTACACAACAGTCCTCGATGGGACCCACAGAACAGATATATATACAACACGACTCCATGAGTCAAGAATACAGATATACAATACAAAGATCCAAATCACCTTTAAAACGATATAGCGTCCGAGTACGGACAAGATGCAAATTGAGCTAAGAGCCCTGAAGAATAACCAATGGCGTCCATAACCCTGCCCAGGCCATGCCGGAAGGGTAACCCTGCTAACGACGTCGATCTCAAAACCTGCTTAAACAAAAAGGGTGCCGACAAAGGGCAAAGGAAAAAGAGGCGTCAAGATCGAGGCGATTACAGCGAGACTAGAATTCAAGGTCCTCGCCTACATAGGTATGGTGGATCAAGCGGCAAAGATGCACTAAACAACCTATAGAGACTCGATATAACTGGCTGCTATTAGAGAGGGATAAGAAAGACCTATTCAAGCCATCCGATTCTACCACCAAACATACCCATCCTGGTATTTCCCCTCGAGACCAAACGAGGAAGTCAACCGAGGAACTCACACGGTTGGCGTTTTATTCATTCCGTTATCGTTGCAGCAATTACTAGTCGTATAGATAGTTATCCCGATATAATAAGCGATGGGCGTTTTAGTTAACCATTCCGTTGTAGTTGCAACACTTACTAGTCGAGATACAATAAGCATGAGATATCCCAAACCCAGCGGTTGTTGGTACTTTTATTTAGCCATTCCGTTGCGGTTGAGCTGATTACTAGTCACATCGGATACAAGTCAAATTATAACGATGAACTTTAGTTATAGTTGTCTATGATCAAGAACTGTGCTCCAAGTCGTCCATAACCGCGGACACGGCTTTTCGAAAGATTTAACCTGCAGGGTGCACCAAAGTATCCACACGCACTTGACCCTTTTTGCGGATCAACTAACATACACCCATCGGTATGTCGCGGGGCCTAAGTCATGACGTTTCCCAGACCCAAAGCAAGTACATGGGGCCACCCACTAAGTCTACCCAAGCAACGGTCGGCGGTCTCGAGACGGACTCGGGGTTTGGGTGGACGGTCAGAACGATCGGGAACCCGAAAAGATGATCGGGCTTGTCGATACAATAAAACGTGTCCCGATCCTAAGCAATGCAGTGCAGACATCGTACAATTTAAATAAAGCGATAAAAGCATGGCATAAGTACGAATAGTAAATAAAACCTCAAACTAGTTGTGGCCCCAACAATACTTTGAAATCAGGTACTAATCGATGGGGTGCCCACACATCCCACATGTGGTTAAGCGCTCGATCTCTACAGTGTCAAGAACTCGGGTCCCTACGGACACCACCGATGTGATGAAACCAAATATTGTCTATCACCCACGGTGCCTCTGCATTACCTACTTCAATTTTAGTTATTAAACAGTAATTAAAGTCTTGATCAACTCCAACATTAAACATGCGGCCATACTCCAACAAGCTGTGGTACTTGGCGACACAACAGCGACACTTGAGCAAGCGACTCTGACGGCATAAGTCCAACTATCTACCAAACAACAGGTAATAGGATGTGTCCATGGCAATATAAGGCTGCAAGGAATATCACGGCACGAAAACTAGAGCATCGCAACACGTATAGCAATAGATCAACAGGAGGAATAAATACTATAAAAGTAAGATAGGTAGAAAGGGGAGATGCTGCTTTGAAAACATTCTTTGAAGGTTCATCCAAGATCGGGTCGACACTCGCATCAACTCATCGGCCTAGTCCGTGAAGAAGCAAAGCACTAGAAGAAACACCGGTTGCACTATTTAATACTACGGCAATAGATGGGCATGATGCATGGCATGGCACAGATGTGATGCAACTAGGCAATATTAAGCGGAACCGGGGTCCCGACATTTAGTTTAAACGGTTCAAGTTATTTATCTACCCCGCAAATTAAATGTTGGATTAGCAAGGCAAAACATGGCTTCGGTTCGCTATGCCAATTTAAATGGAGTCCGGAATAAGACAAAGATATCCCGCATATAGTCTCCATATTTAATTATGAGGTGAATCGGCATAATGCCCCCAAACCACAGACAAGTATGCATGCATGAACAATTTAGTATGCCTCAGTTGATAATGTCATATTATAAAAATAATGGGGTCTCGGATAGGGAATCACATTAGGGTTCGGCGAACTTGGGCTCCGAGGGGTTCGGGGTAGGTCTCAGGGGTCTCGGCGTCCGAGAACGGGTCTTCGGGGTCGACGAGTTCGGCCTTCGGACTCCAGGAAGGAGCACTTGGCGTTCCGATAGATCGGTCTCCGGGGATCGGTCTTCGGATCTAGGGTTGGATAACTTGATGTCCGTGAAGAAGTTCATGGTGTTCCAAGATCGGTCTTCGGGTACCGCGAAGGAGAGCTTGGCGCGGCGCCGGGTTCAGGATCGGGGCCCTCGGGTCCGTGGCGAGCTTGTTCGATGGCGATAGATCTTGGGGTACGCCTTCGATGTTGAAGTCGTACTTGAGCTTCGATGCAGGCAATCTTCGGATGGTACTCTGGTTGTGGTAACAGATCGAGGAGCCTCTGGGTTACATAGCGACTATACCACCAAGACACGCACCAACGCTACACTTCTTCTAGACGTTGTCGAGTTGAAGGGTCAACCTTGGTACTTGGCGGCAGGGAGCACCTAGGAGGACGATGTGTCAGAGGTCACCGGCGGTCATCGGAAGGAGAGCACCACGACGCGGTACTGGAGGCCGGAGGAGCTCCAGGGTTGCCAGGATCTGCGGCCGACGGACTTGGGCACGCCGGTCAGAGCACAGACGAAGGCCGGGCGCAGCGCCGCCATCGGAGGACGCCGCCTTAGCGCAGCCGACATGAGGAGGCGACGGAACAGAGGTGGGCCGACGGCGGCGGTCACGAGGGAGGAGGAGGCGATGATGGCGATGCCGACGACGGGGAACGAGGAGGCGAAGGGCCGGCGACAAGCTTGGTGGCGGAAGGAGGGAAGCAGAGGAGGCGGGGGCGACGCGGTGGAGGCGAGGCTCGGCAGGGTAGGGCTGAGGATCTTGACTTGCGGGCCGACGAGGCCGAGGCCAGCGGCGGATCTGGCCGGAGGCGGCGGGGTCGACTCGGGCGACGGCGAGGAGCTGGAGGGCGAGAGGGAGGAGAGAGGGGTCGCTGGCGGCGGCGGGGTAGCTCCGGGAAGGGGAAGGGGACGGGGGCGCCTGGCGAGGTCGGCGGCCTCATGGGACCCGGGCGTCAGCCGAGTGAGGTCAGTGGTCATGCGGGGAGGCCGGAGGGCGACGAGGGAGGAGGCGTGGCGCGAGGGTGGGAGAGAGGGCGGAAAAGGGAGGTGAGGTGGAGGCTGGGAGTGGGTGGGGTGATGTGGTGAATGGGTAGATTAGGGTTATGTAGAAAAGATTTTGGTCAGTGGTTTTGCCAGGGGGTGACCGACTGGGTCGAATCGGCCTGCTGCCCCTAAAAATAATTAAACATTTTATTTATTTCAAACGGGCTTTTGCAAACCGTGGTTAGACAAAACGAAATAATCCGGAGAGCCGGGTTTTGGATTTGAAATAAAGACGGGGTATTTAGAAAACAAAAATATGTTTTTCGAAATAGATTCAGACAAACAAATGCATGATGATGACGATGCTCAAATGCAATGTGGCATGATGACATGAGCATGCGGTCATGATGATGCAATGCACAAAAACAACGCGATTTTCTAGTAGTGATTTTAGCGGGATGCCACAAGCTGCGACTCGCTTCTCGTGTCAGAGGGCACGCTGGAGCCTCTGATCCGCCTCGCCCGACATCACGCGCGCCATCGTGGGCCACGACGGCGCATGCCCGCTGATCGAGATCTGCCAGACAGGGGACTCTGTGTCCCAGTCCACGGCGGTCGGCATGCTCAAGAACCTCTCGACGGTGCCGGAGGCAGTGCATGCGCTGGCCGATGAAGGGATCTTCCTCGTCATGGTCACCCTGCTGGACAACGGCATGGTTCTCAGCTCCAAGGAGCACGCCACGATCGCTTACGTAACCTCACGCCCAGCGATAACTTCGCTCGCCGTGGCGCCGACAATGGCTCGGACGCTACCGCCGCTTACCTTGACGCCGTTGCCGCAGGAGTCATGCGCGCTTTGCAAGATCTCCGGAAGCATCGAGTGAGCAAAAATCGACCTGAAGGGGATCTTTGCAAGTTTTCACCTCTAGCGGTTTAGCCTCATGGACCCTACAGCCAACGTGGCCACGACGTGACACCGGTCAACGCGTGTCAGAGCTATTTAGGACCTCACGTGCCATACTTACAAACAATTAGGACCTATATGTTCCATTTTAAAGATTAGGGACCAAACTAGCGTAAGTCGCAAACCTTTAGGACTGCTGGTGCGGTTTTCTCATTAGGAATTTGGATGAGGTCTTGCTATTGAGCCATGTAGAGAGGAGAGGATGCCAAGTAATTGATTTGCTGGTTTTTGTGTACAGGTCACTATCAATTGATACAGATCACTATCACGCCATAGTAATGTGCATGCAGGTGTAGTGTTTCGCTGTTCTATTAAGAAATTGCTAGTTGAATTCATCTTATATATTAGAACCTAGTATGTCTAGGACAGTGTATTAATGTTCATTCTGTTGTGCTAGAAATACTAGATGAAACCAGTTTTTTTGACGGTTTTGCCCGCCTACCAATTCACATATAATACAACAAAATACCACGGTAGTTTTTTTCTCTGTGCGCTCTTTCTTCCGAGCGACAACGCAGCTCCACCCCGGCCCGAGCAGCGGTGCTAGGAGTTGGTGCGTTCGAAGCTCGATCTCGCGCGTGTGAAGGCAGAGCATGCATAGGATCGACGGGAGGCGTGGACAGGGCGGCGGAGGCGCGTCTTCTGCTCCACTCTCGAGCAGGGGATCGAACTGGGGCGCCGTGGCGCTGGGAACTGGGTCGAAGGAGCTGCAGAGCGAGGGCGGGGACGTGCGGCCAAGGCAGGGGAGCAGGGAACCGCGGCGGGGTCGAGCGGAGAGGCGGTAGCGGCGCGCTGGCAGAGGCCAAGCCGGGCTCGAGCAGAGGCGGCGGGGTCGAGGACGAGGGGACAGATCCCTGGTCCCACAGCTCTAGAAAGAGGCGCCGACGCACCAGAGAACGGATCCCCGATCCCGCAACTCCAGGACGAGGCACCGACGCTAGCAGCGAACAACCTACTCACCGCGCCCGCAAGTTCCAGGTGGTGCGGCAATAACGACTAGAAGACACTTGAGCTGTAGGAGATAGTCGATTTCTTCAAGAATCCCAAAACAAGCAAACCACGCTCGGTCAAGATCCCCTATGGATGCCAACTCTTTGGCACGCCCAAGACCTGCGCGCCCACATCTTCGTGTGAGCCCGGGATGCTGCTCTTCTCCGGCGCCGCATAGGAGTTCTTCAAGATCTTTGTCGGCGTGGGCGCGTCCAGGCCTCCAGGTGAGGGAGCTGTTCGAGAAGGCCATGGCCAGGCCCAGGCGTCGTTGGCTGTAATAGATGGGGGAAGTTAGAGGAATAGGCTCATGATAGAGTAGGGATTCATGGTCTTATCGCCAGCAGTGATCCATCGTCTTTGGCAACCTTGATTGGGGCGAACTGGGCAAGAAAAAGCAAGGAGAAGGAGCTCAGGGAAGCCTGGATTGTGTGTGTGTGGTTTCGTGTCCTACCAGGTGCTATCGGCATGTACACAAGCTACAGAACTAAGAAAAAAAGATAGAAATAAGCTCTATGGTCTAGGCTAAGGTGAGATAGTAGTACTGCACACCGTATGCTCTCTCTGCTTTGGAGTCCACGACAATGCTCAGATGCTCCCCAGCTTACAACTCTGACAAGGCTGGTGTCCGTATTTAGCAAGACTATTAATTTTTGGTTCTATTTAGCTATGAATAGACATATAATTCAGTTGGTCGCTTCTGTTGTGTCCCGATTAAGTAAGAAATTCAAGCTCTGCATGTTTATGTTTGGACACGCGCCCTAGTAGACTGCGACGTGGGACTGAAGCAGATGGTGGTTATGGACGTCCGCAAAGGTACTCTGAATGTTCAAGATGCCTTGCCCTTTGATAGTGGACGTCGGATACATTGTGTGGCGCACCTTCACGGGCGTCTACAACCACTCATGCATGGCCCCGACGTATGCTGAGCTAATTACTAAGACCAGCCACACTGTATAGAAAAAGCGATTTATAGCACTCTCTCTCCAGCCTTTGAATCGGTTCGATACACTGTGGGGAACCGACGCATGCATCTGACAAAAAGAAGCGATTCAACTTGTTGGTTCGACTTATAGAATGGATGTGTGAGGAGCAAGCTCTGTAGACCCACATGGCAGCGAGAAAGAAGATAGGACCTGATTGATTAAAATAAGATTGCATGCACACAAATCATCGTGTGCTCTCACATAACAAGCGATACCAACAGTGTAAAGAATACGTAGCGATTCTATGAGCTGACACATTTTTCTTTGAACCGAACACACATTGTGGCTGGTCTAACATTGAAGGAGCTAATTCCGAATGATCGTTGCCATGTTGGAGTTGGCGCCACAGACGATTAGGGAATCATGAGCTAGCATGAAGGCACTAGCTGTCGATATACATATGGCATCGGGTGACACAAGATAGTCAAAAAAAATTCAACTCATAGCAACGCGGCTTTTGTGCTATCTATACCTAATAATAATAAAGCACGAAGTATTTCTCTCGGTCCAACACATATTTGGACCGTTTTACCAAAATTACCCATCGTGCCATCGATAAGTTACAATTTATGTTTTCTGGAATCCCACGTCAACTGCAGAATCGAGTGCTAGGGTTCCCGATCTACCGAGTCCGGAGAGAAAAGGAAAAGTAGAGTAGAGTCCTGGTTTAAGTTGTGTTACCTATCGTAATCTGCACCTCTATCTATAAATAAAAAGTTTAACAAAAGCTAGCTCAAGCCGTGACGATCACGCTCTGGATCCGAAGGACTCCTGGAGTCCTGGGTACGAGTCAATGGCAGCATCCGCCGCGCGCTCTGCTTCAGATCCTTCGTCGCCGCAGAAACCGCATGATGATATAACCGACCCATCTCTTGCCATAGTGGTTAGCGCGCATGGAACCGGCGAGGTGGCCATCAGCATTGACGATGCAGGTTGAGGATCACATAGGTCATTAGGTAGCCGAGGCGATGTCACCAAACCGGCGTGGGAGGTGAGGATGATCTGGACGGGTGCTGGCCTTGCCGGTGTAGCTGACGCCGCACAAATTCCAGGCATGTGGAGAGCAGTGAGAAGCTCGGCGCCGACAGCATCAGCGAGGAGGGCCCTGCACATATGACTCTGAATCAGCGAGACGTTGATGCGATGTCCACGTCCTTGAGTTCCTGGGTACCTCGAACACTCCTCCGGCAAGACACACATGCATGATGAGATCGGAACATGGCCAGCTAAGGTTGGAATTTTCAACTTGGTAGATGATCCCTCGCTAATTTTTTCGTTCTCCTCCGCTTGAAAAATATCTTAGGCTGGGCCTCGACGTACAAGAGTTCGTGTCATACTCCAAATAATCGAGCTAGAAACGTATGGCAACAACGGCTCTGGTCGATCTGTGTCACGATTGTACGCGACACGAGCCATGAGATTACCGACATAGACCCTGCTTTGCTTACATATAAACAAGACTTGATTCAGGCGCCGGAAGCAGCATACACATGATTTATATAGATCTCACATTATGATTCCGGCGATCTAGGATGATTGCAATTTGCATCGACTGAATCGACGCCCTACTAAATATGACGCCTCCTCTGTGACTCTCTGTGGACCTACTGAAACCCGATGGGGCAGTCTGATTCCAGGCAAACTAGGAGGCTCGATGAGGCCGGCATCACCCGGAATGCTCGGGTGGCATTCATGCGTGGTTCTTGATCCAGTGTGTGTGCCGGGCTCACCAATGCAACAGACACTATGGCAGGTACACTATTCAGAGGCACTCTAAAGTGACTCCAATAGTCAAAATAGTGCCACAAATGAGTTTTTAAGGCAAAAAAAAAATTTGCCGGGGACGGTCATGTAGGTAAAAGTTTTTTAAGACAGTTTTAAAAAGTGCCTCTAAATCATAGTCATTTGAGGCACTATGACTAATGCCTCTAAATCCTAGTCATTTGAGGCACTGACTAGTGCCTCAAAAACCAACTTAAGGCATAAATTAGAGTGTCTCTAAATCCTAGCCATTTGAGACACTATGACTAGTGACTCTAAAACCTAACCATTTGAGACACAGATTAGAGTGCCTTTAAATCCTAGCCATTTGAGACACTATGACTAGTGCCTCTAAAACCCAACCATTTGAGGCACTATGTCTAGTGCCTCTAAATCCTAGCCATTTGAGGCACTATGACTAGTGTCTCTAAAAACCAACTTTTTGAGGCACTATGACTAGTGCCTCTAAAAACCAACTTTTTGAGACACTATGGCTAGTGCCTCTAAATACTAACCAAAAGCCAACCATAGAGGTTTAATATAGAACCAACTGTGTACATTTTCAAAATGGCTCACATCAATCGAATTACATTAGGTAATGCATTCAATCAAATCAATACCACATTACAATTCGTCCATAACAATTGCAAAGGTTCAAATTTAATTAAAAGTATTACAGTGACATATATTACATATGTTCACGAGCAATCGCTCCCTGCTGCTCGCTGGAGCTCCTCCCCGCTGCTCGCCGGAGCTATGTCCAGAGCTCCTACTTGCTGGCCGCGGCCGCCGAAGCTGCTCCCTGGTTGGGATCAAGAGTGTATTTAAGTTATGATTTTTTATATGAAAACAATGTGTATTTAAGGTATACACCATAGTATCCCAGATTACGAGTAGCAAATTATGACAGTAAAAACAGGTTCAGCCAAACAACATGGCAAGTGCTGAATCTATTGTTCTCCTAGATTGCGAGTACCAGAGATGAGTACTCCAGGTTCAGTAGTAGTGTTCTCAACAGGTTTTATAGTGACTCTAGAAGGAAATACAGTTAACAAGCTACACAAATGCAAGCTCAACAGTTTTATGTGTTGTTATGTTGTGTGTCAAACTACATAGACTAAGCTAGTATTGAATCGGTGCAAGCTACTCTATATATTTATGTGCAAGCTTTGAATTTAACAATGCAAGTACAGTCAAACTTTGGAGCACAAGCACAATTTTTTTTGCATCAACACCAAATTACTCCATCTTATACAGATAAACAATGAAGCTTGAGTAATTCACAAGCACACTGAAATATTTTTTTAATCCTTGCAAAAATAAAATCCTTTTGATGGAGTAGGAAACACACATGATGAAAGCAAGCAAGAACTGTACTCCTACTCATATTTACTCCTAATATTCAGCAAGCAAGCACTACAGGAAACAAAGTAAGTTTGTGTGTTTGTGTGCACTGAATATTGCACTAAGTTTATGCAAAAGAACTGCTATTCAGGAAAAGTATTAGCCTGAAAATAAATTGAGCTACTATTAGTACTAAGAGTAGAAGTGGGTGATGATGAGATGGTAAAGGAAGACTAGGAGTACGGAGTACTAACACTAAACTATACATGAGTAATCTGACCCCCTGGGCATGGAATTTCGAGGATTCAATTATAGGGACTACATGGGGCACAACGAGAGTAGCAGGATCTGACTATCAGTTTGAGTAGCACAAAGCTTAGATGAAAAAACTCAAGTTTGTGAGTAAACAGTGCTACAACAAAAGATAATTATGCATATTTTGATAATTTTATGGGAGTAAACATAGCTACAGTAGCAAACCAAATAGAGCTACAGTAGCAAACCAAACAGCAGTGAAATACTCCTACAGATATAAAATTCACTTTAAGAAACAAATTAACAAGCATACTCTCTATACTATGTTGTGAAATACTCCTATAACATACCTCTACTACAGCAGGTTTCATCCAAAAAGGTCTATGGGCACATCATAGCACTAGGCCACGACAGGTTTCAGTATCATTGGTTGGGGAAATTCGAAACACTTTTGATGAATCTAGGAGTACCAAACTATCTCAACTATTCAGGAAAAGTAACACATTGTAATACAAAATTGAATGGCTGGAAGTTAACAAATCTTTCGGCTTATTAACACAATAGTGCAGGAAATCTACACTTGACAATCAGATGGGGAAACAAGCCTTACTAGTGCATATAAAATTGACAATCAGGAAGTTAACAAATCTTTCTGCTTATTAACACAATAGTGTAGGAAATCTACACTTGACAATCAGATGGGGAAACAAGCCTTACTAGTGCATGTAAAATCTACACTTGACAATCAGGAAATCCTACACAGTGTCACCCACTGAATACATTCGTTGTCATTCTGATTTCATGAAATAACATGGTGCTTTCTAAACACCAATCTGAAGCCTAAAGTTCTAAAAATTGGGAAAACCAAATTCATCGCTGAAATTCCTATGTATCCACAAATTTATAGGCCAAGTGCATATCAGAGAGAATTCTTGTTATTAAAGAAAATGGATAATTTAAACACCCAGCGCGCAGGTTCAGACATAAATTATATCTGTTTATAATGCCAACAAACTGGCCCATCATGCCAACATGGACAGGACATGGCATCATAGTCGTCAGCGTCTTTCTAAGTCTGGGTTAGTCAAAATCTGCTAGTATATGCTTGATTGGAGTTGCTAACTGGTGGTGGTTTCGACAAAGATGTCACGCTGGTTTCTTAATTCAGACCTTTGTATGGAGCTGGTGACTAGACGGAGTGGCACTAGACTAACCTGATGAATGATTGCATGAGACATGCGCACTGGTCTCCGGGAAAGGCCAAAGAGGAGCTTTTTGCTGTGACGGTAATTGACTAATGGAATCTGTGACGGTAATTGACTAATGGAATCTATCCATGCAGCAACCAGACTTAGCAGAGAACACACGGCTCCAATCTAATCTCAGTTGGTGCTGCGTTCTGGAATGGTAGCCGATCAAGAACGACATAATCCAGCTAGTTGTGCACGCCATTCTTCCGGAAAAAGTTTCGACAAATTACTGACTTAAGTTTTATCGTACAATATAATATACAGTACTTTCTCCGTTCAGAAATAACTGACTAAGTTTGTCTAAATTTAAATGTTTCTAGACGCATTTCAGTATATACATATAGATACATTCAAATTTAGAATAGTACATTCAAATTTAGACGAATGATTTTTTTTCTAGACGAAGGTAGTACATTCAAATTTAGACGAAGGATTTTTTTTAAGAAATAGCAGGTGCAATATTCAACTTATAAGAGGAGATGATGGAAGTATCAAATTCTATTAAATGCTACTTGTAACACCCAGTGCTACTGTAATCACGTACTAATGCTATGTACTAAGTACTCATATTCAGCAAACTATAAAGTCCCTGTGCACTACCCATGGTAGAAGAAAAAGGGACCCAATAGCTTAAACATCTTTTCAATCAAATCACAAAAATTAATCTGATGCTAAAGCTTTGTAGGTCTGGTGCATATGGTAATTATGTCCCTGATTCATCATACAAATTTGGTTTCTGAAAGATACTGTTCAAAGATTGACATCTAATTCAATCTGTAAGGAAAAATTGCTCCATAAGTAAAGAATATCTATAAGAAAATGACTTCGCAAAGATAGAAAAAGCGACATTAGTATAGCTAAACTTTGCTACCGTGCTCCAAATATATTCACCTTATATGCTTTGAGCTTCTTGGTCTTTCCCTATGCAGTGATTTTTGGAAGGCTCGTAACAATTCGAACATCATATTTCAATGTCTTGATGAAGTGGGAAACATCAGATGTACCTACAAAACCACTGGTCCCATACATAAAACAACTTAGCTCACAAGTCACTATCTAGTATACTATGAACAAACTTTCAGGCCACATGGTGAAAAGGCGACAAACTGGAATGTCCTACATAAGGGTTCGTAGACTATAATTTAACTGTAAAGGTTCCTCCTAGAGCCCTATTAAGATGAACTTATCTTCAGATTCTTATCTGTAGAAGTTCCTCCTAGAGTCCTACTGCAACAAACTAAACTAATCTTTCCAAACATATTATAATACTGCAAATTTTAATAAATTAATTTAGATAGACACCTTTTCAGCATTCTTGGAGCATAAAACACTTGGAGCATGCCAATATCTTACGGTATGATGTACATTAGGCATAAAAAGCATTATGAACTATATAAATCAATTAATGCAAAATGAAGAATATTTTAAGAAAAGTTTTGCAGAGATCATAAAGAACAGAGGGTGTGTGGTAACTTTGCATGCAATGGGCTTCATGCATGATAGACATTTCTGAATTACATACCTCTCATCATGCCAGAATGAATTTGTGTCCAACTCTGGCAGCACTAGTGTAGCATTCATGATCCGTGCTACAACATCAGCATTACATATCTACAAAATCAAAGCAGCAGTGATCTTAAGTCTCTCAGCTATGTTGCCATGAATACATAAAAACTTGCATGATGAACTAAGGTACTACGGAGACAAAGTTTCTTATGTTAGTCATACTGCAGGCGAGGCTCACCTGCGCATTGGGTTCATGCGGTTAGGACTTGGCCGTGGGTGCGGGCGAGGGGCTCAGATCTTCTAGTGTTCAGCTTGTACAGATCATAATGCCACACGAAATTATTCAGCGTGTACAGATCATCATGTATAAATAAATCAACATAAGCTGTGATCTATTCTCAGCATGTACGCACAGGTCGCAAATATTTTCTAGTAATCGCCATGTACAATGTATCAACATAGGCAGTACCAGCATTTACAGCCGAAAAATATTTCCTAGTGATCATCGTGCATACAAACAGAAATGAACAGAAACACAAAAGTACAGGGAAAGCATACGGGAAATGCCGCTAAATCTCCCTTCCACGATCCAGCACGCAGATGAAAAATGCTGCTAAATCTCCCTTCCACGTACATGCAGATGGTTTGATAAAGAGAAAAAACTCCACTAATTACCAGTTATTAAAATCTTACCGTTCCGCGTCCATGAGATAGTGCCAGCCCCAAGCCCCCCACTCCCTGGCCATGATACCTGCAGATGTCATGCCGGTATCTCACTCCCTGGCCAGCCCCAAGCCCCCCAACAATCAAAGCATCATCACACATCGCACGATCCAGCACGCAGCAGCTAGCTAGCAAGCACGCAGAGGTAGCACAACAGCACGCATGACAGCAGCAAGCACCAAGCACCAAGCAGGGCGGAAACAGTTACCTCCTACTGGCGACGGTCGGCGACGGGGAGTGGAGAATTCAAGCGGGGGTGAGTGAAATCCGAGGAACGGAGGCGCGATTCCGGCCAGCGGCAGCACGATTCCGGCTAGTGGCAGCACAATTCCGACCGGCGGCAAGGTGATTCCGGTCAGCATGCTCGATCCAGTTTCCTGGCGGCCGAGCGTGCGACTCCAGGAGGCGGCAGCAGTTACGTGCTCGATCCAGTTTCCTGGCCAGAATGGACACAGAAGAGAGAGCGCTGGGTGGGGGTTAGGGTTTCTATCGCGATTCCACCGGACTGGCCTCCTCCCGTGTCCCGCCCGTGTCGCCGCCTGTCTCCGTCGTATCGGGTAACGGCGGCGCTAGGAGTAGTCAGCGGCAGCCAGGGCAGCTAGCAGCAGCGGCGACGGCGGGGCAGAGGCGCGCGCGAGAGGGGAAAGAGGAAGAACGAGAGCGAGAGGGGGTGCGCGTGTTTGTCGTGTGCGTCGAGTGCCGGGTGAGAGACGGAGTGAGGGACAGAGGGAGTCGGGTCGGGCTCGAGGAGCGACCTGGTCCGACCGGACCAGGAGGGCCGATCCACTAGGGACTATGGGCCAGGCCCATCATGACTTTCACATTTTTTTGTGAAGTTTTTTTCTTTTTCTTTCTAAAATCCCTTTTAAATCTCAAATAAAAACAACCCATAATTTATAATAAACCCGAAAAATAAAATAAAAATAATAAACACAAACATAAATAATAAAACGGGACGCTAAATAATGACATCTTTCAGATTGTTAGATTCATTGAGCTCAGGAATAAGCACTTCATACTGGTCGCTGTGCGAGCAGATATGAATAGCTACTAGTAATCTGAGGAAAACAAAAACTAAAATAACAAGATTTGTTAGAAACATGACTTATGATACTGAAGGAAAGATAAGTTCAAGGGTGTTTTCTCACTGTCATTCATAGAATTGTAGGTGCTGAAGAACTCAAGAAGTTTCTCTTTACTGTAGCTAAAAAAGGCAGATATTATGTCAGTAAGATGGAATGCATTTGGCCATGATGCTTTGATGGAATTTCAAAAGAACAAGCTAATCAAAAACCTGTTAGTTGATGCTATATTGTTCGACGTGTCTTGTCTCTTCCATTCCATTATTTTCTTTATCAGCTTCTTAAATGCCTGAAAGAATTAGAGGCTCAATAATTCACATCTGATAATCATCACATATCATAGGTTACAACAAATAAGTTACAGAATATTGATTGAGTGCAAGATATGTAAGAACACATAACAACACGTCTGAAAAGCCTCAGTCATTAAGCACATACTGTAATATTGTAGTTATGCAAGAAAATATTTGATAACAGAAGAGTTAGGTGGCTACACCATAAGAAGCAGCATGTGCGCATTTTTTGTGTTCAAATGAAACAAGCATACGGTTCTATTCTTCCCCTCTATAGTGTCTCATTGTTCCTTTGCAAGTAGGTTTCTCTTAAGGTTCATTGCTGTTAGAATTGGGTTGTTAAACTTCGAATTTGAGTTTATGCCAACGGTGTGGAAAACTGTGATGGCATGCTACTACTGTTAAGAAGATGTGCATCTCCTGCAAATGAAAAAACAGAGATAGTGAGATGCCGGATCCAGCCTGAAGTTACTGCAACCTGAAGAGAGTAATTCCTTATAAGCCTGTTTATCTAGAAAAAAAACATGGAGAAGGTGAGAACATACTTTGTAGCTCCTGCGAAACTCAGAAGTCTCCCATCCAAGATTCTTATGTTCCGTAGACAGTCTTTTGACGGTATCAAGGAGACGATGTTCCTCATGTGTGTCCTGCCTATCAAGAACGTGCTCCTGTTGGACATTCACATAAAGAGATAGAATTAAATAACTAAAGATACATCATGTGTTAAGGAAAAGAGAGGAGGACAATTACAAGGTAGGAATATATGAAGCTCCGGTATAAACACTCCCCATCTCCAAGCACCGGTCTAATTCTGGAAAAGGCATCAACATTCAAAAGAATAGGCCAATCTTCGGTAGCACGATAACGATTACCGACTTCAGTGATAGGAAGTGTCTGCAACGAACACACAAATACAGGGATTCAAATTACACTGAGTAGAACATGAAAATAACATGTTTCAAATGTGATGGACATTTTGTTTTTATTCCAATTTCCAGGTTACCATTTGCTCTGAAAATGTATGAAACCACTAACATGTATAATTCTATCACTGATACTGATTAGATGTTTTCAAATAAGAAAAGAAGAAAATGTCTATTAACGCCTGACGAACTCAGCAACACTATAAAGACAGTTCAGGTTCTATCATACTATCACAATAAGGAGTTTAGCATACAGTACAATATTTCGCAAAGGAGAACATCATCCCTCTGAACAGTTGATTATATAGGACCATGAATCCTAGTACCCTGTGATCTAGGATTTTGATCCTGATATATAGTGCACTTCTGTGTTGACCATTATGAAAGGAAAAATGGAGCCAAACCTGGTGATGCACATGTTCCCGTTCCCGATATAATTGGCTTCTTTCTCCATCAATCTATTCAACAAAAAAAGGTTAGAATCCATATATCCTGCTAGACTTACAATTTTAAAGAATTATAAACTGGGAATCAAACATGTCAGAATAAGAAACAAGGGAATAAGAGATGTATGGAATTGATAAACAATAATATAATAGCACGACAACAAAAAATGTGCGTCCATTTTTATTTTTTGCTTTTGCCAACTTTTTACATGAATTATATTTGAGGCTTCTGAGCTAGTTCCAGGTACCAATCAACCAAATGGTGAACTTCTCCACAAAAACTGCAGAGTAGGTGGTCAGCGATTTTATATAAAAATGCCAATGGTTTACAGAAACTATGTGCAATTGTGCAATCTCGAACAAATGTGTAGATTAAATTTTCGATAACAACATTTGTTTGTAAAGAAAGCTCATATTACCAAAATTCTGCAGTAATTAGGACATGACCTCACGATTTCCCCATATTTTACAGACTTGAAGAAATTTTGCAGTAATCAAAAGACTTCTAACATTTTTCCAAGGTTCCTCCTCTTCTCTAGGACGCCACATCATCATTCCATAAACCAAGATTTCTTGCCTTGATTACAACGACTGGTCCCATAACTAAACTTGAAGAAACATATATCAAGAACACCATAATCCCGATTCCACATTCTATACACAAATACGCTCCTGGCCCAAAAATTCCGCTTCTGAATGCAGAAATGCACAAACGAGCAAGTAAATCACAAGCGAGCAAGCAAGAAAGACCAGATTCACGCTATACCTTTTCCTTGCGGCTGAATGAGCTTTTACACTTGCACCAGAGCCCCTTCTTGGGTTTCGACGATTTCACCTAGTCGAGAGAAACCAAGAAACGCTCAAGAACGCACTTCAAGAACTCCAAGAAACAGCATTCGTCGCAAACACGAGATACGCGCCATCACATGTTCTCCCATCGGTTTCTTCTTCTCCGCCTCTCGTACCAACTTTTCGAACACTTGCTTGCAGTCGAGGGTGTCGTCTCCGACTAGCGAGTCGCTGTCAGAGGAGGATGAGGTGGACGGGCTTCTTCCCGCGGATCTTGGAGGGGAAGGTGAGGCGGTCTTCTTGCCCTTCTGGTCGGCTGCCCCCGCCGCAGCGGAGCTCGATCCGTTGGTGCCGCGGCTTCCGCTCCCGGCCTGCTGAAGGACACGCTCTTGGGGTGGGTCGACGGGTGCTGCAGGGGGAGGTGACGGCGAGGGTGCATCGGCGCCGTCTTCGGCTGCCACAACGCTCGGGGCGGGACCCCATCGCCATCGAAGGGAGAAGTGGCGACGTTGGAGTTGTCGCGTTGCCCATGGCCGGTTCTTGGAAGTGGTCGTGTGGGTCTATTCCTGAACCGGATGCCATCACGGCGAGAGAGACTTGGCACTTACAGCGGAAAGGACGTGCGTGCCAATTCCGTTAATTTGAGGGCGTGGAGAAGAAATATGTGAAGGCTGCGACTAGAAAAGTTGGAGTTATATTTTAAAATGCTCCGAATGGCCAACTATTAGAGGCATTATCATATATATATGCCTCAAAAACTGTACATTGGAGGCACAACGAATAGTGCCATAATTAGTCACTTATTAGAGGCATATTTTAGTGCCTCTAAATGGTAATCAATTGTGGCATTTTTAATTGTGTGCATTTCATATATTTTTAATGGCATTTTCATAAAAAGTGCCTCTAAAAAATCTGTTTTTTTGAGGCATAAGTCAAAGTGCCACTGATAGTTTAGCATAGAGGCACTAGACTGTGCCTCTATTTTTTAACATTAGAGGCACTATCAATAGTGCCTCAAAATGCTAAATTTTTAGTGGCATTTTAAAAACCGCCTCTAAAATCTTACATTTTGAGGCACTAATATTTAAAGTGCTACAAATAACTACAATTAGAGGCAATTATAAAAAGTGCCTCTAAAAAAAGTGCCTCTAATTCCTAAACGTGCCATAGTGAGACAGACCGGCAACACCGGGAGTGGCGCAAATACGCGGCCTACGCCGGTGACCTGTGTTGATGGTGTCAGAGTGGTGGGTGTCTGTGTTGCCGCACAAGACGGCCAACGTGCGTGACCACTACTGCACCTGGAAGAAGCTGGGCAGCACCTTGTACAAGTGTGTGGCCAAGGAGGACGACGGAGTTTGCATATGTGCAAGTCCATCTCTATCTCCCCAAGCGATAAGCTATATCGATGCGTGGACTACAAGGACGCCTCTAGACCAATACATGTATGGATGCACAACCTCTTCCGAGAAACGCCCAACGTGATCTGCAACACATGGTAGGAGTATCATGCTTTTTTGCGTGAGATTTACATATTATTTTTTATGAACATGAGATGAGATGCAAACTGATTCAGTGTATTTTCTACATAATTTCTTTTGCATATGTTGCACAACCTTTGGATTTATCTTCTTCTTATCCTTTTTCTTTCTCAATTATGTACCACACAAATCATTCTCAAAGTTCATGCAAGGATCAAATGCTAATGTAAAAGAGAAAAGAATCCGAAAGATGTAGAGAAGTATGAAAGTTAAGGTGTGGTGTGCAAACTGAAAGGACGTGAGGGTATTTAGCAAAATCTTAATAAAGAAACAAGTGGTGTAGAAGAAATTGTATTTTATGAGTCATAGCTTTCTATGTCAGTCGGTAAGTGTTTTCCTTAATCTTTTTCCTGTGAATGCAGCATTACTTTTCCCGTAGGCACGCTTGCTAGCCTTGTTTGTAGTTAGACCGGGGGTGTTGTCCTTCGTCCACTCCATCCATACGCTTCAAACTAAAACAGGTTCAGACTATGACTTATAAATCAGATGCTACCTCTTCATGTGTAGTATGTGCCGACATGTTTCCTCCAAGTTTCAAGCGTACAAGCTAGCTAGCTTTGGTTTCATTTTTAGATGCTTGAAGTTTCATGGTTAGTTTCAGTTAGTTTGTTGTCTTAGCTCTTAATTTAATACTTCACCTGTTAGAATGTTTCTAACTTTAAAGTGAAAAGAAAGTAGTATCGGTGGCATAACTAGAAAGCCGAGGGACAAGCAAAGAAGGATTAAATCGGAAGAAAGTTGATTTTTTTGCTTTTAAATTTTGCTTCCCCGTTGCAACGCACGGGTATGTTCCTAGTAATAATAAAAGGACTAATGATTCTCTCTGAGTCCATCAAAATGCATTTGGTCCGTCCGTTTATACGCCTTGGTATCCCGTGTCCTAGTCCCGTGTTGTAGTCTCGTCAATTCAAGTTTAGTACCGTCGACGCACATCTCCAAAACTGAATCAAAACAGAATCCCAGTCAAATCCAACAGAATCATCTACCATAAAATCCTAACCTTCTTGCCCCAATCCAATCTAATCTCACAAACTTGATCTCCCCCAAAGACTACGACCCAGAAAATATCGACAAGCAAGAGGGTAGCGAAGAGGAAGAGGGATACGAGCGGGACGGGCACTCCCCACGGCGTCCGTGAAGGCACATAGCAGCAGCGCGCGGTCGTCGGATACCTAATCCGCTGCAAAATCGCGTCTGGCGAGGTCGCCATCCTATTCTGCTGCGAATTCGTCTTTGATCGAGGGAGGATAGCTACCCGCGCCATGTGGTGTTTCCCGGGGATGCTATTTGCTCTTAATTGTGCACACTATCTGTCCTGAACTGGATCAAGGAATCGAGCAGAGACAAGCGTCAGACTGTCGGTAAAATTTCTTTGATCCTTACATACGAAGGAAAAATTGTTTGCTTCCCTTTAGGATCTTGCCTGTACACGTCAATCTTTAAATGAGAAGTGTGCCACGTCCTGACCAACTAAAGTAGTGATTTGATTGACTTCTGAATGGATGTATGCACAAACATGTGTTCTTTTACTGATTAGTTTAGTGATGGTTGATTAAAAGGTGGGCAAAACTTGCTGTACTGCAAGCTGAAATATTAATACAAACTAAAATATTAATACAAAGGTTTCAAGTGACAAGCAATGTATAGCTGCACCATGTGTTGACATTATCTTTCTTTTACCAGGTAGTATTGGTGACCGAGAAACAACGTTATTGTTTGATTGGAGATTTTCCTATAGAACTAGCAAACATGAGTAAAATATTGGTAGAAATGCATACAGAAGGAGGATAAAAGGAATCCATTTACCTCTTCTAATCCATTATTCCCATAGCCTTCTCTGTTATTCCTATCTTCAAGCCTTTTTATATGGTCTTTCATCTTTGCTATTTGCTCCCTAACATCATCTTCACCATCACATGGTGATCCATCAGTTGTAGTCATATTGATGTTCTTGAGATACCGTGGTGTCTGACCATAGACTTGTTTAGGGGTTGGAAGTAATCCCATGCCATGCACCTGTCCATTCTTTTCTTCCCCTAACACTTCCTGCAAGGCATCACCTTCCCATGCGACTCTTCCATTTGCACTTTGTGCCAACTCTGGTCGTTGAGCTATTATTTCCTCCAATCTAGCCTATAAGAAAAGAATCACACATATGGAAATTGTTAGATTGAATTTGTAAGTTGACCACCCCCAAAAAAACCTTAGATGCATATTAGTTGCCTACCAGACGGTCATTTTTCTCTTTATTGTTAGCATTATCCTTCTTCTTGTGAGTTGCTAAGTAAACCGTTGATCGGTGTGGCCGTTTCTTTTCAGGATTTGCTTGTCTCTACAAAACAGAAAGAACACTAATATGACAACTGGCATAGAGAAAAAAACTTCACAAATTAGGATAACTCACAATATCTTCACTCCAGCGAGCATAACTCTTAGTCCCAGCATTATGTGAATTCTTCACAAGGAAACGACTAATTATGTTCTTCTCAGTTATGGCCTGTTATGATGGAATTATACATAAGTGCGACTTTTAAGTAAGTCCAAAAACTCAGATTTAAATGTCGAAATATAAAAGCACGGTATCGCATTCATTACCTTTCCTTTCTTCGAGTTCCAGAATTTCACAAGTCCACGCCATTGATCTTTGTCCACATCATCTGGACAGAGCTTATATAAAGCCTTCCTCCTGATGTCCGGATTTTTTTCAATGGCTGGGTTGAAGATAGCCTTTTTCAAACTAGACTTAAATTTCCTTCAGTCTCTTTCAATTGATTTGAGTATCCAATTTTCACATGATTTAGGATATACAAACTTTGTCTGAAATACGAAATAAAGAGTAAATGTAAATAGACCTATATAGATCTTTTGGACGAAAATAGAAGCACAACAAATAGCATATTGTGAAGTACCTGTACACACTGTAATATTGTTTCATCACGCCTATTCTTCTTGAGATCACTCCAATCATTTATGTTTAGTGGGCAAAGTCCTCCAATTCAAGCTATAGTGCCTAGAAACTTTCCCAAGATTGCACCTTCTTCTCCTATAGGTTGGCTTTCTTCGTTGCATTTTACAACTATTCTTTGTCGTGGTGGCATGTTCCAAACAATTTGCAAGCTTGTTCTCTTCCGCTTGACTACTTCCGTGCGCACTACAATTTGTTTTTAGAAAAGCACGAATTAAGTTACACCCACTATTAGATAATTAGCATATACATAATTAATTAATAGAAGTACAAAATTTTAATAGGTCATTACATTGTTTATGCACCCGGTCACCTTCATCTTCCAATGCTTGTGATTCAGCACCTGGTGCGATATATTGCTCGCCATTGTTTAAGTCCTCATCTTCATCATTATGTTGGTCGCTGATCTGAATCACATTCAACCTTTTTGACCTACTAATTGTTCTGCAAAAAAGCCAACAGATCATATATTAAAATAATGATAACACAACATACATATATTGAATAAGCAAGTCTGAAATGTAGTTTAGGTTCAGGAAGTAACATACTGTGCGAACTTCTCGCAGTAGCTCTGCCAGTTTAGAAGAGACACCACCATCATGTAGGAGAACGCTCTCATTGGGATGGTCAGATGGAGCAATATCATTGGTAGCCTTCTCCTTAGACACATATAGGTGGGCACTTTTCTCAATCTCAGGGTCGGACAACATTTTTATCACAGCACTTTGATCTTCGATCTGAACAAAGTAGGTGTTGCTTTGCGTGTCTTTTTTTGCATAGTATAGGAAGTCAATTGTATCAAAGCCAACTTCCTCCATCATCAAGATGAAATCATAATGCGAGACATGACGCCTCATCATAGATCTTTGTAGAATGTGGGCCTCTTGATTTTCATCTTCATAGTGTAGGTATATGGTCAACATGTCCACCATCCTACATATAAATAAAAATGTCAACCAGACCTTCCTTTAGACTACATGGTGCATTAACTTGTCGAAAACAGTGTAGTGGTCAGATACAAGGCTGCCTAATATTTCTCCTAATATTAACTTGTCAAAAACAGTGTAACAACCTTTTCAGTTCTTTGCCGAACCAACAAACCACTGCATATATTACTCCTTGGGCATCAAGACATCCTACTTACCTATGTATATTCCTCTTTCCATAGATGCTATGCTAGATGCAGACCAGCCACAACGTTGTCCCTGGTTGTCCCTGGTAGAGGTTAGTTGTCAAGACTAGATCTGTAAGTGATCTGATGTTTTTTTAGAAAAAACACATGTAGTGGTTGTGTGTGGTCAAAGAAATTTTAGATAGTTCAGAACAAGTTAAATTTCAGTTTTAGTTCCTTTGCACATGCATATTTGTATAGAACATTAAATTAAGGCATATGTATATTCTTAGAACTACTGAGAAACATACATATGATTTGATGTAATCTTCATTGAACAAATGATTAATTTAGGTTAGATTAATCTATGTACAGTTACATGTTCGCTGTATTTCTAATTTCCACTCCTATAATAGCTTTTTCAGTTCTATTCTCTATTGCTTTTGGCAGAACCATACACTATTAGTCACCTTAATATATTTCCCCTGTTTGGCCAATTGTATCTAAGATTTTTATATTCCATTCGTTGATTTCCTATTTTTTTTTATATTAGGCCTGCCATTGCTATGTTCATGTCTAATTATAGTATTTTTTACTTGGATTTCAGTGACAGCATGGACCATGTCAAGACACCAGCCACTGCCACTCTAGAAGTCATGTTGAGGAAGTTGTGTCTCCCATACCCTTAATACAAGACCAAAGTTGTTGGTTATGACGACTATGAGTCTGAAGTGCTGTTTTGCCATTCACTTTATTTTCTAGAGACTTCACCGGCTGCTCACTCACTGTTAGGTGACCCAGATAATATTGTGGAAGCTGCATTTAGTAATGCTGCAGGTTGAGCCATCTGGTACATGGAAACTAATGAAAAGAAGGTCTCTAAAGAGTTTTCTGAGTTAATGATTTTGTAAAATGCAGGTTGGTAGTGCCACTTTCAGTTATACCATTGTCAACCAGTGAAAAGATGTATTGCAAGATTCTCCTGGGAAAGAAAAAAACAAGCTCAAATTGATTTAGTGATTATGTTGTGGTCCTTCTAGATTTGCATCTTTTACGCTTTGGAATTCCTAATTCACATCTGATATCAGCAGCACTCGTGTATATTATGTTCACAAAAGATCTTTGCAAAGTAACAAAAAGTCTGAAGCTTCTATTGTTGAATAACAAGGAACAACTATAACATAATTAATTACTCATTGCAATGTAAATAACAACCCCAAAACTGGTAGGCAATGGAAATAACGTGCCTGAAGAAATACCTGAATTGACAGTAGCAGCTGGCGGGCTGCGCGACGGAGAGCAGCTGGCAACTGGTAGGCGCGATGGGGAATATCTAGTGGGGTGACCTGGACGGCGGAGAACAGCAGGAGGGGCCTATGCGACGAAGAACAACAGGAGGGGCTGGGCGACCGAGAACAGCGGGGTGGCCGGGGCGACGGAGAGTAGCACAAGAGGCCTGGGCGACGGAGGCGATGGAGAACAACTGATGGGGGCGGCGTGGTGGTTGGAGGGCGATGGGGGGTGGCGCGGTGGTGGTTGGAGGGCGATGGGGGGCGGCGCGGTGGTGGTTGGAGGGCGATGGGAGGCGGCGCGCTGGACAGATCTGATTAACTTGTTTGAGGATGATTAATTAGAATGGCTATATATAAAAGATATTAATAGAGGGAAATATGTGTATTAGCGGGAACTGTTAAAATTTTCCCTCCGTCTATCTTTTTGTCAGTCTAAATAACAAGATTGGAGGGAAGTCTTGCGAGAAGCATCCGAAGACATTTTGATACGCAATTTAAAAATTACAAGGAGAAAAGTTTTAGAAATAAATAATTTTGAGAAGTGTTAGAGAAAAACCGAGTTATTATTTATGTATTTCCTCAGATCCATATTAAACTCAGATTTGTCTAGATTTATATGAATCTAGACACCATTTAGTATACAGGTTTATCCAAATTTTGACAAATTCGAGTCAACTAATACGGAGGGACTATCTATTTATTAGAGCAAAACTATACATACTACCTCCATTCCAGTTTATAAGGCAAATATGTACTTCGAAAATAGTTTGATCATAAATTTGGTCAATAAAATAGTTTATTGGGGGAGACGTTGGCTCTCTCCGCCGCCACTTCCTCCGATCAGAGGAGCACCATGGCGATGAAGAAGAACCCTAAATCGGAATGACCTGGCTGCTAATACCCGCCACTCGCATCCAACTACCGGGCATGAAGCCCACTTCTGGAAAACAACTGGACACCCTACACCTAACTACTCTAGCGCCGCAACCTGTCCAGCTTCGGCCGGCTAATCTAGCGAAGAGGACGAAGGAAGGGCCTAGGCGGTGGCGGTGGACTCTCAAAGAGGGATAACGAGAACGAGAGGGAGATCAGCGAAGAGAGTACCACGAGGCCACCGTACATGGTATGATGAAAAGATGTGAAATTGGAAACATAATAAAGTACTCCCTTCGACCCAATGTGGCGAAGGCGGCGTCGGTGACTCGATGGTGTCTGAATATGGATGGCTTCCGGATTCGGTCCCTGTACTTGGGTGGTGACAATGAGGACGATAGGCTTGATTGCGATTTGGGAGTACTTGGGTGGTGAGTACATAAAACTAGAGTTATTTTTCTTTTATCATAGGATCATTGACGGGGAAAAACTCCGCAAAGTTCCTACCCGCATTTTGATATGCAATTTACAAATTGCGCATAGAAAAGGTTGAGAAAGACTTAATTTTTGGGAAGTGTGCTACATTGTCGATGAAAAAGTTGAGTGGGCGTGCGATGGAGTTCAAATTTTGAACTCGCGGGCGGCGGTCCCTGGGCGTCCCGGCCGGCGCGTCGGTGGCGGCTCCCATGGCGCCTCGTCCCTCCTCCTCGGATCCTTCGCTCCTGCGCTAGAAGGCGTCCTCGACGTCAGTCTTCGCCGGTTGCCGCCCCGGCTGGTCAGCGGCCACTGTCGTCCTCCGGCCGGTGGAGGGGCGCCTCGTCCTCCTCAACACGGCAGGGGTGGTCGTCGATGCTCGGGATCGCAGGCGAGGTGAGTTCGTTCGGCAAGGCTCCTCTCTCTCCTTCACGGCGCACGCGGTTAAGGTTGGTTGTCGGATCCTCTCTCCTCCGACCGTCCTGCCCCCGTCGAGACCCGATGCGAGGCCGGCTCCTCCCCCGTCCCGGCCACTGCCACTGGAGCGGGTGGCAGAGCTTGCTGATCTCCATGGCTTGGCATGGGGTGACGTCGAGGAAGAGGACACGGGGGCCGACGCGCTCTCGGACGGGGAGCGTGGAGTCCCGACCCCCCGGTGCTCCTCCCCATTGCTCCTTCCCTCACTAGGGGATTTCCTCCCTATGGCGTGGGCTGCCTCACGGCGGTAGCCTGGTCCGGCCGGCCCAGATGTGGCCTGCTCTGCCGGCTAACGACCGCGTGGGCGGGATGTTTGGAGCGAGGCGGTCTCGACCCACCGGGCCCCTGCCGGCCCAGGAATCACGGTTGCGACATGAAACCCTAGGGGCCAGGAGCGCATGCCCTCATTCCCGCTCCGCCGTTGACTCTATCCCCGACACCCGCCTGATGCGCCTCGGCTGCCGCCATCCCCATCGCCGCCGCCACGGTCCTACCTCGCCGCCCTCATGGCGCCTCGTCCTCTGCAGGCCCGGGATGTGACGGCGGCGTGCCGGCAGGGGTCGGGGCATGCTGACTCGGGCTCCTAGCGCGAGGGTCGAGTTCCGGACCAGCCGTTCGCGGTTGTGGTGGTGCACCGCCAGGGCAAAAGTGGCGAGGCAACGATCCCCAAAGAAGAAAAGTATTAAGAAACAAAATTGAAACATATAACTACTATTTAGCAAAAATATTTAAATAGACAAAACCGAAAATAAGGAAGTTGGTAGTCGAAGCCTAGCCGAGCTCACGATTTTGCAAGTCCCAACCAATTGAACTATGAAGAGCTGCTAAATATTAGAAGACACCGGATTATTTGTAACAGACCGATCAGGCGAGGATAATAAAATCAACTCTTATATTCTTTACATCGGACTAGTACTTTTTTTTCTCGTTTTCCCCCAAATCTCCTTCTCGTCTCTACCGGTCTATCCACGAGCCTCTGCTGCCGCGCCGACAACCTCCGGTGCTGTCATCCGCCGCCTCCCACCCCACCGGCCAGCCCTAGTATCCGCCGGCTGCCATTGCCCATTCGTCTCTGCGTCTCGTACCAGTCGCTGCACGAGGAAGAGGACCGTGCCTATTTCCTGCTCGTCCCCTCCGACCCTCGTTTGCCCGGTGTCCCGCATCGACCTTCAGCTGCTTCCCATCCCAAATCGAGCCGAATCAAATCTACTCCACGACATCTACGTCTGATTGCGTTGCAATCGGGCAAGGTAAGTTCCCAATAGATGGCTCAGATTCTCCATGAGATAGTGATTAGATAATTGTACTTAGATGGCTTAATCTGATGTTGAAATTGATGACGATGTTAGTGTAGATTGTAGATAAATCGATTAAATTGATGATATTATTAGTTGAATCATTAAAATTAATTCAGTTTGATGCTACGTTGCACGAATACGGCAGAAAAATAACGTATCGGGGATTGGATACGGCCGGATACGTGGATACCTCTGGATACCCGTAGATACGTATCTGTGATCTAATTGTTGTTCTTTGATCTTGCTGATGTTTTAGGACATAGAGAAATTGAGAAAATTAGTGACCTGTAATAGTTGCAAACTAGTTGATAGTCCAAATCGGTAATTTGTATATATTATTAATGTTATTATATATATACAAACGTATCTCCGTATCTGTGTTTTTGGAAAATCGTCGTATCGACGTATCTTGGTATCCGTATCACCATATCCGGGCAACATAGGTTTGATGAAACCGATATATATGACTGTTGTTGTCGTTTCTTAGATAGGTTATTTATTCTTGGCCATCTGGTTGCTTGCGCTCCTGCCATTGAAGCTCTGAAAATCTATAAGTATACTGCACTTTCTATAGCACACACTAACCCTGCCCCTATTGGCTTTCTTGTTCCTGACGAGTCTTTCACAACTATATGGTATCAGGGAAAGGAATGTTCCTGATCATGTGAAGCAAATCGTTCCGTGCTTGTAGGAGGGAACGAAGGCCTTTGTAGGAAGCCCAGTTGTTGGGGAGGTACCCATCTTTTATTTTTCTTAGTAGAGACTCCTTTGTTGTCCAATAGGATAATCTATATGCTTCTGTATGCAGATCCGTGGTGTAGGGTTGATACTCGGAACTGAATTTGCTGAAAGTAAATCACGACATAGTCCATTCCCCGCTGAATGGTGTAAGTTACAGTAAACTAATGATAACATGTCACTTTTGTTCAGTAGAATCCAGTAATAATATGTAATTCTTTCTGAAAACTGTATGATCAATATGTCTTGTAAAATGATATCTTTATGGTTTCAAATCTTGTTTGTAATGGTCACAACATGTTCGTCACACCACTAGCTTTTTCCCTTCAAGTTATGCTTGAAATAATTAATTCTAGTACTAATGCTCAATTTGCATCAAGCTAGTAAAATATTTTATCTCTTACATTTTGTCCTTCCATTTGTTAAATACACACTTTACTTTTCATTGCCCATGTAGGTTTCCTAGTATTATAGTGATTGCAGTAACTATATATATATATATATATATTTTTGTTACACAGTGAATCAATGGATTTGAAATCTATAAAGGACTTACTTCTTTCCCCTAGACCAAGTGACGAGTACTTGGCTGGCGTAAATGGTTTTCTTGACTTTGCGTACATGGGAAAAATTTCTGATGCAAAGATCTGTTGCCCATGTGTTAAATGTGTTAATGCATTGTTAGTGAAGCGCCAAGACGTGTATGATCACTTAGTTTGTCATGGCATTTCAGATGGATATACAGTTTGGGGATACCATGGTGAAACAATAGCATACATGTCTACTAATAAACATGGTAAAACTGCACCATACATTTCAACTAAGAAATGATCACGGTCATAGTGTGAACGAGCAAAATCTAATATGCGCCAGCTTGTCGAAGTTGTTTATAGAGATTCTCCAATGATTGAACCCGAGAACCAAAATCCTTTTGAACCAGGACCAGATCTGGAATCCCAAGATTTCTATGACTTGGCGAGAGATGCAGATGAACCCTTATGGCCAGGGTGTGAACTATCCAGGCTTTCCCTTTTTGTCATTCTCTTCCACATAAAATCCACTAACAAGTGGAGCAATAAATCTTTAAATGATCTGCTACCAATTCTGCAGAAGGCAATTCCTGATGGTATGAATCTGCCTAGTACATTTTGTGAGGCTAAGAAGATTGCGGGAAAACTTGGGCTTAGTTATGTGAAAATCCATGCTTGTGAAAATAACTGCCAGCTTTATCGAAAAGAGAAGGCAAGTGACGACTTTTGTTCAAAGTGTGGAACTTCAAGGTGGAAGAACGTACATAATAAAACTACTCTAACTAATAAGGAAAGAAGGAAGGCCATCCCGCGGAAGGTGGTACAGTACTTTCCAATTAAACCAAGGCTTAAGAGGCTCTTTATGCACAAAGACACTGCTACATCTTTGAGATGGCATGACGAGGAACGCATAAAGGATGGAGCATTGCGTCATCCAGCCGATTCAGAGGCCTAGAAGGCCATTGATTCTAAGTATGAGCACATTGCGGCAGACTCCCGAAACATTAGGTTTGCAATGGCAACTGGTGGGTTCAATCCATATGGGACGATGAGTTGTAAATATAGTTGTTGGCCTGTCGTCTTAGTGCCTTATAACCTTCCCCCATGGTTATGCATGAAAGCCTCTTCTCTTTTGCTTACTCTGATTATTCCAGGTCCATCTTACCCCGGAAAGAACTTCCATGTCTTCATGGAGCCAGTTTATGAAGAACTAGCTGAGTTGTTTGAAGTTGGAACATTTACATATGATGCATCTCGAAATGTTATGTTCCAACTTTATGTTGTTGTCTTGTGTACTGTGAGCGACTATCCTGGGCTTGCAATCGCTTCAGGGCATAGCACCAGCACTGAGTCCGGGTGTTTTCCTTGTAGTGATGAAACCTTTTCTATAAGGTTGAAACATGGGCAAAAATACAGTTTCATGGGGCACCGCCGGTTTCTGCACCTAGATCATGAGTTCCGTTATGATGCTGAATCATTTGATGGATCTGAAGAACATAGACCCGAGCCTAGTGCTTATTCCCAAGTTTAAGTTTTGGAGAAGATAAAATCAATCAAGGACTTTGATGGTTCAAAAACTTGGAAGTTTGTGAGTGGCCTATTCACCTATTTGCCTTATTGGGACTTTAATTTGCTCCGTCACAATCTAGATATCATGCACATTGAGAAGAATGTATGTGAGAATATATATGGGACACTTTTAGGCATAGAGGGAAAGTCTAAGGATAATTTAAAAGCACGGCTAGATCTACAGGACAAGAATATCAGGGAAGAATTACATCCTAAAAAAAAACCTAACGGTAAGTATTTTTTGCCCGCGGCATCGTATACCTTGGATAAAAAGGGGCGCAACAGTTTTGCAGAGTACTTCATCGTATAAGAGTTTCTGATGGGTATTCGGGGAACATCTCAAAATGTGTAAACATTTCTCAGGGGAAAATTTCAGGCCTTAAAAGTCACGATTGTCATATTCTAATGCAACAACTTCAGCCTCTTGCTTTGAGAGGATTACTGTAGCATCCCAATTGTCTAACAATTGCAATGCTACTAGCCTAGTCTATATAATGGCTACTTCAAATATATAATTGTAGCATCATCATTATATCATGCTCATGTCATCATGCCTCCTTGCATTTGAGCATCATATCAAACCCTTTTCCATTTGGTTCTTATCTCATATGCATTATTAATTGTATTTACCTCTTGATATTGTATTTGGTTCTTGATATATTGTGTAATGCCCAAGTTGAGTTGGGGGCATATCTCTTATTAACTCCACCACCTTTTCTTTCACCACCTTATAATTCCACCATCCAACTAAATATGAGCTTTGCACTTTATTTGAGTTTACCTCTAGCTCATGTGGGTTGGGATGGATCCAATTCTTTTCCACATGCTCTCATCTTAGCATCATGTTGTTTTCACAACATTGAAACATGAGAGCCACATGGCCACCTTTGCATGCCTTGTGAGTGGAACCTTTTTCCTAGCTTCCATATGTGTGTTTTTGGGGTTATCATCATGTTGGGATATTTCGTGGGCTTATTAAATACCTAGTGGCATATACACACTAGCAAGTCCCAAATATAATCCAATGTGATCATCTCCATATACTCCACTTGGAATTCTTTCTAAATTCCTTTGCTTGGGCCTTACTCCAACTTTGGGTTGCATAATAATAATGCCATGAAAGAATATTGTTTTCACAAGAATTATCATGGCATTAAATAATTTGCATGGGCCATGCAAGCACCACCTTTTGCTTGTCATTTGGATTTTATTTGTTCTTGGTGGATCATCTCTACCTCTATCTTTTCTTTTGGCTTGATCTTATTTGATCATGCTTAAACCACCTCCCCCTCTTTTCTTGTTTTGTTTTGGTTTGATCTTGGTTGATCTTGGCTTGACCTTGTCCATAGTAAACCCTAATCTACCTTGCCCTCATCTAACTCTAACCCTAAACCCTAACCCTAGTCATCTAACCTACTCCATCATCATCACCATAACCCCCCTCTCTCCTAAACCCCACCATGACCTAAACCCTAAGCTACCATCTCCCCCTCTCTTTCGGCCCTCCCTTCTACCTGCCATGCAGGCCCCACCTGGTCCCTCACCCAGCCTGAACCACCCCAACCCTAGCTCCCCACCTAGCTCAAACCCGAGCCTAGATCTACCCTACCCGAGGCTACCCTCACCTCTCCCTCTCGTGCTCTCTCTGCCCTAGGGGCCCCAGCCCGAACCACCCCGACCCTGGCCTGCCCTACCCCACTGGCAGCCTCCCTACACTGCCCTGCCTGCCTGGCCTCCCGGTAGAGCACGTGAGGAGGAGGACAAAAGGTGGCCGAGCCACCTTTATCGTCTACCACCTCCCCACGGCATCCTCGCTTCCTCTCTGCCTTATCCACCCCCTCTCTCGCCTCCCCTGCTTCCCTAGATCTACCCCGAAGGTGCCCTGCCTCCCCCTCTCCTCTCCACCGCCGTCTACACCTCGCCGGCCAACCTTCGGCCTCCACCGATCTCCCTCTACCAGCCGGTGGCGTGGCGCTCATGGGTGTCGGGGAAGCTCACGGTGCTCCTTTGCATCGTCCTCAGACGCGCGCCGTCAGAGGAGGAGAGCACCGAGCCAAGAACAACGACGCACCTGGCCGAAACCCTAGATCGCCCGTCTGCGTGTCGCCATCGTCTGCCCTTGAACCGATCCAACGCCTCCGACACACTCGCGGTGAGCCCACCTCCCTCTGGACACCCTCGCTTTCACCGTCGTGTCACGGCGGCGTCGCGCTCCGTCGAGCACCCTCATGCGCCCGTGTCGTGTCGTCTGCCTCGTCCCAGCGTCGCGAAACCTTAGCTAGGCCCCAGACCACCTCTCGCCACCTAGCCCAACCCACACGCGGTTCGCCACCCGGTAGCGCCGCGCCTGGTTCGATCCCCGCGTCGCGTCCGCGCGTGCGAGCACCGATCGGTCGCCAGCGCCGGGAAGAAGCACAGTACGGGCGGACGTTTTGCCGATACCCCCCTCCGTTTTGTTTCTGCTTAACCCGCGGTCCCCCAAGCCCACTGCAGCCACCGAAGATCTTGCAGAAGCCCCTCTGTTCTCCGGACATAACCGCGCTCCCTCGCTCGGTCCACACTCGCTTAGGCTAGGTTTGCTGCGGTGAGAAAAGGTTTTCTGCGTGCGTGTGTTGCTGAGTCAGCTGCTGGCCCCACCGGTCATTGGTTGTGGCTAGCTGTGAGGGAGTAACAAAAGTAATTCTGCAAATCTGTTTTAAATTCAAATCTTTTCTAATTATTTCAAATTCAAATATATTTCTGTTTTTAAATATCTTTTCAAATATAAATCCAAATAATACAAATAATATATGTTTTCAAATCAGAAAAATGTGAGGAATTCAAATATGCCATTCAAAATATATTTTGGACATTTAAAATTCCAAGTTTATTTAAATTACAATAAATGCCCCTTTTCTTTAATAAATTAATAACTTTTGATTTATAACTCCAAATTTAATAAATGATATGTCTAAAATGATTAGCTCGACGAGACCTTTCTGTTTATGCATTCCATGGTTTGATTTGAAGCATGCATCATATAATTAAAATGTGAACAGCAACTAATATGTGTTTAGAATGGGGCCAAAACTCAATAAAATGATTTATTCTTGTGTCCCACACCTCACCCATGCCATGCTACTTTGTTGCCATGCAAATTTTGCACCATTCATCATGGCATGATTGTTTGCTTGTCGCATTTATTCATATGCTTGTGCTCTTTATTTATGTTGGCCCTTGTTTGTTTGGTTCTTCTTCGAATAGACGCTGAGCAGGGGATATATCAAGAGAACCAGGAGCACTACCCAGATCCATCCTTTGCTTCAATCGATCTGTGCAAGCACTACCACATGCTTGCATACATATAGTACCTATTGCCTCTATCTTATTCTTGCATCATTGAGTCGCGATTGCATTAAATTGAATCCCAAGTATTGCATAGCCTTTATTTTTAAACCCACGAGCTTGTTCCTCCACCTATGAGCCATTACTACGAGTTGTTTGAGCCATGCAGTCGTAGAACAACATGTGTAGGGTATGTGAGTGTCGATGGATAACGAGGTACCTAAACAACTTAACCTGAGTAGTAATGGGATAACTAATGAAAGTGGCATCGGTGAGCCATATTCGCTATTTGGTTTTCAAGCTCACTTGTGTCCCGTAAGACCCCAGTACTTGATTCCTGTTCCAAGAATATTCGCTATCCACATCCGGAGGCTTATGGACCCCCGAGCGAGCTTGATTCATTCTTATTTCTTGGGGCCACAAACTAGTTTGAGGTTTTATTTACGATCCGTACCTATGCCATGCTTTACTGCTTTATTTAAGATTGTGCGAGGAGCACCTTTGTCTGTTAGGTCCATGACCCGTTCTGTTGTGTCGACAAGCCCAGTCACACTTCGGGTTTCGATCGTTTACGGCTCCACAAACCTTGAGGCCATCTCGAGTCAGCTAACCGTTCGCGGGTAGCTCAATGGGGTGGCCCAAATATTTCTGAATCTGTGATCGCTTTGTCGTTGGTTTTGATTTGGTTTTTCGAGGCATATCGAGTGTGTGTTGCTATTTGTGCACCCTCAGGTAAAACTTCTGAAAGCCGTCGCGATTATGGACGACTTGGAGCACGATTTCTCGATCATAGACAAGCATAACTAAAGTACCGCTTTTAAATTGCCTAGACTAGGTACGACTAGTAAATAGTGCAACACTCATGGAATGGATAATAAAACTGCCAGCGGATGGGGGTTGTTAATCCGCTTCCTCGTTGGTAGCGAGGAGGAGGATGGATCTGTAAGATTACCGTTATAACTGTTATAAGCATTGTTATTAATTCACGGACATCCGTCTATCTCTGGTTAGGCGGATGGTTAGCAGTATCTATAGAATTGCTAGGGTTTATCTTTTGCTGCAATTCGTCACCCAGGTTGTGTCCCCTTTAGAGGCATAAAGACTTCTTGAGTACCCTAGGGTCTCACACGATAAATTATTGGTTCGGATGAGCAGTACTCTCGCAGATGGATCTTTGGGTGGAAGAGGCAGACGATGTGGGCAACGATCATTCGGTGTAGAGATTCCGGAGCGGGATCCGTGAGATCTGTAGGCGGGATGTGTTTATTTATGGGGCATCTTATGCCAATTTGCTTCTTATCCGTACTGGATTTTGTCTTCCGCTTGATACTACGATGTTTGATGTATGAGGAGATATCCTAAACTATTATATCTATCTAGGATATTTGGATCTTGCCGTATGCGTTGCTATATTCCTTTCTTTTTAGATGGAGTGGCTCTGATGTACTATTGTATGGTGGCTTGCATACATACTCATTTGTGTATGTAGTTGATCCTTCGCTGATACGCCGTTCTTGTCCCGATGTTTGGAAATGGTTGGGACGGCGAAAGGTCTACTGAGTGGCATTTGGGCCCCACCGTACTATTTCAACCATTTCGATCATCCAGCTTGTACTAGGGCGTAATTCACCGAGGTAGTTACAATTGGTATCGAGCCATCCCGACCTTCGTGGTCTCAGCCAAATGGTCGTTGTCGGTCTAGCAAATATTTTTGGTAGTTATGTATACTAGGGAAAAGCAAAAGCGAGTAGGATTGCTTCCATTTTCTTCTTACCCAACCACCACCTTTTACGGTAAGGAAGTGTAACGTTTTCAATCCTCTTCTTAAAATTCAAACTAGGATTCACGTGTTCAGGTTTCCGTAGTACCATAGGTTGTGTGTATCTGTGTGAGTGTGTGTGTGTGTAAATCCTTGTCTATCTGTTGCTTCCAGGTTTGTTATCAATCTGCCTTTGGTTATCAATCGTTGGTACATTCCATCTTGACAGGCTTTTGCAAACCGACGAGATCTATCGATTAGATTGTATCTGCGCGATCTATCGACTCCTTGTTAATGCCATCTTCTTAAGGGCGTTCTTCCTTCTAGCAACTCCACCTTCCGTGCAAAATCACTTATCAGGTAGAGAGGTAGAGTCGCTAATCTTGTTTTGTTATCTGATTTTGCGCATCCATCGGTATTTTAATGCCGAAAATTGCGGAAAATTTTTCTTTGATCCATCTGTGTTTCCACACTCCTTTTCAGTCGCGTGTGAAACATTATCTATCTCCCTTTTATCAGCATGTCCAGGCTAACTCATTCTTTTGTCACCGGCGCTTAATCCTAGAGTTCCTTTTCATCGCCTTTTCTCTTGGGCTAATTACATAACGTGTGTCGATCCGATGCTGGTGATTGTAATTTGGTTCTCGGCATAGCTATATCCCACTCATGATAGTGTCGATTGGAATCTGGAAAATGCTACCACTCCGGATTGCCAAAGATACTCCTGTGATTTTGGGTACACCGTGATCCTATCCATGCTTATTCAAGCATCCTTGGAAATCCGGAGTTTCTACGGCGGTCTATCATCTGTTTATCATGCTGCACATCTTTTTCAACTCCATATCTGCACATCTGTTTCGTCTCTGATAGCTCATACCATAGGCAAAGCTATATCATCGGTTCTTATCCAAGTTCTCCTTATCTTTGTAACCGGCGATCCGATCGACAATGTGAACCAGGTGTCATCTCTTTTCTTCCGAAGGACCAGATAATCTATTCTTCCAGTGCATCTTCTTCGACACGAACCCGTGCTCTTAATATTGATCTTTCAAAGAGCGTTGAGCTCAGAAAGTGTTTCGAGCACTTGTTCGTTTCTCCCGCCTCTTGAACTGGATATTCGAGGAATATCTTGTTAATCCATGGTGGTATATGTTGATAATATGCTTGCCTATTCGATATCAATGGAAGGACATGGAAGATCATCTGTGTCTCTTTCTCTCAAGCTTCGAGAATACTGCCTGTGTGCAAAGTTCTCAAAGCGTGAATTCTGACTTTTTGAAGTCACCTATCTAAACGTCATACGCTAAATAGATCGCTTCAATTCTGGAATTGGCAAGTCCATTGTTAATTCCATCCTCCATCTTCAACCAATCCGGAGTTGTTCCTTGTGGGCAAGTTATCATCATCGTTCAGCTAAAGATTTCCTCAAGACCGCTAAATCTCTCTCTATCTTTTCAAGAAGAACATGGAGTTCTTTCACCTCTATCTCGTTAAGTAATCTTTGAAACCCTCTTGCTCTATCGTCGATGCTCAATCCACCAGAGACCATGAAGACCTTCCAGAAAAGATAGCACCAACTTGAAAGATATCTTTTCTGTAGCTGTTGAATCTTGAAGTTCTTCTCCATAATCTTCCTTCATATCTTTCCGGTGGCTTGGTACTTCCGACAAGACGACGACATCATCACCCTTAACTATCTTGGACCCGGTGAATCGTTTGCATCTATCCTTGTTTTCTAACGAAGTTCCATGAGTTTTGTCTATACCTTCAGTCTGTTTCGGTAGTTGGGTTGCATGGTTTTCTTATTCGTGTGCGGAGTAATGCTCTGAGTGCGGGATGGAGTAGCTACCATACCACTACTCTTATCATTCGCTCTCGTACATTGAATTGGTGAACTAATGTGATTTCACTCATTCCACGGAAGTTAGAAGTGGCCTTTATCCCTCGATACTTTACTTCCGTCCTTGTTTTTCCGGAGTGCTCTCTCGAAGAAAGTAATCAATAATCTCTTGTTGGTGGTCTGTCTATCCTAGATGAAGCAAAATCTTCAGTTATCTGGTGGAAGCAAACGCAAACCCTTTTCTATCCTCGTTTTTCTACCGGTGTTTGATATCCCCAAACAAGATGAAAGGAAGCTATCTCTCTTTGTTTCATCAATTCTTTCCTGTGGTAAAGCCAATTATGGTTGATGCCATCATCCGCAAATCTATTGCGTTAGCCTCAAGGCTAAAGAAAGCAATAAGTGTTCCTACAATAAACTCCAGATCCTCCATACTCTTTGCTTCTCGGGATTCCACCATGATCTGGCTTCATATCCGTCTCTGGAAGTTATATCCGCGCACCTCAATTGCGTGATCCTTGGGTTCTTACCGGCGCAACAAGAATCTAATCCAACGATGTCTAGCTAAATCTTCCTGTTGATATCAAGGGACTCTATTGTTTGAAGGCAATATTGTTTCCGTACCTCTTTTCTCAAATCCGAGAGAGGATACGATGCTATTGTCATAGTGGTTCAAACCTCTCCAATCTAGCTCTTCTCTTCCGGCGAGATAAAGATCCATCCTCTCTAGTATCAGAAAATCTTCAATCTTAACGGTGTGTCTATCTTGATCCATGATACGTCATCTTCTCCTCTCTTTCACAAGTGGTTCTATTCTTTTATCCTTCAATCCATCCAAACCTTTGTGTCTCTAGCAAAACGCAAGACTCGCAACAAGTCTAGCAAGTTTTGCAAGGTGTAGTGGTCGCACCATTCCGTTCTTCATCTTCTTGGGAACGTGAGGGTCACCTTCGTTCCGAACACCCGCCTCTCCTTGTGTTGTTTTCTTTTCCTAGGAATCTCGGGGCGAGATTCTTGTTTAGTGGGGGAGAGTTGTAGCATCCCAATTTTCTAACAATTGCAATGCTACTAGCCTAGTCTATATAATGGCTACTTCAAATATATAATTGTAGCATCATCATTATATCATGCTCATGTCATCATGCCTCCTTGCATTTGAGCATCATATCAAACCCTTTTCCATTTGGTTCTTATCTCATATGCATTATTAATTGTATTTGCCTCTTGATATTGTATTTGGTTCTTGATATATTGTGTAATGCCCAAGTTGAGTTGGGGGCATATCTCTTATTAACTCCACCACCTTTTCTTTCACCACCTTATAATTCCACCATCCAACTAAATATGAGCTTTGCACTTTATTTGAGTTTACCTCTAGCTCATGTGGGTTGGGATGGATCCAATTCTTTTCCACATGCTCTCATCTTAGCATCATGTTGTTTTCACAACATTGAAACATGAGAGCCACATGGCCACCTTTGCATGCCTTGTGAGTGGAACCTTTTTCCTAGCTTCCATATGTGTGTTTTTGGGGTTATCATCATGTTGGGATATTTTGTGGGCTTATTAAATACCTAGTGGCATATACACACTAGCAAGTCCCAAATATAATCCAATGTGATCATCTCCATATACTCCACTTGGAATTCTTTCTAAATTCCTTTGCTTGGGCCTTACTCCAACTTTGGGTTGCATAATAATAATGCCATGAAAGAATATTGTTTTCACAAGAATTATCATGGCATTAAATAATTTGCATGGGCCATGCAAGCACCACCTTTTGCTTGTCATTTGGATTTTATTTGTTCTTGGAGTGGATCATCTCTACCTCTATCTTTTCTTTTGGCTTGATCTTATTTGATCATGCTTAAACCACCTCCCCCTCTTTTCTTGTTTTGTTTTGGTTTGATCTTGGTTGATCTTGGCTTGACCTTGTCCATAGTAAACCCTAATCTACCTTGCCCTCATCTAACTCTAACCCTAAACCCTAACCCTAGTCATCTAACCTACTCCATCATCATCACCATAACCCCCCTCTCTCCTAAACCCCACCATGACCTAAACCCTAAGCTACCAGCTCCCCCTCTTTCCCTCCTTCTACCTGCCATGCAGGCCCACTGTCCCTCACCCAGCCCGAACCACCCCAACCCTAGCTCCCACCTAGCTCAAACCCAGCCTAGATCTACCCTACCCAGGCTACCTCACCTCTCCTCTCGTGCTCTCTCTCTGCCCTAGGGGCCCCAGCCCGAACCACCCCGACCCTGGCCTGCCCGACCCCACTGGCGGCTCCCCTACACCTGCCCTGCCTCAGCCTCCCGAGCACGTGAGGAGGAGGACAAAAGGTGGCCGAGCCACCTTTATCGTCTACCACCTCCCCACGGCATCCTCGCTTCCTCTCTGCCTTATCCACCCCCTCTCTCGCCTCCCCTGCTTCCCTAGATCTACCCCGAAGGCGCCCTGCCCTCTCCCCCTCTCCTCTCCACCGCCGTCTACACCTCGCCGGCCAACCTTCGGCCTCCACCGATCTCCCTCTACCAGCCGGTGGCGTGGCGCTCATGGGTGTCGGGGAAGCTCACGGTCGTCCACTGCATCGTCTGTCTGGCCGCAGGAGGAGCACCGGAGCCGAAGAACAACGACGCACCCGCCGCGAAACCTTAGATCGCCGTCCGTCTGCGTCGTCGCCAATCGTCTGCCCGCCGAACCGATCCAACGCCTCCGACACACTCGCGGTGAGCCCACCTCCCTCCTGGACACCCTCGCTTTCACCGTCGTGTCCTGGCCGCGACGTGCGCTCCGTCGAGCACCCTCATGCGCCCGGTGTCGTGTCGTCTGCTTTCGTCCCCTTGCGTCGCAGAAACCTTAGCTAGGCCCCAGACCACCTCTCTGCCACCTAGCCCAACCCACCGCACCGGTTCGCCACCCCAGCGCGCGCCCGCAGGTCCCTGGTTCGATCCCCGCGTCGCGTCCGCGCGTGCGAGCACCGATCGGTCGCCAGCGCCGGGAAGAAGCACAGTACGGGCGGATGTTTTGCCGATACCCCCCTCCGTTTTGTTTCTGCTTAACCCGCGGTCCACCAAGCCCCACCTGCCAGCCACCCCGAAGATCTTGCAGAGAAGCCCCTCTGTTTCTCCGGACATAACCCGCGCTCCCTCGGTCCACTGGCACCTCATGCCGGCGTCAGCGCTGGGCTGCTGGCCCCACCTGCACAATCGCTGGCTAGGTTTCATTGCGTGAGAAAAGGTTTTCTGCGTCGTGTTTGCTGAGTCAGCTCTGGCCCCACCGGTCATTGGTTGTGGCTAGCTGTGAGGGAGTAACAAAGTAATTGCAAATCTGTTTTAAATTCAAATCTTTTCTAATTATTTCAAATTCAAATATATTTCTGTTTTTAAATATCTTTTCAAATATAAATCCAAATAATACAAATAATATATGTTTTCAAATCAGAAAAATGTGAGGAATTCAAATATGCCATTCAAAATATATTTTGGACATTTAAAATTCCAAGTTTATTTAAATTACAATAAATGCCCCTTTTCTTTAATAAATTAATAACTTTTGATTTATAACTCCAAATTTAATAAATGATATGTCTAAAATGATTAGCTTGACGAGACCTTTCTGTTTATGCATTCCATGGTTTGATTTGAAGCATGCATCATATAATTAAAATGTGAACAGCAACTAATATGTGTTTAGAATGGGGCCAAAACTCAATAAAATGATTTATTCTTGTGTCCCACACCTCACCCATGCCATGCTACTTTGTTGCCATGCAAATTGTGCACCATTCATCATGGCATGATTGTTTGCTTGTCGCATTTATTCATATGCTTGTGCTCTTTATTTATGTTGGCCCTTGTTTGTTTGGTTCTTCTTCGAATAGACGTTGAGCAGGGGATATATCAAGAGAACCAGGAGCACTACCCAGATCCATCCTTTGCTTCAACTGAGCTGCCAGGCAAGCACTACCACATGCTTGCATACATATAGTACCTATTGCCTCTATCTTATTCTTGCATCATTGAGTCGCGATTGCATTAAATTGAATCCCAAGTATTGCATAGCCTTTATTTTTAAACCCCACCGAAGCTTGTTCCTCCACCCTATGAGCCATTACTACAGGAGTTGTTTGAGCCATGCGAGTCGTAGAACAGCATGTGTAGGGTATGTGAGTGTCTGATGGATAACGAGGTACCTAAACAACTTAACCTGAGTAGTAATGGGATAACTAATGAAAGTGGCATCGGTGAGCCATATTCGCTATTTGGTTTTTCAGGCTCACTTGTGTCCCGTAAGACCCCGAGTACTTGATTCCTGTTCCAAGAATATTCGCGCTATCCACATCCGGGAGGCTTATGGACCCTCCTGAGCCAGAGCTTGATTCATTCTTATTTCTTGGGGCCACAAACTAGTTTGAGGTTTTATTTACGATCCCGTACCTATGCCATGCTTTACTGCTTTATTTAAGATTGTGCGAGGAGCACCTTTGTCTTGTTAGGTCCATGACCCGTTCTGTATGTCGACAAGCCCAGTCACACTTTCGGGTTCCCGATCGTTTCTGACCGACTCCACAAACCTTGAGGCCGTCTCGAGTCGGCTAACCGTTCGGGTAGCTCAATGGGGTGGCCCCTGAAATATTTCTGAATTCTGTGATCGCTTTGTCGTGTTGTCTCGTTGGTTTTGATTTGGTTTTTCCGAGGCATATCGAGTGTGTGTTGCGCTTTGTGCACCCCTGCCAGGTCATACTTTCTGAAAGCCACGTCATGTTATGGACGACTTGGAGCATTTCTCGATCATAGACAAGCATAACTAAAGTACCGCTTTTAAATTGACTAGACTAGGTACCGACTAGTAAATAGTGCAACACTCATGGAATGGATAATAAAACCGCCAGCGGATGGGGGTTGTTAAATACGCTTCCTCGTTGGTAGCGAGGAGGATGGATCTGTTAAGATTACCGTTATAACATGTTATTAATTCACGGACATCCGCTATCTGCAGTTAGGCGGATGGTTAGCAGTATCTATAGAATTGCTAGGGTTTATCTTTTGCTGCAATTGCGTCACCCCAGGTTGTGTCCCCTTTAGAGGCATAAAGACTTGCTGAGTACCCCTAGGGTCTCACACGATAAATTATTGGTTCAGATGAACAGGTACTCTCGCAGGATGGATACTGGGTGGAAGAGACGGACGATGTGGGCAATGATCATTCGGTGTAGAGATTCCGGGAACGGGGATCCGTGAGATCTGTGGGCGGGATGTGTTTATTTATGGGGCATCTTATGCCAATTTGCTTCTTATCCGTACTCGGATTTTGTCTTCCGCTTCCGCTTGATACTCTGATGTTTGATGTATGAGGAGATATCCTAAACTATTATATCTATCTAGGATATTTGGATCTTGCCGTATGGCGTTGCTATATTTCCTTTCTTTTTAGATGGAGTGGCTCTGATGTACTATTGTATGGTGGCTTGCATACATACTCATTTGTGTATGTAGTTGATCCCTTCGCCTGCCGATTACGCCGCCCGTTCTTGTCCCGATGTTTGGAAATGGTTGGGACGGCCGAAAGGTCTACCTGTGAGTGGCATTTGGGCCCCACCGTACTATTTCAACCATTTCTGATCATCCAGGCTTGTACTAGGAGCGTAATTCACCGAGGTAGTTACAATTACTTCCAGATAATGTCACATCTGTCTTGTTTGATCTATGTGCATACTTTAGAGAAGTTAGTGCAAATGTTCTCTATGTGAGAGAGCATGAGAAATTGGAGCAACGAATAAAGATAACATTATGCCGTATGGAGATGATATTCCCTCCCGGTTTTTTTAATATTATGGTGCATTTGGTAATTCATCTAGCAACTGAGGCAAAAAAGGTGGTCCTGTCTCCTACCGGTCAATGTGGTTTACCGAAAGGTATGCTAGCTTCTTTTACAAATATATGGAATTCATTAGCTATCTCTACAATAATATATTGTTCAACTATTTTCTTATTTAGTTTGCTATTTTGTTCATGCAGATACCTCGGTAAATTAAAGTCAACTGTTCGCAATAAAGCTCACCCCGAAGGATCTATTGCTGAAGCATATTTGGCAGATGAGTGCATGACTTTCTGTTCGAGATATATTGTTGGTTTTCAGACCAAACATAACATGTCTTCACGAGACGAAGGTAACGAGGCTGGGCATCCTAGTTTTAATGGAGGTTCAACTTTATTTCCTCATGATGGGAAACCACTGGGGAAGCCTCGCAATTATGTTATCAGGGGCTTGACTAAAGTATAGGCACATAGATACCTGTTGTTTAATTGTTCTGATGTGAATCCATACCTTAGGTAATATTCCTAAACTTGTAAATTACTTTAGTTTTCCCTTTTTTATACCGAAAAGTTCATTATCAATTACTCTACAGAGTTCATGCTGATGAGATCACCAATAGGCACAGTGTCAACCCATATACTTTCGAGAAAATTCAAAACGATACATTCCACGAATGGGTTAGATCTCATGTAAGTGCCATCTTTCCCATGCTCTACATGTGCCACTAGTTCTATTAACTAAGCTACTTCTAAATATCCAGATAATGAAATTGGAGACAGAAAACAATATTTCTAATATTGAAAAAGATGTTAGATGGTTCGCTTGGGGCCCAGTTGATGCAGCAAAGAGCTATCATGGTTTCATATCTCGAGGCATGCGTTTTAGGCCTAAACGCTTGGATAGAATGACACAAAATAGTGGAGTCATAGTAACCACAAAAACATCTACTTATTCTACACCTCGTGATGCAAGTCCAGTTCTTGGTGATGTGACGTACTACGGGAGAATAATTGATATTGTCGAGCTAAACTATGCCAGACAATTTTCAGTTGTGTTGTTTAAATGTGAGTGGGTTAATGTTTTTTTGAAAATGGAATTCAAAAGGATAGGTACGGGTACACAATTGTGAACTTCTCACATCTGATACACAGTGGAGATAAAATCGAGCATGAGCAAGTGTTTTATGTGGATGATGAAACAAACCCGGGTTGGTCTGTTGTAATGAAGCCACCGAAACCTAGAGGTCCCTATGACACTGGAAACGAGGAGTATGTAGAGGACACAGAGCCCTTCCATGTTTCGCACCTTGCGAAGATGTTCAAAAACAAAAGGCATGAGAAACATTGGGTAAGAAATGACATTGAAGGAACAGAAGTTGATGATGATAACACCAATGCTCCGAGAGGTGAAGAATAGTGGAAGGTAATTTATTGAGTTGTAGTAGTACATTTGTGCGCCTTGTGCCTTTTACTTCTTTTCTATAGCTATATGAGATGGTGTTCTATTGTTCTCCTATTACTAAAGACTAGATGATACCCCGCGCATTGCTACGGGTAAGTAGATAGTATTTACTATGAGTTAGATACAAATGGCAATCAATATGGGAGTTTTATAAAATTGCATTTGAAAAAGCTAAGTTTGTTAAAATGCTTGATATATGATCCCCAAATGTCCTGTACATGTTCTATCCAAGATTTAAGGAATCCAACTTTTGTTGGTGTATAATTGGTAGTATGTTTTTTTTCTTGTTTCCCCTTGATAGTTAGACAACCATGTGCAGCAAAACATTTCCTGTCCCTCCAATTGTGTATGACGGTTGCACACACATACCAATATAATCCTACAAATGAGAAAAGGGTTACATCTGACCATGCTAACTTCAACCCTGAAGGGGCCTGCGATATTGGAGTACAACCGACAGCAGGTAAACCAAATGGTTCGCACATTACACGAAGCCCTCACATGACCAAATTACTTTTCTATTAACCAAGGTTTTTCCCTGTCTGACAAATTGGTTCGAATTTCAGAAATTACTGAAACAATAACAGCAAAAGATATACCTGAAGTAAAAGCTTCCAGTTGCTATTTGTGTGTCCTTATTTTCTCTTCTATGGCTCAATGGTACATATATCTGTTTCTAAATAATGAAAATTATGGGTGCTCTGCACTCTCTTCCATTAAAAAAATAAAAATTATTAGTGCTGCAAAAATACATGCCATACTTGAGTTATGATCAGTCTAATGAATCATCAATAATCTGACGAAAGCACTTCTTGAATCTTGATATAATCTACATAATATAATTGTATAGAGTTATGGATAATTTACCTGTGACAAACGATAGTTAAGATTTTTCACCCATTTCATCAACACATATTAGCAATCTAGCGGCTTCATTCATTTCATCAGAAACATTATTTGAGAATAATGTGTAGAATATGACACGTCACTTACAGTTCATGAAAAACAAAGACGGATTGCCCTCTGTAGTACACCGGGTTGAAGTAAATCCATGCCAGAATGATACCCAGCCCAAACACCATCTAGATGTACCATGTATATCAAAAGGTAATCAGCATATCAAGATGTCCTCACAGAGAAAACACATGTCCTGTCCGGTCCTAGGATCAAACAAAAAGAAAGGATGTTGATTCCTTGGTAGAAACAGCAAGCTAACACTGACTCTGATTTTTTGGCTTTGTGATGGTTTCGTGGTCGTCAATCCCGTTGCTAATGCACCTCACTTCATTGCAGGGCATCGAATCATGCTGGCTTGGCTCAGCGCGACAGCGCGCATGGCAGCCTCAAGAACTTCATTTTCAGGAATTTTTGCAAGTGGATATTAGAAGAATTGTTCTGAACCGACGAATGAAGCTATGCATTCTATTAGCAAAATTTTATATCTTTGTTTAGTTTTTGCTACCTGAAGCTTAGGAAAATTCATAAAATTGGTACTAAGTTAAGCTGCATGGATGTCATATTTTCATTGGGAACATAGACTGTCGTTTGGTATGAAAACATAGACGTCTGATTCAGTTTTTGTGAGCCAGCCTGTGCGTGTGTGACTTGATTCAATTTTTGTGAGCCAACCTGTGTTTATGTGACTTTCCTGTATGCATTGTGATGCCATTCTTGTAAAGGCTGTGTTTTGGATCATACAGGATTATCAAGATGGTTAATCTTTCGGTCATTACTCTGCTGAAATATATGCATGTCTCAAATGTCCCTATGTACTTAGAAACTATGAGCTTTGGTGCTGACCAAGGCTAGGTTTTGGTAATCTTGCACCGTCCTTTCCTATAGTCTCCATGAATAACTTGGTCGTTTAATTTTTATATCTTTATTTTCTGAATATTATGTGCAACTAGGCTGTTTTCTATTGTTTTTCTAGCACAATTGTTGAAACTGTCGGCTAACGGCGACGAGATTCCAGCAAGTTGTGTTGTGTTTTGTCCTGTTTGGTTTTGCTTTAATTATTCCTCCAATCCATATTAGTTGACTTAACTTTGTCTACATACGGATGCACCGACTAGATATTTAACTAGATATATATGAATTTAGATAAGTTGATTCAACTAATATAGATCGAAGGGAGTATTTTGTTTGCACCTGGGTGTTGGCAGTCTTCAAGGGTGGTTGTCTTTTGCCCGTGGAACCAAAAGGGCCCAAACTAGCAGCTACAGTGTGTAATCTGGTTGGGCTAAATTAGCGATCCAAATTGGGTTGGAATAGCGATCTAAATTGGGACATGGTGTTGCGCCATCTTAGACCAGATAAATTATTACCGAGCTAAGCTGACCTAAAGAAGTAGCCTAGCGTGCACTTTATTTCTCCATTTGCTAGTTGTAGCTTAGCACTTGGGAAATGTACCATGTAAAAAAATATAAAATATATACTATGCGTGTTAAAACAGGAAAATTGGCAAAATGTACCACGCTGGCATGTATATGGTCATCGAGTCATCCAAAAATTTACGTCTACCTTTTTTAATATTGTATTTACTAAAATTGTACCCTATAGTTCCGTATTTACCAAACTAAACAATATGTCATCTATCGGATTTGCAAAAAAATATTTATTATTTTTAAATAAATAATTTCATCATTCTAACGTGGGCCCTATGTGTATGGTAATAATGATATACACGTGCGGTTAATTATAGTTTTTATAATTGCACATATAATAGAGCTTGTAACACCATGGATCAACATAGCTTTATGTGTTACTCCCACTCAATTTGTAACACATTACCACCAACACATATCTATGTGTTACTTCGTCAATATACCTGTAACACATTACCTCTCACACATACTTGTATGTTACCGTGTTGTTATATCTGTAACACATTTTTAGACCCTATATCGTTTGTGTTACTGTCGACCGTCGGCTCATAAATGATGTGTTACTGTAATTTACACGTAACATATGTCACTATGTGTTACATGGTTATGTTACCAAAGTTTTATTGTGTTATAGTGATTCACACAATCTTCATTAACAACATTAGCTTATTCAAAAGGTATTAGACCACTGGCAAAGCTTTGGAATAGCAAGGCTTTTCACTAAAAACACAAGCTACTGTAGTAACTCCCTCAAATAATCTCAATTTACCTGAAGAGAGCTCAAAAAGGAATCAATAATAAGCAAATACAAATAATGGCAGAAATCTGTTAAAACCGACTAGCAGATAGAAACGAATTTTTTCGAACATCTTCTGTTGCTCAAATCAAAAAGTGTTGAACTAACGAAAGTTAGCCAACATACTGGGGGATTTATTAGTAAATTTTCAGCTCAATACGAGTTACATATCCTCCTCACAAATATTTTTGGTGGAGGACAGAAATCTGTTTCGGGACAGCAGCTCCCCAAATCTTAGTTCCCTCTCATTAGAGGTCATTCTTGGCACAAAAAGCAAAAAAAAAGGATAAGGAGAGGTCATTACAGTAGTAATAACTTCCATGACTCAAGGAAACTCTTGGGTTATCTCCCAACAGGTACGTTTCTTTAACGCCTTTAAGTTAGGCACAAGAAGCAAGAAGAATCAAGTATTTTTGAATGAGGAAGCATTAACATCAAATCTTGCAAATTCTTCAACTATGAAAGGTATCTCATCCAAATGGGTTTTGGAGGATCCTTCCTCATCTCTCTTTGATCTACTACCTTCATCAAAAAGATTTTCAGGGGCAATCCAATCAAAGTTATTTCCAAAGGCTTCATCCATTCCAACAAGCTTATAGGGTATGGGTATATTGAATTCCTCTCTAGGCTTAGTTTTATCAGAAAACCCACAACATCTACACTTGAACCTAACATATTGTAACGTTCAAAAACCTTTTTGGCCTCCCTAGCAACATCATGGAATTCTTTTGATAAAGTTTCAAGGATGAATTCCCTTTTTTCAACATTCTTCTCTTCTTTTAGTTTTAGGAATAATAATTGTATGAAGGGGTTAAGGCTAACAAACCTAGCCTCCAGCATATGAACTAAAGAAGCTACAACAATCTCATAATTAGGAGCAAGTTCAACTATAGATTTATCCTCAATATCCTCATGCTTGCTAACATAGTTAAAGAACTCTTCAATATTATCTTTCCCAATTATGGAACCACTACCTATTGCAAGGTTTTTTAGGGAGAACTTGGGGAACAACATGGTGAGCTAGAACAGGGTGGCAACTAGAGCAGGGATTATTTTTTTTGTGTTTTTGAATAAAGCAAGCAAACCAATCTAGACTATTTTTTTTGGGTTTTTTGAGAAAAGGCAAACAAAACCAAGCAAAAGAAACCAAACAAACTAAAAACAAAGTAAAGATAAAGGAAGTGAAGGACTCCCCTAGTGAAGACATCCTTATCCTCCCCGGCAACGACGCCAGAAATCTTGATGCGTGCACCCAGTGTTGATTTGGGACAGTTTGTTGGAACCCCAAGAGCAAGGTGTGATGAGCACAGCAACAAGTTTCCCTCAGTAGAGACCGAGATTATCGAACCTAAAGGAGGAAGGAAACGTCTCAAAGGAGTTGCTGACAATGTGGAGACCTGCACAACACAAACTCAGGACTTTGCCCCAATGAATCAGTGAGGTTGTCAAGCTCACCGGTTTGCTGTAACAAAGAATTAAACGTATGGTGTGGAAGGTAATGGTTTGCAGCAAGTAAACAAGTAATAGTGGAAGATGTATCAATGGTAAAGATTGGACCGGGGTCCATAGTTCACTAGAGGTGCTCTCCTTAGATAAACAACATGGCATGAAGGGTAAACAAATTATAGCGGGGCAATTGACAGGAACAGAGCAAGGCATAACAATGCAATTACTAGCTAGAAAGATCCTACGAAGTTGATGTAATTATGCCCTAGAGGCAATAATAAAGATGTTATTATTATAATTCTTGTTCATGATAATGTTTATATTCCATGCTAGAATTGTATTAAGCGGAAACTTTAATACTTGTGTGGTTTATGAACAACACCGTGTCCCTAGTACGCCTCTATGGACTAGCTCATTGATTAATGATGGTTAAGGTTTCCTAACCATGGACATGAGTTGTCGATTAATAATGAGATCATATCATTGGGAGAATGATATGATGGACAGACCCAAACTAAGCGAAGCAATTAGATCGTGTCATCGTGTTCATCTTTGCGAAGCTTTTCTTATGTCAAATATTGTATTCCTTAGACCATGAGATAATACAACTCCCTGGTATCGGAAGAAAGTTTTGAGGTCATCAAACGTCATCCTATGAGAGGGTGATCATAAAGGTGTCTCTCAGGTGATCGGAAAGTACCTGTTGGGTTGCATGTATCGAGATGGGATTTGTCCCTCCCAAGTCGGAGAGATATACTTCGGGCCCACTCCGTAATCAATATCAACACCGCTTGCAAGCATGTGGTTAAGGAGTTAATCACAAAGTGATATCGTATTATGGAACGAGTAAAGTACTTGCTGTGAACGAGATTGAACTAGGTATGACGGTATCGACGATCAAATCTCGGGCAAGTAAAATATCGCGAGACGAAGGGAATATATATATGAGATTGATTGAATCCTGGCATCGTGATTCATCCGATATGATCATCGATGAGTGTGTGGGAGTCAATATGGGTTTCCAGACCCCGCTATTGATTATTGATAGAAGATCATGTCTGCATGTTCTCGAACCCGAAGGGTCACACACTTAACGTGTCTCGACGCTAGGATAGATTGGATAATTGGTTTATGAGTTTTTGTTCGGAGTCTCGGATGGGATCCGGGACATCACGAGAGGTTCCGGAATGGTCCGGAGAATAAGATTCATATAAGGCGAGGCAGTTTTGGAGTTCAAATTGTTCCAAGTTAGATTGTACCGGAAGCTTCTAGAACCTTCCGGAAGGGGGCCGACGTGGTCCCACCTGTCGGGAGGGGGCATGGGCCTATGAGGGAGTGCCCTGGCCGCATTGGGCCAGGGGCACAAGGCCCCATAGGGCCCAGCCGGCCAAACAAGGGGAAACCCTAGTTTGGAGCTTCTAGAAGGGGGGGTTCCTTGCCCCCCACTCCTCCCTCCTTGGCCGCCGGCCTAGGTCTTGGGGGAGGGGTTAGGGCTGGCGCCCACCCCTCTATATATAGAGGGCTGGGGCGCACCACCCCCACACCTTCCCCTCAAGCCTAGTCGCCCTGCTGCCCTCCTCTCTCTCTCCCTCCCGACTGCGTGTAGGCGAAGCCCTGCTGCAGAAACTCTCCACCACTTGCACCGCGCCGTCGCGTTGTAGATCCAATCCGTCTCTCCACCATACTTGCTGGACCGAGGAAGGAGGAGACGTCGAGGTGCTACACATGTGCATCTCATGGAGGCATCGCCACTTGCGGTGCTAGATCGGATCAGATCGCGAGGAGGAGAAGCGATTACGACTACATCACCACGTTCCGACGAACGTTCCGCTGTGCGAATCTTCAAGGGTATGAAGATCTCATCTAATCTCTCTCGTTGTTTGCATCTCCTAGATTAGATCTTGGCTTTCCTCTGTTCGCATCCGTAGAAAATTTTGATTTACTATGCCGCGAAACCCATCAGTGGTATCAGAGCTAGATCTATGCGTAGATGTGTTTCACGAGTAGAACGCAACATGGTTGTTGCGGGCGTTGATGTTTTCTGTTGCAAGTCTCTTGTTTGTGTTCTTCTTATGACACGGGATAGTGAGATTGAAGCGGTCCAGCAAACGCCAACCTTGTCATTCGCGAGACCGGCTCCGCACTTGACGTGTGGCTTGTTCCACACATGCGGCTGGTGGATGCCAGTTTCTCTCACTATAGTTGTCATGGGATTTACACCCGAGTTTGGCAACCATAATATCACCGTTGTGGCTTTCCGTAGGTAAGAATCGTTCTTAGCTTGATACTCCCATAAGCCACGTAAAACATGCAACAACAAAGTAGAGGCGTCTAACTTGTTTTTGCAGGGAGTGTTTTCTGTGATATGAACCCACTTCCTATGCATAGGAATCTTGTAAATGAACAAGTTATGAAAGCACAAAGCAACAAGCATAGGAAAGCAAAACAAGTGCAACTTCAAAATTTTCAACATAAAGAGGGGAAACTTAATATTGTTGAGATACATAAGACCATGTTTCACTCTCTCATAATAACTTTCAGTAGCAACATGAATAAAATTAACAATATAACTATCACATAAAACATTCTTATCATGATCCACATGCAGAAAATGATTATTACTCTCCACATAAGCATAGTCATACTTATTAATTGTAGTGGGAGAAAATTCAACAAAATAGCTACCATTATTATTCTCATCATCATAATCATCAAATATAGGAGGCATATTGTAAGCACAATAAATTTTCTCCTCAATAGTAGGTGGACTGAAAATATCATATTCATTATTGTAATCATCATATATTGGAGGTTTGGTATCATCATAAGCAATAGAATAGCTATCTTCCAAAGCTGGGGAACTAAAAAGATCATTTTCATAAAAAATAGCTTCCCCAAGTTTAGACGTTTCCATAGCATTCGCAATAATGGTGTCCAAATAATTCATACTAATAATGTTGATATTAGCATGCAATTCCATAGGTTTTTTAATTTTCTCTTCAAATACTTCATGTCCTAAGTCAAGATAAACACTATAAAGTTCTCTAATTTTGTTGTTGTTTTCCATTAATCCTAACTAGTGAAAACAAGAAACAAAAAGACAAAATTGTAGAATCTAAAGGAAATAACTTCGAGCACTCACACCGGAGGATGTGAGTACCTTTTACCTTACCTCCCCGGCAACGGCGCTAGAAAATAGCTTGATGTCTATGAACTTCTATTCTTGTAGACAGTTGTTGGGCCTCCAAGTGCAGAGGTTTGTAGAATAGCAGCAAATTTCCCTTAAATGGATTACCCAAGGTTTATCGAACTCAGGGAGGAAGTGGTCAAAGGTATCCCTCTCAAGCAACCCTGCAATCAAGATACAAGAAGTCTCTTGTGTCCCCAACACACCCAATACACTTGTCAGGTGTATAGGTGCACTAGTTCGGCGAAGAGATAGTGAAATACAAGTGGTAACGGTGCCAGAAAATAGCTTCTGACTTGTTGACGTGGGGTAACGTGTGTGAGTGAGGTAAAGACTAAATCAAGCAAACATGCAACAGATCTGGATGCAAACGGTGTTTCAATGTTTAGAAACAAGGCCTAGGGATCATACTTTCACTAGTGAACACTCTCTCATATAAATATCCTCTCTTCATGATACTACTCTTAACTACTCTCCGGTTGGACACTCTAATCCATGGTAGGGCTATAACAACACTCCTCAAAGTTCGCCTTCCCCAATCTAGATAACCCCACAATGTCACCTTGAGCGCTAGATGGTTCCAACAAACACCACAATTTCATAAAGACATCCAACTCCAAATATACTCATAACAAATATATATATATAATCTAGCTTAAGTGCCACACACGGCGTGCACGCTGTCACTTTCACACACATGGGGAAAAGCTTAGATCTATTAAAGAACGATGAGTATTTATGTAGACTCTTGTCTAAGTGCCACCATGGCGTGCACGCTATCACTTTCACACACATGGGGAGAGCAGAGATCTATTGAAGCACTTGAGTAGCAAGGTAGATCTACTTGATTACAAAGATCATGACCACAACAAGATCATGCATAGAGAGAGAGAGATGAACACATAGCTACCGGTAGAGCCTTTAGCCTCGAGGAAGAACTACTCCCTCCTCATCATGGGAATCAGCAAAAGTGGTGAAGATGGCGATGGAGATCGATGGAGATGGCTCCGGGGGCACTTCCCTGTCCCGGCAGGGTGCTGGAACAGAGACTTTCTGTCCCCCGAATTTCCCCTTCGGTGCAGGCGGCGCAGCGGAACTTTTTCTGGAAGTATGATGGATGATTTAGGGTTTTTGGGTCGGAGGTTTCTTATAGGCGAAGGAGGCAAGGTAGATGGAGGGCCAGGGGCCCCACACCCCCTATAGGCGCCACCAGGGCTTGCCCGCGCCTGGGGAGTGCGGCCACCCTGGTACCCTACTCCGTCTCTGCTTCGTGGTTCTGTGTTGGTCCAGGAAAAATAGGAAGATTGGCTTTTGTCCCGTCGAATTCCGAGAATATTGATTTTCTGCCCTTTTTGGAACCAAAAATAGAAGAAAACAGGAAACTGGCACTGTGGCATCTTATCAATAGGTTAGTTCTAGAAAGTGTATAAAAATACCTCAAAGTGAAGACAAAGCAAAGACAAATGAGATACTAAACAAGCATGGAACATCAAAAATTATAGATACATTTCCGACGTATCAAGCATCCCCAAGCTTAACTCCTGCTCGTCCTCGAGTAGGTAGGTGATAAAAGAATAATTTTTAAGGTGACATGCACCTTCAAAATCAAGATCAAACCATTTGAATGCATTGAAAGCCGAGATCAAAGAACTCTAAACATGAGCATGGAAGATGAAGTTCTAACAGTAAAACAAAGTAACTATGCATGCAACATGAAAGGCTACAAACAAAGATCATGAATAACAATGCATTGAAAGATGTTTTTTTTGTTTCACATATATAAAACATAACATAGTGGCATTCAGCTTGTCCCTCATGGAGTAGAAAATAGATGCATAGGACACCTTCAAAGTTCATAAGAGTGACTAGATACAAATAGCACAAGAACAAGCAATATCAACAATATGCAACAATCAATAAGTTTTGGGACACTACACATAGAACTAAGAATGACAACTATGTCTCTTAATTGGTGCCTAGGGATAGAAGGTTAAGACTCAATATAATAGTAGAAGAAAAGCCCTTCAAAGGGAAGCAGGGATTTCAAGTTTCAAAAAGAGCTTCGAAAAATTATGGTACTTGTTAGCTTTCAGCCCTCATTGGAGAAAAATTATGTCGCCGGTGTGAAATAAAGAGGGAGCTTCTGGGTGCATAGGACACCTTTAGAGCTGCCACCCATTTGCGACACCTTCAGAGTTTCCGCCCATTTGCGACACTAACCAGACCAAAGGACAGAAGTGGAGCTTGATCTCCAAGTTTGTTCTACTTTAGGCTGGTTCCTCAGTCCTAGCTCTTGTGTGAGCTTGCTATTGTTGTACTCCCTCCGTTCCGTTAAACAAGGCGCTATTTTTTTTGCCATTTTTCCTCTAAAAGGAAGGCGCGGGTCTCACCAGGTGGGGATGGATCGGTATGTTTCCAAAACTTCCCCTCCTCCTCATTCTCCCTTCTTCTCAAAGCTCTCCCTTCTCCTCAAAACACGAGAGCACTTAAACCATGTCGCCGCCTCCGTTCGTTCATCTTCTGAGGCCCGGAGTAACTGCGTAGCCCCTCCCGTTGAAGAAAAGGATCCCCACGCCAGCATAAATCCTCATCCTTCCCCAGTTCATCTCCTTCCTTGGCTGTTTCCCATACTCAGAAAAATCTTCCGATTAGATCTCCATGGCATCGAGTGTTGGAATTATGCCCTAGAGGCAATAATAAAGATGTTATTATTATAATTTTTGTTCATGATAAAGTTTATATTCCATGCTAGAATTGTATTAAGCGGAAACTTTAATACTTGTGTGGTTTGTGAACAACACCGTGTCCCTAGTATGCCTCTATGGACTAGCTCATTGATCAATGATGGTTAAGGTTTCCTAACCATAGACATGAGTTGTCAATTGATAATGAGATCATATCATTGGGAGAATGGTATGGTGGACAGACCCAAACTAAGCGAAGCAATTAGATCGTGTCATCGTGTTCGTCTTTGCGAAGTTTTTCTTATGTCAAATATTGTATTCCTTAGACCATGAGATAATACAACTCCCTGGTATCGGAAGAAAGCTTTGAGGTCATCAAACGTCATCCTATGAGAGGGTGATCATAAAGGTGTCTCTCGGTGGCGGAAAGTATCATTGGGTTGTATGTATCGAGATGGGATTTGTCCCTCCCAAGTCGGAGAGATATACTTGCCCACTCGGTGTCGATATCAACACCGCTTGCAAGCATGTGGTTAAGGAGTTAATCACAAAGTGATATCGGATTACGGACGAGTAAAGTACTTCGTGAGCGAGATTGAACTAGGTATGACGATACCGACGATCGAATCTCGGGCAAGTAAAATATCGCGAGACGAAGGGAATATATATATGGGATTGATTGAATCTGGCATCGTGGTTCATCCGATATGATCATCGATGAATGTGTAGAGTCGATATGGGTGCCTGCACCCGCTGTTGATTATTGATAGAAGATCATGTCTGCATATTCTCGAACCCATGGTCACACACTTAACGTGTCTCGGCTAGGATAGATTGGATAATTGGTTTATGAATTTTTGTTGAGTCTCGGATGGGATCTGGGATATCACGAGAGGTTCGAATGGTCCGGAGAATAAGATTCATATAAGGCAAGGCAATTTTGGAGTTGAATTGTTCCAGGTTAATCGGTATTGTGCGAGCTTCTAGAACCTTCGGAAGGGGACCAACGTGGCCCCACCTTCCGGGAGGGGCATGGGCCTATGAGGGAGTGTCCTGGCGCATTGGGCCAGGGCACAAGGCCCCATAGGGCCCAGCCGATCCTAGATAAGTTTAAACTCGTTTAAACTAGAGATAGGGTTTCTAGATAAGGAAAGTTTAAATCGTTTAAACTAGAGATAGGCTTGGAGGATGGGCAAGGGCTGGCCGCACCTCTATATATAGAGGGCTGGTGCGCCCCCTCACACACACACACCTCCTCCAAGCCCTAGTTGCCCTGCGCCTTCCTCTCCCTCCCGATCGCTTTGCGGTGAAGCCTGCAGAAATTCTCCACCAAATACACCACGCCGTCGTGTTGTAGATCCAATCCATCTCTCCACCATACTTGCTGGTCCAAGGAAGGAGGAGGCGTCGAGGTCTGCTGCGTGTGCATCTCACGGAGGCACCGCCACTCGTGGTGCTAGATCGGATCGGATCGCGAGGAGGAGAAGCGAAATGCGACTACATCACCCACGCGTTAAACGAGCGTTCATGTCTGAATCTTCAAGGGTATGAAGATCTAATCCAATCTCTCTTGTTGTTTGCATCTCCTAGATTAGATCTTGGCTTTCCTTCATTCGCTTAGTAGAAAATTTTGATTTACTATGCTGAAACCCTTCGGTGGTATCGAGCTAGATCTATGCGTAGATGTGATTCACGAGTAGAGCATAATATGGTTGTTGCGGGCGTTGATGTTTTCTGTTGCAAGCCTCTTGTTTGTGTTCTTCTTATGGCGGGATAGTGAGATTGAAGCGGTCCCCAACCTTACGCGACGTCGTTGCGAGACCGGCTCCGACTTGACGTGTGGCTTGTACCACACAGGCGGCTGGTGGATGTCAGTTTCTCTCACTATAGTTGTCATGAGATTAACACCGGAGTTTGGCAACCATAATATCACCGTTGTGGCTTTCCGTAGGTAAGAATCGTTCTTAGCATCTACTCCCATAAGCCACGTAAAACATGCAACAACAAAGTAGAGGCGTCTAACTTGTTTTTTGCAGGGAGTGTTTTACGTGATATGGTATGGCCCAAGATGTGATGTGTATATTGTATGCGATGATCATGTTTTGTAATGTTTCACGACTTGCATGTCGATGAGTACACAACCGGCAGGAGCCATATGGTTGTCTTTATAATTGTGTATGACCTGCGAGTCAACTTCTTATACGCCATGTAATAGCTTTACTTTATCGCTAAGTAGTTAGCAATAGTTGTAGTTGCTATTCGTGGTGGAGGCAATCACAGTGAAGTGATGGAGATCATGCGACGCACAAGATGGAGATCATTGCCAAGATTGGCTATACCATGTCACATAAAGTTATATGCATGTGATGTTTATCCTTTTATGTATCTTATTATGCTTAGATCATGACGGTAGCATTATAAGATGATTCCTCACTTAAAGATCAAGATAAAAACTGTGTTCTCCCCAAAGTATGCACCGTTATGAAAGTTCGTCGTGTCCAAGCATCACGTGATGATCGGGTGCTAGAGACTCTACGCTCACATACAACGGGTGCAAGCCAGTTTTGCACACGCGGAAATACTTGGGTCTAACTTGACGAGCCTAGCATGTACGCACATGGCCTCGGAACACAAGAACCGAAAGGTTAAGCATGAGTCATATGAATGATATGATCGACACTTCATTGTCCACCATTGAAACCACATCTCTTCTCGTGATGATCGGATTAGGTGTGGTGAATTTGGATCGTGTTCACTAAACAACTTGAGGGATGTTGAATTTAGTGGGAGTTCATCTAGTAATTTGATTAAGTTGAACTATTTATCATGAACATAGTCTAAATTGTACTTGCAAATACTGTAGATCACATGGCCAAGTCCAACTTCAACTTCAACGTTTTTGCTGAGAAAGAAAAGCTTAGAAACAATGGGTCTAACTTCACCAACTGGTTCCAATCTAAGAATCATTCTGCGGCGGACAAAGGACTATGTCCTTGAGAAAGCGTTAGGTAACCCCTCTTTGCGCTCGCATGGCTGATGAGAAAGCTGTCTATCGATCGGCGCAAAGATGATTATGGTGTGATTAAGAGCACCATGTTGTTTGCTATGGAACCGAACTTCAAAATCGTTTTGAAAACTATCCGGGCCCTTTGAGATTCTCGAGGAGCTGAAAACCATGTTTCGCACTCAGGACCGTTCTAAGATATATGAGATCTCCGAGAAGTTCTTTAACTGCAAGATGGAGGAAGTGAGTTCCGTTAGTGAGCACGCCATTAAGATGTCGGGCTACACTCAACGCCTTGAGCAACTGGACTGCAAGATTCGGAGGAGCTCAAGATTGGTTCTGCAATCACTCCCTCCCGCTACAAAAAGTTTTGTAGTGACTCATAATTAGATTGGTTCCATCGATCGATCACCGAGCTCTTCAAAGCTGAAGGCTGCGGAGGTGGACATCAAGAAGGATAATCATGTGTTGATGGTCAACAAGCCCTCCTTTAAGAAAGGTAAAGGTGCAAAGAAGCCCTTCAAGAAGGGCGGCAAGCGCAATGCCCTGCGAGAAGAAGCTCAGTGTCCGTCCCAAGCCGAAAACTGAGTGCTTCTATTGCAAGGACAAGGGTCACCTTTGGAAGCGTCAAGTACTTAGCGGACAAGAAGGCTGGCACCATCAAAGGTATATTTGATATACATGTTATTGATGTTTTCCTTACTAGCCCTCGTTGTAGTGCACAGGTATTTGATACGGTTCGGTTGCTAATATTTGTAACTCGAAGCAGGAGCTGCGGAATGAGCGGCTTGCGAGGGATGAGGTGACGATGCTTGGCGTTGGCAGCGGATCAAGAGTTGATGTGATGGCCGTTACGCTCTCCTTAGTTTTACCTTCGGGATTAGTTTTAAACCTTAATAAATGTTATTATGTGTGCGTTGAGCATGAACATTATTTCTGGATCGTGTTTATTACAAGACGGTTATTCATTTAAATCGGAGAATAATGGTTGTTCTATTTATATGAGTAACACCTTTTATGGTCATGCACCCCTTGTAAATGGTTTATTTCTTCTAAATCTCGAAAGGGATGAAACACACATCCATAACATTGAGGCTAAGAGATGCAAAGTAGATAATGATAATACTACTTATTTGTGCACTGTCGTCTAGGTCATATTGGTGTAAAGCGCATGAAGAAACTCCATTCTGATGGACTTTTGGAGTCTCTTGATTTTGAATCATTTGACACATGCGAACCATGCCTTATGGGCAAGATGATCAAAACCCCGTTCTCCGGTATGATGGAGCGAGCAACGGACTTGTTGGAAATAATACATACGATGTATGCGGACCGATGAGTGTTTCGACGATGGATATCGCTATTTTCTCACTTTTACCGATGACTTAAGTAGATATGGGTATATCTATTTAATGAAACATAAATCTGAAACGTTTGAAAAGTTCAAAGAATTTCAGAATGAAGTGGAGAACCATCGTATGAAAGATTAAGTTTCTACGATCCGATCGTGGGCGAATATTTGAGTTATGATTTTCTCCGCATCTCAAGGCAAGTGGAATCGTTTCACAACTCACGCCACGGAACACCGCAAGCAATGGTGTGTCTGAGCAGGAATCGAACCCTATTAGATATGGTCCGATCGATGATGTCTCTTACTGATTTGCCGTTATCGTTTTGGGGTTATGCATTAGAAACCGCTGCATTCACTTTAAATAGGGCTCCATCTAAATCCGTTGAGACGACACCGTATGAACTGTGGTTTGGTGCTAAACCTAAGTTGTCGTTTCTTAAAGTTTGGGGATGCGAAGCTTACGTCAAGAAGTTGATGCCGGACAAGCTCGAACCCAAAGCGGAGAAATGCGTCTTCATAGGATACCCTAAGGAAACTATTGGGTATACCTTCTATCACAGAACCGAAGGCAAAGTGTTTGTCGCAAAGAACGGTTCCTTTCTTGAGAAGGAGTTTCTCTTGAAAGAAGTGAGTGGGAGGAAAGTAGAGCTAGACGAGGTTGTTGAACCTTCTCTTGAATTGGAGAGTAGCGCAGCACCTGAAATTGTTCCAGTGCCGCCTGCGCCAACAATAAAGGAAGCTAATGACAAGGATCATGAAGCTTTGGACGATGCTGCTACTGAATGTCGTAGGTCGACAAGGTCGCGTGCCCCTCCTGAGTGGTACGGCAACCCTGTCTTGACAGTCTTGTTAGTAGAAGACAGTAAACCTACGAACTATGAGGAAGCGATGATGAGCCCAGACTCTGAGAAATGGCTAGAAACCATGAAATCCGAATTGGGATCCATGAGCGAAAACCAAGTATGGACTTTGGTGGACCCTCCTAGCGACCGAAAGGCCGTTGAGTGTAAATGGATCTTCAAAAAGAAAACAGACGCGGATGGTAATGTTACCGTCTATAAAGCACGGCTTGTCGCGAAAGGTTTTCGACAAGTTCAAGGTGTTGACTACGATGAGACTTTCTCTCCCATAGCGATGTTTAAGTCTATTCGGATTTTATTAGCAATTGCTGCGTTTCATGATTATGAAATATGGCAGATGGATGTCAAGACTGCGTTCCTCAATGGCAACATTGATGAAGAGTTGTATATGATGCAACCCGAAGGTTTTGTCGATCCTAAGGATGCTGATAAAGTATGCCAACTTCAGCGTTCCATTTATGGACTGAAGCAAGCATATCGGAGTTGGAACCTTCGTTTTGATCAAGTGATCAAGAGCTTTGGATTTGTTCCAAATTGCTATGAAGCTTGCATCTACAAGAAAGTGAGTGGGAGCTCGGTGACGTTTCTGGTACTATATGTGGATGACATATTGATTATTGGAAATGACATCAACATGCTTAACGATGTGAAGAGTTATTTGAACAAGTGTTTTTCAATGAAAGACCTAGGTGAAGCTGCTTATATATTGGGCATCAAGATCTATAGAGATAGACAAAGACGCCTGATAGCTTTAAGCCGGTACATACCTAGACAAAGTTACGAAAAGGTTCAGAATGGATAAGGCATTGAAAGGTTCGTGCCTATGTTGTCGAGGAAGATATTGAGCAAGGCTCGAGGTCCAGCTGATGAAATGATAGGAAGCTATGAGCAAAGTGCCTTATGCCTCGCCGTAGGTTCCATCATGTATGCCATGCTGTGTACTAGACCGGATGTGTCCAATGCTCTTAGTTTGACGAGCAGATATCAAAGTGATCCAGGAGTGGAACACTGGACAGCCGTGAAGAACATCCTAAAGTACCTAAATAGGACTAAAGAAATGTTCTTAGTCTATGGGGTGATGAACACTGTCAGAAAAGGTTACGTCGATGCTAGTTTCGACACCGACAAGGATGATTGTAAATCTCGGACGGATATGTATATATTTGAATGGAATGGAGGAGCTGTGAGTCAAGCAAAGCGTGATCGCGGGATCTGATGAAAGCGGAATACATGGCTGCTGCGAAGCGTCAAGTGAAGGAATTTGGATCAGAACTTCATCCGAGCTTGGCGTGGTTCAAGTGCATTGGACCCCTTGGAGATATTGTGTGACAACAACGGCGCCATAGCACTCGCTAAGGAACCAAGATATCATCCAAAGACCAAGCATATCAACCGCAAGTTTCATATAATCCGAGATTATATAGCAGATGGAGATCTGAAGATTAGCAAAGTACATACAGATCTGAATGTCGCAGATCCATTGACTAAACCTCTTCCACGTGTAAAACATGATCAGCACCTCAGTGCCATGGGTGTGAGATTGTTGCCAGATGTAAACTAGATTGTTGACTCTAGTGCAAGTGGGAGACTATTGGAATTATGCCCTAGAGGCAATAATAAAGATGTTATTATTATAATTCTTGTTCATGATAAAGTTTATATTCCATGCTAGAATTGTATTAAGCGGAAACTTTAATACTTGTGTGGTTTGTGAACAACACCGTGTCCCTAAATGCGCCTCTATGGACTAGCTCATTGATCAATGATGGTTAAGGTTTCCTAACCATAGACATGAGTTGTCAATTGATAATGAGATCATATCATTGGGAGAATGATATGGTGGACAGACCCAAACTAAGCGAAGCAATTAGATCGTGTCATCATGTTCGTCTTTGTGAAGTTTTTCTTATGTCAAATATTGTATTCCTTAGACCATGAGATAATACAACTCCCTGGTATCGGAAGAAAGCTTTGAGGTCATCAAACGTCATCCTATGAGAGGGTGATCATAAAGGTGTCTCTCAGGTAATCGGAAAGTATCTGTTGGGTTGTATGTATCGAGATGGGATTTGTCCCTCCCAAGTCGGAGAGATATACTTCGGGCCCACTCGGTAATCGATATCAACACCGCTTGCAAGCATGTGGTTAAGGAGTTAATCACAAAGTGATATCGGATTACGGAACGAGTAAAGTACTTGCTGTGAACGAGATTGAACTAGGTATGACGATACCGACGATCGAATCTCGGGCAAGTAAAATATCGCGAGACGAAGGGAATATATATATGGGATTGATTGAATCCTGGCATCGTGGTTCATCCGATATGATCATCGATGAATGTGTGGGAGTCAATATGGGTGCCCAGACCCCGCTGTTGATTATTGATAGAAGATCATGTCTGCATATTCTCGAACCCGCATGGTCACACATAACGTGTCTCGGCTAGGATAGATTGGATAATTGGTTTATGAATTTTGTTGAGTCTCGGATGGGATCCGGGATATCACGAGAGGTTCCGAATGGTCCGGAGAATAAGATTCATATAAGGCGGTGCAGTTTTTGGAGTTGAATTGTTAAGGTTAATCGGTATTGTACCTAAGCTTCTAGAACCTTCGGAAGGGACCAACGTGGCCCCACCTTCCGGGAGGGGGCATGGGCCTATGAGGGAGTGTCCTGGCCGCATTGGGCCAGGGGCACAAGGCCCCATAGGGCCCAGCCGATCCTAGATAAGTTTAAACTCGTTTAAACTAGAGATAGGGTTTCTAGATAAGGGAAAGTTTAAATCGTTTAAACTAGAGATAGGCTTGGAGGATGGGCAAGGGCTGGCCGCACCCCCCCTCTATATATAGAGGGCTGGTGCGCCCCCTCACCTAACACACACACACCTCCCTCCAAGCCCTAGTTGCCCTGCTGCCTTCCTCTCTCCCTCCCGACTGTTTGCAGGCGAAGCCCTGCTGCAGAAATTCTCCACCAAATACACCACGCCGTCATGTTGTAGATCCAATCCATCTCTCCACCATACTTGCTGGTCCAAGGAAGGAGGAGACGTCGAGTCTTTGCGTGTGCATCTCACGGAGACACCGCCACTTGTGGTGCTAGATCGGATCGGATCGCGAGGAGGAGAAGCGAGTACGACTACATCACCCATGTTTCGACGAACGTTCTGCTGTGCGAATCTTTAAGGGTATGAAGATCTAATCCAATATCTCTCGTTGTTTGCATCTCCTAGATTAGATCTTGGCTTTCCTTCTGTTCGCTTCCGTAGAAAATTTTGATTTACTATGCTGCGAAACCCTTCATCGAGCAGCAGCTCCACGGGTAGGACGCGGTGGAGGAAGGCTCGCGAGGCGGCATCCATGGCGTAGGTGGCGTTCATGGCGTCGGGAGCGGTTTCCATGTCGCCGGTCACCCATGCCGTACATGCTGAGGGGGTTGGACCAGCCGGTGGTTGCGGCGGCGACCCCATGCAGGGTGAGCACAGCGTCCTCCCCAGAGGCTGTCGAGCACGGCGTCCTTCCGGTGTCACTAGGCGCGTGCAACATCGAGCATGGAGTCGGCGGCGCCCATCCTCTTCCACACGGCGGTGTTCGAGTAGTTCATCACGAGCGCGGCGTCCTCCCACAGAGGTTGTCAAGCACGTCGTCCTTCCGGTGCCGCTGGGCGCGCGCAACGTCGAGCATGGAGTCGGCGGCGCCCATCCTCTTCCGTGCAGTGGTGTTCGAGTAGTTCATCATGAGCGCGATGGTGTTCACGTGGTTCTTCACCAGCGCGGTGGACTGGCCGCTGATACGTCCAATTTGCATCACCATTCTATATCATAATTTACCTCTATTCATTGATATATGTCTTATTATGAGGTATTACTTATGTCTTTTCCACTGTTTTTGCATGTTGGATGATTCTTGGAGGATGGACTACCGGAGTCTGGATTCTGATGGAAAAAGGGCGTTTTGATGCAATTTCGCGAAGATCAGAAAAATACCAGAAAAATATGGGAAAATATTATTTTTCCAGAAGATTGAGGAAGATAGAAGGAGGGACGAAGAAGGGCCACAGGGGGCCCACACCCCCCTAGGCGCGGGCCCACCTGACCCCGCGCCTAGGGCAGGTGTGGCCCACCTGCCCGGCTCCCGACTCCGCCCCTTCGCCTATATCTTCCCTACGGAACCCTAAGCCTCGGGAAGCAACCACAGGTAGATTTCCGCCACCTCTGGGGGCAAAAAACACCAAGAGAGAAAGATCTCTCTGGCAGACAGATTTTTGCCGGGGGAATTCCTTCCCGGAGAGGGGAGATCGTCGCCATCAACACCGTCATCAAGCTAGGCTTCATCGGGATCATCATCATCCACACCATCATCTCCACTAGCACCATCATCACCACTCCGTCCTGCTGTAACAATTGTGTTGGATATTGCTTTAGTTCTTAGGGGAAACTTTCCCGGTGTTAATTACTATTGTAGTTGATGCTTGTGAGTGGAACCATTGGATTGTTGTTTATGTTCAGATTGTTATCCATTATCATATCATCTTTGATCTTGATCCATATGATGTCTTGTGAGTAGTTCGTCTAGTTCTTGAGGACATGAGAGAAGTCATGTTCTTATTAGTGGATTTGTGTTGAGTTATTATTCAATGGTTTAGTATTTAAGTTGTGGTGTTATTCTTCTAGTGGTGTCATGTGAACATCGACTACATGATACTTCACCATTTATGGGCCTAGGGGAATGCATTGTGTATTTGGCTACTAATTGTGGGGTTGACAGAGTGACAGAAACATGAACCCCCGTTAGGACACCTTTGCACAAGGGAGCGTAGGATCTCAGAGTTTAAGGCTATGGTTAGATTTATATCTCAATTACTTTCCTGTAGTTATGTATGTTTGCAGGGGGTTTAATTACAAGTATGTATTAGTCCAAGTACGGTCGGTACATTATCACATGTTCACCCACACAACACTTACAACACCTGAGAAGAGTACTCGGCTATATGAAGCGAAAGCACTTGACAGAATTCCCATGTGTCCTTGAGAACGTTTGGTCTTTATAAGTATTTCCACCGGCTTGTCCTTTGCTAAGAAATGATTGGGCCACTTGCTGTGTTTGTTCTTTATTACTTGCATTTCGTTTTGTTGACTTATCAGAAAACCACTAAAAATCCATTTGCTAAGTATTCACAGGGATTTCCTGCTCCACACCACTGTTCAACACCTTCTGCTCCTCGTTGGGATCGACACTCCTATTTATCAAAAGTACTACGATACACCCCATATACTTGTGGGTCATCGGCCGCCGTGGGCACCGGGCTTCCTCTGTTCGCCCAGCGTGGAGGCGTCGATGTTCTAGAGGAGCTCGAGATCATGATGCTTGAGATCGCAGTCCCTATGTTATCCATGCAATGGGTGTGGGAACTACAACCTATGTTTGATCAATGGGTCGCTGCCGGCATGGGGTATGAATAAGATGTCGTGAATGAAGATGGACAAGACGTTGCTGCGAAGGAACACGGTGGAGAGCTTGTTGTGAATGAAGATGGAGAAGAGGTTGCTGCGGGGGAAGACGACAAAGAGGTTGTTGTGAAGGAAGATGGAGAACAGGTTGCTGCGGGGGAAGACGGCGAAGAGGTTGTTGTGAAGGAAGATGGAGAAGAGGTTGCTGCGGGGGAAGACGACGAAGAGGTTGTTGTGAAGGAAGATGGAGAAGAGGTTGTTGCAGGGGAAGACGGAGAAGAGGTTATTGTGAAGGAAGATGGAGAAGAGGTTGGTGCGGGGGAAGACGGCAAAGAGGTTGTTGTGAAGGAAGATGGAGAAGAGGATGCTGCGGTGGTTCATCATTTCGATGTTCTCACTTCCGGTGAACAGGTTATTTTTTATGTTATGGTCGATATTTATCATCCAAACATTGTTCGCAATGACAATGTCTCATTTAGCTATGTGTAATGTAGTAATGCTATGGTGGACATTGTTATGCAAACTTTATCATGACTATTTGATGGCAATGCTATGATCGATGGACAATGTTATGTTATGCAACTCATGGAATTTTTAGTATGCATATTAGGCTGCCATGCTTATGATCATTGCATATATGAACCATTAGAAAACACACGATTGAACCATTTTAAACGGTTACTTGAACCATTTCATGAACCCTCTATAGTACAAACTCCCTAGCCGCATCAACAATTGCGGGATCACACTCTAGCACTTCGGGCAGTATTCCCAATCTTTGTAGAACCCCTTTCTCATGTGTGGGATCTTGTACCGGTGCTTCCCCATGAGCTTCATGATCTCCACCATGCATGTTTGATGCGTCAAGAACATATAGTTTCTCCTCTTGGCCGGGTACTCATTCCATGCTTGTTGTACCTTCATGAGAATGTCAAGACTAATATTATGGATAAAGTATTGATGCAAGTAAAACCAAACGAAAATTGATATACCTTCATGAGAATGTCAAGGATAGATGTTGGAGACTTCTTTTGAAACAATGATTGTAGTGCGGAGAATAAACCTAAATCAAGAATATTTGTGTCCGGTGAGTTGGGAGATTGACATGTGAGGCGAATGTCCCACCCACCTTCAGCGGCCGCCTCTAAAAATCCAGGATCATGTGGCAATACATGAGTCTTGGCGTTGTCTTGTTGAATAAATATTGGGCTCCAGCGATCTTCCAATGACCACTTCTCCTTGATGGCGGGCAACACTTTTCAATAAGGTACTCCCGGCTCACTTTTCGTGTAACACTCACCGGTTTAGTTTCCATTGTTCCCCTAGGGAGGTTGTCACTACGACGTTCCGCCGGCTTCTCGGTCACAAATGGGAACATACCAATTTTGCCATCGAAAGTGCAGTTGCCATCCGCATCAAACCTTGGTCTTGCAACGGCACAAAGAAACATGATCTTATTAATGTAATGTTTGCTTTGGCATGATCGGTACGGTTCTTCCTCTTCATTAGCCAAATAATATTTTTGGGAGCCCTTGGTTTTGTAAAACCATTTCTCATCAATATTGCCTTGAAACTTAGGATCTGCACTTTCCGGGTCTAGTGTGGAGAGTACATACCGAACTCTTACTTTCTTGTTGTCATCCGTAATAGGAGGCTTGATGGCATTTGAGTGCCTCCTAAATTCCTTCTCCTTGAACCTCCTCCATAGAGTGGTATTTGGTACACCTAACTCAAAAGCTAGGTCCTTCAAAGTTGTCGGTGGCACTAGTGTGATGGCTTCTGGATCAAAATGATTTCTTTTGCACCCACGGTTCATTGGCTTTTTGTTTCCAATATTTTCAATACCGGGTTTTCCATCATTTCATGCACGCTGCACAACTCGCCAAGGTACCATATAGTGGGCCGCCACAGCCTTGGTTATACCATCATTCAACACATCCGGTTCGGTATTAGAGAGGATGGCCGTATACATCTTCCATTTGTCCTCATCACTATAAACTCTACGGACCATTCTTCCTAGTTGCACTGCATGTGAAGAATATGTACAAAATGAATCAATAACTCTGTAATTATACGAAAAGTTCGAATAGTGTGAATTGTTTGCAACATCACTTAATATATTTTGTATATCTCCAATCCTACAAGGATTACAACATCCTTAAATAAATTTTTATAGCTCCAAACAAGTGAGAATTATGTACAGTAACAGTACCAATCCTACAAGGCTTACAACATCCTTAAATAATTTTTTATAGCTCTAAACCAGTGAGAATTATGTACAGTGAGTACTAGCACTTGCATGTGCACGTTGCATGAAACTGCATGCTTGTGAACAGGGAAACAAACCTGGAGCGGATTCAGGAAAAGAAAAGTGAAGAGATCCACGACCGCTACCACGACGGCCAGCGCCGGCGCCCCTTCCGCGCGCACCTCGTCGAGCAGCTCCACCTCTTCTGCGAGCACCTCCACGTCCAGCCGCCGCCCCACGTACGACTCTGAACGGCGGACAGCTACCGCGGCCACGCCCGGACAACCCAAGACGTTAGCGGCCACCGTTAAACACGAAAACACCGTCGAACAGATGGAACCGGTCGTCCACGGGTTCATGCTGGCTGCCGCTCCTGTCTTGGCTCGGCTCGCCGTGGAACGGAGGTGGGCTGCGCCCGCGTCCATGCTCGCTGTCGCTCCTGTCTTGGCTCGGCTCGCCGTAGAACGGATGTGGGCTACACCCGCATCCATGATCGCTGCCGCTTTGGCTCTGCTCGCCGTGGTACGGAGGTGGGATGCTGCGTCCGCGTCCAGCATTGCTAGACTCGTCGATGAAACGGTCGCGTCCTCCGCCGCTCGACTCGCCATGTTCGAAGATGGAGGACGCGAACCCTGTTGTCCTTGTCGCTGCGCGCCACCGTTTGGCTGCTCGGAGGCCGGTGAGGCCGAGAGTACCTCGTACTGGCATGTTCCCCTCCAGCTCAGAATCGGAGTCCGTCTCCTCCTCATGTCCATCTCCCTCCTCTTCAGTAAAATGAAAAAACGTACGTAGGAACAGAATCAAAACAACGGAAAATTGCAAGAGGAAGAAGAGAATAGAGTTAACCTTCGTCGCTTTCCACCTCGAAGAAAAAATCTCCCGCTACCACTTGCCTCGCCATCGAACTCTTCCAGGTCATCCCAGTTTATGGGCTCGTTCAGGTCGAGATTTTCCATTGTTGGAGGAAGAACAAGAGGTAGAAGATGGTAAGCTCAAGACCATGGCGGGATGGACTTATATATAGAGCTCAAAATTTTTCATTTCGATCTCACTTTGCCTCCATCGTCCTCTCACTTTGCCTCCATCAAGCTCCATCGGACGATCTCCACCGTAAGTTCAGCTGCTGATCCGTGGCTCAAGCTTCTCCCCAATGGATGATGAACTCAAATTTTTTTGGTTGGGCAAAAACGAGGGAAGAGGATCTCCCTGCATAGCGCATGGAAAGAGGGAGGAGATCGACGGGAGTAAATAGCCACGGTGCGGTGCGGACTGTTTCCAGAAACGAGGAGTCCATGCATGGAAATGGAGTAATGCTGAGAGAAAAAGAAAAAAGAAAATAGAGAGATTTAAGGGAGGGATCAGCGCTTAATGAGGGGCAATCTGGGAAAGTTTTAGCGATAGAAATCTCTCCTTAATCGACGCGCCTGCGAATATACGCCTTGTTTACCGGAACGGAGGGAGTATGATTGGGGATGTAGTAGCCTAAACCTAAAGCATTTTTGGCTGCTGTTCATGGTCACCGATTATTGTTGCGCCACACTTGATCCGGCCACTGTCGGCGGCTGCGCTTGCACCTGCTCCTCTATTTCTCCTCCGCTAAACGAGGAAACAAAAAGCCTGGCTCTGATGGATTGATCAAATTCTGGTTCCGCCATGTATTATTTGCCCAAGAGGTAGGTAGCTGCCGTATTTCACAATGTATTTCAAAATAAAATAAATTAATATACATATAAAAAGAGAAACATGGCAAACTAGAAAAAGATCAGTGTAATGTGTGGCAAATAGTAAAATGTCAAGTAATATGTGCCTCAAATTATAAAGAAGATAACTAAAACGTGACAAATTATAAAATTTCCCAAATTTGTCCTGTATCTTGTCCCGCCATGCAATCCTAGCTGAGAGGAGACATGACCAGTCCGTCGTGATCTCAACCTTTTAAAACAGATCCAATGGACCACACGAGTCCACCAGGTTTGACAATCCATAGGGCGCCCTGGATTTTCCATTTTTTTAACTTTCGAATTTAATAGTTCATTGTTTAAAAGAAGCTGGAGAACCGCGCCGTCCACTCGGTTCGATCCATGAGCCGGAGAACCGTGCCGTTCCACAATTAATTCCGTGTCATAACCCAAGACTCTTCAGCAATCACACCGGTGCATTAGGCCTTTCACAATGAGTGTTTTCTTAGCGGTGTATTCTAGGGACTTTGCCTTTGTGGCACTATAGTTAATGAAGAAAGAGAGTGGGGTTGTATCTTAACTAAGAAACACCTCTTGCACAAAATCATAGGCAGTGGCGAAGGACAAAAACAATTGAGTTCGGACGAACTCTAAAACATACAAAAAGATTGATGAAAAAAATTAAAATATTTAAGACACATTAATACTTTATATGATCTTAAGCATAATCACTTAGTACAATGATAATAGCAGCTTATTTAAATAGAAGCCAAATGTATCGATAATGAAGCTTTAATGCCTTCTAGAAGTCCTAGACAATGGCAAAGCTCTATCTTCTTTTTAAAAATCTTTCTTAATTTTACCAAGATCAAGGTGGTCCTCACAAAAAATCTAATTTAATTCAAAGATAGGAATCATACCTCCAATGGACAAGGGCGGTTCAAGAAATGGTGACCGGATCACCAATATCTTCTTCCACTTGTTGGGAAGACCTAGAATTTTCCGACTCCTTTTCCACTTCTTGATCTGATGTACCACAAGGTGTGGAACATTTCCACTCTCATGTGTACTTGGTTTAGATTTACTGTCAGTAGAAAGTGGCGCAAAGTACATTGTTAAATCTGCAATTCATAATTTACAAATTACAAATTTATCAAATAAGACACTAGTATTGTATCCTAATATAAAATTTCCAAAAAGAAAAGTACCTTTCCTCCCACTTGCGGGCTCCTTCCGCTTTCTCTCCATCCTCAATCTAGTAGTGCTTCCGATTGTCGTTCAGCCGATGCCAAAAGAGTCTGGGCAACTTGAGAAATCCCCTGCCTATTCAACGAGCGATCGTCCAGGTCCCCGCTGGCCGCTGGAGTGGCCGACCTGAGACGTTCTTCACTCGCCTATCTCCTGCCCGGCGAGCCTGCCAGTGCCAGGTTCCGGCTCCCTTCGATCCGGCGATCGGACAGCTAGAGATCACGCCGCCTTGAAGGAGCGATCGTCCAGCGCCATGTACAGGAGCAGTTCAGGCTTATGCGTCGGCTATAGGTGTAGGCCCAAAGCCACAGGGCCCAACAGGCCAGTTTTGTTCCCCCGAGTCTGAGTCGGTCGGTACTCTGTACCATTCCCAGCAGCCAGCAGAACAGATCGATCGATACATGATAGGTACGCTCGCCCGTCGCTGCTGCCTAGCATAGCGTAGGTATAAAAACGTTTCCATCGCGAGCCAAGGTAGAGCGGGGCAAATGTGTCCGATCTTTCGATGAGATGGTGATAGTCGATTTGGTGGAGTTCGGGCTTGACGATCCGACTACACGTGCGAGCACGAGCGCCAATGCAATCGCTAGGTCAATCTCTTGGAGGTTACCGATCCTGCGGGAACACGATCAGCCTGATCAGCGAGGGTCTTAATTCCTACCTAAAATCGAAAACAAGTAAGAACCAATATTGCAATCAAGATATTACGGATTAAGAGAAAAGCTTTATTGAAAAGGTGGGATCCTGTATAGGTGCGAAGTATAAGAGACCTCTGCGACGCTCGAGCCTTGGCGAAGTTGCTATGATGGCTAACTTAATGCCTAAACAAAATCCGAGTCTATGGTGATGGCTATGGGGAGTATTTAAGGAGGAAAAGGTGGGGTTTCGGCCAGCCATGAAAGTGGTGGCCGAATTCAATCCTAGAAGTCCTTTTCCCCTCAAATACGGACTCTAAAAAGTGGCTATTTAAAATCTTGAAAAAATTACATGGGCATGGCCCAAATTAAAGGTGTCGCGGCACCATATTAAGCTATGGACGAATTTGTGAAGTATTAATCTTGAATATTTCGTCCAAGCCTTCTTTCTTCATTATGGAGGCCTCAAAATTCTGAAATCTTCATCCATGGCCTTCTCTTGAAACAGCACATGCTTGCTGCCATCTCCATGCATGGCCATGCTCCAATGCTTGTCCCTCTCATCCATGCTTGGTCCATTATTCCTAAGAGTAAGAAATATATCTGATTTAGGCAGCATCATATTCTCATGTATGTGAGGAATAGTTTCAAGAAACGAAAGTACCTGATAGTTAAGTTGTTTGGCACGAGATCGAGTGATAGGTCCTTATATGTATGTAGCTGTAGGTACCACGGTTGTATCAATAGATGGGATGTCCACATCATGCTCCCCTTCTTGAATTGAAGTCGTCCTCGACGCAATCTCATCTTTCTCACCAAAGTAAGGCTTCAAATCTGCAATGTTAAACGTAGGACTAACCGTACCAAAGTCTGCAGGCTACTCAAGTTTATATGCATTATTGTTTATTTTCTCTAACACCTTAAAGGGACCAGCAGCACGCGGCATTAACTTAGACTTGTGTAAATCAGGATAACGATCTTTACGCAAATGTAACCAAACAAGATCTCCAACATCAAACACAACATGCTTTCTCCCTTTATCCCCAGCAAGTTTATACTTAGCATTCATGTGTTCAATGTTATCTTTAGTAGTCTTATGCAAGTTTAATATCATTTCAGCGCGTTGTGTAGAATCCAAATTATTTTGCACCGAAGAAGGTAAAGGCAATAAATCAATAGGTGCACGAGGAACAAAACCATACACGATCTCAAACGGGCATATCTTTGTGGTAGAATGCAGCGAACGATTATAAGAAAATTCTATATGAGGTAAACACTCTTCCCACAATTTTAAGTTTTTCTTTAAAACAGCCCACAACATAGTAGACAAAGTTCTATTTACTACTTTAGTTTGTCCATCAGTTTGGGGATGACATGTAGTACTAAACAATAATTTAGTCCCCAACTTAGCCCATAAACATCTCCAAAAGTGACTAAGAAATTTAGTATCACGATCAGAAACAATAATATTTGGCACACCATGCAAACGAACAATTTCACGAAAGAACAAATCAGCAATATGCGCAGCATCATCCATTTTATGACAAGGAATAAAGTGTGCCATCTTAGAAAACCGATCCACAACAACAAAAATACTATCCCTCCCCTTCTGTGTTCGTGGCAATCCCAAAACAAAGTCCATAGAAATATCCTCCCAAGGAACACTAGGAACAGGAAGAGGCTATATAAACCATGTGGATTAAGTAGAGACTTAGCTTTTTGACAAGTAGTGCAGCGTGCCACAAATCTCTCAATATCTCGACGCATACGTGGCCAAAAGAAGTGTGCAGCAAGAACATCCTCCGTTTCTTTGACACCAAAGTGTCCCATCAATCCTCCTCCATGCGCCTCCTGTAACAACAAAAGACGAACAGAACTATCTGGAATGCATAGTTTGTTAGCACGGAACACAAATCCATCATTGAAGACGAACTTGTTCCATGTTCTACCATCTCTACAATTCTGCAACACATCTTTAAATTCAGCATCATGCACATATTGTTCCTTAATAGTTTCTAATCCAAATATTTTGAAGTCAAGTTGAGATAACAAAGTATAACGGCGCGACAAAGCATCAGGAATAATATTATCTTTATCCTTTTTGTGTTTGATAACATAAGGAAAAGACTCAATAAATTCAACCCACTTTGCATGACGACGATTCAACTTAGCTTGACTACGGATATGCTTCAAAGATTCATGATCAGAACGTATAACAAATTCTTTAGGCCATAGATAATGATGCCAAGTTTCCAAAGTCCGAACCAACGCATATAATTCTTTATCATAAGTAGAATAGTTCAGACTAGCCCCACTCAATTTCTCACTAAAATATGCAACAGGTTTTCCCTCTTGTAATAACACACCGCCCAAACCAATTCCACTAGCATCACATTCAAGCTCAAAAGTCTTAGTAAAATCAGGAAGTTGAAGTAAGGGAGCATGTGTTAGCTTATCTTTCAATATGACGAAGGCCTGTTGTTGTGCATCACCCCAAACAAAGGGCACATCCTTCTTGGTAAGTTCATTCAGCGGCGCGGCAATTGATCCAAAGTCTTTGACAAAGTGCCTATAAAAACCAGCGAGGCCAAGAAAACTCCTCACTTGTGTGACTGTCTTGGGCTGCGGCCAATTCTCAATAGCTTCAATCTTGACTGGATCCACTTCAATAACCTGTGATGTAACAACATAGCCAAGAAACGCAACTCGATTGGTGCAAAATGTGCACTTCTCAAGATTACCAAACAAACGTGCATGACGTAAAACATTGAAAACAGCACGTAAATGGTCCAAATGATCCTCTAAAGATTTGCTATAAATCAGAATATCATCAAAGTATACTACCACAAAACGTCCAATGAAAGCACGTAAAACTTCGTTCATTAATCTCATGAAAGTACTGGGTGCATTAGTTAAACCAAATGGCATCACTAACCACTCATACAAACCGAACTTAGTTTTAAATGCTGTTTTCCATTCATCTCCCAATTTCATACGAATCTGGTGGTAACCACTACGCAAATCAACTTTAGAAAACATGGTAGAGCCACTCAATTCATCAAGCATGTCATCCAAACGTGGAATAGGATGACGATATCAAATAGTAATATTATTGATAGCTCTACAATCAGTACACATGAGCGAAGAACCATCTTTCTTAGGTACCAAAATAATAGGAACATCACAGGGGCTAAGGGACTCACGAATATGATCTCTGTCGAGTAGTTCCTGAATTTGGCATTGTATCTCCTTGGTCTCCTCTAGATTGGTTTTATATGGCGCGCGGTTGGGCAACGTAGCACCAGGAATTAGATCAATTTGTTGCTCAATTCCTCGGTAGTCCTGGTGGCAGCTCAGCGGGGAAGACGTCCTCATATTCCTGCAAAAGGTTAGAAATAGCGGGTGGCAAAGAAGGAGGCATATCCTAAAATGAAAACAAAACCTCTTTGCAGACAATTGCATAACATTGAGTATTGTTTACATCTAGTTCAGCAATATCAATTTTATTTGCAAGCATACATGGACTCTTCAAACGTATTTCAGTAGCATGTTTAGAATCAGATTTAGTGGTCTTTGGTGGTACAAAATCTGCAGCAACAATCTGATTCTCACTTTTATTTTTCTCCTCAGTTTTAGCTCTACTAGCTCTAGCAAGATCATCTTTTAAAATCTGTTCGGGAGTCATAGGTTTGAGACCAATTTTCTTTCCGTCATGCATAAGAGAATAGTGATTAGTTTTGCCATTATGAACAGATTCTCTATCAAATTGCCATGGTCTACCAAGTAATAAAGAACAAGCTTGCATAGGTACAACATCACAATCAACAAAATCAGAATATGTACCAATAGTAAAATGCACGCGTACCGTTCTTGTTACCTTGATCTTGCGAGAACTTTCAAACCATTGGATGTAATATGAATGTGTGCGTTGTCTTGTTGGAAGTGCAAGCTTCTCTACCATGTCAACACTAGCCAGATTATTACAACTCCCTCCATCAATGATGATCCGTATAGCTCTTTCCTTGACAACACCACGTGTTTGGAACAGGTTGTGGCGTTGATCTTGCTCAGATTTTCTCAATTGCACACTCAACACACGTTGTGTAATTAAGCTCTTGTATTGATCAGCAGCTTCAGCTCCCATTACCTCTGTCTCTTCATCAGCATCAGAATTGTCTCCATCTCGAGCAGAAATAAGGGCTAATGTATCTTCATCAAAGTCACTCGCTGAATCGTATTGACCATCATCACGCACCATCATCACACGTTGTGTTGTGCACTGTCTCTCAATATGACCAAAACCCCAGCACTTGCGGCATTGTATATCCTTTGTTTTACCCGTGGAAGCCATAGAAGATGCACTACGAGCAGGAGCATTGGATGAAGGTGGAGGAGCAGCTGGAAATCTTGTGGTGGCCTTGGATGTAGTAGTAGCTGCTGCCGAATCACGAGAAGGAGGAGCGGATTGTCGGGATGTCCAAGTGGATGTGCGACCTGCAGAATTATTAGTCCTCCTCCATTGTGTTTGGCGATCCTGCCTTCACGTTCAGCTTTGCAAGCAAGATGAAACAAACGAGTGATAGAATTATATTCCTTATAATCTAATATGTGTTGAATGTCCTTGTTTAATCCACCAAAGAAACGTGCAAGCATCTGTTCAGTAGATTCAACAAGACCACACCGAACCATCCCCGTTTGCAATTCCTGATAATACTCTTCTACAGAATTTTTCACTTGTTCTAAACATGTTAGATTCTTTAGTAAATCACGTTGATAAGTGAGAGGTACAAAATGAACACGCATAGCAGTTTTTAAAGCAGTCCAAGTACTAGGAATAGTAGTAGGATTTAAACGACAATACTCAGACCACCAAAGGGAAGCAAATTTAGTAAATTCACATGTAGCAGCACTAACACGCATATTCTCAGGATATTTTAAACATGCAAAATGTTGTTCTACTTCCATCTCCCATGTAAGATATGCATCAGGATTATATTTACCCTCAAAAGATGGAATATTTAATTTAAGCTTTGCAACATGATCATCATCACGTACCGGTGGTCGAGCGTTGCGGTGGTAATGTCGGGGACGACCAGCAGGGTGTGGAGGTTATTCAACCTCCTCGTCAAACAGATCGTCGTTGTCGGGGTCGTAGTAGTACCCGTCGTCTGTCCCCAATGTCGCAGCAGCAGCCGCGGCGGAAGTCTGAGGTGTGTCAGCTGCAGCGGTAGCCGCCTAAGGTGCGGCATCAGCCGAACCAGCAGTCCGACCCGTGATCGGAATGCGCCGTGCGCCATGCCGAGGTGCCAATGGGACGGGTGCGGGTGCGGGTGCCAGCAATCTGGCCAAAACCTCCTTGAACCGAGCGTCAAGCTGGTCGTTGAAGGATTTCTCGAGCCCATCGATCTTGTCCATGGCATTGGTGAGCTTGGTGTCAAACTCCCCTAGGTGTGCATCCACATCTTCAGCACGACCGACCAAGAGCTCGGAGAAGTGGGCATGTAGTTCTTGGTTCGTCATTGTGGCAGGGTTCCGCGAAGTATCTGTCATGGTTAGTCCTTTAAAAAGCACAGGTATATACTACGGAAATATGGTGGAAGGCACGCATAATCCGTCAAGCAATATACAAAGCTCTTACAAGTTCTTACCAAATAGCAGGAAAAGGCGATGTGCAACCGCGAGGATCAGTGGGTCCAGAGATTGAACCGAGCGATTACCGGGAGTCGAGGCACCGCACGTGGAGAATATCTGTGGAGCTCTGGGAAGGCTTAGCAAAGGGGTTAGAAATTATCAAAACAGCAATGCAAAAGTTAAAAGAATGCTCAACGACGGTACTGTGCTTGTCCTAGGTTAGACCATACTAGAGACGCGAGCCTAGATCACCAACGATGTCACGACGCGACACAACAAGCAATGTATGATGATATGGCACCCTGAAAAGCGAACCGAGATATCAAAAATCACTATGATGGCGAGTGTCTAGAACTAATCTACAGGGTCTAAAAACAGGTTAGCCCTAATTTTTTTTTTGAAATTTTTGTATTATGCTCCGGAAAGCGCGCAGGCGCCAAAAAAATATCGCTATAACGGCCGATGGAGAAAAGTGATCCCCGGGGTCGAAAAACAGTATAGCCATAATTTTTTTTGCTCTCCTTCTGCACTTACGACCGGACTCTGAGCTCGACACGGACTTTAGCTTATCACGGAAACAACAAAGAAGGAAAGTAAAAGAAATAACTAGGAAACAATAACTCAACTCGGACTCGTGCCGCGGCAGGAAAGGTGATCGGATCCGTGTCGCGGTAGGAAGGCGGTGGCGGAGTTTTAGGGTTTATGGCGATGGCTGGGTGTATGGCGACGGAATATGGTGGCAGAATATGGTGGCGGTGATCTACGAGGGTGGCGGTGACTACTATGATCAGAACTCAAAACTGTATGGGACGAGACACTAAGACCAGCAACTCGACGCGACGATGCAGACACAAATTCAACAATGCAAAACTGAAAAGATAATGCGAGGCATAGATTGGTGATGGGATGGATCTAAACTCTAACTGTGTTTTTGGCTTTTTCGTGGGTTATAGGTAAAACAGATCTAATCTACGAAAACAGTAAAATCTCACCGAGCAACCTGAAATCTGATACCACTTGATAGGGCAAAGGTATCCGATCTTTCGATGAGATGGTGATAGTCGATTTGGTGGAGTTCGGGCTTAACGATCCGACTACACGTGCGAGCACGAGCGCCAATGCAATCGCTAGGCCAATCTCCTGGAGGTTACCGATCCTGCGGGAACACGATCAGCCTGACCAGCGAGGGTCTTAGTTCCTACCTGAAATCGAGAACAAGTAAGAACTAATATTGCAATCAAGATATTGCGGATTAAGAGGAAAGCTTTATTGAAAAGGTGGGATCCTGTATAGGTGCGAAGTACAAGAGGCCTCTGCGACGCTCGAGCCTTGGCGAAGTTGCTATGATGGCTAACTTAATGTCTAAACAAAATCCGAGTCTATGGTGACGGCTATGGGGAGTATTTAAGGAGGAAAAGGTGGGGTTTCGGCCAGCCATGGAAGTGGTGGCCGAATCCAACCCTAGAAGTCCTTTTCTCCTCAAATACGGACTCTAAAAAGTGGCTATTTTAAATCCTGCGAAAATTACATGGGCCTGGCCCAAAATAAAGGTGTCGCAGCACCATATTAAGCTATGGACGAATTTGTGAAGTATTAATCTTGAATATTTCGTCCAACCCTTCTTTATTCATTATGGAGGCCTCAAAGTTCTGAAATCTTCATCCGTGGCCTTCCCTTGAATCATCACATGCTTGCTGCCATCTCCATGCATGGCCATGCTCCAATGCTTGTCCCTCTCATACATGCTTGGTCCATCATTCCTAAGAGTAAGAAATACATCTGATTTAGGCAGCATCATATTCTCATGTATGTGAGGAATAGTTCCAAGAAACGGAAGTACCTGATAGTTAAGTTGCTTGGCACGAGATCGAGTGATAGGTCCTTGTATGTGTGTAGCTGTAGGTACAATGGTTGTATCAATAGATGGGATGTCCACATCAGGAAACAATCAGATAACTCAACTCATATCGCGCATAAGGAACCGATCCCTGTAACTATGTGTATTGCCATTATAGTGATTTATAGAAGGATTAGGATTCAGCCACCGTTGTGGGAACTGTACATGGGTAAGCTGTGTTACCTCGTACCCACCAACCTTCTGCCTTACCCCACGTCTCTAAAAACGCTCTATGAGGACCCCCTCCATCGCGTACTCTTCGGCAATACCACGACAGTTGGCGCCCACTGTGGGGCAAGAGGCGCTTCAGGCTCTACAACGGGCGAGGTCAAAGCTCTTCACGGGAATCAGCGAAACCGTAGCCATCGGCCGTGTTCTCTTCTCCGGCAATGTTCTAATCATCCCTCCCGACGAGTTCTGGATCCAAGCGAAGACGAACCCCACCCACTGCTCGATCGTCCGAATCAGGGACATCCACCTCTTCATCGGCGAAACCAACTCGGGCACTAGTTCCCTGGAAGTCAGAGGATCGTCAAGGCCCACATGGACCACCTACGGGAAGGATATGTTCATGGAAGGATCGAAGTGGGATCTCTCTTTGGAGTTTGTCGGCTTAGATCGGAAAAATTCAAGGCCCACCCAAACCGCCCCTGTGCAGGATATAATGGTGGAACATCGCTGCAAATCCGCCGGTTTCTCCCGTGCGTCTGGAAAGCAGAGATCACAGTTTGTCGGCGTGGTGACTATCTTCGATCTGGTGCGTTGCATTTAGAGATAAGGTGAAAACCCCCGCGATTACCTCGCCAGGTGGCTCCATATACGGGCCGATCTGGAACATTACCCTAGTGATGATGCTATTTATCACTTTGTGGAAGGACTAGATCGCGGCACACTTCTCCGGCATATGCTAAGGAGGTAACAGGCCGCGGGTCTCCTCACCTTTGAGAGCATCGTCAGCACCGTCAACAACTCCATGGCCGCTGAAGGCGCTGCTCAGGCCAAAATTGCTACCATACCCGGGCCACCGCTGCCACAGCCGCCGCCTCCAGTCAACATCCCTGTAGCATCAGCATCTTCTTCCGTCAACGAGGGGTTCCTAGGGAGATGAGGAGAATACGCCAAGAAGCGGCGGGGTGGCTAGATGAGGGAGGGAGCGCTCGCAAGGAAGGAGGCGGGGTAGGTGGTGTTGGGGTGCGAGAGGGAGGGAACAATCAAGAGAGTGGTGAGGCCAGGGATCGACCGGGAGGGGAGCGTGGGGCTTCCGTGGGGGTGGACGGGGACGGGAATTCCGTGTAGCGCTGCGGATGTGGGGTCAAGGTGGGGCCGAGGGTTTGACCAGGCGAGGAGCAGGCAGGATCCTGGCGGCTGCACGCAGAGTGGAGGTATGCGACACACTGGAGGCCTAGGAAAGTGGCGGCTGGTGGTGTGGAGTGGGACTGCGGTGGTTTAGGGTTAGGGTTTGTGGGGAGGTTAGATCTAGGTTTAGGGTTTGGGGGTGTGTCTAGTTGGGCCGGCGGTCTCCCCTGGTATATAAAATAGTTTTGTATTTATTATTTTTCTTTCTTTTGAAACAAAACATTTGCAAAAAGGTTTTAGACAAATAAAAGATCCGGATGGATCTAGGGTTTTCAATTTGAACAAAGAGGGGAATATCTAGGAAACAAAATAGGCTTTTAGAAAATAATTTTAGGCAAACAAATGCATGCAAACATGATGATTCTCAAATGCAATGTTGCATGATGACATGAGCATGCATTCATGATCATGGACAACAACGAGTGATTTTCTGTTAGTGGTTTTACCCGGGGTGCTACATGACCCAAATGTAACTAGCAGAGTGAGCTTCCTGAGAGGCTATGTTGCTCTCGGGTTGATCCCCTGGAATGCCCCCGTGGGCAGCAGCCGCTCGGCAGAGATCTGAAGCTGCCTCATGAGTTGGGTGGAAAGGAGGTTTAGGCCTGCACCTCCATCCACGAGCATCTTAGTTACCCTAACGTTGTTGATGGTCGGAGAGACCACCAATGCAGGATCCCCATGCCCGCACATCAGTTGGGGTGATCCTGAGCATCAAAGGTAACTGGAATGGCTAACCATCTGAGGGGGGGGCGCAGTTCCTCCATGTTTGGATTCAAAGTGCACACCTCTTTGAAGAGCCGCTTGATGGTTCTCTACGAGGGGAAGTCCAAGGCGCCTCCTTGAAGGTACAACATGTCATGCGATCAGTAGCTAAATCGTATGCGGCCCCGTGGTGCTCCGTGACGGGCGTATGTCAGGGGCCTAGGGAGGATCTGAACTATGCGCCAATATCCTATGATATGTCTGGGAGCCCCTCCTCGGTATGCGGTTGCAACCAGGGGAGTGCTTCGTGTGAAATGTGAGCACATCAGTCGATCATACTGGAGGGATTATCCCACTAGATCCACCAAACCGATGAGACAAGACCCCATGCTAGGGTTACTCTTGATGGCTTCAGGTGGGAAGTGTAGCAAAGCATCTGCGGCTGTGAGTGCATCCCCTGGGCCGAGCAGGCAAGGGGAGGGTGGCGGTTGCTCGCCAGCGGCTACAATCGGGTTGTCTTCGGTCGCCCCTCCTAGGGGAACCACGGGTTCCGCATCCTCGGGAAAGGGAGAGGGGATGGAAGTTCTGGCTCCTCCATCGGAGGGGTCGTTGTTTCCCACCAGGTGAGGGATGCGGGTGGACCCTCCTGTTCGAGCCATCACGTCGGGCAGTCTTCGATGGGGTCTGCTTTTTCCTCCCGCGACCATGTGCGAGGAGGGCAGAGTATTGCCGAGAGAGATCACTCGCAAGCTTGCGCCCCTTACCTAGCACATCAGATGCCGTGTCTAAGGTTTTGACACCGCGGATGGGAGGTCCCCTTTTAGTTGAGCCAAGGGTGCAAAGTACAGCGATCTTGATTACCGAATGAGAATAACACACAATCACATAGAGACACAAGTTTTTTACCTAGATTCAGGCTGTATTGTGAGAAACCCTACATCCTGTAACGAAGAACTATCTAGTGGATGAGGAATTGGTGACATAGTTGTTCCTGGGAAAGGACTAACGGATTCCTTCCTAACTATACTTATTCTTTTCTTAACCCCTCATTTCTTCTGCGAGGTGCTCTTAGGCTGAGGAGGAGTCTATACTCTGGGATCGCACGGAGAGTGGTCAGGATCCTTCCTTTCGGCTCCAAGAATAGACCGGTCCCTTCTTTGAGAACCGTGCACCCCAGATATCCACAGGAACAACACCAAATAGTATGCCAATTTCTATATGGGGTACTTATGGGAATTTCTACCCCTAACGATGGAGAGATACAGTCTGGACCCATTCATGTGTTATGGTGTTCATCACCATCTGGACGGATATGTGATCAAACCATCGATCACATGAACATTGACAATCCATAATAAGTAAAAAGGTACATACCGGGTAATGGGGACAACCTAGTGTTTCACCTCGGGCTATGTCAAGTATCGAGAAGCAATGTGATGTGTATCGATAAGTAATACTAAAGGTTCACACGATATAAATCATTGTGTTATGAGGTAGGGATTGTCATGTGTAGGAACACACACACCAGGAATCATGAGACTCATGTCTTATGTTTAAGAAGAAAATGATGCTCAGCAGTTCGAAGATAGAAAGGTGGCAAGATCAAAATGTGTCAAACATGATGCATGCAAATTATGTATGATTATTGAATAAATAAAATACATAAAAGGTGGGGGTTAGACACCTCTGGGATGTTACAAGTAGGAGGTAATAACATTAGCAGTCCCACAACTTGTTCATCGCGTGTAAATTAGTCCTATAAGTTGAAAAGCGTGAACCTATAGTACACAAACTTGTATCCCACAACAAATTGGTCCACAATCATTCTTGATGGGGATATGCCTTCCGACCGCCCAAGCAGTGCCCGGAAAGTGGGCTCACAGGATGGCGACTAGATCAAGATCTGGCGTGGACTCAAGCGACTGGAAGCTGAAGGCCCAGAAGCATAGATGGGCCTAGTCGGATTAGGTTAAAGGATCGCCGAAACCTTAACTGATTCGGTTGAGATCTGTAAACCCTAGGAGGGTGAGTCTATATAAACCTTCCTAGAGGACGCATAGAGGATACGTTTCAGCATACACCCAAGCGACTCGCTGCCTAGCCGCCAAGCTCGCCCCATTGTACTCTCACCATAATACAATCTAGCAGGACTAGGTCTTTACCCTCCGGGGGGCCGAACCTGGGTAAATCCTTGTGTCTCCGCCCTCATCTCGCACCGCAGATGGCAGGCCGCCCTTGCCCCATGTTCTACTACTCGCTGCCGATTGCAGCATCTGTCGTGGTCATTCCCACGACAATGGCGCCCACCGTGGGGCCTGGCCGGTCAGGCCGGTGTTCTGCGGCGAGATCCAATCTACCCATCAACGAGTCGATCGCCACCGGCCGCATGATAGTGATCGGCGAGATGCTCCAGATCTTGCCGAGCAGCTATGTCCCGGCGGCGTGACCCGTCACGCATAGCATGATCCTGCCGATCGGCACGATCAGCCTCTTCGTCGGCCTCACCGACGTCATCGTCTAGGAGGACTCGGCTCGCATCCGCGAGTCGCCGCCACGCGACCGGCTCTCTGAGAGTCAGGTCCGCACGATCCACCACCTCGCCTTCGAGTACGACTCGGCCCACAGCGACGTGGCCGAAACCACCGCAGCCGCGGAAGACGTGACCCTCAACGACGACGCCGACTCGGCGACCCCGACGTCACTCGCCGGATCCATTGTCGCCACGTCGCCCGTGGGCTCCATCACCCAGGTCTCCAACGTCGGAGACTTCGAGGATCCCTCTAGTCTTGTGATCTTTGACTTCGACTCCGGGTCGGAGAACTCCACCGACCTCCATGACGGAACCGGCCGCCACGCCGCGACCTATATGGCGACTGGCGCCGACCCGCCGGAGGATCCATTCTCCACTCTGATCCCTCCCAACGTGTCAGCAACGGAGGTCGAGGAACTCCGCCTGAAGCTGGCGGAAGCAGTCCGCAAGGAACAAGCTGAGCGTGAAAAATTTCGCCTCGAGCAGGTGACAGCGCAGGAGCTGTCGCGCTACCACCAGATCCAAATCAGGTCGCGCCTGAACCCCACCGTCCAGGGGCGCGCCCTGAACTTCGACGACGAGAGCGACCCGGCCCGCGTGGCCGAGCGCGCGATCTGCGAGAACGCGCCACCAGGAGGAAGCGCTCGGCCCCCACCAGGGTCAACGGCCAATGGCGCCCTGCCACCACCCAACCGCGCACCACCCAGGGACCAGCCGAGGATCGTGGTCTCCTCACAGGAGAAAGACGCGAACGGCCTACCGCTGTTCTCCACCCCGATGGACAACCTCGTCGCGGGCCGAGCAGCAGTCGACAACATTGCGGCCACCGGTGACGGCGCCCTACAGATCTAGTACGCCAAGGCCTTGCTCGTAAAAGCGGTCGAGCAACAAAATGCAGGCGTCGACTCACAGGGTCGGATGTACTCGCGCTCATCGGGCAGCAGAGCGGCCTCAAGCGGCCGCCCCATGGCGGCAAACACCCTCAACTGCCCGCCACCCGAACCACTGTAGCTCCAACACCGACCCGCGAACGCGACACTCTCCACCAACGACCCCCGACCGGCGACCAACTTCGTCGCCGCCAATGGTCAGCCCGTCGACGCCCGCACCCACATCATCAACAACCAGAGCTGGCGCGCACGCCAGCCCGACGACCTGCGGCATACCCTAACCAACCGCCACGACGACAAGCCGAGGGGGTCGCTAAGCCGACTCGGGCCCCGGTGCTTCGGACCAATGATCCGAGGCGAAAGATACCCGGCGAACTTCAAAGCGCCGAAGGAAATAGAGAAGTACGACCCCTCGTACGATCCCTCCATGTGGCTAGATACCTACCTTATGGCGATGGGGATTGCCGGCCACACCGATCTACTAGCTGCCCGCTACCTTCCCCTGATGATGGAGGGAGCGTGCAGGCAGTGGATTAACACTCTCCCCGCGGATAGCATCGACTCCTGGGAAGAGATGCGCGATGCCTTCGTCAGGCACTTCGAGGGTTCATACACCCGCGCCACCACCATTGAGGACCTGGAACGATGCGTCCAGGGACCTCGCGAGTCGACCCGCAGCTGGGTCCAATGGTGGCAAGAACTATGGTACAACGCGGTCGGCATCCACCCAGACGCCGCGATCCACTGCTTCAAGACCTCGTGACGCTACGAGCCCCTGGTCGCCAAGCTCAAACGAGCGTACCACACACTCGACAACATACCGGACCTCCTGGAAATCGCCAAAAGGTACGCGGAGGAAGACCCAAACCAAGAAACCGACGACGAGTCAGGAGGACAACGCTGCACGAGTGGCAGCGACAACGGACGATGATCGGATCTACGCTACAGCAACACTCGCCTCACCGGCAAGCGCCACAGTGATGGGCGAGTCGACTTCGTCGCCAACGCTGGATACGCGCAGCGCGAGCCCAAGAGCTTCCGCCGCGATGGGGGGAAACGCCGTGATGGTGGCAACTACAAGGCGAAGCCGAGGCTCGACCCCGCAACCCTCCTTAACCCACCTTGTGTATTTCATAGCAGGGAAGGAAAGCCCGCCACGCACACGACCGCCGACTGCCACTCTCTCAAGGAGATCGAGAAGGCACGGCGCACGCGAGAAGACCCCGACAACAACCCGCCAAACAACGGAAAATTCGGCAGCGTCGCCGGCTCGCTCCACACCTTCACAGGCTTCAACACGAAGCGCGAGAAGAAGGTCATTGCCCACGCCGTCGTCGTCAACGCGGTGGCCCAGGTGGACGTCCCCCAGTTCCTCAACCGGTCTAAGCAACCAATCACTTGGAGCCGCCAAGACCACTCGCCACGTATCGAGTACCCAGGCCGAGTCGCCCTGGTGGTCAAGCCCAAGGTGGGGGACTACTGGCTCTCCAAGACATTGATGGACGGCGGCAGCTCCATCAACATCCTATACCTGGACACCTTCAGGCAACTGCGGCTCCCGCAGTCGATGATCGAGATGACCTACACCACGTTCCATGGCATCGTCCCTGGTCGGAAGGCATACCCGATCGGCAAGGTCACGCTGCCAGTCACCTTTGGCACACCGGCGAACTTCCGCACCGAGCGGATCATCTTCGAGTTGGTGCCCTTCGATAGCCCCTACGACTTCGTCCCGGGGCGCCAGACATTCGCCAAGTTCATGGCAGCGCCCCACTACGCGTACAACGCGATGAAGCTCCCCGGGCCGTGCGGTGTCATCACCATCCACGGCGACCCCGACATGGCCGCCGAGTGCGAGGCCAAAGGAGCCGAGCTCGCCGACGCCGTCATCGCCGCAGAGGCCAACCACGCCGACGAGCTCGCCAAATACGCGAGTGGGGTCAACAATGACGACCCCACAATACTCAAGAAGCCCAACTTGGAGGGCGGCAACCCCGCAGCCTTCGAGGCAACGACGCATACCCGCACCGTCGAGCTGGTCCCAGGCGACTCCAGCCATACGATGACGATCGGGACGAGCATGAGCCCAGCATAGGAAGGCGCGCTCATCGAGTTCCTCCGTGAGAACAGGGACATCTGACATGCCTGGTGTCCCTAGAGAATTCGCTGAGCACAAAGTCAACACCGACCCCAAAGTGCGACCGTCAAGCAGTCGCTGCGGCCCTTCAATGAAGAGCGCCGCCGAGCCATCGCCGAGGAGGTGCAACATCTACTCGCTGCAGGCTTCATCCGGCCAATCAAGTACTCCAAGTGGCTGGCAAACCCAGTCCTGGTCGAGAAGAAAAATGGGACCTGGAGGAGGTGTATCGATTACACAAACCTAAACAGCGCCTGCTCGAAGGAGCAATTCGTCCTCCCGCGGATCGACCAAATCATCGATTCCACCGCGGGCTCGGAGTCGCTATGTTTCCTCAACGCCTACTCTGGGTACAACCAGATCAAAATGGCCGTTGAGGACAAAGAGAAGACGACGTTCATCATGGCATTCGGAGCCTTCTGTTACACTGCCATGACCTTCGGCCTCAAGAACGCCGGGGCAACCTACCAGCGATGCATACAGGAGTGCCTTGCGAGCCAAATTGGCCGCAATATCCACGTCTACATCGACGACGTGGTGGTAAAGTCCGCTCGCCAGAGCGACCTACTCACTGACCTGGCGGAAATATTCACCAACCTGCGGAAATACAAGATAAAGCTAAACCCAGGCAAATGCACCTTCGGTGTACCAGCTGGGCAGCTACTGGGATACGTCGTCTCCAAGCGCGGGATCGAGGCGAACCCCACCAAGATCGACACGATCGCTCGACTCAGCAAACCCGAGTGCCTGCGCGACGTCCAGAAGCTAGCCGGGCGAGTCGCGGATCTCAGTCGCTTCATCCCCCGATTGGGCGAAAATGCGATGCCCCTCTACCGCCTGATGCGCAAGAACCCCACCTTCCAGTGGGACAAGGAGGCGGATGATGCGCTCCGCGACCTCAAGAAGGTGCTACTCGCTTACACTACTCGCCGCCCCTGTCGACAAGGAACCCATGCTGGTCTACGTCGCGGCTTCCGAGCGCGTCGTCAGCGCCGTCATGGTCGTCGAGCGACCAGAGGAAGGAAAGGAGCGCCCGGTGCAGCGACCAGTGTACTACATCAGCGAAGTCCTCACCGAATCGCGCCAGCGCTACCCGCAATACCAGAAACTAGTATACGCGGTCTTCAGAGCACAGCAGCGACTGTCCCACTACTTCCAGGAGCACCCGATAATGGTTGTCTCCTCAGCACCGTTCCAGGACATCATCTGCAACTGTGAGGCGACCGGGCGAGTCGCCAAGTGGGACGTCGAGATCGGCGTACACAATATCAAGTACGATCCACGCAAAGCGATCGAGTCGCAGGCTCTCGCGGACTTCATCGCTGACTGGGAATAGGCCCAGCAGCCAGAAAAGCTGCCATACCTCCATTACTGGAGCTTACACTTCGACGGATCCAAGAACGCGGACGGCGCAGGAGCAGGGATCATGCTAACTTCTCCAAAGGGCGACAAGCTCCGCTACATCCTCTGCCTAGACTTCACCCCCTACACCAACAACATGGCCGAGTACGAGGCGCTACTCCACGGCATGCGAGCTGCCAAGGAAATGAACGTCAACCGCTTGCGCTGCTACGGAGACTCCGACCTCATCGCCGGGCAAGTCGCTGGCACCTGCGATGCCGTCTCCCCTACCATGGCGGCATACCGCCAAGCAGTGGACAAGCTGGGTGGACACTTCGCAGGCTACTCCGTCGAGTGGATTGACAGGCGGAAGAACAAGGAGGCCGACGCACTCTCCCGCATTGGCTCGGCTCGACTCGCACCACCGGCCGGCGTCTTCCTCGACACCATCACCAAGCCTTCCGTCTCCCCCCAGGGGAGATCGACATCGGAATCCTGCTGCAACCAGAGGCAGCCCTGGTCGCGCTCATCGCCGAGCCAGACGACTGGACCGCTCCATACACTGCCTACTTGGAGGTAGGCACCCTGCCAGCGGATGAAACGGAGGCCCGGATGATAGCACGCCGCTGCAAATCCTTCGTCATCATCAATGGCGAGCTCCACAAGCGCAGCGTGACCGACATGTTCCAACGCTGCGTTCAACCCGCTGAAGGACGCAAAATCCTCCAAGACATCCACTCCGGTGACTGCGGCCACCATGCCGGCGCCCGCTCTCTGGTCGCAAAGGCTATGCGACACGGCTTCTACTGGCCCACCGCACACGTAGACGCTGTCGACATTGTCCAGCGGTGCATCGGGTGCCAAAAATACGCCAACCAGACCCACGTGCCGAGCTCGGCGCTCAAGACAATCCCCATCACCTGGCCGTTCGCCGTGTGGGGTATGGACATGGTAGGCCCTTTCAAGAAGGCCCCCTCCGGCTTCAACCACCTCCTGGTCGCAGTCGACAAATTCACAAAATGGGTGGAGGCCAAGCCAGTCCGGAAATGCGACGGGAAGACCGCCACCAAGTTCCTACGCGAGCTAATATATCGCTACGGGTTCCCAAACAGCATCATCACGGACAACGGCACCAACTTCGCCAAAGGAGCCATGGCCGAGTTCTATGAGGAACATCACATCCGACTCGACCTCGCCTCAGTCGCCCACCCGGAGTCCAACAGCCAGGCGGAACGAGCCAACAAGAGCATCCTCCATGGCCTGAAGCCACGGCTCCAAGTACCGCTCGAGCGCACCGCCGGGTGCTGGGTCGAGGAGCTACCCTCCGTCATCTGGGGCATCCGCACCTGCGTCAACAGGTCGACAGGGTTCACCCCCTTCTTCATGGTGTACGGCACCGAGGCAGTCATGCCCACCGACCTAGAGCACGACTTGCCCAGGGTGGTCAACTACACGGAGGCCGCAAATGAACTCGCATGCCAGGATGGAGTCGACCAGCTCGACGAGGCACGCGACCTAGCTCGCTCCCGCACCGCCATCTACCAGCAAGGGCTCCACTGCTACCATAGCCGGCGAGTAAGGACTCGCACTTTCCAGGAAGGCGACCTGGTACTACGCCTCATCCAAGACAAGAAAGGCATGCACAAGCTCTCCCCCCTTGGGAGGGACCATTCGCCATCGGGCGAGTCCTAGGCAACAACGCCTACTACCTCATCGACGTCCGAGGCAACGGAAAACTCGACGTCAAGCGGCCATGGAATGTAAACCTCCTACGGAAGTTCTACTCCTAGAACTCCATACATGTACTCTCCACCCGCTATGAAATAAAACAGATCGGTTACCGAAAATTGTGTCTACTCTCCATGTCTTGTGCCACTCACACTCGTAATAACAGCGTTATGCTATTCGCAGAAGTCAACCTCTGGTAAGCGTACGCAAGTAGTGCGGCACGAGGGCACTGGAAAACTCCAGGCCTCGTAACGTCCACGAAAAACGCCAACCCGGAGCCCCATTGGAGTCACCTAGCCCGACTGGCTCACCGAGCCAAGACAACTACATTCGCTTCTCACAGCCACCAAGTCCTCCGCATCCTCGGCACAGCGACTCGAACGACCAAGTACCACGCTCGGGGACTGACGTCCAGTCAAATATGAGCGGCTAGGGAAAAAACGCCCAGTATGAGAGCATGCCCAGGACTCACCATGCGACTGATCCTTCGGGTCAGGCAGGAGTGACGCGCTTAATCTAACGCGCTTAGTCCTCACCTACCTTGGAGCTGCGACTAGAACCACCAAGTACCACACTCGGGGACTCGGCCACCCGACCTCGTTCGTGCATGGGAAAACGGTCAAGTAAAAAGCACCCACGGGAGTCGCCATGCGACTGGCTCTCCGAGCTCGGGCGAGTCGACCTCAATAGCGAAACAATCGAAAAACATTCAAAATCGCAAACACAAACAAACGAGGTAAACCCCATAAAAAGGGCGGACGCGCTCGGGGACTCGTCCAATCAACAATCAAAATCACGAAACAATCCACAAAACAACACAAATTCCCATTACAGCAGATCAAAGTCGTTCCAAAATACAAGATAAGTCCAATGGCTATTTGATACTAACGCCCCAGCGCACAATGCTTCTACTCCGCAGGTCTCGATGCCGACTCGCCGCCACCCCTGCGGTTGCGAATGAAGGGCACGTACGGGTTCGACGGGTACGTCGTCAACTCACCCGCCATCGCCGCACGGAACGGCTGCTCGACCTTGAAGTCCCGATGCTTCAGTTCAGGATTGTTGGGGGCGACAGTCGTCTCCTGGTAGGGGAGGAGGTCGCCCATCGCCCAAACGCGATCGACATACACCGCGGCCCGGTCCGTCAGCTTCAGCACCTCGGCAATCTCCACAGAGCCCGTCGACGAGGGGTAGCCACTCGTCACATCATCAAGGTCGAAGTCCTTCGGGAAATGGGCAAGCCCAAGGCTCAGAGCCGTCGCCGCCCCGCGCCAGAAGGCCGACCGCGCCATGAATTCGATGACTGCCGGAGCCTTCTCCAGATAACGCCATACCTCGACGAGGTCGCTAGGAATCACTTCCGTGGGCGATATCTCCTGAAGATATGCTCGAATGCAAGGCGCGGACAATGCGGCCGAGTCGACCAGAGTGGTCACACACTGCCGCGCGTCGTATGACTGCGCCTCCTCCGAGCTGTCAATAATCCGGCCTGTGGACAGAAGCCGGCAGTGAGTACACCAACGATTCCACAATGTATACATTGGTGCGGAGGAAGAAAGGTTTACCAATTAGAGGACGGCAGAGGCCCGTGATGAAGCTTTGAAGCAAGGAAAAGTCGTTCTGCAGCCCAACAACGAGTGCGTCAGACACCTTCCGTTCTTCAGCGGCAGCCGTCACAGTAGCTTTCGCTCGCCCTTCCGCCGAGCTCGCCTCCGCCTTCGCTTCCTTGAGCTCACGCTCCAGATCAGCGATCCGCTTTTCGTCCATGCTCAAAGCAGATTGAGCCGCCGTCAGGTCACCCGCCGGGACAAGGCCCCGGCAGACCTCTTCCGCCTCGGCTGCAATTGCTTGGAGTCCCTTGTTCGTCTCCTGGACGGCAACAAGTTCCTTCTCCATGCAACACTTTGTTGCAAGCCGATCGGCCGATTCGCGCTGCAGGCCCTGCGCACAAATTAAACCGTCAACAACATAAAAAATCATAAGTGCCCACCTGCTGAAATTCAGCGACTAGGCACTCGGGGACTGGAGATCAAAAATCCTAAGTGCCCACCCGCTGAAATTCAGCGAATAGGCACTCGGGGACTGGAGATCAAAAATCCTAAGTGCCCACCCGCTGAAATTCAGCGACTAGGCACTCAGGGACTGGACGCTACAAAAACACTAAGAATCCGACCACTGAAATTCAGTGGCCCGATCCTCGGGGACTGGACATACCTAGATGGCTGCGCCCAGCATGCCGTGGAGCTGCAGCGCGTCCACAGACGCAAGCAGGACCGGAGTGTGTCCTTGACGCTGCTCGACCTCCGTCTCGGCGACCCCAGGCGTCTGGCTCGTTGGTGCCGCGCCACTCGCTGCGGCCTCCTTGGCCATGAAGCGGGGGAAAGTCGCAGCGGACGCCGCAGCGCCACTAGGAGTCGGCTCGGCCACTCCGGGCGAGGAAACAACCTCCTTGGTCTTCGAGGCCACTTCCGCCGCAGTCGGAGGATCGATTGGAGCAACTGCCGTGTCATCAGAGACCGTGACGACGTCGTCGCCTTTCGCCCTCTTAGCACTGTCTGCGGGAGCAGCGACTTCGTTAGTTTTCCTCTTCCGCGAGGGGTCCTCCTCGGTGACGACTGGCGGAACCTTGGCCACGGAAGGATGGCCGATCTTTTTAACTCCAGTCCTGTGAAACAACGATATGAGTAAAACTGTCTGATTACAACGGAAGGCAGGCAGATGAACAAGACTTACTTGGCGACTGGTATGAACCGCAGACCCGTGTGGATGCTGGCCGGCTTCTCCAGCTCGGGCCCCAACTTCTGACTGAGGCCCATCTCGAACACATCGTGTGCCCAAGACACAGAGGGCCTCTTCGAAGACGAGGCCGCAGCAGGAGCCTCCGTGATGACATCTGCGGGAGCTTTCCTGGGAGGCGGAGCTGCTGCGGCTGGAGCAGCCCCCAACCTAGAGACCGGGGCGAATGGAGGTGGAAGCGATGCCAAAGGTACCTCATCCAGGGGAACGGCAGCATCCGATTCTACGGCCGTGTGCGCCGCTTCGCCCTTAGCCGAGCTGGTGGCGTCAGAACTGGTCGCAGAACGGGGCGGAGACGTCTGCTTCACCGGCTTCGTCTTCCTCCTCGGCGGAGCCTTCACCTCCTCCTTCTTATTCTTCTTCTTCGACGGCGTGGCCTCGCGACGTGAGGTGTGCTCGGGAAGCTCGCCGTCGTCATCGTGAGGTTCGAGGCTTCTATTAGCCTCGAGCTCGCGCTGATGTTGCCCGCGAGTCTTGTGAATCGTCGGGGCAGCGTCTTCCACGGGCTCGTCGTCATCATCATCGTCGTCTTCACCCTCGTTGCTCCCGACGTTGCCTTTGGCGGGAGGCGACTCGCTCCCGTCCTGGACGGACGAGCTCGAGTTCTCATCGTCTGCGGGTGGGAGCCATCCTTCCACCACTTGGAACAACTACAATAAGCATGAGACAACGTCAGCAAAACCGCGTATGCATCATCTGCGACTGCGAATGGTGGTGAAAATGGCGACTTACCGTCGGAGCTGGGCGCCTTGCGGTATAGGGGGCGACCCCGGCCTTCGCATCCAGGTATGCTGCCTGGGTTATCTTCTTTAGGGCCAGGATGTAGTCTTCGAGTTTCCACTCGACGAGGCAGGATTTCGTCGGGTCGTCCTTACCGTATACTCGTACATATAATGGTCACGGCGGGCCAAAGGCACGAGCCACCGCCCGAGCCAGCAGTTGTAGAGGTTGATGGTTTGAAGGCCCTTCTTCTTTAGACCGCGGATGGTTTGCAACATTTCGTCGACAACCATCCGCTGATCCAGCGGGAGCTTGCTGACCTGGAGCCGACGCGGTTCGGGCCGGTCGGCGGAGTACCTTGGAAGCACCACCTCGCTGTCTGGAGTCGACTCGGTGACGTAGAACCAGGATTTCTTCCATTCGTTCGCCGCCTTGGCAGGCAGCATCAGGTCGAAGAACGATGCCTTCGACTTCAGTTGAAATGTCAGGCCACCCGCAGCCAGCATCGGGCCGCCTGATTCTTTGCGACTGATCCTCCCATGGAACAGATCTTGCCACAAGGGGAAGTAGGGCCTGCAGCCCAGATAGCACTCGTAGAACGCGACGAAAATGGCGAGCTGCTCGATGCTATGCGGGCCCAGGTCCGACGGCTGGATCCCGTAGTAGGCGCAGAAACGCCGGAAGAAGAGAGAAGTGGGAAACCCCAGCCCCCGCTCCAGGTGTCTGGTGAAACAGATGAACTCTCCCTCGCGCGGATCCGGAGTCACCTCTCCGGCCGCAGGGATACGCCATCTGCCGGTGCGCAGGATCCCTGCCTCCTCGAAGGACGCCAATAGCGCCCTGGTGCACTTGGATCTGCCCCATGGTTTGGTGGAGGGGGCCATTGGTTGGAAGATTCGTGGAGGTCGGGGCTCTCTGGATCGGATGGATCGCGATGCGGAGTTGAAAACGGAGATGGGCGAAATCAGAGGAAAGACGAAGGAGTGTTTCCCCGCTCGCCTGTCATTCTCCTTATATGGCGGTTGCTACCCGCCAATTTCGGGAGCCGTTACTACGCGGTAATTACGCCAAAGTTACCGTTGGATTACCCCAACGGCTAGTTTTGACCCTACTTGACGGTACAACTTCATCCATCCGACTCGTCGCTCCGCGCGACTCGACGACTTGCCGACCCGATCACTACAATAGTGACTGAGTATTCGCCGACCCGTTCGACGAGCTGCGACCCGATTGGTCGCCGTTATTGCGACTAGAATAATTAGTTTTTCCTTTATTCAGGAGTCCGCCGCCGATTCGACTGGGTGTCCGCATTGGACCCGTATACACCGACTACCAGCAAACACCTGCGACCAATCAACGACGGCCTCGGAGACTACTGATGGGGATATGCCTACCGGGGTATACCCAGCAGGACGTTCAATCGCCCAGTGCCAGCGAGTGGGCCTGCGGAGAGGCGGCGGATCAAGATCTGGCGTGGACTCAAGCGACTGGAAGCTGAAGGCCCAGAAGCGTAGATGGGCCCAGTCGGATTAGGTTAAAGGATCGCTGAAACCTTAACTGATTCGGTTGAGATGTGTAAACCCTAGGGGGGTGAGTCTATATAAACCTCCCTAGAGGACGCATAGAGGATACGTTCCATCATACACCCAAGCGACTCGCTGCCTATCCGCCGAGCTCGCCCCATTGTACTCTCACCATAATACAATCTAGCAGGAGTAGGTCTTTACCCTCCGGGGGGCCGAACCTGGGTAAATCCTTATGTCTCCGCCCTCATCTCACACCACAGATGGCTGGCCGCCCTTGCCCCATGTTCTACTACTCGCTGCCGATTGCAGCATCTGCCGTGGTCATTCCGACGACAATTCTGGAGTGGACATGTGTCATCATTTTTTTTTCAAAATGACCCCTATATGTGTTCTCTAACGCATGTGACCTTGGTGCTACCTGATATGTGGGTCCCACCTTTCAGCGTCGAAGAAATAATTAAAAAATAAGGTGCGGTGACGAGGTTTAATCTCGTCAATGCCCATTGTTATGAGCTTGGGTTTTGGAGAAGATGGGGGTGCTGGAGATCACGGAACGGTTAATAGACATGCAACCAGGGGACACGAGATTTACCCAGGTTCAGGCCCCTGGAGGGAAAACCCTACTCCTGCTTGTCTGCTCTTGATTACGGCAAAACCGAAAGTTACAGGGGTGCGCAGATGCAATATGGCGTGGAGGTGTGTATGCGATGAGGTGAGAGAAAGCCTCCTCGTTGTGCCCTCCTAGCCTTTATATAGAGATAGGCAGGTCCCGGGCATAGGTCGAGTCGGTTACAGGTTTAGGGTTTGCCCCTTTGAATATTCTATTTGTTCTAGTCTTGCTCTCCAAGGATTCGAAGACGTCATGGGCTTTGGGCCACCCGAAAATCTTCATGGGCCGCATATATTCTTGTGGGAATTCCTTGGGCTGGACCAGGTATGCTAATGTCGTGTACCCGTAGGGTATAACCATGTCAGTAGCCCCCGAGTGTTCAGTCGAATCATAGATTCAGCTGAGGACTCTTCAATCTTTCGGGTGCGGCTGTTTATGTTCATCAGGAAAAGAAAATGATTTTAGTGTGTGGGATTGTTGATGCGTGTGCCTGACTCTCCTAACGGATCAGGGTCAGTTAACTGTCTTAGGACAAAACAACACAATCTTCTTCAGATTCGAGTCCCTAGACTCGAATCCAGAACAGATGCTGGCATAATTCGACTCAGGCCGTTGAGGTCTTACATGAGTCGAATCCCAGTAGTTTTCAAATGATGTACCCAACGCGTCTGTCGGGATTTTCATCACGCCTGTTGGCACGGATTTTTACTAGCAGAGCACAGTCGGGTGCGTTACCAGGCCATCAGATGGTATCTGTAGGTCTTATCTTTGTTTCGTAGACACAACATCCGAAATTTTATCATCGCGGAGATGTTTCAGGTGGCCAAGGAGGATGTTACTCACTTAGCGTTGGTTGGGGCAAAGTTGCCAAAACATTTTTGCATTCTGGTCCGAAGGATCACAGTCGAAGAATTCATAGGGTGCGCGACCAGCACTCCCTATGGGAGTAGCCCCCGAGTGTCTATTCGAGTCGTAGACTCGAGCAGAGACTTTAATTCAGCCATTGTTTTGCTTCAAGTCCGTAGGACACAATTTTTTCGGATGCTTGAATCAATCCTCCCTATGGGAGTAGCCCCCGAGTCCGTAGTGGAGTCATAGACTCGACGTAGGAATCGAAGAATAGATCATTGGCGTAGTACCTTATTCATGCTTCGGGTGCGCGGTCCAGCGCTCCTGATAGGAGTAGCCCGCGAGTAGTTGCTCGAATCGTAGATTCGAGTGAGTACTTTAGCTGTTTAGCCGAAGATTTGTAACCGTTGCTAGTGTGGCTTTGATGACGTCAGTGCTGACGATCGGTGATCTCAATCGTCTGCGGCGCCAGAGTTGACGTGACTGGACGAACGTGGGTCCAACTTTCTGACTTGGAGTTGACTGGTCATGCGCGACGTGGCGAGAATTACGGCGTCTCCTCGATTTCCGTGCGTAGTGGATGGCATGCGAGCGACGGTTCGCTTCTGTGTTGACACGTGGATGGTTGGATCTGGTTCTGGCGTGAGGGCTTCCAGATGAATGGTCCCTGTCCATCATCTTCATCCTTATAACTGTGGGGAAAATTGTAGTTTGTTTTCACCGTAGCCACTTGCTTTCTATTGCTTCCATTTTCTTGAGCTTTCCTCGCCGCGCGCTGGAAGTTCTCCGATCGTTCCCTTCCTCTTTCCTGCGCTCGCACCGTCGTTGTCGTCGCACTTCAATGGGGAAATCAAAGAAGTCCTCCACCGTAGCAGGCACCAGTGCTGCTGCCGGCGGCAAGAAAGGCGTCGCCGCCGCTCGTGTCACCGATGGTGGGTGGCGGCACACGGAGACGCGCGAGGGTGACCTGCGCAAGCTTCGTGAAGTGGGCTTAATCCCGCAGGACAAGGAGGCCGTCAAGATCCCCGGCGACGAGGTAATTCCCCATCCACCCGTAGGGTTTCAAGTCATGTTCGTTGCCTTTGTTCTTCGGGGTCTCTCGCTCCTAGTCCACAATATTCTCCGTGGACTGTTGTTCTTCTATGGTATCCAACTCCACCATATCTCACCCAATTCTCTTCTCCACATCGCCTGCTTCATCACTTTTTGCGAGTGTTGGCTCGGTATCGAGCCACCCTTTGGCCTCTTTTGGAACCTCTATTCCGTGAAGAGGCGGTCCGACTCCGACGGAGTTTATCCGATCGGTGGCTGTGTCACCCCTTCAATCCACCTTTCTTTTCTTTTCTTTTCTTTTTCTATGTCTAAGTCCATCCAATACTGGCGGAGGAAGTGGTTTTATATCTGTGACTCCATAGTGGACAGGCAAAACTTTGGCCTTGCCCCTTTCGACTCCACCCAGGAGATCTTGAAGAAGAGATCCTGGAAAAATCATATCCTAGAGGGCGAGGTGGTGGAGATAGAGGAGCTCTATCATCGGGTGGAGGCCCTCCAGGTGGTTCCGGAGAAGGAGGTGAATGGTGTGGATATCATCCGCACCTTCCTCAAACTTCGAGTGCAGCCACTCTAGGCTAGGGCGCATCCAATGTTCCTTTATTCTGGCCGCCACGACCCAACAAGAGTTGCGGCTGAGGAGATCTCCAAGGGGGACCTCGATAGATTTCTTCGGTCGTTGCTTAAGTTCAAGACCGACGAGGACATTCCGGGGAAATCGCGGACCCCCCCCCCCCATTTAGTGCTTCTCGACCGGTTCCGCAGGTGTAGATCTGCGACGTACGCGTAGTGCTTTTTTCGAATGCGTAATCTTATAACTTTCTGTTCTGAGAGTTTGTCTTCATTGTGCAGGATTTCAAGGTACCTGGCATGGTGCCTCCACTGCCCGAACGGTTTCCGGATGCGCCAGAGAACGAAGTCGTGGACTCCGAGTCCGAGCTTCCGTCGGCGTAGTCGCCCACTGAGGAGGCTCCTGAGTCGAGCGAGGGGTAGACCCGAAAGCGGGCATGGAGCTCGAGCGAATCTTCGGATGCCTCGACTCCACCAACGCCCAGGGACCCACCGTTCCTTGTCCACCACAGTGGAGGTGACGGTACTTCGTCCTCGCCAATCCCGGCCGTTCCTGTGCGGGATGTAGCACCGCAGCCGCCGGCGAAGAGGCAGAAGCAAGAGAAGAAAGGCAAGAGGGCCCTGCCTATTTTTGACTTGAGCGACATGGACTCGTAAGTGCTTTCAGATGCCTTTTGCTAGTTTTCTTGTCTTCTTGCTTTTGACTGGTGCTTTTTTCCTTTGCAGCCACTCCTCTGAGGGCTCTTTTAGCAATGCCACTCAGGAGGCAGTAGGGGAGTTAAAGATGACGCCTCCTCCCTTTCAGACGGTGGCCACCTCTGGGGGTGCTGCTCCGAACCCCTCTCCATAGGAAGCTCAAGTGATCGTCTCCCAGAAAACTGCACCGGGACCTTCGGAGTCTCCGTCGGAACATGTATGTGTTTTCTCTCTTGCTGTGGGGGGAGCCCCTGAGCCATATTTTCGTATGATATACTGATCTTTGCTTCCATTTGGCGTGTCTCGAGGGGAGCCCCCAAGCATTTTTCATGTGCTAGATTTCATTGCTCGTTTCTTGGGCGCAGCCCCCGAGCCCTTTTGTGATACTTTTTTTATTCTTGCATCCTTTTGTGCCTGGTGCGAACCTGCTGGTGAAGCAGCACCTAGCGCTATAGGCCAGCCTGCGGCAGCTTCAAGGAACATGCTTAATTAATCCTCTGCTCTTTCGTCTGCTTTCTAGCTTATTTGAGTTCATATACGTTCTTGTTGATTTTTGCAGATGAGAATAATATTGCCCTCCGCGAACTTGATGCTCTCAAAAAGAGTCTTGGGCGAGCGGAGAAGAAGGCTGAGGATGCCGTTGGGGTGAAGGAGCGCCTCGAACAGGAGTTGGCTGATGCCACGGCTGCCAAGGAGTGCCTGCAGCGGGAAGCCACAGATCGCGAGGAGCAGCTCGCCACCGCTGCGGCTGCGCGCGAGAAGGAGGTGGCCGAAAAACTAATGGCTGCTGCCAAGGCTGTCTCTGGTGAGTATTTTTGCCTCTCTTCGGTTTTTTTGGCTACTATGTCCCTGTGCCTTTATTCGATTCTTACTGTTCCTTTCTTCTTCTCTAGATGCCGCAGGCATTGAGTTCAATCGCAGTGCCCTGGAGCATGGTAGTGCTTTGGATGATGCCGCTGCGGCGGTCGAAGACCGCTGCAGTACTGCAGTTGGCTCCCTTGCCAAGGCCAAGGAGATCCTCGGGCGCTTCTACAAGGAGCTCGTTTCCAAGGTCGCTGCCCTTGAGGATGTTGATTCCTTGGCGGATGCGTTGTTCGCGGATGCACCTGCGGCCTACAAGCGCAAGCAAAAGGGGATCGGTGCTTCCATGGGCCTACCCATGGCCATGGCGTCCGGGGAGGAGCTGGATCTTCTCCAGGTCACCTCCCAGATGCCAACGGCTCCCGACGGTTCTGAGGTAAGCGCTATGGGCTGAAGCTTATTGACCTTCTGGAGGAGTATGCGGCGAAGAAGCAGGAGGAGGTCAAGAGCAAGCCCTTTGGCTCCGAGGCCACTCAGGATGCAGCTGCTTAGGCTTTGTCTTTGTAGGATAGTTGTCTTATACTTCCGTTGTAATATCTTGATGAACAATTTGTTGTGCCACGCAGTGGCTTTTTGTTGTATATAATGAGCCTTCGAGCTGTTGCTCAGTCATGTGTTGTTCATATCCTTGTCTGTTTTTCCTTTAGGGACCTTCTGGTGATGACCCCGTCGATACTTCATCTACTCCGCAGCCGCGACCATCCTCAGATGATGCATCGCAGCTTGTTTTTGTTCGTGACCGCATCCGCAGTCTTGAGAAGGATTTACTTGGCATCCGAGGCCATGCGGACGTTTGGAAGTCGAAGGCGGAGCGAGGTACCACCAGAGAGGAATATCTGATGGGGGAGCTGCAGCAGTTAGCCGAGCAACTGCACTGTAAGTTTCTTCGAGCTACTGCTCATTTTCGGATGCGTCTGTTTTACGGGCGTTCTTACTTTGTAGTTTCTGCAGTTGCCAACCTTGTTCTAAGGGAGGAGAAGGAGCGTGTTGCAGTTCGGATCAACTGCTTGACCCAGCAGGATATGGAAGCCGATGGCTTTTTCTGGATGGATCGCGACCATGCCACAGTCCTCGCGACTGTGCAGGATCGTGGCCATCAGGTGTCACGGGTGCTGCGGCAGGTGAAGACTTCCTTGGCGTCAATTCTGCACGTCATGTTTCCCCTGGATGAAGCGCCGTCGACTCTATGGGGCTTGCTGACGAAGTTTCGAGACGTGCGTCACGTTTGGGAGTTGGTGCGGCACCAGTTGGTTGTGGGGGTGAAGGCCACCCTTTCCCTCGTGCGGCTGCATCACCCTGATGTGAATCTTGCGGTTGTGGAGGCTGGGCCGCCCCCTCGGCTAGATGGTGGCCTATGGGACATGCGCCCGCACTATGCGGCTGTTAGGCAGTATGCCGAAGAAGTTGTAGATCTCTTTGTGCATCGTGCGCAGGTGATCCTTCAGAATAGGTAGTTCCTGTAAAAAAGATAGATGTAAAACTTTTATGTATTTTGACTGGGCGTGTTGTGCCCTTTGTTGTAACGGTTCATTGTATTATCACGTGGTGCTTGGTTGTATGCATGCCCTTTTTGTTAGCCTGACGTGATCAGCTACTCAGGTGTACATGCGTTATCCTCAGTCGACGAAGTCGTGAGGTGAGATGGAGCCCCCGAGTGTGTTGTAGCATAAGGGAATGCGAGAGAAAAGATAAATTTAGCTTTATTCATATCATAATGAGGAGTTACATTGTTCGGCTGAGTAGCCTTAGCTGAGTAGCCTTATTGAAAGTAAAGGGGGATAGCTAGGGGTAGAAGCGTCGCAATTGTGCGACGTTCCATGGGTTGGAGTATGCGACTCCAGACTCCACGTGATTGGTGATGGCGCCACAGGATGACTTCGGTGACGACGTATGGTCCTTCCCAGGGTGACTCGAGCTTTTTCGACCGCTCTTGCTTGAGTCGTAAGACAAGGTCTCCTTCAACGAAGGACCTTGGGCGCAGCCGACGGCTTTGATAGTTGTGGAGGCTCTGCTGGTAGACCGCCGAGCAAGCCGCGGCGATGTCGTGTGCCTCGTCAAGTGTGTCGACGGCGTCTTCGAGTGCGGCCGTTGATTCGTCTTTGCTGTAGGCGACGACCCGTGGGGCCTTATGGCGCACTTCCACAGGCAACACGGCTTCGGCTCCGTGCACCATGAAGAAAGGCGTGTAGCCAGTTGAGCTATTTGGCATTATGCGCAAGCTCCAGAGGACGGAGGGTAGCTCTTCTGCCCATGCTCCCTCAAGCCGCTCGAGTGGGCTCAGTAGGCGTTTCTTGATGCCACCGCCTACGAGGTCGTTGGCCTTTTCGACCTACCCGTTGGTTTGCGGGTGTGCCACGGAGGCATATGATATGTTGATCCCGAGGCCTTCGTAGAAGTCCTGGAATTCTTTGGAGATGAAGTTCGACCCGTTGTCCGTGATGATGCTGTGCGGCACGCCGAACCTATAGACTATGGATTCGAAAAAATTCACGGACGTTTTACCCTTTTGGTTGGTAACGGGCATGGCTTCGATCCACTTGGTGAACTTGTCGACTGCGACCAGGAGGTAGACATGGCCTCCTTTCGAGGACTTGGGCAGTTTTCCGATCATGTCGAGGCCCCATTGGGCGAAGGGCCAGGCCAAGGGTATGGGCCTGAGCTCCGATCCTGGTGCGTGCGGTTTGTCTGCGAACCTCTAGCACCCGTTGCACCTTCGGACGATGTCCTTGACATAGTTCATGGCCGTTGGCCAGTAGAACCCAGCTCATAGAGCTTTGCGACGAGGGCACGGCTGCCCGCGTGATGGCCGCAGATGCCCTCGTGGATGTCTTGGAGGATGGTTTTGCCATCACCAATGGTGACACACCTTTGGAGTACACCCGAAATGATGCGCTTGTACAACTCGCCATTGATGATGGTGAAGGCCTTGGACCGGCGAGATATGCGTCCGGCATCTGTCGGGTCATCATGCAGTTCCCTGTTTATCAGGTATCGCAGGTACGGCTGCGTCCATGTTTCCTTGATGGCCATGATCTGCATCAGGTTGACCACTGCGACCTCTGTGTCGAGTTTTTCGGGTCCTTCCTGTCCTTCGGGGAGTGCAGCCCCCGAGTGCTCTGCCTCTTCGGGTGATCCCTTGGGGAATTTCCTTTTGATGGATGGCACGCACATTTGTTTGAGGAACAAACCTGGTGGCACCCGTGCGCAGGTGGAGCCGATATTGGCGAGTCTATCGGCTTCTTCGTTGCTTTCTCTTCCAACGTGCCGAAGCTCGCAGCTGTCAAAGTCTCCTTCGAGTGAGTTGTAGAGTGCGCGGTACGCGATCATGTTGGCGACGTGTGCGTCACACTCGTTCATCGTCTATTGGACGACGAGGTTCGAGTCACCGTAGATGACCAGGCGCGTTGCGTCGCAGATCTTGGCCATCCTCATGTCGTGGATGAGGGCATCGTATTCAGCTTCGTTGTTGGAGGCCCGAAATTTCATTCGGAGGACGTACTTCATCTTGTCACCCTGCGGGGATGTCAGTATGACCCCGTCTTCTGCTCCAGCCTCGCGCTTGGAGCCATCGAAGTGCATCGTCCATGACTGTGTCATATCCGGGGTGTCCGGTAGCTGTAGCTCCATCCAGTGGACGAGGAAGTCCGGTAGGACCTGAGACTTGATCGCATGACGCTTCTCATAGACTATGTCTAGATGGGACAGCTCGATGCCCCACAGGGCCACGCGTTCTGTGGCTTCTGGGTTGTTCATGATGCTGTTCAGGGGTGCCTCGTTGACGACCATCACCTGATGCTCCTGGAAGTAGTGGCTCAGCCGACGAGCCGTCATGAAAACGCCGTAGGCGAGTTTTTGGTAGTGAGGGTACCTCTGTTTTGTTGGCGTCAATACCTCGCTAAGGTAGTAGATTGGGAGTTGGACCCCGTGGGTCTTGCCATCTTTGGGTCGTTCAACCACGAGCACAGTGCTTACCACCTGATGCGTGGCTGCTATGTATAGAAGTAGAGGCTCGCGTTCCTTTGGCGTGTCTAGGACATGCGAGGTGGAGAGCAGCCGCTTCAGATCTTCGAATGCGTCGTCCACTTCAGGTGTCCACTCGAATTTGTCTGCTTTGCGTAGAAGCTGATAGAAAGGCAGGGCCTTCTCACCCATGCGGCTGATGAATCTACTCGGCGCCACGATGCGTCCAGCGAGTTGCTGGACACCTTTGAGGTTCTTCGGTTTCTCCATGGCCAGTATGGCCTGAATTTTCTTCGGGTTCGCCTCAATTCCTTGTTGGGAGATGAAGTAGCCAAGCAGTTGGCCAGATGGGACGCCGAAGGCGCACTTTTCTGGGTTCAGTTTGATCTTGTAGTGATCAAGGTTGTCGAACGTCTCGCGGAGATCGTCGATCAATGTCTTGGCCTCCCTTGTTTTGACTACTATGTCGTCGACATAAACCTGTATGTTGCGGCCGATCTGGATCTTCAAGCATGCCTGCATGCACCGCTGGTACATGGCACCTGCGTTCTTCAGCCCGAAGGGCATTGTGTTGTAGCAGAATACTTCGAACGGCGTGATGAACGCCGTTTTCTCCTGGTCTTCGACCTTCAGTCGAATCTGATTGTAGCCTGAGTAGGCGTCAAGGAAGGAGAGTTTCTCGCATCCTGTAGTCGAATTGATAATCTGATCGATCCGAGGGAGAGGGAAGTGATCCTTCAGGTAGTGCTTGTTCAGCGATGTGAAGTCCACGCACATCCGCAGAATGTCTGTGTCCTTTTTAGGGACCATCACAGTGTTGGCCAGCCACTCGCTTTCCTTGATCTCCCTAATGAAATCAGCGTCGAGCAGTCTGTTGACTTTGACTCCGATGGCTTCGGCCCGTGGCTCGGACAATCGTCGTATGGACTGTTTGATGGGCTTGGCATCTAGGAACACATTGAGTGCGTGCTCGGCGAATTCCCTGGGAACTCCTGGCATGTCCGCAGCACACCAGGAGAAGATTTCCCAGTGCTCACGGAGGAATTCGATGAGCGCGCTTTCCTATGCGGGGCTGAGGTCGTTGGTGATCAGCGCCGTCTTGGAGGCATCCGTCGGATGGACCTGCACCTTCTTCGTGTTGACTGTTGAGTCGAACGACATGTCAGATGCGTTTTGCCTCGAGAATGGGGGTACCCCGTTGTCTGTCACCTCTCGGAGCCTTGTGAGCTCCTCCTGCATGCCGAATGACTGGGAGATTTTGTTGAAGTCCCTGTCACAGTGGTCGTACCGAGTGAAGCTCCCGTGGACTGTGATGATGCCCCTAGGTCCTGCCATCTTGAGTAGCAGGTACGCGTAGTGCGGTACTGCCAGGAACCTTGCGAATGCCACGCGCCCGAGGATGGCGTGGTATTGTGATGGCCAGTCCACCACTTCGAACTCAAGTCGCTCGCACCAAAAGTTGTCGGGCTTGCCGAAGATGTCATCGAGCCATATCTTTCCCAGGGGAAATATGCCCTTCCCTGGGACGATGTCGTGGAACGTTGTGTCGGATTGTTCCAGGCTACACAGCGGGATCCGCATTGCTGCTAAGGTGCTAGCGAACATCAGATTGATGCCGCCACCGTCCATGAAGACGCGGCTCATCTCGAATCCTCCGATCTGCGCCTCGAGCACCAGGGCAGCATTACCTGGGCAAGGGATCTGGCGGGGGTGATCCGAACGGCTGAATGTGATGCAGGACTCCGAACCGATGAGGTACTTAGGGATGTCGGGTGGAGCGGTCACAACCAAGCTGACTTGGCGGGTGATCTTCTTTTGCACCCTGTTTGTTTGGCGCCCCTTTTGTATCATCGGTGCCCCTTTCGGCGCGGGGTACCCATTTACGATGTTGTTCTGTATTTGGGCGACCGGGTGATTCGAAGGTCCCATGGGTGGTGGCGGAGTACCTCGTATTTATTTATATACGCTAGTACCGACCAAGGATACGAGGAGGAAGAAAAATACTACGAGGAAGAAGCCGAGGTGAACTTCGACAACTGCTCTGCACAAGGCAAGCTATTAGCTGAACAAGCTAACACTTGCAACTGTGAAAACTATATAATTTGTGCAATGCATTAAGCATGCCTTGATTACACCACTTGATACCCAATCCTAGTTTTACTTGCAAGCTTAGTATTTTATTTCTTTATCAAAGCTTTCTATCAAAGTTTACTTACTGACTTGTAGATTTTAGAAAGATATTTAAAGGTAGCATAAAGAGCATAAAACTTGGCCTAAGTTAGATAATCTTGATGTCATCCTAAGACATGAGATTAAACTTAGATAAGATACACTTGTTTACCACCCCTCATTAGTGTTCACCCCCACTTGTAGATGCTAGTGCTAAGCATAAAACTTGATCACTTTAGATGGGAATACTTGGTGAAAATGGTTATGAAAACCTTAGAAGGATGAGTCATTCTACTGAAATGTTTTGACATGTGTTCTTGAACACCAGATGATTTTGATGATGAAAATGTTGAGGCATGAGCCTTAGCCCTTTATAAAACTGATGGTTGTCTAGATGTGATACCGTTCCAATTTTACCGTACAACCACAATACCCAAAAATTGGGTAGGGCTTGACTGGAAATTTATATACCTTAGTATGGGTTCCCTTGCGTCCAAGGTTTGAGCTGAGGCTACCTTGTGAAGATTGTCCACCTGTGCAGTACCCAAGATGACAGTTGGGCAGGTTGGGAGGCCAAACTCACAGGAGAGGTGCCTATACTAGGGCGTGTAGTTGAAAGGTTAGGATTGATTATCCGCATACTGAGTATGGTGATTAGGGATTGTTCCTGGCGAATGTATCGAATGTTGTGGTGAAAGTGTACCACCTCTGCAGAGTGTCAAACTATTCGAATAGCCGCGTCCGCGATTATGGACAGTTGGAGTGGCCATACTGTTCCGTCGTTAGATATCTTCAAAATGACTTATGAAATGATTCATGACTTGACTTGACCACAACAGGGTTGTGTTATGAAAATGCAAGCCCCCCTTAGGTGTTATAAAACTTTCAACTAGCTTTCTTTGCTTCTGAACTCAGTAGAGATAAATCTAGATTTTTGCAAAATAACCTAGATCTTAGTATTCCTACTCAAAACCACTTCACTTGTTAGTATCAGTTTGCGAGTACTTAAAGAGTACTCATGGCTTTATCCCTGGCTATTCCTGTGGCCAGACTATGAAGAGGACTATCAGGAGGACGGAATGCAGGACGGTTATGACAACTAGGATCATCTCCCATCGCCAGCATTGCCTGTGACCCTGAAGTTGGAGCCTCGCCTACGCTACCGTTATTATTACGTTATTCCGCTGCTTGAATTGTATTAAGACTGGATCATGTGATCCCTTATTTGTGTAATACCTTATGTATGGTTTTTAATGGATGATGTACTATGATATCCAATTTGTTATGTCTCGCAAAAATGGTAATCCTGGGATTGCGATGTATGGCATAATAGGCATCTGGGATTAAAAATCCGGGTGTTGACAAGTTGGTATCAGAGCCATCCTGACCATAGGAGACCCCTACCCCTATCTCAGTGATGATGCTGACTTTCTAGAGGATCGGGCCATGGACTTCTTCACCGATGAGGATGACTTCGCCTTCATCGATGATGATGATGAGGAGGAGGAGGATGATGAGCACACCGACTCCAAGGATTAGTCACACTTGAGCACTAGCGTTAGTGAGTTGTATCCGGTCCCATTGTACTGTAGTTTCCCAGAATGGTTCTTAAAACCATCTATTTCATTTGTTGTGGTGTGTGTTGTATGATGTGTGATGAATGAATGAAAAGCGAGTTGTTCGAAAAATCTAAGTCAAACTTCAAAAAAATTTCAAAAATCCTGAACCTTCCCTCTTTTCTCATGATCTATCTCAATCTTCAGATGCCTCACGGAGGAAGCAATTCATCCCCGGACCCAATGTTGTAGATCTTGCAAATGTTGGTTTCTGACCGCGAAGATGAAAGAACAGAATGTCAAGCCAACTTAGCCACCCTTCAGCACATCACCCAGATGGCCAACAACAATCAGGGCCATGGAAATCAGGACAACCATGGATCCAAGCTCAAGAACTTCCAGAACACCAACCCACCCATTTTCACTAAGTCTGAAGAGCCCCTCGATGTCGATGATTGGCTGCAAACTATGGAGAACAACTTAGAAGTTGCAGGAGTGGAAGCCAACGAGAAAGTTATGTTTGCCACCCACTATCTGGCCGGAGATGCAAGAGCATGGTGGAACAGCGTTCGTGCCATGAATGGAGGACATATGATGACTTGGGAGGAATTCAAAATCAAGTTTAGCAGAACCCATGTGCCACCGGGTTTGATCAAGAGGATGAGAGGTGAATTCAGAGAACCGAAGCAGGGAAGGATGACCGTAGTTGAGTATAGTGACAAATTTTTGTCATTGGCTAGGTATGCACCGGATGAGATCGATACCAAAGCCAAGAAGAAGGAGAGATTCTTGAATGGTCTGCATGATGAGATGCAGACAGTGTTAGTCAATATTCCATTTGCTGATATTGAAGCCTTAGTGGATTCTGCCATTCATATGGAAGGCAAGATCAACCAAGACAATGAGAATCACAAGCGTAGAATGATGCATCAACCAGGAACCCATCATACCCCAAAGTATCGCCCCAATCCATCCCCAGGATTGGCCCCAAGAACCAACACACCCCCGATGAACCGTCTGACCTATCCCAACCATGGAGGAGGAAACCCAAGGCCCGGAGTAAATCACAACAACAACCCCAGCAACCCCAGCAATTTCAACCGTGCACCACCCAAGTTCAACAACAGCAATGTTGCCACCAACACCAACATTGCCCCAAGAACTGGAAGCAATGATGTGCCTGTTGCAGCAAAGGACAAGTCTCAAGTGACTTGTTATGAATGTGGAACCAAGGGTCACTATTCCAATGAGTGTCCCAAGAATATTGCCACAGCCCCCAATGCAAATGCCCCAGCTCAGCAGCAGCGTCGTGTTCAGCCCGGAAGAAGGTTTGCCTTAGGGAATTCGCTCAACCGCAACGGTCGTCTCTTTCTCAAGCATGCTGAAGAATCCCAAGAAGCGCCAGATATCATGCTAGGTATGTTTTCTGTTAACTCAGTACTTGCCAGAGTGTTGTTTGATTATGGAGCATCACACTCATTTGTTATCGAAGAATTTACATGCACTAGTAAGATTCAACCCACCAAACTGAAGCATCTTATGATAGTTCAAATACCTGGTTCAACCACCAAAGCTAGAAAAATTTGAAAAGTTGTACCTATCCGAATCCATGGCATAGATTTTTATGCTAATCTAATAGTACTTGGGACAAAAGGTTTGGAAGTAGTACTAGGAATGGATTGGATGTCGAAACATAAAGGATTAATCGACTGTGCCAAGAAAGCCATAACCATGACCAGTACAACTGTAATATTAGTCGAGCATGTATATAAAACCTTGCCCCGTCAATTCAAGTGCAACAAGAGTCTAGCCCAACCAACCATTGACCAAGTCAGAGTAGTCTGTGAATACCCCGATGTATTTCCAGATGTTTTGCCCAGTATGCCCCCAGATCGGGATATCGAGTTTATCATTGAACTAATCCCTGGAACCGAACCCATAGCCAGAGACCTTATAGTATGAACATGTCTGAACTAGTGGAACTGAAGAAGCAACTTGATGCTATGCTAGAGATATGATTGATTCAACCAAGTGTGTCGCCCTAGAGATCACCTGTGCTGTTTGTGGACAAGAAATATGGAGGTAACCGTTTGTGTACGGATTATCGGAAGTTGAATGATGTAACCATCAAGAACAAGTACCCACTGCCAAAGATAGAAGACCTGTTTGATCAGTTGACTGGTGCCAAAGTGTTTTCTAAGATTGATATTAGGACTGGTTACCATCAACTGAAGATTCGCGCAGAAGATATTCCAAAGACCGCCTTTACCACTAGATATGGATTATATGAGTACACTGTCATGTCTTTTGGATGAACCAATGCCCCTGCTTATTTCATGAACCTCATGAATAAGATTTTTATGGACTTCATAGATAAGTTTGTCGTTGTTTTTATCAACGACATTCTGATATGTTCCAAATCAGAAGAAGAACATGAGATACACTTGAGGACCATCCTTGGAACCCTTAGGGAGCATCAATTGTATGCCAAGTTTAGCAAATGTGAATTCTAGTTACAGGATGTAGGATTCCTTGGACATATTGTATCAGCCGGAGGAATTGCCGTTGACCCTGCAAAGGTGAAGGATGTTGAAGATTGGCAGGCCCCAACCACTCAAACCCAAGTTCGTGTATTTCTTGAATTGGCGGGATATTACCGTAAGTTCGTAGAAGGATTCTCGAGTATCGCAAGACCCATGACCCAATTGTTCAAGAAGGATAAGAAGTTCGAATGGACGGACAAATGTGAAGCGAGTTTTCAAGAACTCAAGAGGAGATTGATTTCAGCCCCAATCTTGATCATGCCGGATATTACGAAGTTGTTTGACGTGTATTGTGACGCATCCAAGATCGGTCTAGGATGTGTGTTGATGCAAGAAGGGAAAGTGATATCTTATCTATCTAGACAACTGAAGCAACATGAGTAGAATTATCCTACCCATGACCTTGAACTAGCAGCCGTAGTTCTAGCCCTGAAGACATGGAGGCACTACCTTATGGGAAACCGTTGTGAGATTTATTCGGATCACAAGAGCCTGAAGTATATATTCACTCAGAAGGATATGAATATGAGGCAAAGAAGATGGACCGATCTAATCAAGGACTATGATCTGGACATTCACTATCACCCTGGTAAAGCCAATTTGGTAGCAGATGCCCTTAGCAGATTACCGTGTCGCTTGAACTCCATGATTCTGAAGGAGAAACCAAGTTTGCACATGGAGATGGAAGATTTCAGAATGGAATTGGTAAGTGAAGGATTTTGGGCTAGCATAGAACTTCAACCCACTTTGACCAGTCAGATTAAGGAGGCGCAGAAAGGAAATGCTAGTATCGAAGGAATCAAACGTCGCATCAGTACTGGCAAAGTACCCGGATTCACCGAAGATGAAGAAGGAGTTTTGTGGTACAAAGGATGTCTCTGTGTACTAGCGGATTCAGAGTTGAAGGAAGTTATCTTGAAATAGGCTCATGATACTCTTTATTCTATCCACCCCGGAGGAACAAAGATGTATCAAGATTTGAAGGAGCAATTTTGGTGGCATAAGATGAAGAGAGAAATTGGAAGCTACATCGCCAAGTGTGACACTTGTCAGAGAGTTAAGGCGGGACATCAGAGACAAGCAGGACTGTTGCAACCATTACAAATTCCGGAATGGAAATGTGATTCCGTTGAAATTTACTTTATCACCAGTTTGCCTACTTCTAGTAGGGGAAATGACTCTATTTGGGTCATAGTTGATAGATTGTCCAAGGTAGCCCATTTCTTACCTGTCAAGACCACATACCGGAGTTCGAAGCTCGCGGAGTTATACATTGCTAGAATCGTCAGTTTGCACGGAGTCCCCAAGAACATCGTGTCAGATCGAAGAACTCAGTTTACCTTGAGATTTTGGAAGAAATTGCAAGAAGGATTGGGAACAAGACTAGATTTCAGCACAGCTTATCACCCTCAGATAGATGGACAAATGGAGCGAGTAAATCAAATACTCGAAGATTTGTTGAGAACCTGTGTACTAGAGGATTGATCTAAATGGGAAGACTGTCTGCCTTTCGCAGAATTTTCTTACAACAACTGTTATCAAACCAGTTTGCAAATGGCCCCATTTGAATTCATGTATGGAAGGAAGTGTCGTACCCCTTTGAATTCGTCGGAAGTAGGAGTGAGTCAGATTTTCGGACCCGACATCCTACGAGAAGCAGAAGAGAAGGTTCACAATATCCGTGAGCACCTCAAGACCGCCCAGTCCAGACAGAAGAGTTATGCCGACAAGAGACGTCGAGACCTCGCTTTCAATATCGGAGATTTTGTGTATCTCAAAGTGTCACCTTTGAAAGGAATGCAACATTTCCAGCTCTAAGGAAAGTTAGCCCCCAAATATATCGGACCTTTCAAGATTCTGAATCGTCAAGGAGAAGTATCGTATCAACTGGAACTGCCAGAGGAGATGTCAGCACTACACAATGTGTTCCATGTATCGTTGTTTCGCAAATGCCTTGAAGTCCCGGAGAAGACTGAAGTTTTCAAGAACATTGATCACCACACCATAGAGATCAACGATGACCTGACATATCCCGAAGTACCCATTCGTATTTTGGAAGAAGCTTTTAGAACCACCAGGTCCCAAAGCATCAAGTTTCTCAAGATTCAGTGGAGCAACCACACTGAAGAAGAAGCTACCTAGGAAAGAGAAGATTACATCAAGACAGAGTTTCCCGATCTTTTTAAACCCTAGGTATCTTTTTTTTATTCTTTCAAATCTCGGGACGAGATTTTTTTTAAGGAGGGAAGGTTTGTAACATCCCAAAAAATTTGAACAATGATTATCAATTTCCAATCACCAAAATTAGAGTTAACAAAAAAATTTGTTAATTAAAATCAAATGAATGCATGTGTGTATGTGATGATGGTATGAATGCATGAATGGACTTATTTGATTGTTGCAAATGGAAAGAAATGGTTTAAAGATGAAAACAACATCATCTAAAACATTTCCAAGCAGAAACAAATCAAGAGAAAATCAAAAACAAACAAAACAAGCAAATGGTCATTTCTGCCAATCTTGCTCACTAAGCCACTTTGAGTGTTTCTAGTCCAAGATTTCAAACAGAAACAATTCCATTTCTTTTCACCCCTTGCTAGACCAAGTAAAAGTGAACCCAAGCCGACCTTTCAAACTTACAGAAATATTTGGCAACTTGATTCAAATGACAATTCAAAATTGAATCTTTAACATATGTGAAGATCACCCATTTTCAAACACCAACCCAACCAGTGCCCCGTGCTCTTTCCAACTAACCAGAGACTACCTAGTATGTAACTAGTACACCCACCAAGTTTGAGCCAAAAATTTACATTCAAACCTCTTTCGGCCATTTCATCAAACACCTTGCAAACACCAAACAAACAAACCACAAACACTATAGTGAGCAATGATTTAGCCTAACTTTCCCCCTCTCTAGCTCACAGCAGACATTTAATAGATCATCTAGCTTAGTTAACCAGCTCTAGCGCCACTGTGAGCTTGCCATTGCCATCAATGGTGAACATGCCGAGCTCACCTTGCCACCCCACTATCGACAGCAATCTAGGAGCAGCACCAAGCCTAGAAACCTTGTCTGGGACACTGACCACCGTCCACCGCCACCCCCTGTCCAACGCCAACGATCAGCAAGCCACTGGACCACTCTAGAATCACCGCGCCCTATGCCTCTGTGCCATGCCGAGAGCACGCTAGAGCGCCGCACTCGACACGCGCCCACAGACTGTGCGCCTCCCTTGCTGCGTGCAAGCGTGATCACCACCATCCCAGGAGACAGCCAGACAACCCTGTTCGCCGCCGCGCGACCCGTAGCCGAGGTGCGCCTTTAAAATGCCCGTCGGACCCGCCCTAGAACGCCATCGCGACGCAGCTTCGACTGCTCCTGGCACTCCTCCTCGAGACCTTGTCGTTGAGCCGAGGAGCATAGCATTGCCCCTACCCTAACGCCCCATGTCGTTTCACGATTTGTCTTGACGACCACGACGAGCTCCACCCGCGCTCTTCGGTCCCCTATTGATACTATAAATAGAGGCCACCCCCGCTCGATTTCTTCACAACAACACACTCCCCTCTCTCTCTCAGAACCACCCCCATTCGTTCTGGAGCAAGGCGAGCAGCAGGCCGCTGGAATTTGGCCGGAGTCTGCCGCGGAGGAGGAAGAAAGGAGTCAGCAATTGGAACCGCCCCAGGAGAAGCCACCGGGACCAGGAGCTTCGTCGTCATCGACTTCGTCGTTCGCCCCAATCGCCGACCCTCGCCTGAGCCCCGGTGAGCCCCCGTAGACCCCCACTGGCCGCGCTAGGGTTCTGTCTCGCCGGCGTTGCCCGACGGAGACGATAGGTCACAGTCGTTCGATTAGAGATTGATCGTGCAGTGTAGATCACCCTGTACCCCTTCGCATCCCCCTGTCTCGCTGACTGGTGGAGACACTCACTTAAACTCACCTACGCGCTGTGAGCCATGGGTCGGCCCATTTACATTCCCGCATGACCCATTAGTTTGAATTTAGGTTTATTCTTTTAGTTTCAAACTCAGTTGTGTGTCTAGATTCAAAAATCAACCCAGGTCAATTCACTAAACCAAAATGCATGAAACTAATTTTGTTAGAAAGGTACTGGAATTCTTAATCCAAGCTCGTTTGATTCAAATCAGTTGGAATTGTAGATCACCTATAGTAAAAATAACAAGGCAGAAGCTTTTCTGCATTCAAATATTTTTCAAAATTCAACCACAAAAGAATTTGAGTTGATTCCAACTCTCAAAAATCACATTTAACTAGACCTTTCTGAATATATAAAAATATCTAGTTTTACTTGCATAAATAATGAACAAGTAATAAAAGAATGCCTCAAATGCATTTCTAGTCACTTTATTTAATTAAAATAAAAGGGTGAAACCTTATTAAATTGTGACACCACTTTAAATCACATTCCCATGTACTGAAATATATGGTGATGACATGTGTCCACATGATCCTCTGTTTTAGTTGGAGAATATTAAATCTTAAGCAGTTTTTCAATGAGTAGAAATTACTTTTCCAAAATAAAATAAATAAGACAAGTGCTTTGATGATTGTAATGTTTGTGATGATACTAGATTATCTAGTGAAAATCTTGGTGTGATAAATAAAAGTAGTTAAGTATTGTTTGGTAATTGTGTACCTCATATTTATTTATAGACGCTATTACCGACCAAGGATACGAGGAGGAAGGAGAATACTATGAGGAAGAAGCCGAGAAGAAATTCAACCACTGCTCTGCACAAGGCAAACTATTAACTGAGCAAGCTAACACTTGCAACTGTGAAAATTATATGATCTGTGCAATGCATTAAGCATGCCTTGATTACACCACTTGATACCCAATCCTAGTTTTATTTGCAAGCTTAGTATTTTATTTCTTTATCAAAGCTTTCTATCAAAGTTTATTTAGTGACTTGTAGATTTTAGAAAGATATTTAAAGGTAGCATAAAGAGCATAAAACTTGGCCTAAGTTAGATAATCTTGATGTCATCCCGAGGCATGAGATTGAACTTAGATAAGATACACTTATTTACCATCCCTCATTAGTGTTCACCCCCACTTGTAGATGCTAGTGCTAAGCATAAAACTTGATCACTTTAGATGGGAATACTTGGTGAAAATGGTTATGAAAACCTTAGAAGGATGAGTCATTCTACTGAAATGTTTTGACATGTGTTCTTGAACACCAGATGATTTTGATGATGAAAATGTTGAGGCATGAGCCTTAGCCCTTTATAAAACTGATGGTTCTCTGGATGCGATACCATTCCAATTTTACCGTACAACCACAATAGTCGAAAATTGGGTAGGGCTTGACTGAAAATTTATATACCTTAGTATGGGTTCCCTGCGGACAAGGTTTGAGCTGAGGCTACCTTGTGAAGATTTTCCACCTATGCAGTACCCAAGATGACAGTTGGTCATGGTTGCGAGGCCAAACTCATAAGAGAGGTGCCTATACTAGGGCGTATAATTGAAAGGTTAGGATTGATTATCCGCATACTGAGTATGGTGATTCAGGATTGTTCCTGACGGATGTATCGAATGTTGTGGTGAAAGTGTACCACCTCTGCAGAGTGTCAAACTATTCGAATAGCCGCATCCGTGGTTATGGACAGTTGGAGTGGCCATATTGTTCCGTCGTCAGATGTCTTCAAAATGACTTATGAAATGATTCATGACTTGACTTGACCACAATAGGGTTGTGTTATGAAAATGCAAGTTCCCCCCCTTAGGTGTTATAAAACTTTTAACTAGCTTTCTTTGCTTCTGAACTCAGTAGATATAAATCTGGCTTTTTGCAAAACAACCTAGAGCTTAGTATTCCTACTCAAAACCACTTCACTTGTTAGTATCAGTTTGTGAGTACTTAAAGAGTACTCATGGCTTTGTCCCTGGCTATTCCCATGGCCAGACTATGAAGAGGACTATCAGGAGGACGAACTGCAGGAAGGTTATGACAACTAGGATCATATCTCATTGTCAGCATTGTCTATGACCCTGAAGATGGAGCCTCACCTACGCTACCGTTATTATTATGTTATTGCGCTGCTTGAATTGTATTAAGACTAGATCATGTGATCCCTTATTTGTGTAAGATCTTATGTATGGTTTGTAATGGATGATGTACTGTGATATCCAATCTGTTATGTCTCCCAAAAATGGTAATCCTAAGATTGCGATGTATGGTATAACAGGCATCTGGGATTAAAAATCCGGGTGTTGACATATACCCGCAAAAGAGATATAGAAAATATAAGTACATGAGTTTTGCTTTGGTATTCCCCTTTCCTAAACTTTAAAGGGGTAATATTGTCTTTTACTATTAATTACTAATTATTAGTTGCTAAACCAGATTAGATTACATTGCCCCACAGAACCCCATATAAGTAGTACGAACAAAATGACCTTACAGAACTGTAAAGATAGGATAAACCTATGTAAAATACCAGCCCGTATCCTCCTCCTTCAGTACCACCGAAGCGACCACCAAAAAGGCGAAAGACATATCACCATAACACTCGAGCTTGACATGGCTCCATCGCTGGTCAGCAACTTTTTAGACCTCCAAAGTAGCTTGCCAAAGGAAAAACTATTGTCGTTGAATGAATCAGACCTGGACAACATGTCCCCGGACACGCCATCAAACTCGAGAACTGACATCCACGCATGACTACAACGTCGGGAGAGGAAATCAGAACTGCCAGCTTCCATCCACAAACCCAGCACAGGATCAACCATCTTCAATCTGATACAAACGCAGACGGTCCACCATGACGTCGGAGCAACCGTCGTAGTAACGGGGATAGAGCAGAAGGAGGGACACACCTGATGGGATCGCCGCCTCCGCCTCGACGGCACCATCCAAGAACTCTAATGCCGCCAATCCGAGAAATCGGCACACACACGATGCCATCAACTCCGAGACGCCACCACGAGGGACGTCGTTGGTATGGGAGTGAAGTTGAGGCAGATAGCACACGGGTTAACCCAGTTGACGCCGTTCTAGAGATACTTCTCACCATTTTGATGAGTTAACACAACACAATGACGACGAGCCGTCCGCACTGTTAGAATACGTATACAACTAGAGTTAGATTAAAACTTTAGAGATCGTCTTGTATTCTAAGTCATAGGCTTCTTGTCCTTCAAATTTGTACGTTTATATAGTCCCACTAGGGAAGATTAATACAACACACAATTATAGGAATTCAATATTTTTTACTCCCCGTGGCCCATATTAGTTGACTTGGATTGTCAAAATTTGGATGAGCCTATATACTAAATAGTGTCTAGATTCATCTAAATCTAGACAAATCCAAGTAACTAATATGGGTCGGAGGGAGTACATGATTTCAAAGCGGTTAGCCACACGGCGCCGATCCTAAGTTTCTTCCACCACTTCTGCAATGCGCCGTCCCCGGAAGATCAATCTCCTCTCCTCGGGAGCACGGCATCCGATCAAAATTAAAGATTAGATCGATTTTTTAAAATAGGTTAGATCAATTGCGAATCTCCAATTTTTAGATTAGATCCTATTTTCGAATTCCCGAATTCTAGAATAGATCCAATTAGACAAAATAAATTCCTACAAAATAGATCCTCGAACATCCGGCGAATACAGTGTGGAAAAATCGACCGCTTGTGTCTATGGCGGCGGCACACGGAACACACGCGCACAGCGTCCAAGGACAGTATGCCGATTCCGCAGGCCCACAAGGCAGCCAGCGGGAGAAAAATTTCCATCGCGTCGCGCGTCATACATGCATCTGCACACGTAGGGAGAATCCAAACATCCACGACCACGGCAACAGCAAGATCCCAACACAATATGATGCAAGGATATGTACGTGGGACTCCAGGGATGATTTCATGCACGCGCGCGAGTCGGACAACTACGCCGTGACAGATATGGCCGACAACCATGACTTGTCGCCGTCGAGATCTATCAATTTGCACTGCATCGAGCCGGACTACAACTATCCGAACATCCATGTCATCAAACTGTACAACACCGTCAAGCTACGAGCCAGGCTTTGACATGAGCGCCGCCACAAGGGACATTACAGGAACGGCATGCTACACCAAGGGCAAAAAGCCGTCGGCGTAGGACAAAATGCCCTCGACGTACGCTATGCTGACGGCTGCCCTCGACGTAGTCTCCTTGGCAAAGCTCTCCCTCGGCGGAGACATTTTTGCCCGTCGGCATAGCTCCAGCCGTCGGCGTATGCTACGCCGACAGCCTTACCCTCGGCATAGCCCCGTCGGCATAATAACAGCAGGTTGTTCAAATTTTTTTGAATTATCTTTTGAATTTTTTTTAAATTGTTTTTTTGAATTTTTTAAATCTTTGAATTGTTTAAATCGTTAATCTCTCACCTCGAACATTTTTAACACTAATTACATTTTATCTTTGATCAAATTACAGTATTTAACAAACTTCCTACTCGATCACCCATCCTAGTACTATTTCAGCTCCAATACGCCTAACTTTTCAGTTCCTTCCGAATCAGTTTCCACGAAGCAATTTATACGTAGTTGTTAATACTGTGATACCAATCCTATTAACTCTTATATTATTATATCACATGTTTTTATTTTTTAAAACTACAAACACTTATTTAAGTAAACAACAATGAATAAGTAAAAATATTACTTATTTAAATATAATAATTTTACTTTTTGTATTTTTTGATATAATATGGAATAATTAATATCTTTAAATCTGTAAATCGGAATTTGATAAATAATATGACTAAATTGATCAGAAAAATGAAAGGAATCTAAATATGATATCCATATCAACTAATCACAAACTCACCGTTTTTGAATTAGCTATTTGGTGGTTGCTTAAAAAAATCCCTCTTTTTGCGCTTAAAAAAATAAAAAATGGCTTTTTGGTGCGACGAAAAGGAAAACTTGCATTGGATCTTTGATAACATAGCATATTGTGAACCTAAAAATGATTTTTGTAAAAAAACATGAGCATAGGATCATGTACCTGCAGTTCATATCTGACCCACTTCCTACTGATTCGGTAGGAATTTGACTTTTTTACTAGGGGCGGACGAAAAGGTTTCGGATCCTCCTGTTGGAACATTGTCCATATAAGCTGGTCTAGTATTTTTTGTAAAATGTGGTGGTAGTATTTTGAATTATCCATTTGGTGGTTGCTTCACAAAACCGTCTGTTTTTTGTTCTCGGAAAATAGAAAATGGCTTTTTGGTGCGATGAAAAGGAAAACTTCCTCCTGCAACATTGTTCGTCATCCCATGATGCACATGTATGCACAATATGGGCACATTATTAAAAACTATGCCTCAATTGTATCCATAACATTGGTCATTTGACCCGAAAGCCAAGAAACCTCGAATGAGATAGGTCATTTTGTGAAGGTTTGTTTGAGACATAATCTATATACCAAGTTTGATATTTTTCCTTCTAACTATGTTACATAATATGACACCACGTGAAGGTTTCGCATTGTTTCGATCGTTTTGTGGTCGCTAATTAAGAAAAATAAGAACATTTTCTTAATTCTCTTAATTAAGAAAATTTTCGCGAATTTGATTTGTCATTTTGTGGTCGCTCCCCTAGTATTAGGGGATGATATAGGCGAAAAGGCAATGCCATAGGTAGGCCAGGGTGGCCACACCACCTGGTGGCACGACCCAGGAGGGCCCGCACCAGGGGATGGTGTGGGCCCCCTGTGGCCCATCTCCACTTCCCCTTCTGGCTTCCTTCGTCTTCTGAAAAAAAGGGATTTCCATGTATTTTCTGGAATTTTCCGATCTTATCCAATATTGCATCTGGACACCTTTTTTCCACCAGAATCCTGACTCCAGCAGTTCATCTTCCAAAAGTCATCAAACATGCAAAAATAGATGAAATAACATAAGTAACACCTCTTAATATGAAAGATATCAATGAATAATAGTAAATTATGATATAAAATAGTGATGCAAAATGGACGTATCACCTACCCATCGGTTCTCTGAAGGTGTCGGGGTAGGATCCCCGTGGAGGAGGATCGTGGGACTTTTGCTAGCGTAGGTGTTGGGAGCCTCATCCCCTGGCCCCTTTCTCAAAGATGGGGCTTGTAAGGAAGGCTGTTATGTGAACCTGTAAGCGGATCTTCGCATTTGTCATTCTCCTTCTACATGTCTATTGTGATGTTGGGAGCTTTATGTGTGTTCATGGCACGACATATGCTTGACAAAGCCGATGGTGGACGCTTGTGCCCACTTTCCCCAAGGACAAGCCTCTTGAGCCTTCGAGCGCGTTTATCAAAGGGCCGAGTGTCCTGGGACGACGCCCTCGCGGGGTGAAGTTGTTAGGGGCGACGCCAGGCGAGGCGCTTCCTGAAGACGACGCCCGTGGGAACCACTCGCAGGGCTCTTCCATATGGTGGACTGGAATGCCGTGCAACAGGGCTCGCGTGGTTAGACTTCGCGAGGTTCCAGTGTACTTCTGGGGTGTAGCCTCCTGCCTTTGCAGAGAACAACTAGTCCCTTGGACCATAGGTTGCCTGTGCACTCTTCCGACATAACGTATCAGAGGGTCCTCTCAGGGAGATACCTTGTTGTGCACCCTCGTGGAGGGATCTATTGCTGACTTTCGGGGTCTGCAACCCTGAGCGGCGGTACTAGCCTCACGAGGCTCATGCACGTTGTTGCTTCTTAGTTATGTGGGCGAGGGCATTGTCCGCCCTCTGAGTGAAGGGGAGCGAGCCCTTGCATGGCTGCCCATGCGTGAATCTGTGGTCGGGGTGTCTTCTGGTGGAGTGCGGTAGGGAGATCACCTGATAGCGGCCACGATGATCCGATGGTGGATCTTTTCGGCAGCAGTTGCGATGCGGAGGGGTTCTGCCTCACGCTCCTTTCCTAGGTGCCTCTCGAGGGGATGACCGTAGCGCATGCTGCTGGAGTCTTGAAATGCACCTGTGTGAAGTGTTTTGAGCACTAGGAACCGTAGGTGAGGTAACTTACTGTCGGTTGGGCCCGTAAATTCAGTGCTCACATTATAGGCCCTATAGAATTTTAGGCTCTGGAGAGGGTGTCTCTAGGGTTGCCCCATAAGCCTCTCGAGGAGAAAGCCGTAGGACTTGGTCCTTTTCCCGTCAGCCCCCGTGTCGAGGTCTTTGTGGGTTTCGCACGAGTTTTTGTTAATGTCAGGAAACCATGGGTGAGGTGACTCGTCGCCGGACCCGGTCCGTGAGTTAAGAGCTCACACTTTAGATCTCGAGTGATCGGGTTGCGGAGGAACATAGCCTCATGAGCCGTCGCTAAAAGAGGCATTTTTCAAATGTCAGGAACCGTGGGTGAGATGAATCATCGCCGAGCCTGGTTTGTGAGTTTAGAGCTCGACACTTTAGGTCCTAAGAGCTCGGGTTGCAGAGGAACAGAGCCTCATGAGCCGTCGCTAAAAATGTTTTTTCTTTTTAAGATCCCAGAGTGTGGGTGATGTGACTCATAGCCGGACCCAGTCCGTAAGTTCAAAACTCGACACTTTAGGTCTTGGACACTCTTTGGACAACTGAGGGGAATGTTCCCTCATAAGCCGCCCCGTATACCTTACCAGGAGAGGGTCGTAGGGCAAAACACGCATACCGCTGGGACTCGATACATGTGTTGTGCGAGGGACTCAAGAACCATATGCCGTAGGTGAGGTAACTTATGGCCAAAACAAGTCCATAAGTTTAGAGCTCAACACTTTAGGCTCTGATGAAGACAGGGAGTGACTCAGTGACGGACACCGTGCCCAGCCCCCCGCTCGCGTGGTGCATGTGAGGGAACTCAGTTAGGTACAGTTTTCAAAGAAGTCCTTTCCGAGGGAAAAAACAAATGGCAAGACGTGCGCGAAGCACAAGATCCAAAAAAACTCTAAGAGTTCAAGCTTATTACAGCACCACCGTGGCTCGCACGGGGTCTCCTGGAGATAATACTGCAAGGGATGAGAGTTTCTCGAGGGTCACCTTCAAAAAGTCGTGGAGTCAGGCACGTTTCTTGGAGAGGCTTGTCCACCTTCCTGCAGTCATGAGCTCCTGCTCGGCCGGTGTAACACCCTCAAAATCGACCCTATGCGAGTTTTAGCGAAAACCGCCAAACCCGCATAGAAGCGATTCAAAGGTGCCCACCAGGCACTTTCGTGCGGGTGGAAAACGAAGTAATAACATTACACAACAGTCCTCGATGGGACCCACAGAACAGATATATATACAACACGACTCCATGAGTCAAGAATACAGATATACAGTACAAAGATCCAAATCACCTTGAAAACGATAGAGCGTCCAGCTACGGACAAGATGCAAATGGGGCTAAGAGCCTTGAAGAATAACCAATGGCGTCCATAACCCTGCCCAGGCCAAGCCGGAAGGGTAACCCTGCTAACGACGTCGATCTCAAAACCTGCTTAAACAAAAGGGGTGCCGACAAAGGGCAAAGGAAAAAGAGGAGCGTCGATCGAGGCCAAGACACGGCGAGACTAGAATTCGTCGGTCCTCGCCTACATAGGTATGGTGGAATGAAGCGGCAGCGGCAACATGATCTAACCAACCTATAGAGACTCGATACAACCTGGCGACTATCGAGAGGGGTAAGAAAGACCTATTCGAACCAACCTGATTCTAACACCAAACAATCCCATCCTATTCCCTCGAGACCAAACGAGGAAGTCGACCGAGGAACTCACACAGTTGGCGCTTTTATTTATTCGGTGATCGTTGCAGCAATTACTAGTCGTGTAGATAATCATTCGATAAAATAAGCAATGGGCGTTTTAGTTAACCATTTCGTTGTAGTTGCAACACTTACTAGTCGATACAAATAGCATGAGATAACCCAAAACCCAAAGCTTGTTGGCACTTTTAGTTAGCCAGTCCGTTGTGGTGTAGCTGATTACTAGTCATATCGGATACAAGTCAATTTATAACAATAAACTTTAGTTATAGTTGTCTATGATCAAGCACTGTGCTCCATGTCGTCCATAACCACGGACACGGCTTCGAAAAGATTTAACCTGCAGGTGCACCAAAGTATCCACAAGCACTTGACCCTTTTGCCGATCGCTAACATACACCCATCGGTATGTCGGCGGGCCTAAGTCACGACGTTCCTGCATCAAAGCAAATGCGTGGGGCCACCCCACCAAGTCGACACCCGCAACGAAGTCGGCCGGTCTCCGAGACGGATCGGGTTTGGGCAACGGCTGTGAACGACAAGAAATCCTCAAAACGGGCCGACACCGCCAAACGTGGCCCAATCCTAAATAAAGACAAAGTGCTATCCATCGCTGAATTTAAATAAAGCAAGAAAGCATGGCATAGGTGCAGGATAGTAAATAAAACCTCAAACTAGTTTGTGGCCCCAGACAATACTTTGAAATCAGGTAATAATCAATGGGGGCCCATATCTCCCCACCGTGGTTAGCGCTCGATCTAACAGTGTCAAGAACTCGGGTCCTCACGACACAAGTGGGCGGTCGGAAACCAAATGTTATCTATCACCCACCGATGCCTCTGCTTACTTACTTCAATTTTAGTTGTTAGACAGTAATTACGTGAACGAAAAGTAAAGCCATGATCATCTCCAACATCGAACATGCGGCACTTCTCCAACAACTGTGGTACTTGATGACACGCAAAAACACTTGAGCAAGCGACTACGACGCGCGGGTCCAACTATCTACCAAACAACAGTTAATAGGATGTGTCCAAGGCTATATATGGCTGCAAGGGATATTACGGGTACGAAAAACTAGAGCATCGCAACACAGATAGCAAAGATCAACAGGAGGGAATAAATACTATAAAAGTAAGATAGGTAGAAAGGGGGAGATGCTCGCCTGAAAACATTGCCGAAGGTTCATCCGAAGATCGGGGCGAAGCTCACATCAACTCAACGGCCTTATCCGCGAAGAAGCAAATCACTAGAAGAAACACCGGATGCACTATTTAATACTACGGCAGAAGATCGGGCATGATGCATGTATGATGTATGGCATGGTAAAGATGCGATGCAATTAGGTCATATTAAGCGGAACCGGGGGTCCCGACAATTAAATATATGGTTCTATTTGTTTATCTACCCTGCAAATTAAATGTTGAATTAACAGGGCGAGATAAGTTACCGGTTCGCTACACAAATTTAAATGAGGCCAATATGAGAATAGATTTGCCCGCATATGGGCCCCATATTTAATTATATGGTGAATCGCATAAGGCCCCAAACCACACAAATATGCATGCGAGATGAATGATTAATATGCAACAGGTTTTATATTTAGTGTTTATAAAATAGGGGCTCGGGAAAAAGGTTCACACATTAGGGTTCGACGATCTTGGTCCGGGGGTTCGGGGTCGGTCTCAGGTTCAGGGTTCGATGGGCTCGGCGAGGTTCGGATACAAGATGGAGAACTTGTGGGCCAAGCGGTCGATCTTGCCGCTCTCGATTTAACTTGAGCGGACCGGTACCGGGTCTTGGAGTCCGTGGAGTAGATCTTGTCGATCAGATCCGCTAAGGCAGCTCTTGTCGTTTTGCGCGAATCTTGTCGTCACGAAGATCTTGTCGGGCCCTCGGATCAGATCGGTCTTGGCGTTCGGGATGAAGATCTTGGCGTCCGCGAGGAAGTACTTGGCGTATCCGTGAAGAAGATCATGTCGGTACACGGGGTTCGACGATCTTGGGGTTCGGGTTCGCTGGGGTTCGATGTCTTCGGATCCGGGTGTGGCGCCGATGGTCTTATGTGGCGAGGGGTCCACGTGGCCGATCTTGTTTCGATTGTCCGCGATGGAGAACTTGTCGTCGAGGTTGCGGTTTTTCACATAGCATCAAAATTGCCGCGCTAGCTTCCCACAATTGGAATCATCATCTTCATTTCAGCCTCAGATCATCTTGTACTTGGTCTGCCCTATCATCTCCCAACACAAACACAGGAGCACACACACGCGAGGCGTCCGAGACAGACTCGACGCCGGTGAGGGCCACCTTGGCGGCTGTCAGCGACTGCTGCCGGAGGTCGACGGCGGCCAGGAAGAGGAGGCGGCAGTAGCGCGCTGCTGCGCGAGGCCAGACAGGCGGTCTGGCGGGCTGGGCGGGCGTCGGGGGTCCTGGCGACGGCGACGGAGATCTGAGGCAGCCAGGCGGGAAGGAGGCGGAGGCGAGGCGGCGGCCGGCTGACACGGCGGTTGGCGGCCGGAGAGGGTTGAGCGGGGCCGACGGGGACGCGCGGCCAGGGCGGAGGAGCAGAGGATGGAGGGGACGCCGTGAGAGGCGCGCAGGCAGGTCGGGATGCGGGGTCAGGCAGAGGCGGACGCGAGCGGCTTGGAGGCGTGGCGGGGAGGCCGAGGCTGGAGGCGAGCTTGGCCAGGAGGCGGAGGAGGGCGGGGGAGGTGGTTGGTGGCCGGAGGGAGGAGGAGAGGACGCGCGGGGTCGGGGGAAGAGGACGCGGTGGGGAAGAGGAACAGGGGGTGGGTGGGGCTGCGAGGTGGGACCCAGGGGCGGGTGGAGTCCGGGTGCAGAGAGAGAGGGTGAGGGAGTGGCTGGGGGAGAGAGTCTGACGTGGCGAGCTGGGAGTGGTGGAGTGAGGACAGGGAGGTGAGGTGGCATCCAGAGATTGGTGGGGGTGAGGTGGAGGAGGGGTTGGTAGAATAGGTCTGGGTAAACTAGGGATTTTGGGTGGACCGTTTTATTCTGGGGGTGGTCGTCCGGGTCGAATCGGCCCGTTCGACTGCCCCCATTAAAATAATTTAATATTTTATTTATTTCAAACAGGGCTTTTGTAAACCGATAGCAGACAAAACAAAATAATCCGGAGACCCGGTTTTGGTTTTGAATAAAGATGGGGCGTTTAGAAAACAAATTAGGTTTTTCCGCAAATAGTTTTATGCAAGCAAATGCAAGATGATGACGATGCTCAAATGCAATGTGGCATGATGACATGAGCATGCGTTCATGATGATGCAATGCACAAAAACAACGCGATTTTCTAGTAGTGGTTTTTGCGGGATGCCACAGCCGGTAACCTAGCTGCCCTCGGGGGGCTGTCGGTGTTGCTCGCATGCTGGGTGCAGTCTACCGGGAAGTTGAGATCCCCCGGGCCGAGGTAGTCCTCAGGGGCCTCTTCAGCACTCGCGAGGGCTGGCGGCAGCTCCTGGCCCCTCTTGAAGGCTTGATACGTCGTAAATGTATCTATAATTTTTTATGTTCCATGCTTGTTTAGTATCTACTTTGCTTTGCTTTGTCTACACTTTGAGGTGTTTTTATATGTTTTCTGGTACTAACCTACTAACAATACGGCACAATGCCAGTTGCATGGTTTCTTCTGTTTTTGGTTCCAGAAAAGACAGAAAATCAATATTCTCGGAATTGGACGGGAGAAAACCCAACGTCAATATTTTATCATGGGGAACACAGATCCAGAGTATGAGACGAAGGGGAGCCACCAGGGGGCCACACCCCCTAGCTGCGCGGCCTGGCTAGGCCCATGCCTAGGGGGTGCGGTCACCCTGGGTGCCCCCTCCCTCGCCTCTTCGCCTATAAGAAGCCCCTGATACCAAAACCCTAAGTTCCTGATCAATCTTCCATGAAACAGTCTGTAGCCGCCACCATTGTCCCTAGATCGAGGGGATCTGAAGCTCTTATCAGCACCCTGCCGGAGGGGAAATCATCCCGGAGGCCTTCTTCATCATGCCAGCCTCCGGTATAAAGCATGAGTAGTTCCACCTTGGACTACGGGTCCATGTAGTAGCTAGATGGATGTCTCTCCTCCTTTGTGCTACCATGTTTAGATCTTGTGAGATCCGTTCATGATCAAGATCATCTATTTGTAATCATGCATGTTGTGTTTGCGGGGATCCGATGGATATTCAGATTACTATGTTAGATTGATTAATGGTTTTGTCTAATTGATTCTAACATGTCTGTATTGTTTGTGATCTTGCATGCTCTCTGTTTCTAGTAGCTATCTTGGCCAAGTAGATGCTAGTGTCTCCAAGAGGGAGTATTTATGCTCGATAGTGGGTTCATGCCTCTATTTAATCTAAGGGAAGTGATAGAAATCTCTAAGGTTGTAGATGTGCTCTTGCTACTAGGCATAAAACAATGGTCTCTTGTTCATGGAACAAGTGGATTGTTTACCTTACACACTTTGCTTAACGAATTTATCTGTTGCTTGCAACTTAATACTGTAGGGGGTTCAAATGATAACCTGAAGGTGGATTACTAGTCATAGATGCAGTTGTATGGCGGTTTATGTATCTTGTTGTATTTACCAATAAAATCTCATAGGATCATGAATGTCTAGTATTGCATTGTCATGCCTTGCTCTGTCCTGTCAATTGCCCTGCGGTAATTTGTTTACCCAGCATGCTATGTTTGTTTATCTTAAGGAGAACACCACTAGTGAACTATGGACCCCGGTCCAATCTTTACCATTGATACATCTTCCACTATTAATGTCTACTTTCTGCAAACCACCATTACCTTCCACACCATACAGTTAATCCTTTGTTTTCAGCAAATCGGTGAGATTGACAACCTCATTGTTCGTTGGGGCAAAGTCTTCAGTTTGTGTTGTGCAGGTTTTCAAGTTGCTAGCAACACCTTTGAGTCGTTTCCTTCCTCGTACTGGTTCGATAACCTTGGTTTCTTACTGAGGGAAGAACTTGTCGCTGTGCTCATCATACCTTCCTCTTGGGGTCTCCCAACGAAGCTCAACAATCAGCTGAGCCGTGTCAAGCTTTTTCTGGCGCCGTTGTCGGGGAGGCTAAGGACGGCTTCACAAGGGGAGTCCTTCACAACCTTTCTCTTTACTTTTTTTTGTTTTGCTTAGTTTCTTTTGCTTGGTTTTGTTTGCCTCTTTTTATTAAAAACTCCAAAAAAAAATAGTTTCATTTGGTTTTCTTTTTCTTATCAAAAACACACAAAAATTAGTTCCTACTCTAGCTGCTGGTCTGTTATTGCCTTGCTTGGTCATGCTTTCTATCAATGGATGGTTTCTTTGAAACTAGTTCTTATTGGCAAGGTGGGTTCACGGAAGAAGAAAAGTATTATTATAAGGAACACTGTTTGTCACAAAAAGGGAAACACTTATGGGAACAAATAGATAAGTTGAATACTATTGCTAGAGAGGTGTGCTCTACTTATAATGTTACTTATTGCTTTGATAAATCTTGTTGCTGTAGGAGGTATAAACACCTACCTTTTCAATGTGAGTATAATGATAATGTTACCATATCTTCTTATGTTAAAGGAAATTATGACTTTTATTATGTGGAACAAATTGAAGAATTTATTGCCTTTAAGGGTGCATTTGAACTTGCCAGTTTGCTTGAAAATACGGATGATGCACCTTATGAATATAAGGTTTATGAGATACTTAAATTTTGCTTTGATGATTACAAGGAAGAAAATGGCTATATTCTTGAATATTTTAATAGGTGCTTTCCACAAACGGAAGAGACTAATTCCTTGCAGGAGCCTATGGAAGACGAAATTGTTGAACCTGAAAGCTCATTAGATAAAAAAGAGGAGGAGAGTGATGGTCAAGAGGAGGAAGAATGGATGTACCCATGCCTACCTCCTAATGAGAGTAACTCTTTACCTCTTATATTATTTGATTGTCCCCCATGCTTACCAAAGGAGGATGAATGTTATTTTCTTGTGGATTCCTTTGAAATATCTGCTATGGGTAAAACTTGTGATAATAGTTATGCTCCTGTTATCTATGATAATCCTATATTTGTGCCTAACTTCAAAATGCATGGTACTAAAGAGTTTTGCTTAGAAAATGTTTATGATAAAGCTCTATATGATGGTCCTATATTGAATGATCAGTCACCTTGTTATAAAATTGTTAAAAGTGGGTTTGAAGGTTTTAATCCCATTAGTTTTGAGCTTGATAAAAATTATGTGTTTATAGATCATGAAAATCATATTTTATGTGATAGTTATATTGTTTAGTTTATTAATGAGGCTACTAAAAATTATTATGAGAGAGGAAAATATGGTCTTAGAAGTTTTCATGGTACTAAAACACCTCTCTATGTGCTAAAAGTTTTGAAATTACTCTTGTTTTATCTTCCTATGCCTGTCACTTTGTTCTTTGTAAATTTATTTGCATACAAGATTCCTATGCATAGGAAATGGGTTAGACTTAAATGTGTTTTGAATTTTCTTCTTTATGCTCTCTTTTAGTCCAACTCGTATTTCTTATGTCATCATCTTCTCAAACTTTCATGCCTAACTTAAAGGCGTTAAAGAAAAGTACTTATTGGGAGATAAGCCAAAAGTTTTCTTGAGTCTTGGAAGTTTTATTAACTCTATAATAACCTCTCCTTATCCTTTTTATTTGCTTTTTGTGCCAAGAATAACCTCTAATGAGAGGGAAGTAAGATTTGGGGAGGTGTTGTCCCGAAACAGATTTTTGTGCTCCACCGTAAAACTTCTTGTAAAATATCTGTAAGTCGGATTGAGCTGTGATTTTCTGAATAAAACCCCCAGTATGTTAACTAACTTTCTTTAGTTCAACACTTTTTTATTTGAGAAACATAAGGTCTTCGAAAAAATCGGTTTCTACCTGCTGGTCTGTTTTGACATATTTCTGCCATTATTTGCATTTGCTTCTTATCGATTCCTTTTTGGGTTCTTTTTGGGAAATTGAGCTTTTTTAGGGAATTGATACAATAGCTTGTGTTTTTAGTGAAAGTTTTTCTGTTCTAAAACTAAACCCCAAAGGTCTAATGATGCAGCCCGTCCTACGGACGCACCTCCATCTACAACACCTAGCCCTCCCAGTGGACCAATGACTCGCGCCCGAGCTAAGCTCCTACAAGCCAAGGTTAACTCGCTCCTTTCCTTGTGTGATTTCGATACGCCCCTGCATGGCTTGCTGCTTCATACGCATACACTATGCATCATCAGGTACGAAGAGAAGGACCCATGGGACGGAGGAACCGGAGCGGAAGCAACCAGTCGCTGCCAGACTCAAGCGGTACTAACGGACCTCACGTCCGGTACTACCGGTTCAAGCAGCACAACCGGCCCCAGCTACCGGACGCTCCAGGAGGAACCCAACCAAGGCCCAGATGACTACGGTACTACCGGCCCAGGAACTGGTACTACCGGTGGGCGGTACTACCGCCCCTCCTACCGCTTACTGAGCGACTCCGGCCAGGCTCAGGACCGCCAGCAGTACTACCGCTTCTGGGGACCGGTTACTGTTGGTTGCTATCTCAGATCTCTGAATCCCCGAAGAACTTAGAACAGGGCCCCCTATACCCCTTTCTATATTTTCCCATTTTGTTCCGAAACTACCCCTATTTATGTGGCTGGCCTATATATAGCCCCCACCCTCTATTGTAAACCCTAGACTTGGATAATAATAGATTAAGGACATCCCTTTGAGGATCTTTCATCTATTGGTCTCATGCTCCTACCAAGGGGTACCCTATTATCCACCCCCTCTTGGATCTTTCCTAGTGCGTTCAAGTTGTACAAGGCCTTGGGTTCTCGGTTTCTCGCCCCCAAGTCGTCAAGATCTCACCAAGCACCTCGTCCCCCGTTGTTGGTCGTGGAGAGAGAGCTTCGCCCAACATTGATCCTAGGGATTATGTTGGATCAGTTGCCACCGGCATGAGTTATCGGCGTGTATCGTGATTTGTGTTCGTGTGCTCGTGGTTTTCATCCCTTCTTCCCCCGTCCACCGCTTTCCCCTCGTTTCCCGTGGAGATTCGTGAAAGATTGGGCCACCCCAAGGGGTTACCCCCTAACATATTGGTATCAAGAGCAAGGTTGATCACGAATTTCCCCCCAATTTTTCTTCTACCCCCTTAAAATCGAAAATCCCACCAAAAAGAGCCCCAATTTGCCTTCGGATCGATCTTTGGATTTGGTGAGTTTTTCGTGGTTTTGGTCCATAGATCTGTTGCTTTTGGAGTCGATCTATAGCCTTTTTATGTCCCTAGCCCAGCCTTTCGGTCAGATTACCACGAATTTGAGGATTTTGTCAAGTTGATCTCGTTCTAGTTCCACGCCTGGCGGTACTACTGGTCGTACGAGCGGTACTACCGCAAGTCACCAGTACTACCGGTCGCACAAGCGGTACTACCGCTCTCCGGTACTACTGGTCGTGCCGGGCGGTACTACCGCGCGCCTCTGACCGTGTTTCTTTTTCTTTTGACGCCTCAACTTCGTTTGCTGACTATTCCACTTCACCTGTTCGTGTTTCGCGTGTTTGTCGCCATTTTAACAACAGCTTCCGCATCAAAGTCACCACGCGCTCAACGACACCGCGACACTCGAACATCATCCCCACCAATGGTTGCAAGTCGTCAACAATACCAAAGGTATAACTTGCGCCACTTTGACAGCCCATATCTTCCTTTGTGTGTATCTATCCTATGAGAGCAACTCATTTTGTGTTTGTCTAAGCATTGTGCACTTGCCTTTGGAAAGTGAGAGCGTGAGTCCAAATACAAAAGTTAACATAGTAGTATAAAAAGAGGGAGAAAAAGAATAAAAAAAGACAAAAGAAAAATAGAAAAGATACATAGTCTCCCAATACAAGAGAATACCAAGCTTGTAAGCCAAAAAGAGATAGGAAAGAGCGCACCAAGGCAAGTGCACAAATCTGTTGCTTATCCTCTTTTGGCAAATGAGTTGTGGTCTCTCCTTGAGTTGGCACGACAACCGAGCGTAGTCTTCGTTAGGACCTTTTGTGCTCATTTTCATAGTCGTGCTAACCCTGCTTTTCTCCACGTGTGCGTTTTTCCGTGTTTTGTAGATCGTATCCTTTTGCTTTTGATCTTTGGTTCTTTACCACTTAGAACAATAACCTTTTGCTTGGATCGTTTCGTTTGGTTTTCCACAATCCTAACCTTCCACCAAAAGCTTTTGAGAGTTGTAGCGTATTGGTGTGTGAGTTTCTTTGCGATTTCACTTTGCACGCCATTAGTTCTCAAGTGTGGAAATTGGTTTGATATAATCTCCAAGGTGAGGTAAATGGCTAACTCCCCGCATCCTCTTTCTCCATACACAACCCTTGTCGGCTTTGCATCATGGACAGGAATGGCGAGCCGTCCCAACCACCACCACCTCCAGAGGACGACACACAATACATGACAAGATGGGACCATTGGAAGATCCGAGGAGAATTCAACTACCATTGTGAATCCCTTGAGCGGTGCCAAGATGAACAATTTAGCGAAGCCCGAGTAGAGTTCAAGAACATCGACAACCGCTTCGAAGAAGTCCGAGGCCAAATGCATGCCATGCAACACAACCTCGGCCATCAAAATGAAGCTCTTGGTCGCGCCCTCGCCTCAACGGGTGAGAAGCTTAAACGCCTCATTGATGGGCTTGCAAGGCCATGAGCGCGCGACTCAAGCTCAACACGCCACTCCTCAAGTGAATCAAGCGCACCTCGCCGTCACGCTTCAAGGCACCGGGATGGACCCGTCCTTCAATCCATGAGCTCTTCTCAAGTGGTACCATCTCCGCGGCACGCCGCAACGTCAAGCTATGATGGTGACCTCTCCGCAAGACCTCCAAGACGTGAAGCGGACCGGCCTCAACAAAGGGCACTTGTGATTCAACAAGAGCAACCTCACATGGACCACCAAGCCCATCGCCATCGACATGTTCGGTCAACAACAAGTGAAGCATCCGAAGTGGACGAACAAGATCATCGTCGGCGTGAAGCACTCGAAGATCCACCAAGGCGTCATCATAGACATGAACGTCCACGTCGACAACATGATCACCATGACGAGCCTCCTCCACATCAGGAAGAAAGAGAGCAGCCCATGGCGCATGCGGCTCAACGTCCTCCTCGCCAACAGGGCGCAAGACAATGCTCATCGGCATAAACCACGACAAGAACAAGAGCAAGCTCCCCAAGCTCGTCGTGAGGATCAACAACCTCCTCCTCGTCCTCAACCGCGCCAACAACACGAGCAAGCTCCCCAAGCTCGTCATCAAAACCAAGTTCTACCATCAAACACGGCACCTCAACAACCGCAAGAGCAACACCATCATCACCAAGCAAGACATGAGAGCTCGGATGATGAATATGGCCGCCAAAATCATGGCAACCGTCGACACCAGAACCGCAATGAAGAAGAAACTTTCGGCAAGCTCAAGTTCACCATGCCCAATTTCACCGGTTCCAATGAACCCGAAGAATACCTCTCATGGGAGCTCAAGGTTGACAAGATCTTCCGCATGCACAACTATAGCAATGAGAAGATGATGGCCATGGCATCCCTCGAGTTTGATGAGTATGCCAACCTTTTGTGGCAACAAGTCCAACTCGCTCGTGAAGCAAAAGAAGAGCCTCCAATCTCAACTTGGCAAGATATGAAGGCTCATATGAGATCCCGCTTTGTTCCTTCGCACTACACGCGTGACCTTTTCAACAAGCTTCAAACGCTTAGTCAAGGGACAAAGACCGTGGAAGAGTACTTCAAGCAAATGGAGCTCAACATGATCCGTGCCAACATTGAAGAGCGGGATGAACAAACAATGGCACGTTTCCTCAATGGCTTGAACCATCCAATCAAGCGCATCACCGAGTTCCAAAAGTACAACAACATGGTTGAGCTTGTGCACATCGCATCAAAGGCCGAGCGTCAAGTGCAAGAGGACATCAAGTACAACAAGCCAAATACGTACTTCACCTACAAGCAAACACCAACAACTACTCCAACAACACCAAGTGGAAGCTCATCAAGTACCACCAAGCTTCCCTTCAAGCCAACACTTCCTCAAGGAAAATAGCCCCCAAGTGGGAAATACACAAGGGATGATCAACCATTCAATGGTGAGTGCTACAAGTGTGGAGGCAAAGGACACAAGTCGGCCGCATGTGGGAACAAGAAAGTTTTGTTCGTCCATGACAATGGCGACGAAGAATACTTGAGTGAAGATGAGTTTGATGCAAGGGTCAAGGAAGCATTGGCAAGGCAACATTTGGAAGAGGACCAAGAACTACTTGTGTGTGAGCATGACGCTAGTCCATCGCTTGTGGTCACAAGGGTCTTAACTACTCAAGTCAATGAGAATGAAGACCAACGATCAAACATCTTCCAAACTCGTGCCGGTATCAATGGGAAGTCCATCAAAGTTGTCATCGATGGAGGAAGTTGCCACAATCTCGCAAGCACGGAATTGTGTGAGAAACTCAACCTCACCCTCCATCCGCATAAGCACCCCTACCATATACAATGGCTGAGTGACCAAGGGTCCGTCAAGATCAAGCACACCGTCTCGGTAACGTTCTCAATTGGACCATACAAAGACACAGTGGAATGTGACGTGGTGCCAATGACGGTTTGCCATATGTTGCTAGGAAGGCCGTGGCAATATGACAAGCGTGCTTTGCATGATGGTCACTCAAACACTTATACCTTCAAATGGCTTGAAAAAACTTGTGTGTTGCAACCAATGACTCCTAGCCAAATAATTGCGGACAATGCAAAGGCTTTAGCGAGGGCGCAATACACAAAAACACCTTGTGAGAAGAGTGGTGAGCGAGAGAACCACACTATAGTGAGTGAGTGCCACAAGCCAAACTCGAGTGGAAAAACTAAGAGTGTTCTTCTTGCCACCAAAAGTGAGATGAGAGAAGTGCGGAACAACCCATCCATCTTGCACTATGTCCTTGTATGTAAGGGACTAGCGCAAGGAACAAATGACTTGACAAATGTTCCTCCTTCTTTGATGGCTATTTTGCAGGAATTACAAGATGTTTTTCCCGAAGAGCTTCCTCATGGCCTTCCTCCTCTTCGTGGAATCGAGCAACGCATCGACCTCATACCCGGCGCCCCACTCCCCAACCACGCCGCGTATCGCACAAACCCGGACGAGACGAAGGAGATAGAACGACAAATCAACCAACTCGTCTCCAAAGGTTTGATCCAAGTAAGCACTAGCCCAAGCGCGGTTCCCGTTATTCTAGTTCCAAAAATGGATGATACGTTGCGGTTATGCATGGACTGCCGTCCAATCAATGCTATCACCGTGCGTTATCGACATCCTATACCGTGTCTTGATGACATGCTTGATGAGTTATGTGGAGCCACTATATTTTCGAAAATTGATCTTCGTAGTGGTTACCATCAAATTCGCATGGCCAAGGTGATGAGTGGAAAACCGCCTTCAAGACCAAGCTTGGTCTCTATGAATGGTTGGTTATGCCTTTTGGCTTATCAAATGCCCCATCTACCTTCATGCGCCTCATGAACCATATTTTGAGATCTCTCATTGGGAAGAGTGTCGTTGTTTACTTTGATGACATCCTTGTCTATAGCAAGTCACTAGAGGAGCATGTTACTCATGTGAAGGAGGTCCTTCAAATCCTTCGTCATGAAAAGCTTTACGCTAATCTCCCAAAGTGCACTTTTGCAAAAGACAAACTGATTTTCCTGGGTTTTGTTGTGTCTTCTAATGGCATTAAAGTTGATGTCTCAAATGTTAAGGACATACGAGATTGGCCCATACCTACCAATGTTAGTGAACTTCGTAGTTTTCATGGGTTGGATGGCTTTTACCGTCGCTTTGTGAAAGACTTTTCTACCATTGCTTGCCCCCTCAACGAATTGACCAAGAAAAATGTCACGTTCGTTTTGGGAAAAGCACAACAAAAGGCTTTTGATGAGCTCAAAAAGAGGCTAACCGAAACACCACTTCTTGCATTACCGGATTTCACAAAAACCTTTGAGATTGAATGTGACGCTAGTGGAATTGGCATTGGAGGCGTCCTTATGCAAAATGGGCGCCCTATTGCATACCATAGTGAGAAACTTGATGGAGCATGCCTAAACTACCCCATTTATGACAAAGAGCTTTTTGCCTTGGTTCGTGTCCTTCAAGTGTGGCAACACTATCTTTGGCCAAAAGAATTTATCATCCATTCCGACCATGAGTCGTTGAAGTATCTCAAGGGCCAAGCCAATTTGAGTAAAAGGCACGCCAAATGGGTTGAGTTCATGGAGTCTTTTCCTTACATTGTCAAGTACAAGAAGGGCAAAGAAAATGTTGTAGTGGACACTTTGTCTCGCAAAAACACAAACCTTCTTACGCGACTCGAAGTAAATGTCTTGGGTCTTGATGACATCAAATCTTTGTACGCGTCCGACCCTTTCTTTGGACCAAATTTTGCAAAATGTTCAATAGACAAAGGGATTGATGATTTCTACTTGCATAAGGGTTTTCTTTTCAAACAAAACAAGCTTTGCATTCCGAAGTCGTCTCTACAAATTTTGCTTCTTCAAGAGTCCCATGGTGGAGGCCTTATGGGTCACTTTGGCCGTGACAAGACATATGACATGCTATCCACTCACTACTTTTGGCCAAAGATGAAGCGCGACGTGGAGCGCCACGTCCAACGATGCACTACATGTATCCAAGCTAAGTCTAAGTCTAACCCCTTTGGTCTTTATATGCCATTGCCTATTCCTCATGCACCTTGGTCGGACATTAGCATGGACTTTGTGTTAGGATTGCCTAGATCTAAACATGTAGATGATTCTATATTTGTGGTAGTGGATCGCTTTTCCAAAATGGCACACTTCATTCCGTGCCATAAGACCGATGATGCTTCACATGTAGCAAATTTGTTTTTCAGGGAAATAATTCGGCTACACGGTGTACCAAGAACAATCGTCTCCGACCGCGACGTCAAATTCATGAGCTACTTCTGGAAGACACTCATGTCCAAGCTCGGCATCAAGCTCCTCTTCTCGTCAGCCTCGCATCCTCAAACCGATGGACAAACCGAGGTCGTCAATCGAAGCCTTGGCACACTTCTACATGTGTTGATAAAGAAGAACCTTAAGGATTGGGAGGAATGTATTTCACACGCCGAGTTCGCCTACAACCGCGCCAAGCACTCCACGACCATGAGGAGCCCGTTCATGATCGTCTATGGATTCGAGCCTCTCACCGCGCTCGATATCCTTCCACTACCGCTTCATGACCGTGCCAATATGGACGTTGTCAAGCGCGCCCAAACAATGAAGAAACTCCATGAAGACACAAGAGCTACGATCGAGCAACAAGTCCTTCGCCAAACATCAAGGCTAAACAAGAACAAGAAAGAGATGATCTTCGAAGAAGGCGACCTTGTGTGGATACACTTGAGTAAAGACCGCTTCCCCAAGGACCGCGACTCCAAACTCAAGCCAAGAGGTGATGGACCGTTCAAAGTACTAAAGAGGATCAACAACAACGCCTACATCATCGATATCCCAACATCCAAGTATCTTGTGAGCCCGACGTTCAATGTCAAGGACCTATCACCCTACCATGGAGAAGATGAAGTTGAGAAGGTTGAAGAGTCGAGGACGACTCTTTCCCAAGGGGGGAGCTGATGCAGCCTGTCCTACGGACGCACCTCCATCTACAACACCTAGCCCTCCCAGTGGACCAATGACTCGCGCCCGAGCTAAGCTCCTACAAGCCAAGGTTAACTCGCTCCTTTCCTTGTGTGATTTGGATACGCCCCTGGATGGCTTGCTGCTTCATACGCAAACACTGTGCATCATCAGGTACGAAGAGAAGGACCCATGGGACGGAGGAACCGGAGCGGAAGCAACCAGTCACTGCCAGACTCAAGCGGTACTACCGGACCTCACGGCCGGTACTACCGGTTCAAGCGGCACAACCGGCCCCAGCTACCGGACGCTCCAGGAGGAACCCAACCAAGGCCCAGACGACTACGGTACTACCGGCCCAGGAACCGGTACTACCGGTGGGCGGTACTACCGCCCCCTCCTACCGCTTCTGAGCGACTCGACGGAAGCTCCAGATCGCCAGCGTACTACCGCCCGGGCGGTACTACTGTTCGCGACCGGTACTACTCGTTGCCTGACCGGGTACTACGGGTCCTGACTGAACTTCGGCCGGCCTGCTGGTTCGGCCTCTTCCTTTCTATATTTTCCCATTTCGTTCCAAAACTACCCATGTTTATGTGGCTGGCCTATATATAGCCCCCACCCTCTATTGTAAACCCTATACTTGGATAATAATAGATTAAGGACACCCCTTTTAGGATCTTTCATCTATTGGTCTCATGCTCCTACCAAGGGGCACCCTATTATCCACCCCCTCTTGGATCTTTCCTAGTGCGTTCAAGTTGTACAAGGCCTTGGGTTCTCGGTTTCTCGCCCCCAAGTCGTCAAGATCTCACCAAGCACCTCGTCCCCCATTGTTGGTCGTGGAGAGAGAGCTTCGCCCAACACCGATCCTAGGGATTATGTTGGACCGGTTGCCACCGGCGTGAGTTATCGGCGTGTATCGTGATTTGTGTGCGTGTGTTCATGGTTTTCATCCCTTCTTTCCCCGTCCACCTCTTTCCCCTCGTTTCCCGTGGATATTCGTGAAAGATTCGGCCACCCCAAGGGGTTACCCCCTAACATCTAATATCTTTTGAATACACTAATGTTGCTAATGAAGATTGTGTGAAGTTTTGTATGAAGGAAAATTTGCGGATGTAGAGAAAGAATGATGTAATGAGATGAAGAATGAACAAAATCTCAAGCTTGGGGATGCCACCCCGTGTCACCCCAAGAAATATTCAAGACGTACAAGCGTCAAAGCTTAGGGATGCCCAAGGCATCCCCTTCTTCATCAATAAAAATCTTAGGTCTTTCTAGACACTTTGTTTGTATTGTTTCATGCATTGTTGTGTTGTTCTTGGAGCGTCTTAGTTTTCATTTTTGTTTTGCTTAGTTTTCTTGAATAAAGTAGATTGGACCCTCGTTCTCACTGTGTTGTTTCAAATAAGTTGATTGGTGTTGGAGAGGAGTAGAAAGTTCTTGCTTGAATAGTACAAGAGGAGCTTGCTTTGACTGTGACTTAGACTTTAGCATGGCATGCTAGATGTTGTTTTGACCTTATGCTTAGTGATTATTGTTGTAGCATGACTTGTTCTAAATAATTGGGATTGCTTAATGTGCCTTGAAGGAATCATGCGTTGTTTTATCATACAAAAGCATAGTATTGTGGTATTCTCCTTTGATGATTTGTTTGGGTTGACTTGGCACATGCTCACACCATGTTATGACTATAACAAGTCACCATAGACTCTATGATCATCTAGTACTTGACTTGTGGTACCACTTTATGCTTTGGTTAGTAATGTTTTGTCGCTCTGCATGATTATGGCCAGTATTGCCCTCTTAGTTGGTCGCTCCTAGTCTTTTGCTAGCCTCCACTTGTATGAGTAAGCTCTACTCATGCGTCCAACTCCCAAGAAAACAATTTATTCCAAAGTGTACACTATAAATTCCTATGCATGGTGTGTCACACCATTCCAAGTATATTCTTGTTTTCATCTACCTTCCAATTAAAAATCTCTTTGTTATGTGAAAACTTAGTGATTAAAGCTCTCACGAACTTGATGGCACACTTTATTTTTCTTGCCCCTAAATAAACTTGAACCACTGTGTCATCTATGTTGTATATGCTTGCACTTATACGTTGGAATTAGCAGAACTGTGTTGTCACGGGGAATGCTTTCAACATTGAACTTGTACATTGTACACATTTGATATCATGCTATTTTGTTTATGGATGTCGTCGGTGTGAAATAAAAGGGAAGCTTGTAAGTCCATGGAGTTATGTATGTCTGTTAGATAAACGCCTGGGCCGCTGCCTAAGCCATGCCTAATCATGGTGGAAACTTGCAGTATCACCATAGTGAGCAATCTGAAGCTTTCTTCTTATAAAAAAGAGACATATTGAAAAGAGGAAAGAGAGAAAAAAGCACCATTTTCCCATGGTAAATAAGAAGATTGTTGAGATGCTTATTGTTTGCTTGCCTTGTCATTTTGATTATGGGATAGCTCTTGTATCATGTGCAAGGGGTCCCTCGTTGGCGGTTCTCTATGACACACATGTACTTACTATGACAAGAACTTACAGGTGACTAAAGTTGAGTAGCATGAGGAGCGGCCCTCGTATTCAAGGGACATGAGATTGCCAACTTATACTTTGTCAAGCATATACTCCATAGTTTGTTCACTTTAACCTTAATCACTTCAAGATGCTTATGGTAGGGGCAATGAGAGCTGAAAGCTAACAAGTACCATTATTTTTGGAAGCTCTTTTTGAGACTTGAAATCCTTGCTTCCCTCTTTATGAAGGTCCTTTATTCCACCATTATATTGAGTCTCCACCTTCTATCCTTAGGCACCAATTAAGAGAGCATAGTTGCCATTCTTAGTTCTATGTGCATTGTCCCAAAACTTATTGATTGATTCATCATGTTGATATTGCTTGTTCTTGAACTATTTGTATCTAGTCACCCTTATGAACTTTGAAGGCGTCCTATGCATCTATTTGCTACTCCATGAGGGACAAGCTGGATGCCACTATTCTATGTTTTCTATATGTGAAACACACAAATGTCTTTCAATGTATTTTTATTCATGATATTTGTTTGTAACCTTTCATTTTGCATGCATAGTTACTTTGTCTTATTGTTAGAACTCCATCTTTCATGCTCGTGTTTAGAGTTCTTTAATCCAAGATTTCAATGCTTGCAAATGGTGTGATCTTGATTTTGATGGTGCATGTCACCTTAAAAATTATTATTTTTATCACTTACCTACTAGAGGACGAGCAGGAGTTAAGCTTGGGGATGCTTGATACGTCGTAAACGTATCTATAATTTTTTATGTTCCATGCTTGTTTAGTATCTACTTTGCTTTGCTTTGTCTATACTTTGAGGTGTTTTTATATGTTTTATGGTACTAACCTATTAACAAGATGCCACAGTGCCAGTTGCTTGTTTTCTTCTGTTTTTGGTTCCAGAAAAGGAAGAAAATCAATATTCTCGGAATTGGATGGGACAAAAGCCAATGTCAATATTTTCCGTGGGGAACACGGGCGAAATCTGAGACGGAGGGAGCCACCGAGGCCACACCCCGTCACAGCGGCAGTGGGCCCGTGCACAGGGGTGCAGCCACCCTGGGTGCCCCTGCCTCGCCTCTTCGCCTATAAGAAGCCCCTGATACCAAAACCCTAAGTACCCGATCAATCTTCCACGAAACAGTCTGTAGCCACCGCCACCATCGTCCCTAGATCGGGGGAATCTGAAGCTCTTCCCGGCACCCTACCGGAGGGGAGATCATCCCGGAGGCCTTCTTCTTCATCATGACATCCTCCGGTATGAAGCGTGAGTAGTTCACCTTGGACTACGGGTCCATGTAGTAGCTAGATGGTTGTCTCTCCTCCTTTGTGCTACCATGTTTAGATCTTGTGAGCTCCGTTCATGATCAAGATCATCTATTTGTAATCATGCATGTTGTGTTTGTGGGGATCTGATGGATATTGAGATTACTATGTCAAATTGATTAATGATTTTGTCTAATTCATTCTAACATCTCTGTGTTGTTTGTGATCTTGCATGCTCTCTGTTTCTAGTAGCTATCTTGGCCAAGTAGATGCTAGTGGCTCCAAGAGGGAGTATTTATGCTCTATAGTGGGTTCATGCCTCTATTTAATCTAAGGGAAGTGACAGAAATCTCTAAGGTTGTAGATGTGTTGTTGCTACTAGGCATAAAACAATGGTCTCTTGTTCATGGAATAAGTGGATTGTTTACCTTACACACTTTGCTTAAAGTAGTTATCCGTTGCTTGCAACTTAATACTGTAGGGGGTTCAGATGATAACCTGAAGGTGGATTACTAGTCATAGATGCAGTTGGATGGCGGTCTATGTATCTTGTTGTATTTCCCAATCAAATCTCATAGGATCATGAATGTCTAGTAATGCATTGTTATGCCTTGCTTTGTCATGTCAATTGCCTTGTTGTAATTTGTTTACCCAGCATGTCATGTTTGTTTATCTTAAGGAGAACACCTCTAGTGAACTATGGACCCCGATCCAATCTTTACCATTGATACATATTCCACTGTTACTGTTTACTTTCTACAAACCACCATTACCTTCCACACCATACAGTTAATCCTTTGTTTTTAGCAAACCGGTGAGGTTGACAACCTCACTATTCATTGGGGCAAAGTCTTGAGTTTGTGTTGTGCAGGTTTCCAAGTTGCTAGCAACACCTTTGAGTCGTTTCCTTCCTCCTACTGGTGGTTTCTTACTGAGGGAAGAACTTGCCAATGTGCTCATCATACCTTCCTCTTGGGGTCTCCCAGCGAAGCTCAACAATCAGCTGAGCCGCGTCTAGGCTCGGGTGTCGGTCGTGCCCTGCTCCTCGCGAGGTGGGAATAGCGTATCTGATGCCCTCTTGGCCATGGCGTTCTCCTGAGCCGACATCTATTTCCTCCCCGTGGAGCCCCCAACATAATCTAACGTGTCAACATCCTTGCGGTAGGCGATGGACGCCGCTTTGTAGGCATGATCGAGGGAGCGAAGGGCCTCCACTTCGTCATAGCGGACCGTGATGATTCCTCCATTGCCTCCAACCATCTTGAGTATGTTGTAGGCATGTTGAGTGGCTGCCATGAACTTTGCAAGAGCGGGGTAGCCAAGGATGATGTTGTACATGAGCTCGATGTGAGCCACGTCGAAGGCGATGAGCTCGGTGCGGTAGTTGTCACGCGTACCGGACGTGATAGAGAGGCACACCTGCCCGATGGGTATGGTGGTTCCGTCATTCACTCCAGAGAACGACATGGTTGGCATCAGCCTGTCATAGGGTACCTGGAGCTGGGCGAACTTCTCGGTGGAGATCACGTTCAGGCCAGCGCCTCCATCGATGAGTGTTTTTCCGACCGCGATATTGTTGATGGCGGGGGTCAAAATCATGGGGAGAGTGCCCACGGGCCTGGTGGAGACGGGGTGGTCGTGAGCGTCGAAGGTGATAGGGTACTGGACCACTTGAGCTTTGGGGACAGGACTCCCGGCCTGACGGCGGTGACCTCATGAGTGAGCATCTTGAAGTGACGGTTGGACACCGGGGCTTGGGAACCACCAATGATGCAGGCGATGGCCCCTTGTGGTACCTGTTATCCCACAGCGTCCTCGTCATGGCCCTTCTCTGGCTGCGGAGGGTGCTGTTGCACAGCGTTGGCCTGATGGCCCACATGCGGTGTGTCACGGCCTCCAGCGTTGTTGTTCTAGCGCTCGCCCCCATGATGGCCGCCCCTCGCACCACCACGCTCGCCACCATATATGCCCCTTCTCTGGTTGTTGCGCATGTTGTGGAGCTTCTTGAGCTCATAGCAGTCGTCGGTGGGGTGCCCATGCCTCTTGTGGAGGTGGCAGTATGCACTGTCGTCTCGCTCCCCCTCGCCGCGCTCCTCGCGAGGACCCTTTCGGTCTGGCTCTGCGGCCAGGATGACGGCGGTCTTGCGCTTGGAGTCCTTGTCCTTGTCCTTGATCTTGGATGATCTCGAGGCCTTGGGGATGGTCTCTACTTCGGTGGGGCCGAACATCTGCCCCGCCTCCGCCTTGGCGCACTTTTCAGCCATGACGAAAAGCTCGGCGGCTATGGTGAGGCTCTCCCCTCATATGCCGATCTTCTCCCTCATCTTGTCGTCCTTGACGCCCTCGGAGAAGGCGGTAATGACGTTGGAGTCTGAGATATTGGGGATCTTGTTGCGGACTCAGCTGAACCTCTGCAGGAACTTGAAGAGGTTCTCTATAGGTTGCTGGCGGAGGTCGAAGTACATAAGCGGGCATTCGTAGATCCCCTTGAAGTTCGCGATAAGAGGCAGCTGAGCTCGGCCCACGAATCGATGGATTCCTCTAGAAGGTTTAGCCATGTGCTAGTCGTGTCCTTCAGGCACAGAGGAAGCCAGTTCGCCATGATGCGGTCGTCGCCTCCCGCGGCTTCGATGCCCGTTGGCAAGTCCATGTGCTAGTTCGTGCATGAGCTCATTATGTATATGCCAGACTCGCCATAGGATCATCAGAAAAGGTGCTCTCTGCATAGCTTTCGAGTACTTGAGTGCATGCAGGAACCGGTTCAAATTGTGTTTAAATAGCAATGTGTCCGGTGGCAAGTCCCAGCTCTCACGCATGGCTTGCCACAACCCTCTTGCATGTGGGCATTTAATCATGGCATGATCGGTCGTCTCACATTCACTACCACAGATGGTACAGGTAGATATAGTGTCCATTCCTCGGTGAGCCATATTTTGTTGGCATAGCTAGCGCATTGCTTGCAAGCTTTCATCCGAAAATACGTACTTTAGGAGGTATAGGGTATTGCCAGATCAGTTTTCAATCAGGGCTCTTACCGAGTGGATGGCTGCTCGTCGCCTAGCGTCCTCCCATGTGATGTTGTTCCTCAAAGGCCAGGCGGTACGCACTCCTCATCGTAAATATTCCTGTCGCCTCTCGGTTCCATGCAATGAAGTCCTCCTCATTCCTGCTAGAGGTACGGATCTTTATATGTCCTGTACATCAATGGTGAAAAACCACCTGCGTACCATCTGTTCATTCCACGAGCCGTCATGGTTTAAAAAATCACTAACCCATCGCAACCTGCATCTTCCTTGCTTATAAATTGGCTTTAAAAATGACTCCCAAGGTATCCAAGGTTCACGCCAAGCGCGGATGCTCGCTCCATTTCCGATTTGCCATATACAGCCTTTTTTTATTAGCGCCAGGCCGTACTCGATCGCCCGCCATGTCGGTGAAGCGTTTGCAGTGCACATTGTATCTGTAAGCATGCCATGCGGGAAGTATTTTGCCTTGAGCACTCGGGCACACTGTAACATTCCAGATTTTATAATAGGATGTTACTAGAAGCATGCATCATCCTTGCACCAATTGCATACAAATTAAAGTTGCATGAAACCCCACCACCAAACCCTAAAACAAAAACCCTAATAATAATCCCTCTCTGTGAGCAATAATGAAGTAATCTTGTTTTTACCCTTCTAAAAAACTATGTAAAAACAATATTCTCTGACTCTAAGATGACCACCCCATTTTTATAGAAAATTAGAAACTGGTTTAATCGCTTTTGGCCTTAGTATGCAAAAGTTATTGAGGTATTGGTAAAACAAAAAATGAAAAAAATAAATAAAATAAAAAAGGGCGGCCTAACCTAGCTGGGTCGGTTGCGCCAGCCTACCCGCGCCCGCGCGGCGCCTAACCTACCAACGCCCACGCGCCAGCCCACACCGCCGCCCTCGCTGACACGCGGGACCCGCTCGTTAGTCGTCTTTCCCACGACGATGGCGAGTCCCTGATGAACACGAGACCGACCCCGAGCCGAATCCCGCGATTTTCTCGTGCCTTGGCCCCTTATCCACGCCATCCCCTCCTTATATACCTCCGCATCGACCCCTCTCCTCTTTTCCTAAAACCCTAGCTCAAATCGATCTCCACTGCGCCGGCCGCCGTCGGGTCGATCTCGCCGAGACGGTTCGGAGCCCCCTTGCCCTTCTCTCCCTCTAGAGCTTCCTCCCGTTCTCTGCTGATTCAACCCCCGTGTTTTGCCCCCTCTCTAACGCAGCCAATCACCGGGAATTGCTCGCCGGAGCACTGCCGGAGACGAGGAGGAACGGCGGAGCTCTGCCGACGAAAGAGGAAGCAAGGAGCGCGGCCGAGGATGCTATCATGACCGCGAGGACCAGCCGCACCCCGTCGACCACATGGCCACCTCGGGGAGCCACCAGAGCGCCGCCACCGTCACCACCGACGCCACTGCCGCTCATCGCCGTCGTCACTGCTCTGTAAGTCGTCGCCGCCTCTCCCGTTCGTCGGATCGAGATCATACGGCTCAGATTAGGTCCATTAGATCGAAGGGGTACCGTCTAATTGCGTTGCGCCGCGTGGCAGCCCGCGTCAGCGCCGCTCGCTTAGCTGGCCCAATCGGCAGCTGCCACTTGTCATGATTCCGTTAGGGTTAGTTTAAAAATTATCAGATTGTATTTAATCTTGCGAAATTCATAGAAATTCAACCGTTTGGGCAAATTTTGCGTATAATATATCGTTGGATTCACAAAATTGTGTAGAACACAGATCTGTAATAATATTACGAGTTTGAAGTAGGTTTTTCTGTGTAGAATTTAATCTCTAGATTGGAGTGTTTAATTCATAGAAAATAATTAAAACCCCGTTTTAGTTGATTCTTGTTGCGTTGATTTTGTTTTTACAGTACCTACTGAAAAAAATTATAAAACCTTGCTTAAGATCATTAGATATGATTCGGGGCTGATTAGATGATTGGATCTCCCTATGAGCCTAAAAATTAAAATTATAATCCAAATTAATTAAGATCTGTGGGAGACTAATAATAGCAATATCCACAAGACATTATAAAACCCAAAAGAAACAAACTTGCATAATCACCATGTTGCATGCATGCATATTATCTCTGTGGCATTAATCTGTGCAAGTTGTGATTGGATTTATGTTTGTGTTTCGTTAGATTGTTCGAAGTGCGCTGAGGAGTACCATTGTGTAGAGTGCTGCTCGGATCAAGGCAAGCTACACCACTTGTTCATAACTATTGTCCCAGTTTTAATTCTATGCATGTGATCTTCAAAATTCTGTAGTATGCATGTGTAGGATGTTCTAGTAGAATTTTTCTTTAGTATTATTTTTGCAAGTGCGATGATTTTGTAGTAAGCCATGAGTAGCTCTATGCTTAGGATTTCCCCTCCTAATCGGTTTTCCTGTTTTGCTAAGTATTGCTTGCTATGCTATATATATATGTAAAGTACCGTTGGGGGGTTCAAAAGACAATGAATTTCTTCTAAGTATAAAGGCTCTCTTGAACAAACTTTTCTTCTCAAATCCACTTCAAAATAAAACTAAGTTTTCTTCTGGGCAGAATGGTTGTCGGGACAACGAGTGAGATTTTGGTGGAGGACGGCCGCCCAGGAATCAAAGAAGTCTGCCATGTTTCAGAATTCAGAAGCTTCCAGTGCAGCCACAATAATATGGGCTCTGTCTTGGCCTAGTACTTAGTGGGAAACCTCACCTGGGTACCAACATTTGGAGGTTATTGGCACGGTTGGATCCAGAACGTAGAGGGGCTACTAAGGGAAAGCCTCGCCATGGTCTTGTCTGTAAAAGGACTTGATCGCGGATTGTGGGTAAAGTGCACAAACTCTCGAGAGTATTGTAATCTGATCGATCAGCCGAGTTCACGGAAAAGAAAACTTGAGCATCTGAAAGATGGTGCCTCTGAAGGATCTTCCTCTCTCTCTTTTAAAACTTAAAGTTTTCTAAAAACCCAAGGCATGAGTCATATCGCTATTGGGAGGGTTTTGGGAACTTGGTGAGTAATATCCAAGTGTTAGGTTGTTTGGACACTTGGTGAGTAGTATCCTCGTGTGCCATTCGATCATATGTTACTTAAACAAATGTTTACAAAGTAGGGAAATCTTCTCTTCTCCTTCATACTTAAGAAAACTAGCTTTGAGCAAATAAACTCCACAGCCTGAACTAGCCTTGCATGTAGAGTTAGTCTTTTCTTCCCTTGGTGTAATTTGCCAATATATTCAAAGTATTGACCTAACTTGTTGGCTGCACGTCTTATGTGCAAAATCCGAAGATTGAAAGGTGCGTAGGGATATCGTGAGTCTACACTCGACAAGCCTGGGGCGTTGATGGACTCAAGCTGCTTATGTTTCCGCTGTTATTTGAGCTAGCTTAATGCTAAGCAAATTTATAATAAATTCATACTCTGGATTCTCCGTGTAATAATGACTTTGTGTTTTACATGATATTCATCGACTGCGAGTGCTAGCTATTGATCCAGGGACTAGCATGTAAATCACTGGGACTTAGGATCTTTATTGATCCAAGGTCACTACATACACAATGTATGTGGCTGCTGCATTAGACACCATGCTTGTCGTGCCAACAACGCCTGGTTAAAGATTCTCATATCCTTATAACCAATTTTTTCCTAATCCTTCGGTCATAGCATGTTGTCCCATGAAATTCAGTGAGTTTTTCTTTTCCCGTTCTCCGCTCCCCACCAGAAATCTTTAATCAATTTTGTTAACTCATCCAGCAACCCAAATGGGAGTTTAAAGATGCCCATGATGTACACTCGTATTGCCTGCGCTATGGCCTTAATAAGGACTTCCTTACCTCCTTGTGATAGATAATTCTCTACCCATTGGATGAGCCTTTTGACTAATTTTTCTTGCAAGATTTTGAACTTTCCCTTATTCATCATACCTTCCGATGTAGGTAGCGCCAGGTACTTGGCGTCAAAAGTTTCTTGGGTAACCTGCTGCACCCTCTTGACTCCACTCTTCGTCCCTTCCTCGCATGATGCACCAAATAAAATGAAGCACTTACTTGGGTTTATCAATTAGCCCGTGCTTTTGGCATAAACATTCAACACCTCTTGGACACGTGTCGCCTCCTCCACATTTGCTCGGAAGAAAGAAGGGTATCATCTGCAACTTGTCGGCACACCTTTAATGGCCGAATGTATTGTATTGTACCTATTTTTGCAACAAAGCTGAAAGACCATCAGCCACAAAAGGAAAAAGAAAGGGTGAAAGGGGATCACCTTGTCGAAGACCTCGAGAAGGGGTAAATGAATCTAGAAGGGTTTCATTGAATTTCACAGAGTATCTCACAGTGGTGACACATGACATTATCTAGTCCACCCATCTGCAAGAAAAACCTAATCTTTCCATCGTTTTCCTTAAAAAATCCCAGTCCACCCTATCATACGCTTTTGATAGGTCCAACTTGTAGGCGCAAAAATTATTTTCCTGATTGATATTATGTTCACTAAAATGTATACATTCAAATGCCACGAGGGAATTATCTGTGATGAGGCGACCCGACACAAACGCACTATGATTAACAGATATGATGTCACCCAACGCCGGTATGAGTCTGTTTACCAGACATTTAGCAATGATCTTATAAAGTACTGGACACAAACTGATAGGTCGGAATTCCTTGAGTGTCTCAGGGTGAGTACTGACCACAAACTGATAGGTCGGAAATCCTTGAGTGTCTCAGGGTGTTCAGTTTTAGGAATTAGCACAATCGCCGTATCATTAACTTCAGCAGGCATATTCCCTGTAATAAAGAAAAAAAATCGCCTTAAAGGTGTCCCAATTTTTTTGATAGAATCTTGCTAAAAAACCATCAACACCGGGAGATTTTAAAGGCCCAATTTGGAACAAGGCGTTCCCAATTTCCTCATCTGAGAATTCCCTACTCAGCTTATCATTCATCTCCCCTGTTACATCGTTCCTGTATTAAATTAAGTAGGTCATGATAATTAAGGTTAGGATCACGGGTGAACAACTCCTTAAAATAAGTAGCCATTTGTTCCATATCCATTGGTGTATCCTATGCATCCTCATCATCTTTTAGCTTTTTAATTTTATTCTTTCGCGCCCGCCAGAGCGCCTTCTGGTGAAAATATTTATTATTGTGATCATTCTCTTTGAGACAATTAATACGTGATTTTTGTATCCACAACATTTGTCTAGGGCCTTTCGAACACCCTCAAGATCATCTTTTTATCCTGCCTCGTCCCATGCTGCTGCAATGAGTTCGGTTAGTTCCATCGGCCTCTCTCACTAGATTTCATAATGTCGTCGGGCCTTCTTTGGTTTTTCCCTTGTTTCCCGCAGCAAGTGTACAAGCACGGGACAATGGTCAGAAACAGGTGATATAAGATGCTCTACTTTTGCTCCACTGAACATCTCACACCATTCTTTTGTTGTCATAGCTCTATCCAGCCTAACACGTACATTAGCCTAACCTCCACATTTATTATCGTAGGTGTAAGGTAGCCCTATAAAGCCTAGATCAACAAGGTTATAAATAGCCAATGCTTTACGGAAAGCTGTCATTTTCCCTTTCGTGCGGGGGATGCACGACAGATGCTCTTATTGCTAAAGGGCCTCGTTAAATTCCCCCATAACTAACCAAGGAAGGTCTAAGACGGATTTTAAGTTTTTTAAGGAGTCCCATATCCGATGATGATTCTTGACCCTTGGCTCCCCATATACACAAGTAAGCCACCACTAGGGTGCATCTAGCGCCTCACATATATAAGCATCAATAAATCTTTCAACTGATTGGATCTCTACACTCAGACTTTCATACCAAAATAAAGCCAAACCACCACTACAACTGTCACTACTAAAACAAACAAAACCTTTAAGGCCTAAACGATGACGAAGACGTCTAATCTTATTTTTATTTTGCCTAGTCTCACACAAGAAAAGTAAACGAATACTAAACGACTGGGAAACATTGATAATCTCACGAACTGTCATAGCGTTTTCGGCTCCCCGACAGTTCATGCTTAAGCAATTCATTGCGACTGATGGGGTGTCGCGCTTGGCCGCGTCAGCTTGTCGGTGGGTCCAGTCCCAGTCGCCTCCCGCCGAATCCACACATTTGGGTTCATCGGTTTCTTGGGATGCATGTGTCCAGTCGCCACCATCTTCTTGTTCCTCTTGTAGGTCCTCTCGATGCTCATGTTATCTGCCCTTCCCCGCACGGCACCTTGCTTCCTGCCACGCATCTGCGAGCCACCAGCTTGCTTGTCACCATAGGCTAAATAGAGCCCAAGGTCTAGTCGATCCCCATGTACTTCGTTCTCCTCCACAGACCGCTTACCAAGGACAGTATATGTCGGGCTCATCACCATATCGCTCATCGAGCCAAACGACACATATGTGTTAGACAAGTTCCTTAGAGCTGGAATCATGTCGCTTGACGTAGGTCCGTGAGCTGCACTCCCGCTGGCCGACGCTGCCTTCTGTTCTTTATGCATGTAAGCTAAGAATTCTAGGGCGAGAGTGTAGTTGACGTGCTCCATATTCTCGGTTGTAGCTGGGACCGCGTCTTCCTCCGGAAACTCTATGATAGGATCGGTCATCTTTGACACTTCGTTCGCAGCGTGTTCTGCCCGTTCACTTGCCTCAACCTGCATAGCCCCCACCTTCTCGACGAGGTTCATCTCCACTTCTCCTGGCAAAGGCTGCTCCTCTACATCAAAATCATTATGTCTTCCCCCTTGGTCAACCCCATACTCGCCGGCGATGTGGCATCCTCCAGGGGTGGCATTTCATTATCAGTAGAGGTCTCCCGTGAACCCCTTTCTCGGGAGTGACTTTGGCATTGAGAATGGCGGCCCTGCTGCTGAGGATTGTTTGTTTGCCTCTGAAAATCACATGAATGAGACTCAACGGTGCCCAAGCTTGCAAAACTTAGGTTGCGCCGAGCTGAGGCATGTCCAGCAGGAGGGATATAATGAGCCCGACATTCATACTTTTTATAAGGGCTACATCTCAACTCATATGCGTTGTAGTCGAGAGATGGAATCCCCTGCGCCTCTTCTCGCAGTCATCACTACAATGTCCCATAAATCCACAGTGCTCGCGGTAGTATGGCACTTGTTCATACTTTAATTTGAAAACCATAGTCTCCCTGGTTTCCCCTTAATACCCGTTGTGAGTTGTGTCTGCAAACGCCTGTTATATGGGATGTCAACACGGACGTGGAGGAATTCATTTATGTCTGCTCCGTGGATGGAACGTCCACTTCCAAAGCCTTTCCTAGGCCATTGCCATATCGCTTGCCCCACACATCATTCTGCTTTTCGCCTGGCACGTTATATATACGCACCCAAATTGGAACCGAGTCAAGGATAATCTCAGATGGCTGAATTTTAATATCGAAATCTTTCACTAGCAAGGCGTTCTGCTTAAATATCCATGGTCCACCTATCATGACAAAATCATAGTCTCCTTTTGAAAACATGGTGATCGTATAATAATTACTCCCTCACTTAGAGTATCTAATCCTCGTCCGCAACTTCCACAACTCATCGACCAAACATGTTTTTTGTGTTGGGCCGAAAATTTGCTCTATACCTCACGAGAATCTTCCATGTGTTTAGCTCCTTTATCTCTGCCGTGTTCGCCTCTTCATATTCCTCATCGAACTCCAAGTAGACACCATCATCCATGTCGACAGCGCCTTCGATATGCGAAGCTCTACCTTGCCGGAACCCCAAATTCTCATCCTCCTCTTGCCTATCATCCCAGTTGCCATCTGCCTCCGCATGCAGCTCTGGGCCACAGATCGCGTGACGATGCAGCAGTGGTGCCGATGAGTTACCACCAGCGGGCTTCGAGCGGGTAGGTCTCTTAGCGAGCCCCCCTTGATCGCCCTACCCCCTGGCGGCGCCATAAGCAAACCAATCTGCGTAGTAGTCATTCGCGCTCCCCTGGCCAGTCGCGAATCAGAGACAACCGTCGGCCGACGATCTAGATGCATCGCGCCGTCATTGCCAATCTGGTCGCCGCCGGATTGTCGCCATTGCTAGATCCTGCAGCACCTTCCATCTTCCTCCCTTGTGTTGCCATCACCACGTCTGGTACCTTGCGCTCTCTGCCTCGCCTTGGATTGGAAGTAGCAGGGTATGACAGGATCTTGCGGACTATCTGTGGTAAGGTTTCGTTGTTGCGAGATTTATAAGAGCTCCCCGCCGACTCTTCCCGTGTGTCCTTGACACCTACCAAGACTTCCTTCCGACTCCTTCTCGTAGACCGCATAGACTCTCGCATCGCTCTCTCTAGCGATCTGAGGGACTCTCGTAGAGGGGAGGCCGTGGCGGCAAGGCGGAGTTGCCCATGTCGGTAGAGCCAACCCTAAATAGAAGACCGTAACCTTTTTTATGCCAGGAACGAGGTTCTTGTATTAGCTCGTGTGTATATGTATATATTTATTTATTTATCAAGGTTAGATGAACGTTATATCCAAATTTTTTGGTTTCTTGATTTGTAAAATTTGCCTTCAGTCTTCACAATAAATAAACAGAAAAACTAAAAAACGGGTGTTCGTATGGTTAGACGATACACGTTCACACGTATTTACACATGTAATCCCAATTCTCCTTTGGTTACATGCATGTCTAAAAACTGAATATGCTGACATCATTAGTATTAAATATAAAAATCCAAATATTCAAAATGTTTATAACTCAAATCGTTTGTCCAATTTTAGTTCCGTTTTTATTGTTGGACTAGTTGCGACAACATTTTCGAAACTAGATCTCATGTTGATATGTTTCGATAAAATTTTATTCGGACCAAAAAATTACTCACCTCTAACACATGAGTTATCTATGCCATAATATGCAACTTATCCATCTTGTAACGCAGAACTTATCCACCTTGTAAACATATTGTGATAGGGCAAAGGTGTCTGATCTTTCGATGAGATGGTGATAGTCGATTTGGTGGAGTTCAGGCTTGACGATCCGACTACACGTGCGAGCACGAGCGCCAATGCAATCGCTAGGCCAATCTCCTGGAGGTTATCGATCCTGCGGGAACACGATCAGCGTGACCAGCGAGGGTCTTAATTCCTACCTGAAATCGAGAACAAGTAAGAACTAATATTGCAATCAAGATATTGCGGATTAAGATGAAAGCTTTATTGAAAAGGTGGGATCCTGTATAGGTGCGAAGTATAAGAGGGCTCTGCGACGCTCGAGCCTTGGCGAAGTTGCTATGATGGCTAACTTAATGTCTAAACAAAATCCGAGTCTATGGTGACGGTTATGGGGAGTATTTAAGGAGGAAAAGGTGAGGTTTCGGCCAGCCATAGAAGTGGTGGCCAAATCCAACCCTAGAAGTCATTTTCTCCTCAAATACGGACTCTAAAAAGTGGCTAATTAAAATCCTACGAAAATTACATGGGCCTAGCCCAAAATAAAGGTGTCGTAGCACCATATTAAGCTATGGACGAATTTGTGAAGTATTAATCTTGAATATTTTGTCCAAGCCGTCTTTCTTCATTATGGTGGCCTCAAAGTTCTGAAATCTTCATCCGTGGCCTTCTCTTGAATCATCACATGCTTGCTGCCATCTCCATGCATGGCCATGATTCAATGCTTGTCCCTCTCATCCATGCTTGGTCCATCATTCTAAAGAGTAATAAATACATCTGATTTAGGCAGCATCATATTCTCATGTATGTGAGGAATAGTTCTAAGAAACGAAAGTACCTGATAGTTAAGTTGTTTGGCACGAGATCTTGTGATTGGTCCTTGTATGTGTGTAGTTGTAGGTACAATAGTTGTATCAATAGATAGGATGTCCATATCATGCTCTCCTTCTTGAATTGAAGTCGTCCTCGACGCAATCTCATCTTCCTCACCAAAATAAGGCTTCAAATCTGCAATGTTAAACGTAGTACTAACCATACCAAAGTCTGCAGGCAACTCAAGTTTATATGCATTATCGTTTATTTTCTCTAACACCTTAAAGGGACCAGCAGCACGCGGCATTAACTTAGACTTGCGTAAATCAGGAAAACGATCATTACGCAAATATAACCAAACAAGATCTCCAACATCAAACACAACATGCTTTCTCCCTTTATCCCTAGCAAGTTTATACTTAGTATTCATGTGTTCTATGTTATCTTTAGTAGTCTTATGCAAGTTTAATATCATTTCAGCGCGTTGTGTAGCATCCAAATTATTTTGCACCGAAGTAGGTAAAGGCAATAAATCAATAGGTACACGAGGAACAAAACCATACACGATCTCAAATGGGCACATCTTTGTGGTAGAATGCAGCGAACGATTATAAGCAAATTCTATATGAGGTAAACACTCTTCCCACAATTTTAAGCTTTAAAACAGCCCGCAACATAGTAGACAAAGTTCTATTTACTACTTCAGTTTATCCATCAGTTTGGGGATGACATGTAGTACTAAACAGCAATTTAGTCCCCAACTTAGCCCATAAACATCTCCAAAAGTGGCTAAGAAATTTAGTATCACGATCAGAAACAATAGTATTTGGCACACCATGTAAACGAACAATTTCACGAAAGAACAAATCAGCAATATGCGCAGCATCATCCGTTTTATGACAAGGAATAAAGTGTGCCATCTTAGAAAACCGATCCACAACAACAAAAATACTATCCCTCCCCTTCTGTGTACGTGGCAATCCCAAAACAAAGTCCATAGAAATATCCTTTCAAGGAACACTAGGAACAGGAAAAGGCATATATAAACCATGTGGATTAAGGCGAGACTTAGCTTTTTGACAAGCAGTGCAGCGTGCCACAAATCTCTCAACATCTCGACGCATACGTGGCCAAAAGAAGTGTGCAGCAAGAACATCCTCCGTTTTTTGACACCGAAGTGTCCCATCAATCCTCCTCCATGCGCATCCTGTAACAACAAAAGACGAACAGAACTATCTGTAATGCATAGTTTGTTAGCACGGAACACAAATCCATCATTGAAGACGAACTTGTTCCATGGTCTACCATCTCTACAATTCTGCAACACATCTTTAAATTTATCATCATGCACATATTGTTCCTTAGTAGTTTCCAATCCAAATATTTTGAAGTCAAGTTGAGATAACAAAGTATAACGGCGCGACAAAGCATCAGCAATAATATTATCTTTACCCTTTTGTGTTTGATAACATAAGGAAATGACTCAATAAATTCAACCCACTTTGCATGACGACGATTCAACTTAGCTTGACTACGAATATGCTTCAAAGACTTCATGATCAGAATGTATAACAAATTCTTTAGGGCATAAATAATGTTGCTAAGTTTCTAATGTCCGAACCAACGCATATAATTCTTTATCATAAGTAGAATAGTTCAGACTAGCCCCACTCAATTTTTCACTAAAATATGCAACAGGTTTTCCCTCTTGTAATAACACACCTCCCAAACCAATTCCACTAGCATCACATTCAAGCTCAAAAGTCTTATTAAAATCAGGAAGTTGGAGTAAGGGAGCATGTGTTAGCTTGTCTTTCAATATGACGTAGGCCTGTTGTTGTGCATCGCCCCAAACAAATGGCACATCCTTCTTGGTAAGTTCATTCAGCGGCGCGGCAATTGATCCAAAGTCTATGACAAAACGCCTATAAAACCCAGCGAGGCCAAAAAAACTCCTCACTTGTGTGACCGTCTTGGGCTGCGGCCAATTCTTAATAGCTTCAATCTTGGCTGGATCCACTTCAATACCCTGTGATGTAACAACATAGCCAAGAAACGCAACTCGATTGGTGCAAAAGGTGCACTTCTCAAGATTACCAAACAAACGTGCATCACGTAAAGCATTAAAAACAGCACGTAAATGGTCCAAATGATCCTCTAAAGATTTGCTATAAATCAGAATATCATCAAAGTAGACTACCACAAAACATCCAATGAAAGCACGTAAAACTTCGTTCATTAATCTCATGAAAGTGCTGGGTGCATTAGTTAAACCAAACGGCATCACTAACCACTCATACAAACCGAACTTAGTTTTAAATGTTATTTTCCATTCATCTCCCAATTTCATACGAATCTGGTGGTAACCACTACGCAAATCAACTTTAGAAAACATAGTAGAGCCACTCAATTCATCAAGCATGTCATCCAAACGTGGAATAGGATGACGATATCGAATAGTAATATTATTGATAGCTCTACAATCAGTACACATGCGTGAAGAACTATCTTTCTTAGGTACCAAAATAATAGGAACAGCACAGGGGCTAAGGGACTCACGAATATGGTCTCTGTCGAGTAGTTCCTGAATTTGGCGTTGTATCTCCTTTGTCTCCTCTGGATTGGTTCTATATAGCGCGCGGTTGGGCAACGTAGCACCAGGAATTAGATCAATTTGGTGTTCAATTCCTCTAATAGGAGGTAGTCCTGATGGCAGCTCAGCGGGAAAGACGTCCTCATATTCCTGCAAAAGGTTAGCAATAGCGGGTGGCAAAGAAGGAGGCATATCCTCAAATGAAAACAAAACCTCTTTGCAGATAATTACATAATATTGAGTATTGTTTACATCTAGTTCAGCAATATCAATTTTATTTGCAAGCATATATGGATTCTTCAAACGAATTTCAGTAGCATGTTTAGAATCAGATTTAATGTTCTTTGGTGGTACAAAATCTACAGCAACAATCTGATTCTCACTTTTATTTTTCTCCTCAGTTTTAGCTCTACTAGCTCTAGCAAGATCATCTTTTAGAATCTGTTCGGAACTCATAGGTTTTAGACCAATTTTCTTTCCATCATGCATAAGAGAATAGTGATTAGTTTTGCCATTATGAACAGATTCTCTATCAAATTTCCATGGTCTACCAAGTAACAAAGAACAAGCTTGCATAGGTACAACATCACAATCAACAAAATCAGAACATGTACCAATAGTAAAATGCACGCGTACCGTTATTGTTATCTTGATCTTGCGAGAACTCTCAAACCATTGGATGTAATATGAATGTGTGAGTTGTCTTGTTGGAAGTGCAAGCTTCTCTACCATGTCAACACTAGCCAGATTATTATAACTCCCTCCATCAATGATGATCTGTATAGCTCTTTGTTTGACAACACCACGTGTTTGGAACAGGTTGTGGCGTTGATCTTGCTTAGATTTGCTCAATTGCACACTCAACACACGTTGTGTAATTAAGCTCTTGTATTGATCAGCAGTTTCAGATCCCATTACCTCTGTCTCTTCATCAGAATCACGATTGTCTCTATCTCGAGCAGAAATAAGGGCTAATGTATCTTCAGCAAAGTCACTCGCTGAATCGTATTGACCATCATCACGCACCATCATAACACGTTGTGTTGTGCACTGTCTCTCAATATGACCAAAACCCCAGCACTTGCGGCATTGTATATCCTTTGTTTTACCCGTGGAAGCCATAGAAGATGCACTACGAGCAGGAGCATTGGATGACGGTGGAGGAGCAGCTGGAAATCTTGTGGTGGCCTTGGATGTGGTAGTAGCTGGTGGCGAATCACGAGAAGGAGGCGTTGATTGTCGGGATGTCCAAGTGGATGTGCGACCTGCAGAATTATTAGTCCTCCTCCATGGTGTTTGCCGATCCTGCACTTCACGTTCAGCTTTGCAAGAAAGATGAAACAAACGAGTGATAGAATTATATTCCTTATAATCTAATATGTGTTGAATGTCCTTGTTTAATCCACCAAAGAAATGTGCAAGCATTTGTTCAGTAGATTCAACAAGACCACACTGAACCATCCCCGTTTGCAATTCCTGATAATACTCTTCTACATATTTTTTTCCTTGTTCTAAACGTGTCAGATTCTTTAGTAAATCACGTTGATAAGTGGGAGGTACAAAACGAACACGCATAGCAGTTTTTAAAGAAGTCCAAGTACTAGGAATAGTACTAGGATTTAAACGACAATACTCAGACCACCAAAGGGAAGCAAATTTAGTAAATTCACATGTAGCAGCACTAACACGCATATTCTCAGGATATTTTAAACATGCAAAACATTGTTCTACTTCCATCTCCCATGTAAGATATGCATCAGGATTATATTTACCCTCAAAAGATGGAATATTTAATTTAAGCTTTGCAACATGATCATCATCACGTACCGGTGGTTGAGCATTGCGGTGGTAATGTCGGGGACGGCCAGCAGGGTGTGGAGGTTGTTCAACCTCCTCGTCAATATCGCAGCAAAGAGCGTGGTGTAAGTCCGAGGTGCCTCACCGCAGCGGTAGTCACCGAGTGCGGCGGTAGCCGAACCAGCAGTACGACCCGTGATCGGAATGCGCCGTGCGCCATGCCGAGGTGCCAATGGGGCAGGTGCGGGTGCGGGTGCCGGCAATCTGTCCAAAACCTCCTTGAACCGAGCGTCAAGCTTGTCGTTGAAGGATTTCTCGAGTCCATCGATCTTGTCTATGGCGTTGGTGAGCTTGGTGTCAAACTCCCCTAGTCGTGCATCCACATCTTTAGCGCGACCGACCAAGAGCTCGAAGAAGTGGGCATGTAGTTCTTGGTTCATCATTATGGCAGGGTTCCGCGAAGTATCTGTCATGGTTAGTCCTTTAAAAAGCACTGGTATATATGCCTATAACTACGGAAATATGGTGGAAGGCACGCGTAATCCGTCAAGCAATATACAAATCTCTTACAAGTTCTTACCAAACAGCAGGAAAAAGGCGATGTGCAACCGCGAGGAGCAGTGGGTCCAGAGATTGAACCGAGCGATTACCAGGATTCGAGACACCGCACGTGGAGAAATCTGTGGAGCTCTGGGAAGGCTTAGCAAAGGGTTATCAATTATCAAAACAGCAATACAAATGTTGAAAGAATGCTCAACGATGGTACTGTGCTGGTCCTAGGCTAGACCGTACTAGAGACGCGAGCCTAGAGCACCAACGATGTCACGACGCGACACAACAGGCAATGTATGATGATATGGCACCCTAAAAAGCGAACCGAGATGTCAAAAATCAATATGATGGCGAGTGTCTAGAACTGATCTACGGGGTCTAGAAACAGGTTAGTCCTAAAAAAATCAAAATTTTTGTATTATGCTCCAGCGCGCAGGTGCCAAAAAATATTGCTATAACGGCCGATGGAGAAAAGTGATCCCCGGGGCCGAAAATCAGTATAGCCAGAAAATTTTTTTTGCTCTCCTTCTGGACTTACGGCTGAACTTCTAACTCGACACGGACTGTAGCTCAACACAGAAACAACAAGGAAGGAAAGGAAAAAGAAAAACTAGGAAACAATAACCCAACTCGGACTCGTGCCGCGGCAGGAAAGGTTATCGGATCTGTGTCATGGTAGCAAGGCGGTGGCGGAGTTTTAGGGTTTATGGTGGCTGGGTGTATGGCGGCAGAATATGGTGGCGGAATATGGTGGCGGTGATCTGCGAGGGTGGCGGTGACTACTGTGATCAGAACTCGAAACTCTAAGGGACGAGACACTAAGACCAGCAACTCGACGCGACGATGCAGACACAAATTCAACAATGCAAAACTGAAAAGATAATGCAAGGCGTAGATTGGTGATGGGATGGATCTAAACTCTAACTATGTTTTTGGCTTTTTCGTGGGTTATAGGTAAAACCGATCTAATCTACGAAAACAGTAAGATCTCACCGAGCAACCTGAAATCTGATACTACTTGATAGGGCAAAGGTGTCCGATCTTTCGATGAGATGGTGATAGTCGATTTGGTGGAGTTCGGGCTTGACGATCCGACTACACGTGCGAGCACGAGCGCCAATGCAATTGCTAGGCCAATCTCCTGGAGGTTACCGATCATGCGGGAACACGATCAGCCTGACCAGCGAGGGTCTTAAACCTGAAATCGAGAACAAATAAAAATTAATATTGCAATCAAGATATTGCGGATTAAGATGAAAGCTTTATTGAAAATGTGGGATCCTGTATAGGTGCGAAGTACAAGAGGCCTCTGCGATGCTCGAGCCTTGGCGAAGTTGCTATGATGGCTAACTTAATGTCTAAACAAAATTCGAGTCTACGGTGACGGCTATGGGGAGTATTTAAGGAGGAAAAGGTGGGGTTTCGGTCATCCATAGAAGTGGTGGCCGAATCCAACCCTAGAAGTCCTTTTCTCCTCAAATACGGACTCTAAAAAGTGGCTAATTAAAATCCTGCGAAAATTACATGGGCCTGGTCCAAAATAAAGGTGTCACGGCACCATATTAAGTTATGGACGAATTTGTGAAGTATTAATCTTGAATATTTCGTCCAAGCCGTCTTTCTTTATTATGGTGGCCTCAAAGTTCTGAAATCTTCATCCGTGGCCTTCTCTTGAATCATCACATGCTTGCTGCCATCTCCATGCATGGCCATGCTCCAATGCTTGTCCCTCTCATCCATGCTTGGTCCATCATTCCTAAGAGTAAAAATTACATCTGATTTAGGCAGCATCATATTCTCATGTATGTGAGGAATAGTTCCAAGAAACGAAAGTACCTGATAGTTAAGTTGTTTGGCACGAGATCTTGTGATAGGTCCTTGTATGTGTGTAGCTGTAGGTACAACGGTTGTATCAATAGATGGGATGTCCACATCATATTGGGTAGAGACTTCTCGCATACATGTTGAACACGTTTAATTGGAACGTAGTAGCCTAGGCGTTAGGACACCGAGCATTCATCGCTCGTCGGTACCCTAACACCCTTTGAGACTTCGTCACTCGTACGCCGCGGTACCGACGACAAGCTATGAAGTCGAGCGCTAGAATACTGATGTGTGTTATATTATTCACTACGACTTAGGGTGGTGGATAGGTGGGGTATAAAATCTTATTTATTATATTGTATGCAAAGAAGTTTAGATTTATTTCCTTTAAAAAATTATGCTTAATGTTTGACGCGGTTGACTTTTGAGATTGAGTCGCTTTTATATTCTATCTGTGGATCAATTGTTATAGTGGTGGATAACTTACATGCTAAACCTTAGATAAGTTTGATGTTAGTGATGAGTAACTTTTGGGTAAAATAGTTAAAGTTACTCACTCCTAACACGTGAGTTATCCATGCCATAATATGTAAGTTATCCTTGTGTAACATATAAGTTACCAATCATATAAATTTTATGTTTTATCTATGGGTAAATTTTTATAGTGCCGGATAACTTACATGTTATAGGGTGAGTAACTTACATGCTGAAGTCTGGATAACTTTAATGTTACTAATGAGTATCTTTTGGGGCACAAAATGTCATGTTATTTAGCCAGAGCATAAACGGGGGGCACTCATGCAGGCTGTCGAAACGCCTGCCGAGTTATGTAATTCTCAAAACGATCACCGGGTAGTTTTCATGCATCTATAAAATAACCTCCACACAATATGTTTTATACATTGAATAACTTATATGCTATGGCCTGGATAACCACGTGTTACAAGGTGGATAACTTTTAGGATAGTCGTCGGCACATATCAACATGGGATCTAGTTTTGAAGATCTCATCACGACTAGCCCAACGATGAAAATTAATCATAAATCGAATACATAGCTTGACCTACAAAATATTTTGAATTTTCAAAGTTTATATTAAATATTAAATAGGATCATGTCAGGGTCTTGTTTTCTAATGCATGCAAACTGAGGTTAAGTGATGATTGCATATCAGAGTGCATGTCGAAACGTTCGCCAGTTTTTACAATCTAACACACACCATTGTGTAACAAAGTCCTAAATAAATATGGCCATGTGCACCGGCAAAGGTCTTCCCCCCTTCAGAAAACATAACACGGTAGGAATCATTATGGGCGCGCTTGGTAGCATGCAGCCTTTTTCTCAATTCGACAAAGTGATGGTATGTACTTTGAAGCAAAGCTAGGCTAGGCCAACTTATGCAGCCCGTTTGGTAGCATGGGACACATCCTTTAGACTGAAATTGCAGCCCGTTTGGTTGCCTATTTTTTTCCAGCAGATACAAAAAAGGGTGCTTGGTGCTTAGCCTGCTTTCTTCTCTTTGTACACACATGCTAATACATTCAAATGTGGTGATCTTACCACAACACATCAACACAACACACTTTCATGGATCGGATCACATCACACATTCATAGAAACTAAAAACTAGACTAGACACATCCATAGAAACTAGACTAGGCATGTTAGTTCATAGTCAGGTGCATCCCATGGCAACTGATAGGTTGTTCATGTCAGGGGTACACACCCTGACCCAAAAGACATCTAGAAGACAGTGGTTCGACATTGCATCCACTAGACAAACTAGACTATATATACAATTAACAGCAGATAGGACGATCAGATGAGCTTATCGCAGGTGATCAACTCCTACGTATTGTTGAAAGCCCTGAAGAGAGTCACCATGAAGCCCTTCTGCTTTTTGATGTACTTGAAGGCGAGGACGTCCCCAACCCAGAGCTTGATCTTCGACGCAAACTCACTCCAACCCTTCATGAAGTACATCTGCCCCTCAAACATCTGCAACTGCACATCATACTCACAGAAGGAGGAGGTCTTCATGGGGAGAGTGCGGACCTGCTGCCTTATCTACAGCTACTTCAGCACAACCGCCTTCCCGATTTCTAGGAACTGGAGTGCAGTTAGGTCCATGGGCTTGATTTGGACATAGAAGCGATAAGGGAGGTCATCATTCCTGTGGTGACCAAGGCGTGGCTTGCGGCCCTAACATTCCTTCTTCTTCCTCGTCTGCACTTCCGCCAGCAAGCTGTTGAGGACAGGTCTAGGCATTGAAGGATGGAGGTCTCTGATGAAGACCCCGTACCCAGGAATAGGAGGAACCGTGTTCCTACACCAGGTGTCCCAGTCCTGCTTGGGTACCTTGCCAATCAGAACTGGTCAAAAAACATTAGCAAATGCATTGTGCAAATCAAGCAGATCAATGACAGTTGTACACATAGATTGGTGCATTGCACTTGCTTCATCTATACATGCATAAGGTGGTTATGACATTCATCTACACATGCATAATGGTGCTGCCAAGCATCTACACAAGCAAATTGGCAGTGACATCCATCTAAACATGCATAATGGTGCCGCCAAGCATCTACACAAGCAAATTGGCATTGACATCCATCTAAACATGTATAATGGTGCTTCCAAGCATCTATACAAGCAAATTGGCAGTGACATTCATCTACACATGCAGAATGGTGTTGCCAAGCATCTACACAAGCAAATTGGCAGTAACATTCATCTACACATGCATAATGGTGCTGCCAAGCAACTACTTAACCAAAAAGGCAGTGACATCCATCTACACATGCATAATGGCAGTGACATTCATCTATATATGCATAATGGTGCTGCCAAGCATCTACACAAGAAAATTGATAGTGACATTCATGTACGCATGCATAATGGTAGTGGCAAGCATGTAAACATGCACAATAGCAATGACATGCATCTACACGTACAAAATTCAATCGTCCCTTGCGCAATGGTCACTTATCAAGCAACGTACCAACATACACACCAAGTATTTGCACAATTGTATCATATTGCACAATGGTATCATATGAAGCTACATAATAAGCATTGGGTTATGTATAGATTGTAATCTACAATGCCAGCAGTGTAACATATTCTATCAAGCAAGCATATCAATTTGTACAGAGGACACAAAAACAGACGGGGAACACCCTTACTTGCGACGGAGCAGTGGACAACCTAATCGCTGGAGGTGTTGGTGAAGCAACGGCAGATCTACCCGTCACGATGGCTGTTGGCGCGATCGTCCTGCCCAGAGGGGCTGCCGCCCGCAACTATCGCGGCTAATCCTGGCAGAAATGCCGACGGCAAGCCAGGAAACCCTACCGGGATCAGACTGAAACCCTAGCGGGAACGACATGTCCCGACTCGGCGGCACGACTGTGGAGGCGGACGGCCCGGCCATGACGCCGCTCCACCCCGACGCCCCCTCCGCTATGGCCGCCACCCTCAATGCGCTCACAGAGGGGTCGGTGCTCAAGCGGGCCAGGACGGGGAAAAACCCCGATGCAATCCCCATGGATCGCATCGCCCCAACCACCGCAGCCCTAACCGGCGCCTCACACGGTACCCTCGAAAATGGCAACGGCCACCATGCTCCTAAATCCCGCCGCCTAACGCCGCCATGCTCAAGAGGGCACAACCGCGAGGTCGGCTAGCGCCACCATGCCCCTAAATCCCGCCGCCTCATACTCCGCGACGACACGCTAGACGACACGCTGAATAGGGCGCCCCACCTGCTTGCGAGGTGTGCTTGACACGGGGCACAACCTTGTGGCGGAAAGGCTAGCCGAAGGAGGCGGCGAGGAGTGGAGGAGGCCATCGGTCTATCCAATGGGATAGGACTGCTCTAATTGGGGAAGTAGGGCGATGACAGGAAGCGAAGCAAAGTGTGAAAAGAGTTATTTGCGTCTCTCGTGCACACGTGCAACTGTTGGACGACGGCAATCCATTTTGCGCCCAACCGTTGTCCCTAGGCCTGGCTGTGGGCTGCTTTAATACCCATGCTAGACACAACGTAGGGGTAGCCCAGATAACCAAACAGACTATTTTCTACACCAGCGGGCCTATCTGGACCTGATGCAGGCTACCAAACACGTCCTATATGTCAAGCGGAACTGAATGAGATGAACACGTTTTAACTGCTAATCAACAACTTAAAAAGAAACTACAGGTTGACAGCCCGAGGGATCAAGAACCCACAACCAGACTAAAGCACAATGGAATTAAACATGGAACAGAATGTTGCATTTACACAGGTAATACACAACTCAGAATTCAGACGGTCTTCTGAAACAACAATCTTCAAGCTGCAGTACCTCGCTGCCTGGAGGCAACAGCTGCACCGCATAGTAGAGAAGCAACAAAACAGCAAGGAGAGTACGCCCTCAATCTCTTTTTGCCTTTCACAAATCCAATATATATTGTTTCTTTCATAGCCAAGGCTTGAAAATGTGCATGATGATGTGACCGAATTGCCACAAATATAGTGCCAAGGAACATTAGAAGGCTGTCTTCTAGAGACTTACCAACAGATTAAAGCTTATATTAACTAATTGCTTGAGTTTCTCTTGTTCTCATGTAAGTCATGAACTGCCCTGGTATCTCAGCAAGAAGTGACTCAACAATGGATATCCCAGCGCCTGGAAACACAAAGGGATGACGTATCACATTGCTTCACTATCGAAGTGAAGTTCAAGAAACAAAAATCATATGCACAAAGAGACAGCAAACAAAAATATATGGATGGCGAGAAATGTGAAAACAGGAACTTTTGCCTTTGAATGCCACAATAAGAATTTCATCAAATACAGTCTACTAAAACACATACCATGCACATCCTTCATTGGGGCAAACTGTATCACATCCCTAGAAGCGACTCTACCTGTTGAGCTTTCCAGTCGCCCCCCTTTATTTGGATCCAGAAACTGCAGTGAAAATTTAAAGATAAAACTGTGCTCATAAAAACTTATATGATGCTAAAGAATCAGATATCTGAAGAAGAAACTGCGCGCACAAATTTATATGGTGCTAAAGTATTTTAAGACCATCTTCTGTTGTCCTAAGTCCTAAGGAAGTATACAAGTGCTATTAAACATTTAAATATTAGCTATACAAATGAATTTACATAAATAAAACTGTGAAAACTTATCCAGTCCAATTACCTCCATTTCCTTGAAGTCAGCCCCACCAACTCCAACAACAACGATAGACAAAGGAAAATCAGATGCCTTTATGATTGCATCGATAGTCTCCTGAAAATCGGTAACTACACCATCCTGGACAAAGGAATGACAAATAAGAACGAAAAACATGTTGCATTTTTTTATTTTTTAAGATGGGTCTAGAGGTATACATACTGTGACTATTAGTAGAATAAAGTATTTCTGTTGATTGGTTGTAAGGGATTGGCTTGCTGTTGCTGTAGCAGTGCTAATTAACGGACCAAACAGTGTAGGACCAGCCAATGATACATTGCGTAGCGCACTGATATAAGATGACATAATTCCTTGTATTCCCTCAACCTGGGAAAGTTCATATGGGTAGGCTATGAATAAATGGAAGTAAACACCTTAAGAAGCCACCCAAAACAAGAGAATAATGTGGTGAATGGGATACGTGATTCATCTATTTCGCAAACAGAAACAATTACTATAAACTTAAGTAAGATAGCTGAGAAAAGCAGATTTCCAATTAGCTTTCCAGACTGATGACTCAGAATCTTCAGCAGAAGATGGTACTCCATAATTATTGCAAAGAATGTAAAATACCTCAGGCTGATACGTGCTGCCATTCAAGTTGAAGCAATGGGAAACAGGGCCGTCAATAGGTCTAGCTCCAAAGCCCCAAGAGGGGAAACGCTTAGCTGGGTCATAGTACTGTAGTATATCTCCAATCTCCAGTATTACCTACCACAAAAACAGTAATGGAAGGACTTGACATCATTTTGTGCTCAAAGTTTCATCAGAACAAAAAACTAGGGATTGATAAACCAGTTGCTTACTCTTTGATATGCATTTGGCCGTCCAGAGGGGTCAATATAATGCAAGGAATCTGGAAGCCGCGGATTTCCATTTGAAGCTATAAAGCACAATTTTCGGTAAAAAAAGGTATAAAGCACAAACGTTGGCACAAACTAGAGCAATGGGAATGGTGAATGGCCAGCTTGCACTAGCATATCCGTGCACACCTGTATAGTCTATAGCTACCATCAGATTCAGTTGACACCCAGCTGAAATATAATCCAGAAAAGTATGTCTATTGTTCTCATGATATTTCTCCACATATACCTGACTCTTCAGTACCTGCATATCAGAATAAAAGTCGGTTAATACAGTATAACGGTTGCTGAGGTTCTACAGAAATAAATATTACCTCCTTACGATGACAATCATGGGCATTGCTGGCAGGAACAAAGAAATTTTCACCATCCTGACTATGGTACATGTTTTCCAATTCCGCAACTGATTTTACTATCTTGCTGTCGAATTACAAAGGGTATCTAATCAGAAAACAAATTGGAAATTGAGAATTAATGGCCAGGATCTAAGGCACCATACAACATATTAATGGCTAACGGACTACCAAAATGGAAAAAACACATATATAGCCAGTGCAGACAGTATGTTGAACTACAATAGAGAACAATTACCCAACAAGGTCATGTTTGCCATTGCTACTGAAGTTGAAGCATTCTATAATGAGGGGGTTCTCCTGAAACATAACACAGTAATGGGAAAATAAATACACAGGGGTTAGATGCATACAAATATTTGCAACAAAAATAATGAACTATTTTCTTTTTTTCATTTTAGAAGAAGAGTTATTTCACTTGGAGAGCACCAACGGCCTCAAATAAGCATATACATAGTGCTGTCTCGGGAAAATGAAAGGTCATATGCATGTAAGTTCTGTTTGCCCTAAACAGAAGTGCATAAGAAAATGGAAGAGGAAAGATCTCATGCCTTACTTCCAATCTGTTGGAGATTCAAAGTTACTGGCTTCCACTTAGGGTTGAGATCATTCTTCCTTACTTCTGTCTTGCAAACTGGAACAGGTGTACCGTTCTCTGATATTCTAGATATTAACAAGAAAGGATCCTGTAATAAGCATGCGTAGAGAAGTGAAAACTAATTTAGACTTCCAGAACCAACAATCCACATGTCAAGAGACACGCATAGGTATGTTCAACATACAAAGGCAACATCAGTAAACAAATACCAAGCAAAAAATAAAACATAAGCTTACGCTTTTTGAGAGAAGATCCTTGATTTCAAGATCTGAACAGTGGAATACCATTTCCATTAATGCTTTTGAACCAACGCTTTCTTCAGCCTGAACAGTTAGCTCACCAAATTTACTAGGATTTGGTAAGTTGCGCTCAGAAACACCAAGCTTAAGGGTCAATAGTCTGTTCTGCTTGGTGACAACCTACAAAAACCAGCCTTGATCTAAGGAAACAAGATATGCATCTACAATATGTAGAAATCATAATTTTCAAACTCATTGACACTACAAGGTTTTGAATTTAATGCACTCCCTCCGATCCATAATAAGTGTCACTGATTTAGTACAAAGTAATCAATGACACTTATTATGGATCAGAGGAAGTACACTTATGTGATGCAACTGCTGCCTGGTACTGCTTTCCAATCACAAGATAGTAAGTTCATGATGAACCTAGAATATTATCTAGTAGAGCTGGAACTGTGCAGTAAAATTTAAGATAAATGGTGAAGAGACAAAAGGGCAAATTAAATAATCTTGCAGTTAGTAATTAGTTCCAACTCTTTAAATTGTCATGTTTGGCTGCATATGCAATTTTACTAGTGTGGGGCAGGTGTTGTTTTTAATGACCGAAAGATGGCACGAAAAAGAAGCTGTGAAGGCTCAAGTTGTTCAAACTTGGTGACCAAGTTTATCTTAACATCAGAATTTTCAACTACAGGCTTGTTGGTAGTTCAAGATATTCATGGCAGAATGTCCAAATAGTAACACTTTCTACAACGTGACTACGTGAGGTATGTTTTGTGTACTGAAGTACTAGTCTAAGAAAGGATTGATAGCCCTTATATATCTATACCTAATAATAAAGGACGAAGTGTTTCTTCCGGTCCAACACTTTTTTGGACAGATTTATCCCTAAAATCTGAAAATATTACTACTATCTGCCACCCCCAAGTCAAGTACCTTTTTTTTGGTATCTATCGTATCGTACCGCATCATTCCCTGCGAGATGGGCCACGTGATTAAAGTTTCGGTGGGCTGGAGCAGACCGATAGGCTAGGAGGTCATGGTACACGGCTGGGCTACTCTCGCGATCTTAAATCACATGTTTTGGCTTAAATTAGTCCCACCTCGTTTGATTAAAACGAGTATCACCGGTTTATAAACATTTTAAAACTACTCTGGAGCATCAGCAAGCTGCCTCGAAATCAACAATATGGATGGTGTGAAATCTAATGGCCAAGTCGGAATAAAAATATGCATGTGTGCTGATGATGGGAAAAGAAGGATTAATTGGAAACGGTTGTGTGTTGGGCTTGATGAATGAATAAGACAAGGCTGGGCAAAGGAGTAAATACGAACGGTTGTTGGGCTGATGGATTGTAGGCAAATGATTAACGAGATGATGGTGGGTGAGCACCGATGTGAGCTGGCAAGCGGGATAATTGATAGAATGAAAATAAAGTCTGGGCTAAAAAAAATTAGTTAGACGGAAAACTACATATGTATGTTGTGGCGGTAAATAAAATTTGATAACATCATATACACCAAGACTATACACCATACATAAAATTTACTTCCCTACGTGGGTGTACCGTCGACAAACTGTGATGGCAATTCCCTTGCCTTCCCGTATTTTATATTTGAAATATTAGTTTTCTTATGCATGTTTCCTACACAAATTATCTGGTAAAACACTAAACTCTATATTGGTGAAAAAGAACCTAAGAAATCAACAACCTTTGCTTTTCCGCCGCAACGCGCGGGCATTTTGCTAGTACCTAATAATAATGGAATGCTTCTGTCAACCAACACTTTTTTGGACAGTTTTGCCCTCCCACTAAATTGCATAACACGGACCACTGCCATTGTACTCGTCTGTTCTTGTTTCTTTTTTCTCCTCGCCGAACAAATCCCCTCCTGCCAAGCAGAACACAAGTCACTGGACACCACCACCACCCCTCGATGGCACTGGCTTTGGCGGGGAGCCGTGGGGCAGAGGACGCAGGGAGCCAGCAGTGGGCGAAGGAGATGGATGTGTAGGCGGACGCCAGACCGCTTTGCACCCGCCCCTGCTCCACTGCACGCACACACCATTTCTCCGGAACGACCCGGCGCCTCCCTCTCCTTTGATATCCCCGGCCCTTTCCCCCGAGCTTCTGGTGACTCCCTCCATCTCTCGGGAGGCCTTTTCTCTCCCTCGATCTCTCTGGCGCCCCCCTCTCCCTCGACCTCCCTGTGCCCCCCTCTCCCTCGACCTCCCTGTGCCTCCTCCTGCCTCGACCTCTCTGTGCCTACTCCTGCCTCAGAGCGACCTGCCGCCTGGCCGCAGTGCGCCGCCGTGTGCGCGTCTCTCGGCCTCGCATCAATAGTCGGGAACATAGCAGCAGTGCGGCGGCAAGACATAGCAACCCGGTGGTGGCGGGGAAAAGCAGCAGATCAATTCAGAGAGCAGGCGCAGCGGTGGGGTGCAGGAGGCAGCAACAGACCAGTTCGGACAGGGAGGTCATTCCTTCACCCGCCACTGCCAGGGGAGGGAGCAGGGAGTCGACAGGGGTAGTCAGGAGGACGCCGACGCTGTGCAGGAATTGGACAGAGGAGGAAGTGAGGAGAGAAATTTGGAGAGGACAGAATTCGGGGGTATAGCTGAGTGAGCTTAGTTTGGCTGTTGCTTTTCTGAAGTTTTGGACTTTGGACACACTGAAAAATCTAGCAGAGGACATGCACGAGGTTCATTTCAAATTCATGTAGCTTCTAAGATTGACCTTAGTGATGGTGTTTTTATTTCAGAGCTACAACTTCTTATGTAACTTTGTAGTAACCGAGATGCATGTCTTTTGCTGGATGAGATTTTCAAAGGTCGATTCAGTGTATACATTTTGAGAATTCATGTAATCCTGAACATGCCAGGCACCTTGGGGAGATGGCTTAGAACATGTATGCCGCTACCGGCCAGATGCCCCAGCGCTGCTGAGTTTAATGCTCGCTGTGCACGGCGATGCACTACGTCTACATGTTCTTCAGTAATAGCGTTAAAGTTTCTTTAACAGTGCCTTTTTGGATAATTAGATTTAATGTAACGCGTGTCGTTGCTGGTCTTGGTTATAACCGAGTTTGTTACATGGTTGATGTTGATGATTAGTTGATCATGCGTGGCCTGTTGGTTAAATTGCTAGAAAGTAGAGTGAACTAGGTGTTTGTTCAGCTGCAGTCTGTCGGAGAGGAGAGCTAACAAGTTGGATCAGCACAATTGTACATTAGCGAGAATACATGGTACAAGAAACTGATTCAAAGCCCCGACTTGATGCCAATAATTGTTCTTCTGAAGTAGGGAGTAGTTTGTGATGATGAAAATAAATTAGCACAGGAATAAATCTGGACTGGTTCGGTTGTGCTGCTAAATGGATGTCCTGTCACTTTGTCACTAAGAAAAAGGAATAGCATCTTGGCAAACATGGGTGTTGTTGGAAATGATTGGTTGATGGTAAGGAATGGCAACTGTTCGTATGGCACAAACCGAGCAAATATTATCAACACAATTTTTACAGGAGGTGCACGTGTGCAAACTGAAGTACAGATTGTACTGAAAATTCACGTTACAGTCGTGCTCATGACACCTCCTCTATATAGTCAGACCATTAGAATTGTCTATTTATCTTATGACCCCTCCTCTATACAGTCAGACCATTAGAATTGTGTATTTATTTTGGCTCTCATGGGCTGCTTAGCTTACAATGACATATATATGAATATATACATATAGCATCTCAGGGCTCATTCATTTGTGGACAAAATCTTTTAATACATGATAATGATCGCCGGTTCAAGAGGCAGGACGGAGCGCGGTGCAGACCACTGGGGCCCTGAACTGGGCGGTGTGGGGTAAAGGTCACCGGTGCCCCGATCTAGGGTGGTGCACGGAGGAAGGTAACCGGTGCACCAAGCCAGGGCGATGCGTGGTGCATTCTTTTTCGGGAAAACACAAAGAGTTGTTTGTGTTTCATTTCATTGAAAAGATAGGTTTGCTACAAGCGGTCAGGTGGCAGAACAGAATCACATCGTCCGCGTAGAGCGAGATCGATGGGATAGGGAGATGGGATAGGGCGCCAAGGGTGTAGTTGCTGCAAGATCCCAGGCCGGTAGCGATCTTGATCATCTTGCCCAGGACGTCAACGGCCAGCACGAAGAGCTGCGACGACAGGGGGGTGCCTTGGCGAAGTCCTTGTTGATGAGTACCCTGGTGCTTGCAGACGAGAGTAGTATAGCAAGCCAGTCCAAGAACCTGTCCACGATGCCATAGTGTCGTAGGATTTCGAAAAGGAAGGACACACGACAATGAGTCGAACCGCTAAATCCAACTTGAGCGGGACACGGGGAGCTCCTAGCTGTGCAGCGGGCTTGCCGACTGTTGGACCAGCACGAAGTTGTAGTACAGGCTCCAGCCAGATATGGTCGCATTTTGGACAGGGCTAAAAAGTGTGATCAGTTTCGGAGCAAGCGTAGCGACAACATTTTGGCAAAGATCTTGGTGATGAGATGTATCAGGCTGATTGACAGCCTGTAATCATTCAGGCTGTTGGTGTTGGCGTCGGCACGCTTCAGTAGCAGTGTTAGGAGAGCTTGATTCAGCTTGCAAACCCATCTACCACGCATCTCATACAGTTGCTGAAACACTAAAGCGAGAACTCAACCGTGAAGTCGTCAGGACCAGGTTGTCGGAGATTTGTGTCTGCAAAGGAGTAAGGGTATCTCACAAGTAGGATGTTTCGAACTCTGGGAGCCGAACACGCTAGCTTCAGACCCTCGGCAACCTCGGTGACGAACAAGCAAAGCACAACAGAAGACACAAGGAATTTACCCAGGTTCAGGCCACCGTGCGGTATAAAACCCTAGTCCTGCTTGTCTGGATTCCTTGCACTGCTTGGCGAGGTTACAGTACAAGTGTTTGTGGATGGAAGAAGATCAAAGATGTAGGGTTCCGAAGGGAGGCTCTTGATCAAATCCCTTGCTAAGGTTGCAGCACTGCTCCTCTTATAGCCGCTCCGGTCCTCTTCCCAAAATTCTTGGCAAGAAGGGTTTCCATATAGCAACAAAAGAGGGTACATGTAACATCCCAAAAATATAAAACATTGATCATCAAACTCTAAGCACTAAAATTAGGGTTAACAAAAACTTTGATTAATTAAAATCATATGAATGGATGTGTGTATGTGATGATTTGATAAATTCATGAATAAACTTGTGTGATTAACCTAAATAGCAAGAAATGGTTTAAAGATGAAAATAACATCATATAAAACATTTCCAAGCAGAAACAAACAAAGAAAAAAAATCAAAAACAAATTAATTAAAGCAAATGGTCATTTTTGCCAATCTTGCTCACTAGGTCACTTTGAGTGTTTCTAGTCCAAGATTTCAAACAGAAACTTTTCCAATTCTTTTCACCCCTTGCTAGACCAAGTAAAAGTGAAGCAAAGCCCACATTTCAAACTTGCAAAAACATTTGGCAACCTCATTCAAATCACAAGTAAAAATTGAATCTTTATCATATGTGAAGATCACACATTTTCAAAACCTAACCAAACCAGTGCCTCTTGACTAATCCAGCTAACCAGAGACTCCCTAGTATGTGCCTAGCAAACCCACCAAGTTTGAATCCAAAATTCAAATTTGAATCTCTTTCGGCCATTTCATCAAGCACCTTGTTTACAGCAAACAAACAAACAACAAACACTATAGTGAGCCTTGTTCCCTCTCTAGCTCTCACTACACTCTCAGTAGCTGATCTAGCCCTAACAAGCCTTAGCACTACTGTGAGCTTGGCATAGCCATTAATGGTGACCATGCTGAGCCTAACTTGCCACCCACATGTCGACAGCGAGCTAGGAGAAGCACCAAGCCTAGCAAGCATGTCTAGAGCACTGACCACCGTCCACCGCCACCCCCTGTCCAAGCCTCGAACACTGCCAGCCCCTGGACCACACGGCAAGCTCATGCCAAACCTCTCTGAGTGCGAGCCGAGAGCGCGCCAGTGCGCCACACTCTCTAGCACCCCGCCAGACAACCTCGTTATTACATGCATGACCATTTATCGCTGCGCCATTAAAATCACCGTCGGACCCGCCAGTCGGCCGACGTTAAGACCGATCAGCCACGCCGCCACCATGCCGTTGATCTTCGCCGGAAAAGACCGCCCATCGTTGCCCATGCCATTATCCCTCAGGTTGCCGACCACGACGAGCTCAGCCACGCCGTCGGCCCTTCACCACTATAAAGGAGGCCTCTCCCGCTCGTTTTCTTCACACCACTCCCCACCTCTCACCGATCACACCCACTCACTCCGGAGCAAAGGCGAGCACAGTGGCCGGAATTTCACCGAGTTCGCCTGCAGAGGAGAGAGGCGTCGTCGATTGAGTCGCCCAGAGAAGCCGCCGGTACCGGAGAATCGCCGTCGTCGACTTCGTCGTTCGCCCGTCACCGACCATCGCTGAGCCCAGTGAGCCTCACGACCCCCACCGCCGCTAGGGTTACATCTCGCCGACACTGCCCGACGTGGACGATGAACCAGAGTCATTCGATTAGAGTTAGATCGTGCGGCCTAGATCACCCGTACCGCCATCGCCTCATGTCTCTCAGCAGCGTGGGGACAGCCATTTAACCGCCCGTGGCGTGCTATGTGTAATGGGCGGCCCGATTAAACGTCCATGGCGACCAACAATTCAAACTTAAGTTTATTCATTTAAATTCAAACACAGTTCTGTACCTAGATTCAAAAATCAACCCAGCTCGATTCACTAAACCAAAATGCATGAAACCAATTTTATTAGAAAGGTACTGGAATGCTTAATCCAATCCTGTTGGATTCAAACCATTTATATTTATGGATCACCCATGGTAAAAATAACAAGGCAGAATCTTTTCTGCATTCAAACATTTTTCAAAATTCAACCATAAGAGCTTTTGAGTTGATTCCAACTCTCAAAAATAACATTTAACCATACCTTTCAGAATATATAAAAATATATAGGTTTACTTACAGAAATAATGATCAAGTAATAAAAGAATGCCACATAGGCATTTCTAGGCACTTTAATTAATTAAAATAAAAAGGTTAAACCTTATTAAATTGTGACACCACTTTAAATCATATTTTCATGTACTGAAATATGTGGTGATGACATGTGTCAACATGATCCCATGTTTGAGTTGGAGAATATTAAATCTTAAATAGTTTTTCAATGAGTAGAAATTGCTTTTCTTAAATAAAATAAATAAGACAAGTGTTTTAATCCTTGTAATGCTAGTGATGATGATAGATCATCTAGTGTGAACCTTTATGTGATGTTTAGAAATAGTTAAGTATTGTTTGGTGATTGTGTACTCGTATTTATTTATAGACGCTAGTACCGACCAAGGATACGAGGAGGAAGGAGAATACTACGAGGAAGAAGCCGAGGAGAACTTCAACCACTGCTCTGCACAAGGCAAGCCTATACTTGCAACCTTGCAAGCTAACACTTGCAAGATACCCTACTTATGCAAGCTATTACTTGCTTGTTACTATGGTAACTATATGCCTTAAGCATATGTGATTATACCATTTTGACACACCATCCTAGTTTTACTTGCAAGCTTCATTTTTTTTATTAAAAGCTTTCTATCAAAAGTTTACTTAGTGACTTGTAGATTCCAAAAAGATAATTGAAGATAGCATAAAGAGCATAAAAGTTGACCTAAGTTAGATAATCTTGATGTCATCCCGAGGCATGAGATTTACTTAGATAAGATACACTTGTTTACCACCCCTCATTAGTATTTACCCCCACTTGTAGATGCTAGTGCTAAGCATAAAACTTGATCAACTTTAGATAGGAATACTTGGTGAAAATGATTATAAAAACCTTAGAATGATGAGTCATTCTACTGAAATGTTTTGACATGTGTTTCTGAACACCAGATGATTTTGATGATGAAAATGTTAAAGCATGAGCCTTAGCCCTTTTATAAAACTGATGGTTGTCTGGATGCGATACCATTCCAATTATACCGTACAACCACAATACCCGAAAATTGGGTAGGGCTTGACTGAAAATTTATATACCTTAGTATGGGTTTCCTTGCGGCCAAGGTCTGAGTTGAGGCTACCTTGTGAAGATTGTCCACCTGTGCAGTATCCAAGATGACAGTTGGTCATGATTGGGAGGCCAAACTCACACGAGAGGTGTCTATACTAGGGCGTGTAATTGAAAGGTTAGGATTGATTATCCGCATACTGAGTATGGTGAAGTCAGGATTTGTTTCTGACGGATGTATCAAATGTTGTGGTGAAAGTGTACAATCTCTGCAGAGTGTCAAACTATTTGAATAGCCGCGTCATGATTATGAGCGATTAGAGTGGCCATACTATTCCCCCGTCAGATGTTTTAAAAATGACTTGTGAAATGATTTGTGACTTTGACTTGACCACAACAGAGTTGTGATATGAAATTCAAGTTCCCGCTGAGGTGTTCTAAAATTTTTCAACTAGCTTTCTTGCTTTTGAACTTAGTAGAGTAAATCTGGTTTTTTGCAAAACAACCCTAGAGCTTAGTATCCTAGTACAAAAACCCCCTTCACTTATTAGTATTAGTTTGCGAGTACTTAAAGAGTACTCATGGCTTTGTCCCTAGTTATTCCCGTGGCCAGACTATGAAGAGGAGTATCAGGATGAAGGACCGCAGGAAGGTTACGACAACTAGGATCATCTCCCATCGTCAGCATTGCCTGTGACTCCGAAGATGGAGCTTCGCCCACGCTATCGTTACTATTACGTTATTCCGTTGCTTGAATTGTACTAAGAACTAAATCATGAGATCTTTATTTGTGTAAGACCTTATGTATGGTTTGTAATGGATGATGTACTGTGATATCCAAATCTGTTATGTCTCGCAAAAATGGTAATCCTGGGATCGCGATGTATGGCATAACAGGCATCTGTGATTAAAAATCCGGGTGTTGACAGTACAGGTGCACAAAGCTACTTTTAAATATGGACTCGGTCCATGGTAGATAAAGCCACCGTCCAAGGAAGGAACATCGGTCACGCCCGCTGCGCCGCCTGTCCACGGTCCTCATACACCAAAGTGGTAAGTCACGAGACTCTACTTTGGTGGCAGCAATTGATCGGCCACACTTTAGTCATGGGAGAGGCATGTGCCTCCCTTAGAGCATCTCTAGCAGATACTGCAAACCCGCGTACCCAAACGTGGTGGTTTGCAGTACAAAAATTGCTAGCGTGGAACAGATACACTAACCGAAACTGCATATTTAAAAATCATCACGTTGGCGCCAGATTCATACATAGGGGGATGTTTTGATCATCGGATTGACATATTTACAACAAAAAATGGATGCCGCACCCTACATCCAGTCTAACCCTACCAACTGCCGGCGGTACCTACTCACCAAAGCGCCTACGGTGGTGTCGTCGCTCACTTACTCGTCGGAGTCGGTGTTGTCGTCGGAGTAGTCGATGACGAAGACGCCTAGCCAGGCTTGGTGCTCGCATGCGGAGCGGCGGTAGACGCGGGTGAGGTCGCGCTCACACTCGTCGCGGCAGCGCTTCGCGTGCTCCCACACGTCGAAGACGAGGGTCCCGAGAGAGTTGAACTTCGCCTCGCAGACCCTGTCGTCCTCCTCCGAGCCGAAATCCTCCTCACTGTCGTCGTCGAAGATGTGGCCCCACCGAGCTGAGTGAAGGGGTCGTTGTGCTGTACCGAGAGCCATGCCTCCATCACGGTTTCTTGAAAGCCGTCCTGCCGGATCAAAATAGTCCTCAAAATGGAAGCATCGGTGTGTACTGAGATGGCAATGGAGCAATCCAACAGTAAAGGACTATGATCAGAGACAACGGACGCAAGACACCTGAGATGGCAATCGCCGTACTGCTCCTCCCAGTCAGCTATGTAGAGTACATGGTCGAGGTGCACAAGAGTGGGTGGGGTTTTCTCATGCAACCATGTGTACCTGTGACCCTTCAGGTATAGCTCCGTCAACGCCAACTGATTGATGGTGCGGTGGAATTTGTTCACGAGACATATGTTCATGTTCACATTGTTTTCTTCAACTAGGTAGATGAGATTAAAATATTCACAGACCATCCACGGCCCTTCGATATCAGTGCACACCGCGTAGATCTCCTTTAGGAATTCAATATTGGCATCGTCTTGAGGCCCATAGACCACTGTAAGCCACCATGGTGTCAACGTGCTTGTGATCGTAGGGCCAGATAACTTGGCTATGAGTGTGTTTAACGAGAACTTGGCCATGAATGTGTTTAACGAGACCTCCGGCTCCTTGATGAACTAGCAGGCACGAAACTCTTCTCGAAGCTTGACCTGAGACTGGGCTATCATCAGATCCAAATGCGACCAGAGGATGAAGCTAAAATCGCTTTGAAGACACATCATGGTCATTTTCAATTTCGTGCGATGCCGTTTGGGTTGACAAACGTGCCAGCAACTTTTCAATGCATCATGAATTCAGTATTTCCCCATTCCTTCGCAAATTTGTGATGGTATTCCTGGATGATATCCTGATTTATAGTGCCAGCTGAACAGAACACTTGCAGCATTTATGGTTGGTGATGGATCAGCTCCGCAATGCTCAATTTTTGCCAAGCTTTCCAAGTGCAGCTTTGGACAGACAAGCATTCAGTATCTTGGTCACATAATTTCAGATAGGGGAGTTGCCACTGATCCTGAAAAAACTGAGGTAATGGAAAAGTGGCATGTACCCACCAATGCAACTGAATTAAGGGGGTTTCTGGGTCTGACTGGTTACTATAGGAAATTTGTGCAAAACTATAATATCATCACCAAGCCATTAACTCAGTTACTGACTAAGAAAGGTTTTGTCTGGACTGAGGAAGCTACTACTGCATTCTTGCATCTGAAGGCAGCCATGGCACAAACACTAGTGCTGGCTTTGCCTAATTTTGATATGCCTTTTACTGTGGAAACAAATGCATGTGTTGACACAAAAAGGACATCCTATTGCATATATGAACAAAGCTTTGGGCATTCTTAACAGAAAATTATCAGTTTATGAAAAGGAGTTTCTCGCAGTAATCATGGCTATTGACAAATGCAGGTCCTTTCACTTTTCTTACTTATCATAAAAGTCTATGCAATCTGGCTGATCAGAAATTGTCCACTGAATTACAAAAGAAGGCAATGGCTAAATTGGTTGGGCTCCTATTTGAATTCAATACAAAAAGGGAGTGGAAAATTGTGCAGCAGACTCTCTGTCCAGAGTGGGTCACTTGTTAGCAACAACAATGATCTCCAGCTGTCAGCCAGATTGGCTCCTGGAAGTTAGTAATTCTTATGATACTGACAAAGCAGCCACTAACTGTTACAAACCTTGGCAATACATTCCCCAAATGAGCAAGGATTCGCTTTGGATCAGAGCATTATCAAGCATCGGGGCAGAATCTACATTTGTAACAATTCAGCCCTCCAAACAAAACTTATTTCTGCCCTTCATGATAGTGCAGTAGGGGGACATTCAGGGATTCAAGCCACATATCAGAGAATCAAGCAACTGTATTACTGGCCAGGGCTTAAGTGGAGAATTATGTGAAACAATGTCAAATTTGTCAACAGGCCAAGTCCATGCGTACTAAACCAGCTGGCCTGTTACAGCCATTGCCACCACCACAGAAACCTTGGGCAGAAATAACTAGATTTTGTGGAAGGTTTGCCTAACTCTGAGGGTGCCAATTCTATTCTTGTTGTGGTGGATCGTCTTACCAAATATGCTCATTTCCTGCCACTTCATCATCCTTACACTGTTGTTTCAGTGTCTAAACTGTTTGTGGATCAAATCGTCAGGTTACATGGAGTACCACTGACAATACTCTCTGACCGTGACAGAAAATTTACCAGTACATTCTGGCGTGAATTGTTCAAGACAATGGGAACAGTGCTTCATTACAGTACTACTTATCACCCACAGACTGACGGGCAAAGTGAGCGAGTGAATCAATGTCTCAAGCAGTATCTTCGATGCGCCATTCAGGACAATCACAAGCGATGGCGTCGCTGGATTCCAATGGCAGAATTCTGGTATAATTCCAGTTTTCACACCGCATTAGGCTGCTCTCCCTTCAAGGCCCTGTACAGGATCGAACCAAACTTTGGTGCTATGACGAACTTGTCAGCGGCTTCGGGTTCATCTATTCAAGACACTCTGGAGTATCAGGCACAGACAGAATTACTGAGGGCACAATTACTCCACGCTCAACAACGTATGAAATCTTACACTGATAAAAATCGTTCTGAGCGCGAATTTGCTCCAGGTGAGCAAGTACTGCTGAAATGACAGCCCTATGCTCAACAGTCCGTGGTGAATCGACCTTATCCCAAGCTGTCCTACAAATTTTTTGGCCCTTACAAGATTCTAGAACGCATTGGTCCCGTGGCTTACAAATTGGAATTACCAGCCTCAGCTCAGGTTCACCCTGTCTTTCATGTGTCGCAGCTGAAACCATTTACAGCAAACTATTCTCCTACCTTTGCTGAGTTACCAGCTGCAGCGGATCTGGCTGCTGTTGCTCCTGTTCTGGCGGGCATTCTTCAACGACGCCTTGTGCGCAAAGGGAATGTTGTCGTTCCGCAGGTACTGGTTCACTGGGCACATTTGCCTACTGATGCTGCCACTTGGGAAGATTACTATGTGTTGAAATCCAAGTATCCAGACGCGTGCCTGTGGGAAGCTGAAGCAGAAGGGGTTACTGCACAAGAGGGAAGCAGTGTCACACCTGCTACCGTCGCATCAGGCGACGGACCCGGCGAGCGAGGATGGACCCATCTATCAGGCTGATATTAAGTAATTGTGTGAGAGAGCAGTGATCTGGGGCCACCTGTAAGAGTGTTGTATCCCCGTTATAAGGACTAAGTCGTTGTACGAACTGGGCATGAAAATTGAATAGAGAACTCTGAATTCTCATCCTCATTCGTCTCTCCCCACCTACCTGCTCTTCTCTCCCAAATTCTCGATCAGATTCCCATTGTATCGATCTGGATTTCTTGATCACCCCTCCCTAACCATGGGGACATCACACGGTGTTGTGCATCAGCTCGTGGCGGCTCATGGTTCTGGCAGCGAGAGGGAGGCAAGGCTCGACACTCTTGGCGTTGCTCGTAGCGGCGCTGGTTCTTGTGGCGGGGCTACTAGAAGCCGTCCTCACCGACAACCGTGGCCGCGGCGGCGCCATAGCCGATGCGGTGAATCTCCGAGCGAGGACCGACGCGATCCTTGGTCAGGACTCGTCTAGCGGGAAGGAGAGGCACAGCTCGCAACGTCACGGTAGGAGCGAGCGTTGGAGGTCACTCCACAGGCTCCGGCCCAGCGGCGCTCGTCGACGGGGCGGTGGTTCCGGCAGCGGAGCTGGTGGTCGACATGGTGAGACGGGAGGGAGATGGAGTTTGGAAGGGCTGTCGGCGAGGGCTCGATGGCGGTGGGGCTAGGCTAGGCTAGGCTGCAGAGAGTAGTTCCTCGCGTGGTGCATTCTGACTGGTCCGAAGCTGGCAGCACCTAGGGTAATTCGAGGAAGAGTAGGGGAGGGCGGTGCCAATGAGCAGGAAAAGTGGTCAGAGCAGCGAAGCAAGCATGAACGGGCGGCGATGTGCGGGTGGTGGACTACGAAAGTCCTCGTAGGGGTTTGTGGGGAGGACGAAAGGAACAGGTCATCACGTGGGTAAAATGGTTCACTGTGTTCAGATCAGATGCCAGAACAAGGGCTTCCAAATAGCTGTATTAAATAAAATTAACCGGTAGCAACGCACGGGGGTAATTCACTAGTTTTATAATAAACATACCTCGGACAAATTACAGATGGCTTCTCCAAGAAACTGTTGCTCTTCCAGCTTAAGCATCTGCACTTCAGAGCAGATTAACATAAGAATTGCAATACACATATGAAAGAAGCAACCAAGAAGAGTTCCCAAGACATCATATTTGCTAGCATCTTTGCCAAAACCAGCATGTGCACTGGAATGTAGATCAAGGTTACTAATATCAGCAAAAAAAAATGGTAGAGAAAAAATGAAGTGGAGGTACAAGTAAATGGGCATGAACTGACACTTACCAAAACAAAATACAGATATATTTCTTTTACTTTGGGAATCTATGCAGAATCACTACTTTTAAGATATTTGGCTTCTAAATGATTTCAGTAACGAATAGACTAAAAGACATGGAGCAATTTAATATTTCGTTTTGTATAATTTACACCATTATAAATCATAGTAACTAAACTTGCTGCTACATGATCCTATTTAGGACAGTGCCAAGGAAGCAAACGAAAACTGGATTTTCACATTGTAAGTCTTCTTTCTCTAGCAGAGAACTGATCAGTAAAAGAATTTTGAGAAGAAAAATGAAACGATAACCCAATTAGAACGTAATTACCTTCTCACTGACATCATGAAAATGTGGATCAATGTCATAAATCTGAAACCTGTGAGGAAACGTATCTTTTATAACTGAAGATGGTTAAGAGGTCTCTTAACAATGCTAGTACAAGATATAAACAATGGAAAATATTGAGGAAAATTACAATAGAAACTTACACCAACGGCTGAAGAACTTCAAACTGGTATTGCAAATTGATCTTTGCAATCCAAGATGGGTTCAGTGAATTTAGAATTACTTCAGTACGCCCAATTTCTTCAAGTGCTCCATCATTGCTTTTAGAATAAATGATGACCATGGAATTTCTCTAGAAAGAGAGGAGAAATTAAGAAATGGAACATGACGTTGGATGAGACAGCATGACAGAGTAGATTCGACATATTTCCTGGAGAGAGAAAAAACTAGCACATGCACAGAGAGAATGATGGCTGCGGCTTTTTACTGGAAGTCGACAAATATTTTGTGAAAAGGTTAGATATGCAGAGGAAGTACACTGAAGTTTGGAGAAGTCAGCCAAAGACAGGTGCTAGACCATAGATGGGGTATCTGAATCATTTGGCTGCCATGCCAATTTGATTCGGTAGCCTTTACAATTCACTATTCGAGGCAACTTAAAGCTATAATTATTTTATTATGTACAATACTTTGTTTTAAAAATATCTACATCTCTGGATAGTGTTTAAACTATACAACTTCTGTGCTAAGTACACTGACTGCAAATGCTGCAATTCAAGTTACATGAGCTCATGGGACAAACAAACCATTGCATGCAACTGTTCATAGTGATGTTCAAGTATGAGCCCACTAACAAGGTAGGAACACCTGAATGAACAAGTCAACATGAAAGGTGGTCAGAGCAAAGTCACCTGCTTTTATCATGAATTGTACTTTACTATGAATTACATCCTAAATACTCCTACTATATTCAAGTTGAAGTATGCAACCACTATTGAAGTAACAACAGCAGAATGAGCAAGTCAACATGAAAAGTGCAGAGCAAAGTCACTTGCTTTATCATGGATGGTACTATGTATTGCATTCTAAATTACTACTAGTATTATTTATCCGTAACCAAAAACAGATTCTTGAATAATTTGTGAGCCTAGATTCGCAACAGTTTAACTACTGTGCTAAAGATAGCAAGACGTGCCAGCTGCATGGGATTCAGGGACTGTTTGGTTTACGCCCCAGGCAGCCCTACCAAAATTGGCACGCCAAATATTTGGCGCAGGTTTCTGCCGCCACGATCTCGCCAACGTGTGGGCGTGGAAACTGAACGGGGCTACCAAAAAATTGGCGTGCTTCCAATACTCTGGCGCTCATCCAAACGGACCTCGTGGTAGCAGTCAACGACCAAAATATTGGCTGGGTGAGCTACGGCTGCAATCCAAACAGACCCTCAGTACATGTAGGTTAGGAGAAGAGAACATTGGGAGATAAATAGGAATGGACTTACTAGACTTTTCTAATACAACTGGACTCTTCCCTGATCCTATATTTTTATTACTCTTCTAACTGTTCTTTTCTCCCACGACTTTGCCCATGCTTCTGCCACTGCCTAGGTGCAACAGACACATGTCCATGACAAATAAACATCACACAATATATTCCCTTGTAATATTAACAGGGGCCATGATTCTCTAATTAGATGTATAAGCACTCGTAAAGCACATATCAAGAGAGCTATATGGATCCTCTGCAGCGAGAAGGGAGTACCCCAACTACCATTTGAGTTTGAAAAAGTGATTGTCAGCATTGAGATCAAAATGCCTTTATGCATGAGCATGTACTTCTGATAGAGGAGACTAATTGTCTAATCCCCCAAAAGAGATAGAAGCTGGCTAATTAGTTACCAGGAACTGAGGACCAGAACCTATTAGTGTTTCCTATGTGCATATAAGTACTGAGCATGAAAACATTCAAAAGTATAGTTGTTTATCTTAAAGTTAACTGGTTGAGGAAATTCTATATCTTTTAGCCATAATGTGGTGATCAAATCACGGTTATGAATCAACACTCAAAATTAAGGATACTGTTTTTAAGAAATAAGCTTGTAATATCTCATTCTGACATTAGGGAAGGGCATCTTCCAAATTTAGCATAAAACGGACAAATGAGTAACAGCTGACAAATTCTTGTGCTTTCCTTACAACTTAAAAGCTGAAGCCACCTTTTTTCTAAAGCTAGCTTATGGGCATTCTGAGGCACTGCAAAAAAAAATGCAGTTACTGCAAACTAACCATGCTTATTGTTCTTCAGTACAAATGTGAACTTTACTCAATCACTGCTCCTACTAATGGTATTTGTATAGACACATAACTATAGTGGCATATTAGGGAATCATGAAGAACTTCATATTTTTGAGGCTGTGTGATGTAGCCCGCCCTACAGACGACACTACTCTGGTACCACCTAGTCCCCCAAGCGGACCAATGACACGTGCTCTGAGTCTTCGGCCATACACCAAGTGGAGTCTCCAGCCCAACCTACCTCGACCAAGCCGTGCGAGCCTCTGACGCCCGAGCGGAGTCTCAGACCCTCGCCCCAGAGTCTCCGGCCTGACACCACCAGATTCTATGGCATAAGTGGGCCGTACATTAAGAATCCGGCTAGGCCAAGGCCCATGTAACCTCCACTCTTTCCAGTTTATGCCTAAACTACCCATGGATTCATGGCTGGGTATATATATGCCCCCACCCCCTCTTGTAAACCCTAGACTAAGAATTGAGATTAGATTTGGCTTATGCCTTACCTCCCAAGTAGGAATAAACCTCTCTAGATCATATCTAAGAGTTGTACAAGGACTCCCCTTGCACTATCTTTTCTTTTGTCGAACTCTTGCAAAGATCTTTCCTTAGTGATTCTATCCTTGCAGTCTCTTTAACTTTGGATTTCTATTTGCGTCCTCGACGGTCTTTCCACAAGGAAACACCACCTACCAAGGTCTCTTTCCTCAAGGATTCTATTGAGTTGGTGATTCAGGCCAACGAGGAAACCGGATTTGCTTGTGAGTGTGTTTCAGGCTGCTTTCCCTATCCGCCAAGTCAATCCATGAAGATTGGGCCACCCACAAGAGGTTAAGCCTACACTATGTTTTTCTCTAAAGTAACAAATTAGAATTAAGTAAAATCTATGAACAATGAAACCATAGTGTTGCGTTGTTTCGGGCTGCTGATGAACTTGGCGTAATTAACTTACACGCCACTCTTTTCTATATTGCACTATAGCTCACATGCATCCGATAAACTGTCAAACAAATTTTAGCTTAATTAATTAGGGACGTTATACATATAGCACTGGTAATTACCATTACACCATGTATTTGTTCTGGTAACACTAAAACAGGTGAGGTAGATTACTATTACCACTCTGACAAGAGTCAATGAGTTTGACCTTTTCCATCTTTGAATGGCACACAAATGGACATATTTGATGCTCACAATTTGCAGGTTTACACTTCATCCCATAACAGTAACATCTGGGTTTTTTCTCAGGTTTTATAATTCCTATATTTGGACATGTGTTCTTATAACAAGTCAGCATTTTCCACTTGTGGTAAATTGGCCATCATTTGTAATTGGGCCTAGCAAGGCTAACAATGGCCAAAAAAGGCCTATTTAACTCTCTTTCAGTGGTAGAATGTAATTGTGACAGTGAATTTACTATTGCACACATTCACGATAGTTCATATGCAATAATTCTACTACTTAACCAACTAGAGATGACACAAATGTGTTGCTGTTACTACTTAGTGAATCATTTCAAGTATTCAACAGGTATATGCTGTAGCAAAACATGCAGATTCCAGTTTAAGATAGAATAGAATTTCATACAGGTGAAATCACAACTGGGAGAAGGGGGAAAGAAGCCTACCTTGCAAAAATACTCTTGATCGCCCAAAATTGATGCAGAGAGAGATAACTGCTTCAACATGCCACATAGAGCCAAAGTTAAAAAATACAGCACAACTGGTCAGGTCCAATCAATTCTTGAAACTCTACAGGTACAACTGACAGATTAAGCAATAAACCTGAACAACGCATAAAATTACACATATTTCTCCAGTCCTAGTCCTAGAACAAAAACACATTGCAAACCCCTTAGGATTCAATATCAAATACCATTACATGACTAAAACAAAATATATACGGCTTCGTCGCACAACTAGAAGAATCCCAGTCTGCAGACAAAGAATTTAAAGGTAAGGAACCAATTATCACTGGCTTTAGGTACACCGCAGCATACATAGGCACCAAGCACAATCAAGGTTATTGAGTCATCACATAAATGTCTTTTTTTTTGAGAAATGTCACTTAAATGTCATTAGGGCGTCCAGGCGCTTTGCTAAGCAGGGCCCAGAGAAAATGGCAATATCCTGCCCCCTTAGATGTCACCTCGGGTGCTTGGGTTGCTCGCCCAGGATTTTGGAGGGGTTGGCGCTCGAACTGGGGGACTACAGCAGATCAGGCGAGTAAGAGAGGGTCGAGGCCACTGCAGATGAGAAACACGACAATGCGACTCCCAGCCTGAGCCGGTAAGCCTCTGTTGCCTCACTTCTCCTCCGCCTCCTCTTCTTCCTCTGCTCTGTCTCCACCTCCCTCTACTTATTTCTCTCCTGCGCCGCCCCTCATCTTCTCCATTTGCTCCGCCTCCCTCCAATTCTTCATCTCCTATGCGCCTCACAGCTGCTCCACCCTTCTGCTACTTCCCCCCTATGTCGGCCCGCTCCTTTGCTCCTCTGCTCCGCCCGACTCCTACATCCCTTAGCACTGCCTCCACCAACTCTGCTCGGTTCAGCTCAGCTTCTCTTTACTTTGCTGAAAACTTGCTCTATTATACCCTGCTGGCTTAGTTGCTTGTTGCCCCTCTGCAAGTGTTGCTAATCAAGTACTTGATAATGAACCACACAAAGTAGTTGATAATTAGACAGATCAACCATGGCCTAGAATAGTGAGATTTGTGATCTGAAGAGGGCCAAGTCAAAGGATCTGGATGGAAATACGCACACTGGCCAATTGAAGACAAAGGAGTGGTCGAATGTCTCCTTTGCGGGAAGGTAGTGCACTTGGTTATCAAGAGGATGAAGCAGCAGCTCTTAGGAGGCTATGGAGATGTACTACCATGCGAGAAAAGCACCACTGAGAGCAAGAAAGAGATGCATGCATGGTTGGATAGGAAGCAAGATATGTTAGTCGCTGAATTCTTACTCTCGACAAAGGAGAGGATGACACTAGGAGTTGGGGCAATTTGCTGGTTTATTTCTCACAAAATGCCATGCCAACCTCAGGGGTTGGGGATACATATTTATAGGCTGCTAGCCAGCCAAGCATATGCTAAGATGCTGTCCAAGATGCTAGTCTAACATGCTAAGATGCTGTCCTAACCACCAGTCAAGGATGCTGTCCTTGATGGGCAGCAAAGCAAAAACACCATGCAGCCACAAGGACACAAGGACCATGTGCTGCAGCCCCACAAAGACCACAGTACAGAGACTTATCCATCATTCTCCCCCTAAGGGCTTGTTTACTTCTTCGGTATTTTTATCCCTAAAAAATGTGGGAATATGCGGGAATTTGGTGTTCACCCAATACTCTCCAATCCCCTCAAATACCCTTCCCAAAAAATACTCTACCATGATGGAGAGTTTTTGAAGACATAGAAGGGAACTGACCTACAAAGGCTGTGGCGGCTGGGAGGAACTCCCACTCCTAGTTAGGTCAAAGAGCACTGAGAAAAGGGACCTTATATAGGTCAGACACTGGGCTAGGCTAGATGGGCCACATAAAACTTAAAGAAGGCCCAGTAGGCATCCAACAGGTATCTCCAACAGTTATCCAACATCCAACACTCCCCCTCAAGATGGGTGATAAATGTCAATCATTCCCATCTTGGCACAAGCAAGATTACACTCTTTTGTACCCAGCCCTTTTGTCAAACAGTCAGCCACTTGTTGTCCTGATCTCACATAAGCCAGAGATACAATGCCTGCATCAATCTTCTCTTTAATAAAGAACCTGTCTATCTCCACATGTTTGGTTCGGTCATGTTGGACAGGATTATTCGCTATGTTTATTGCAGACATATTATCACACCACACCTTTAAGCTTTCCTGCCTTAACACTTTCAGCTCACTTAAGAGGTTCCTTACCCACAACATTTCACTCAAGCCTTGTGACAAAGCCCTATACTCTGCTTCAGCTGTGGATTTTGAGACAACAGATTGTTTCTTGCTTCTCCATGACACCAAGTTCCCTCCAACAAAAACACAATATCCTGAGGTGGATCTTCTATCATCCAAGCAACTAGCCCAATCTGCATCACAATAGCCATCTACATTTAGATGTCCATTACTTTTGAACCATAGTCCTTTTCCTGGAGTGCCCTTTAAGTACCTCAAGATTCTTTGAGCTGCTTCCAAGTGTCCATCCCTGGGATCATGCATATAGCGACTCACTACACCCACTGCATATGATATATCTGGTCGTGTGTGGCATAAGTAGATTAGTCTTCCAACAAGTCTTTGATATTTCTCCTTGTCCACAGAGTCGCCAGACTCTGCTGTTACTTTATTGTTTTGATCAATAGGAGTTGAGGCTGCTCGACATCCCATCATACCCATATCATTTAAGAGATCCAAGGTATACTTTCTTTGAGATAGTGCTACTTCTTTTGGAGATCTAGCAACTTCAATTCCTAGGAAATATTTTAGTTTTTCTAGATCTTTCACCTCAAAGGCTTGACTTAGGCATTTCTTCAATCTTGTAGTTTCTCCCTCATCATCTCCTGTGATGATAATATCATCAACATACACCGCTGAATGGTGATTTTACATTCGTAATGTTTGTAAAATAAAGTATGGTTTCCATTGCATTGACCATATCCCATGCCACACACAACTTTCCTAAACCTATCAAACCAGGCCCGCGGGGATTGTTTTAGACCATATAGGGATTTCTTCAACCTGCATACCTTTCCTGCAGTTTCAGCTGTGACAAATCCTGGTGGTAACTCCATATACACTTCTTCCTGTAAATCACCATGCAAGAAGGCATTTTTTACATCAAGTTGATGTAGTGTCCATCCAAAATTTGCTGCACAAGATATTAATATTGAGCAAGATTCATTTTTGCCACCGTGCAAATGTCTCATCATAATCAATGCCATATGTTTGACTATATCCTCTTGCCACTAGTCTTGCCTTATATCTCTCAACTTTCCCTTACGGGTTTTGTTTCTTGCATAAATCCACTTACAACCCATCTTCTTTCCTCTTTGGAGATGTGCCAACTCCCATGTTTTGTTTTTCTTCAACGCCTCTAGTTCTTCCATCATTGCATTGCACCATCTTGGTTCCAGCTTAGCTGCCTTCCAGTCTTTAGGAACATGTACAGGAGGCAACAAACGCTCGAAACGAGGAAGACAAAGCCTTGTAAGAAATTTAATTCCCTATGTTATGGTCATCGTAACCATGTCTTTTTATTGGGTTAACTTTTCGTACTCCTTTTCTGATTGCAATTGGCAAGTCCAGCGTATTGTTTGATGCGATGCGAGATTGACCCTTCGGATGAATCCACACTTGTGCTCTTTTGTTGTTCGTGTTGTACTTGATAGGCCGCCCCCGACCCAAATCTTCTTTGTTCATGCTCATTGTCTTGCTCCACGACTCAGATCTTGTTGTTCCCTGGCCCTTTTCTCCTAGAGTAAACAAGAGGATTTTGCTGCCATCTTTGTGGTGGTGTAGGTCTCTCAACATGCTCTTGAAAGCAGGCCTATCAAGAATCAGGGATCTCCGCAACAATGGGAATTTGTTGTTGTTGTTGCTGGTCATCTTGCGAGTGTTCCCATTTTCTCTCTCCTCTTGAGCATTAACAAGTTGTGGTTGGTCAAGAACCAGAACAAGTTAGCGAGATCACTTGTGTCACCATAAAATGGTTACGATTCCGAAATGTGACATCCATGCTCACAAATGTCCTTCTCTCTAGGGCTCCAACATTTGTACCCTTACATCGGAGGAATAACCAATAAAAATGCATTTGATAGCACGGGATCTAATTTCCCCCAGATGGCCTGTGATCCCTAACAAAGCATATACAACCAAAGAGTTTGGGTGGAACAATGAACTCATTTTATTTAGAACGAGTTACGGAGATTTCATACCCAATATCTTTGAAGGCATCCGGTTGATCAAATAAGTAGTTGTAAGAACAGCCTCACTCGGAAGGAACTTGGGTACATTCATGGTAAACATGAGAGATCTAGCAACTTCAAGAATGTTCCTATTCTTTCTTTCACCACTCCATTACGAGGAGGTGTATCGTGACATGATGTCCGATGTAGAATACCTTGTGAAGATAAGAAACTAGCAAATGGTTTGTTGACATATTCATTGCCATTATTAGTGCGAATCACTTGCACCGCACATCAAACTGGTTTTCACATAGGCACAAAAATTCAAAGCATGTGAACACTTCATCTTTATGACGCATAAGGTAAATCCAAGTCATTGGAATAGCAATCAATAAAAGTCACAAAGTACTTCATGCCACCGACCGACACAACAGACATGTCCATACATCGAGTGCACTAGCATAAATGGGGATACACTTCTCATCCCTCTACTAACATAAGAGGTTCTTGTATGCTTGGCATACTCACATGCATCACAAACTTAATTTGGTTCGTCCACTCCTTCGTTACATCGTGGAAAGCTTCAAACATTTTATCAAAAGCTATGTGGCCCATCCGACAATGATGCACTAGTGCCATACTCTCCTTTTCTCCTACAATCGCAGCCAACATAGAACGCCTCTTGTCCCATCTTGTCACGATCCATGCGCCAAAGGCCTCTATGCTGGTTCAGTCCCAATCTTCCCGTTGTCCTCTCCAATTAAACACATATATTTATTAACCATTATATTACAATCTTGCTGATCAATTAGGGCACTCGGAGACACCAGATTCACTGAAAAGCAGGAACATGCGATCTTGATGACAATTTTATATTGGGTGTACACTGAATTGACCCACCCTCTTATAGGTTGATATGTGCCATCAATGTTTGGATGGTGCCTCTATGTGTGGGAGGATATGGACTATAAGGATCAAACTCACTAATACTCCCGGTGACATGTTTGGATGCTCGAATCTAGAATCCATTCTGAATCAACATTATGAGTGGCTATAGACACTGCGTTCAATATTACCTTCATTTGCATGGACGTAGTGAGCAAAGTTCCCAAATGATGCCTCCTTTTGTTCTTCTTCCTTTGACTGTCCCCTGTGAGGGACTAGCCTTGATCTCGATGTTGCTGCCATATGTGCTTTGGAAGATGTAGTGTCTTTGTTCGTATTGGTGTCCATCTTGATGTCCACCACCTCTACCATATTGTTGCCCATATTGATGTCCACCACCTCTACCATATTGCGCCCATCTTGATGTCCACCACCTCTACCATCACCTCTTCCTCTATAGCTGCCTCTTCCTTGTGAGTATCCTCCTCTCACAGTCGGGTGTCACAAAGGAGGTACCGATGCTTCAAGTGTCCCTTCACTCCACACGTGTAGCGTCTCTCATCTCCTTCTCTCACTTATGTAGAAGGCGGGGAGGGACCGAATCACGCCTTTGTCATCTTCAACCGTACTTCTTCTCTAGACATAGCAGCAATGGCCTCTTTGAGTGACGGGTAGTGGTCCGATGAAGTAGTGCAGCCGTCTACCCTCAAACTCTCGATTAAGACCTTTCGGAAACTTTATGACACGCGGCGCTCAATCCAGCTTGCAGCGATCACACATTCACTATGGACAAGTTCAAGAGGATCAACATGGTCCAAATCTCCCCATAGATGTTGCAGCTCAGCCACGTATGCCATCACGCTTTATCTCCTTGTTGCAAATCATGTACCTTATCCTCAATCTCAGCAATCAACATAATGTTCCTCTTTCCGAGTAGAGACTTGAGAGAGTATCCCATACCTCTGAAGCCTTTGTGAGTGCCTCTCTTGAGCGAGAATGTCAGGACCAAGGAGTTCAGCATCCATGCCACGATCGAGAATTTGTGGCACTCCACTTTTCCACTCAGGCTGTTCTTGTCTCTTGGTTACGGTTACTGCAGCTTCATCACACACACGGTCATCCAGCCCTTTCGTATTCAGAATCCTCGAGCCTCCTTGACCACCGAAGATAGTTGGTCACTCCTTCCAATTTGATGTCATTTGGCATCGGTTCGATTCTGAACTGCTTGGTATGAGCAACAATAGCTCCGCCTCCAGAGATGCTCCTCCATCACTTTTGCTAGTGAAGTTCGCCAACTTCTAGAGCTTTGGCAGTTCTGTTCCATCCCCATGCCTTTCTTCACCTCCTTGCTGCCTTTTGTACCTCCACCCAGCTTGGCACCAAAACTACCTCTGAGAGCACCAAGGACTCACCTGCAGAATGCCCTCTTCTTCTCCTTGCTTGATACAGCCTCCGACTCCTTGTCGCCGCAGCAGACTGCTCACTCCTCCTCCTAGCTGCCACAGCAGCTTAGACTTCCATATCCACCACTCTTGCTACAGCCCCCCTCACTATCCCTTGCTCTGATACCATGAAGACATAGAAGGGAACTGACCTACAAAGGCCGTGGCGGCTGGGAGGAACTCCCACTCCTAGTTAGGTCAAAGAGCACTGAGAAAAGGGACCTTATATAGGTCAGACACTGGGCTGGGCTAGATGGGCCACATAAAACTTAAAGAAGGCCCAGTAGGCATCCAACAGGTATCTCCAACAGTTATCCAACATCCAACAGTTTTTAATCTAGCCAAAAATACACTAGTGTGGAGGGGATTTGTGGAAATATTCCGGAATTATCCCCTCCAAACCCGGCCTAGTAAACGACCTATCGGGGAAATTCCGGGATATGAAATAATCCCCTCAAATACCTTAGAAGTAAACAAGGCCTAAGTCTTGTGCGTCGTCTTGTGGGAAAGTTGAACCATCCTGATCCTGGAGCAGAGTTCAAGGAACTTGATCCTCCCAAGAGGCTTGGTGAGCAGGTCCGCGAGCTGATCCTTGGTGTTGATGTAGCTCGCCTTGATGTTCCCTTCATCCAAGCAGCCTTGGATGAAGTGGTACCTCACCCGAATGTGCTTGCTCCGTTCGTGGAAAACGGGGTTCTTTGCCAGGGCCAAAGCGTACTTGTTGTCCACCCTAAGCTCCACCGCTCTATTGTCTCGGCCAAAGAGATCACCAAGCAGTCGAGCGAGCCAGAGCGCCTAAGTGGAAGCGGTGGAAGCCGCTATGTACTCGGCCTTACAGCTGGACAAGGCCACCACCTGCTGCTTGAACGACTGCCAGCTCACAAGGCACTTGCCAAGGAAGAAGAGGATCCCGCTCGTGCTCTTGCTGGTGTCGATGTCGCCAGCATGGTCGTTGTCGCTATACCCGACGAAGTATGCCGCCCTAGGACACCTAGGGTACTAGAGGCCGTGGTCGAGAGTCCCTGCAACGTAGCGGGCGATCCTCTTCACAGCCTGCTGGTGCTCCATCGTCCGTCGCTACATGAACCGACTAACGTAGCCGACGGAGAATGCCAAGTCTGGCCGTGTGTGGGCGAGGTAGCGAAGGCTCCCCACAAGATGTCGGTACTGTCCACCTCCTCTGTCGTGCTGTCGCGGCTTAGCTTTAGCCTCTCCTCCATCGGAGTGAGAGCTAGGTTGCAGTCGCTAAGCCCGGCTAGCTCAATGACGCACTTGGCGTAGGCGGTCTGTCGAAGCGTGATCCCTGAGTCGTCCTGGCGCACCTCGATCCCCAGGTAGGAGAGGAGGCATAGGTCACTCATCTAGAAGGTGGCCTTCATCTCTTCCTTGAACGCCGCCACCTCCGCATCCTTGGTGCCGGTGATCACCAGGTCGTTGCATAGACGCCCACCAGCAGGGCATTTCCTCCACTGCCCCGCCGGTAGACAGCCGCCTCGTGCGGGCTTTGCTCAAAGCCCGTCCCCTTTAGCGTGGAATCCAACTTGGCATTCCACGCCCTCGGTGCCTGCCGTAAGCCATAGAAGGCCTTGCGCAGGCGGAGCACCTTGCCGGGGATCACAAATCCCCACGGCTGATTGTAGACCTCCTCCTTCAAGTCGCCGTTAAGGAATGACAACTTGACATCCATGAGATGAACACGCCAACCCTCCTGGGCAGCTAGCGCAAGGAGTCGTCGCACGGACTCCATCCGTTCCACGGGAGCGAAGGCGGCGTCAAAGTCAACCCCCTCCTGCTGCATCAAACCTTGTGCCACCAAGCGAGCCTTGTGCTTGACGATGGCACCGACTTCATCCCTCTTCAGCTTGAACACCCACTTAAGGGTGATCGCGCGGTGACCACGAGGGAGGTTAGCAAGCTCCCAGGTGCGGTTCTTCTCGAATACATCCATCTCCAACTGCATCGCGGCACACCATGCCACATCTCTCTCAGCCTCTGCAAAAGACCGAGGCTCGCCGTCGTCACATGCAAGATGCAACTGCGCCTCTAGGTCGTGTGACACCAGTCCCGGCACCGGCTGGTCACCGAGAAGGTCCTCCATCGTACGATACCGCAGCGGCTCGCCATCGTAATACGCGTCGATACGCTCCTCGTCGTGAGAGAATGGGGAAGCGAACTCCACTGAGTTGTGCTCGACGTGAGCTGGTGCTGGAGTAGACGTGCCCGGAGAAGTGGTTGTCGGTGCAGGAGTACGTGGCGTCGCCGGCTATGGAATCGGTGAAGGACTCGTCACAGCTGAAGTCGTGGTCAGAGAGTGTGGTGCTGTCGGTGTAGCACACGCCGGAGTTAACGGAGACTCGGGGACTAAGGCAGACATACTCGGCGAAGAAGAGTGCCTACTCCCCCAGCTCCCTCGCAATGGACGTGCTCGATAGTGAAGTCGTCATATGTCGGAGTTGAGCCGTCGTCCACCGCCTTGTCCCACGCGCATCCTCGCCCTTCGTTGAACACAACGTCTCGCGCCGTGCGCACACGTTGTGTCTTCGGGTCGAGGACGCGGTTGGCCTTCGAGCCCTCCGCGTAGCCGATGAACACTCCTGGAGTGCTCCTGTCGTCGAGCTTGCCGATGTGGCCGAGCTCCTTGGCGAATGCGAGGCAGCCGACCGCCGGCTTGCGCCCAAGCCAAGCCTCGTACGGCGTCCTACCGTCGAGCACCTTGGTATGTGAGCGGTTGAGAATGTGAGCGGTATCACCGCGCTTTCCCCGAAGCGATCGGCATCCCTCTCTGCTTGAGGAGGGCCCGAGCCATTCCCACAACTGTCTGGTTGTGCCGTTCTGCTGGGGGTTGGACGGCGCGGAGTAGTGGCGTTGAATGCCCTCATCAGCGCAATACGACGCGAATTCAGTCGTTATGAATCCGCCATTGTTTGCGGCAGCGCGACTGCGGCCGCGCTCGCCTCGCAAGACCTACGCGCTGATGGCGTCGGCAACCTCTCCTTCTTGCCGAGGACCATCACCCACATGTAGCGGGAGAGGTCGACGGCGGCGAAGTAGCATCGTCCTCCCGGTGTGGCCGTTGTCACCGGCGCGCAAGTCCCGTCTGCGAGCTTGAGCCTCTCCTTGGAAAGCTTCGCCCGTGAGAAAGAGTCGCCTACTTCGTCAACACAGAGACGCCGCAGAACTGCTCCACATGATCGAGGAACGAGAGGCCTCGCACCATCTCCATAGCACTGAGCCGCTTCAGGGCCTCGAAGTGAAGGTGCCCGAAGCGCTCGTGCCACTGCCACACCTCGTCGTCCCGACGAGCAGCGAGACAGAGGGGTTGTGCCACCTGCACGCTAAGGACGTAGAGTCGATTTGCACCTCTGGTTAACTTGGCAAGAAGGCAACGATGGCGAACCTAGATGCGTAGGATCCCACCCTTGATCTTCACTGACGAGCCGTTCTCATCCAGCTGTCCCAAGCTGATGATGGAGTTCCTCGACGCGAAGATGTAGTAGACACCGGTGAGCAGCCAGTGCTCTCCAGTCTTGGCGGTGAAGATGACGGAGCCGACACCCTTAATCTCCATGGCGGAGGCATCCCCTAACTTGACGGAGCCTCGCACATTAGAGTCGAGCTCGACGAAGAACTCGTGTCGACCGGTCATGTGATGGGTGGCGCCGGTGTCAAGGCACCACCCGTCAGTCTTGTCTTTGTCGGAGCCGTCGCCGAGGAGGGCGTGTGCTTTTGGCTCGTCAAGGTGGAGGAGAGCTGCTGCGGCTGGTGCCGCTGGATGTAGCACGATGCTTGCATGTGCCATGAACAGAGCTGGCTCCTCCTCTACTTGTGCGACGTGGGCCTGGCCGCGTCTTGGCTGTCGACAGTCCTTGGCCCAATGGCCAAGCTGGCCATAGTTGCGACAGGTGTCATCTCGTGTCGGCTTGTGCTTGTCGACGCGTCGGCACGCCTCAAGCATCACCTAAGACGCCGTCCTCGCGACACAGGCGTCTTTGCACTCCTTGCGCGGCTTGCCATGCTTGCCTGTCATGGAAGAAGACTCCCCCTTCTTCCTGTCACCTTGGTAGGCATCCCACTCCTCCCGAGTAGCTTCCCGCCAGTGGTGATGAGCCCCGAGAGAGGCTGTGGCTCGTCGATGTCGACGACCTTGAGCCGACCTATCGCCTCCTCGATCGACATCGTGGAGAGGTCCAGCAGAGACTCGATCGAGCAAGCCATCTTCTTGTACTTATCAGGGACGCAGCAAAAGAGCTTCTCGACAGCTCTCTCCTCGCCATAGGTGTTGTCGCCGAACTACAACATCTTCTGCAGTAGAGTTGAAAGAACAATGTGGGCCCCCATGTATGGTTTTAGTAATTAATGACAATCTCTATGGACTAATGCTTGTATCAAGTTGTACTTATAGGAATTGTCCATAGGCAATGCTTGAACCATATGTTGGCTTCAAGGTTTGGAGAAGAAGAAAGTGAAGAGGATCAAGTGGTGACCAAGGTGTTTAAAGAATGATCCACAGATTGGTCATGTGAGTTAAAACTATGAAGATCTCATGCTTCAAGCTTGCCAACCTCGGTGATCATGGATCGATGAAGACAAGGTCAAAGTAAAGGTTTCCCCATGTATGGGGGAGTAACTTGCAAATCTTCATCAAGCAAGTGCGTGCAAGAGCAATCAAGAAAGGTGTTCCATCTTGAAAAGGACAAGACCGTCTACATCATAATCAAGTGGAATATGCGCAAGGCAAAGGTATGATCTTGATAGGGTTTCTTTCTTACCGGTCTTGGGATGTTAGTTGGGGAGACCGGTTTATAGGATAGATAACCGTACTATCAAGAGGGGCTCTCAAGTGAGTAACTCGATCATATCGTTCAGAGAGAGCTCAAACCTTTGCATACTTTGCATCATCCTTTCTCGGTTGTTATTTGGATCTTATCCATGTGAGGTTCTAGAGCTTGTGGTAATATTCATAACAAGCCCTAGTTCATCAAAAATGGATTTCCCTTTTATATCATATTGCGTTTTTGATCTTTGAGGTTTTCCGGTTTCTCACCAAGAGAGGTATCTCACTTAATAATACATGAAATGTTCTCTCTTGGTGGTATCCAATATTTTCACTTTTTGTTGGGTACCTCTTGTTGTCCTCTTTCCAACAAAATTGGTTTGGTCAATCGAGTTTCAAACTCTAGATATCGCCATTTGAAGTTTGCCTCTTATTTGGTCAGACCGGAGTCTCCGGTCTGCGTGGACCGAGTCTCCGGTGTGGTGCAGGTTTAGGGCTGCCTTGATGGTGACTTGAATCGAGTGGGACATCTTGTATGGGGTCCGGAGCCAGTCGAGGCTACCGGAGTCTCTGGTGTTGGCTCACCGAGTCTCCGGTGTTGGAAGACCGAGTCTCCGGTCTTGTTGAGTCGTGGCTGATCCAGTCATTCGGATGGGTCGGAGGCTAGTCAGAAGGTTGGTAGAATCTCCGAGTCTCCGGTGTAGGAGTCTTCGGAGACTTTTCCCAGCAGGCGAAAGCGGTCGAAATCATGGGCCTATAAAAAGGGCCCTTCTTTTCCAAAGCAACTGCTCGAGTTTTACAAGCTTTCTCCTCCATTCTTGACCCTCTTGAGCTTGCTTCCCCTTCAATCCCTCCCTTGATTCTTGCATATACTTTAGGGATTTGAAAGAGGAGATCTAGATCTACAATCCAACCAATCCATCTCTCCTCTAAGTGAGGGGAACATCTTGGGATCTAGATCTTGGAGTCTTTTGTGGATTTCCTCCATTGTTCTTCCTCTCTTATTCCCCACAAGCTTTTGTAGCTTTGTTGGAATTTGGGAGAGAAGGATTTGAGCACTACTCGTGTTCTTGCCATTTGCATTTGGTGCATCGGTTTGAGTTCTCCCCGGAGGATTTGGTGAGTGAAAGTTGAGAAGCTTTTTACTCTTGGGTTCTTGGAACCCTAGACGGTTTGTTGTGTTGCAGGTTGTGGCCTTGGTGGCGTTTGTTGGGAGCCTCCAATTAAGTTGTGGAGAAGTGCCCCAACCTTGTGGCCTTTGTGGCGTTTGTTGGGAGCCTCCAATTAAGTTGTGGAGAAGTGTCCAAACCTTGTGAGAGGTTCCGGTTGCCACCGACAAGTGCACCGATAGTGGAAGCGTGAATCGATCCCGTTGGGGTGAGATTCACCGGAGAATAAGGGAGGCCTTTTGTGGCGTTGGTGGTTTGATACCACCCCCTCTCCAAACGAGACGTACTCCATGTTGGGAGGAACTCAGTAAAATATCGTCGTCCCTTGTGCCTCGGTTATCTCTATACCCGAGCTCTTTACTTATGCACTTTACATTGTGATAGCCTTCGTGCTTGAAGTAATATATATCTTGCTATCACTTTGTTGCTTGTATTGCTTAGCATAAGTTGTTGGTGCACATAGGTGAACCTTAGTTGTTCTAGGTTGTGCTTAACAAAGTAAACACTAGTTTTATTCCGCCTTTGTTGAGCCACTCTAGGAAAAGTTTTAATCGCCTATTCACCCCCCCCCTTCTAGGCGATATATGTATCCTTTCAATTGGTATCAGAGCCCGGTCTCTCATTTTAGGCTTCACCGCCTTGAGAGTAAAGATGTCGGCTAGAGGATTAGTGCACAATGACATGTTCATATTCGATGGCACAAATTATGATATATGGAAAACTCGTATGCTTATTCATTTTGGGACATGGACCCAAAATTGGAGTGTATTGTAGATATAGGTTTTTCTCCTCCTATGGATTTCAAAAATCTATCTTGTAAGGATGAGAAAAACTTATATCTCGATGCTCAAGCTTCTAATGTGCTTGTTAATGCTTTGAGCTATGTAGTTACATCTTCAATCATTCCTTTTTGGAGCGCTCATGAGTTATGGACAAAACTTCAAGATAAATATGTTGTGTCCAACATTATTGAGGATGATTGTGTTGCTTTCACTTCCGGTCGAGATGAGTTCTCATCCTCTACCACTTCACCAACATGTGATTTTTCACAAGGTAATGATATGGTGAGTGGTGATAGAAATTGCAATTTGGATAGTGTGCTTACTATGTGTGATCCTTCATCTCTATCTAGTTGTAATGATCTATTTTTGGACTTTAACACTTCTAGCACTACAAACTTCTTACATGTTTGTGTTAATAGTCCTTGCATATCATGTAGAAATGACTTGAATAAATCTCATGATGATATGCTTGTGTTGTCTTGTTGCCATGATAAACATGCTTCTATTTCCTCTAGTGCTTGTGTTGCTAACCATGTAGAGCACTATTTTCAACCCCATCATCATCATGGGGTACAATGGGATCCATGATGATGATGGGGTTGAAAATGATAATGATGATTATCGAGGTAAGTATGATGTTACCTCTATTAAGAAAATGGGAGATGTTGTCTATAGTGCTCTCTACAAAAATAAAATTGCTTCCTCCAACTTTCTTGAAATCTTGAATTATGCTATAGAATGCAATGATCTTATTGAGGAGAAAGAACACATAATTGATGAAAAGTTTGCGCTTGAGCGTGAGTATGCTAATGAACTTGCTCAACTAAAAGACTCCCTTGAAGAAGAACAAACCACCAAAGAATCTCTTGAGGAGACTTTTACTCTAGAATTATCTAGAGTAAAGGAATACCATGATAGAGAACTTTCGGTGGCTAACTCCTTCAAGTTTAAAAATGATGAACTTGAAGTTGAGTATGCTAAACTTGTTGAGGATTTTAAGCATCTCGAAAATGGCTCTCGGGTCGTTAAGAGGGAGCTCATCAAACTCACCGAGTCGCATGAGCAACTTAAAACTTCATATTCAAAAGAGCTTGCCAAGTTGCCCTCCCCTCTTGCTAATAATGATGATGCTTGTGCTACTAACTCTATTTCTTGTGAAGCATCTATTTTGAAGGAGAATGTTGAGCTAAAGGCTCAACTTGCTTTGCTAACTAGCAACTATGGGAAATTAGAAGAAAGTCATGTCAAGCTCTCAAGCTCGCATGAGGATCTTCTAGTCTCCCATGGTAGGCTAAAGTTAGCTCATGAGGCCATCACGTCAAAGGTAACATCTAGTGGGCCTCATTTGGACATTAGCACTATATCTACTCAAAATGTTATCTTGCCATGTGCTAGTCCTTGTAATTCATCATCTCATAACCATGCTATATCTCGTGATGAATTACATTCCGTGCCTTGTTGTTCTAACAATGTAGCATCTACTTCCTCTAGTACTCTTGTTAAAATAACCATGTAGAGGAAATTAAAGAGCTCAAGGCTCAAGTCACTTCTTTGAAGAATGACTTGAAAAAAGGTCATCAAGGGAAGGCCACACTCAACAAAATCTTGAGTGTGCAAAAATCGCCCAATGACAAGAGTGGGCTTGGATTCAACTCCAATGTCAAGAACAAGTCCACTATCAAATTGAAGCACATGGACAACAAGAAGAATGGCCAAGATCAAGTCAAGAATCCGGCCAACATTGTTTGCTTCAAGTGCAAGGAAGAAGGGCACCATATTAGATCTTGCCCATTGAAGAAAAAGCCTCTTAGTGTGAAGCAACAAGGGAAGCGGCCTCAAGCTCCACCTCAAGTCATTAATGGGCCACTTCCTAAGAGGACTACTCGAGCTCTTCCTCGAGTTGTGGCTTCACCTAAGAAGAAAGATGGCAAGAGTAGAACTTGCTACATATACCGTGAGAAGGGGCATATTTCTTCCTCATGCACTATCGGTATCTCCTCATCCAACCCTATCATTATTGATGATGCTTATTCTCTTTGTAAGGATGAGGTTGGCAATGTGTTTGCCAAATTTGTTGGTGCTCAATGTGGGTTCAAGAAAAGAACCATTTGGGTTGCCAAGCCTATTGTGACTAACCTCTTAGGACCCAACTTGGTTGGGGACCAACAAGCCAAAACTTGATCAATAGGTGTTGTTGGAGGGCATTGGAGACTTGGCTACATCATGAAGAATTAAGGGATCTTCATTATTATTTTTGTCAAGCCAAGTCATGTGGATTATATTGCTCCTATTATATTTCCAATGTTCCTCCTTGCGATAACATATGCTTAACTCATTTCATTGAAAGTTACTCGCCCCCTTGTGCATGTGTTGGTTTTATATCTTTCATGCTTTTGTACATGTCGTGTTTTCCACTTAATTATCTTAAGGTATCAAGCATATTTGTGTATGATTAGGTGCAAACCATGTATGTGTGTTTCTTGTATTGAAGCCTTAATTGATTATATTTGACATCTTATTTGGCTCTTATGAGAGATTAATGGATTATCCTATTTTGGGGGAGTGTTATGCTTGGGCATTACACAATCCTAAAATTGTGTGTACATGAGGAATACCACCTAGTGTTTATATTGAATTATTGTCAAGTCTCTATGTGGTACAATTCTCATGAGAAATTTAAGTTTATAATGTCCATTAATTATCTCTATTTGTATCCTTTTGCCTCGTGTTGGTTTTATGGTAGTACCACATTATGGGGGAGTCATATGCTTAGTGCATATTACAATCCTAGAAAATGTGAATATTCGAGGTTGTGTCACTTAGAATTGATATTGATAATTATCTAGCGCCTATGTGACACATTTGCTCATACAAGTTCCAATTTGCTTGAATGCATTTATTGATCATATTTTGGATCTTGTATATGAGAGTGGTTCTTGGTATGTGTTTCCTCATATTTAGATCTCTATATCATCATGAAAACCATTTGCTTCAAGTTACTCTAATCACTAGTGATTGTGTGACAATTGGAAGCTACCAAGAATCTTGTTCGAAGTATCATGCTTAATTCTTATATTTGTTATATGCTTCTTGTTATGACTATGATCTTGGATATCCATGCAAGCTACCTTGGAAAAATGATTCCCAATATTTCTTGTCCTTGGACAATGAGTATTATATTTATGGTAGAATTTATTGATCATATTCACTTTGGCCCTTGCTTAATATTGTCCTATCTTTGGCCAAATAAATGTTTTGTGTGCTCCCATGTATTCCTTGCTACTTTTGGATCTTCTTATTTTATTGGTATCCTCTTGTGTTTTATTTAATGTAGGTAGTAGTGATGATCTCATTTGTGTGCATTTTGCATTTAAAAGCAAAATTCTATATAATGTACTACTTATGGGTGAGCTCTCCTATATTATTTAGAACACTCGTATTTATGCTTCTTTGTTTGATCCATATCGGGTTTTATGTGCTTGGAATCTCGATCTTTTCGTTTTGGTATTTTGTGCCATCATGAGAAGTTTGGGGAGTTTGGTTTCTTGTTGGAACCTTGCTCTTTTGGGGAGTTGGTTTTGTCTCATTCCTTATTTCATGATTCGACCATTTTAGAATAAGATAAATCCTTGAGCATTTTTATTTTTATATATCTTTTGCTCTTTGGCTTTTCCCTTTCATTTGTTGAATTTGTGATCTTTCATATGTTGAATTGGTTCTTTGATATAATTTGGACATCATTTGTCGTGTCACACTCTTGTGTGTGCAATCTCGATTTACTTGGTGTTTTTGTTCAAATTGTATCTTCTTTTTTTGTTTTTGAAAGATTTATGCATGCATATTTACTAAATGTTTATATAATGGCATGCTTGCTTTCTTTGATCCAATATATAGGGGATACTCCACCAAATCCCATCGGCTAAGTTGTGCATGAAATTCAATTTCACATCAATATGTACATATTTATGTGGAGTCTCTCCTATGTATTGTAGTTGCACTAACTACATTGGACCCAATAAGTTTGGGGACCATTTTGTACTTAAATTTGTTTTAGGTACATTGGAGATAGATTGGATGCTTATCTCTCAATTTTGAAGAAGTGATGCTTAGAAGAAAATTTGAGGCAAGCTATAGGATGATCAAGAATTCATATCCTCTACATCCTACCAATTGTATCTCGGTAACAAGTATCTCTTTCTCATGCTCACATATCTTGATTCCAACCATTTGTCGGTTGCCTTCTAGCATGAATTAATGTATTTGTAATTGTTGTAGTTCTAGCCATGGTTTTGAGAGGACTCTATATTGTATATGTGTTTAAGTTGAGATGAGTGCATATAATTGGGAATATACAAAATCATGCATATGATCCTCCGATCCCAAATATGTCAATCTAGCAATTTTATTGCCTATCATTTCCTCAACTTCTCTCATGTGCAATAGTGAGATTTTGCTAGTCTATTTTCTCTTATAATACTTGTTGCCTTTCTCCATATATTCCAACTTTCTCCTTTTTCCCTTGGTGATAGTTGTAATATATGTAGTGTCTACCAAACAATGCATGTTTTCCACTTAGAGACATATACACATATGAGAAGATAATATTAGTTGATCTTTAATCCTTGGATACCACCTTTCTATTCCTTTTGATTCTTCGGTGGCTTCCAAATTTATTTGCCTATGAGTGATTGTTCCTCTTGTTTGCATCTTCGGACACTCATACTTATTCTCTCATGCCTTGTATTGTTAAATGAATTTGGATGAATGAGGATTCCATAATTATGCACCTTGATCCCAAATACAATTATCATAATTGGTGCATTATCTTTGGAGAGCTCATCTAATTCATTTAATAATGCACATTTATCTTTTTTCTCATTTATTGTGCCTTAAATGTTTATGAAGGAGTGAGGATTCCATATTTATGCATTTTTGTATTGAAATACAATGATTCTAAAGTATGCACAAATCTTGGTGAGCTTCTCTATTTTATTTAAGTATTTATTTGATCTTTCATTTGTTGTGTTTTAAATGCCTATGGGGGAGCAAGGATTCCATAATTGTGCATTATGTATTCCAATGCATTTATTTAATTGTGCACAAATCTTGGGGAGCTTCTCTGTTTGTTATTTAAAACACTCATCTATTCGTATCATAATATCTTGTTGTTCCCATTTGGACTCATTTGTTGTTTTCAATTGGTTTGCCGGATCTTGTGATTGCTTACATCATTTGTTGATGCTTCTTTTATTTTATTTCTTTTGGCAATCTTTGGGTCCTCGATATAGTTGTACTTCCTTCCAAGTATTCATCATTGGATATGTGCGAATGCACACCCTTGGGGATCTATCACTATATTGGCCTTCTAGAACTTGTCACCCATTTCGTCAATCGATGCCAATGGAGGAGAAGTTTTAGAGGATTTAAGGGAAATGGTTTATGCTTTGAGTTTGTTTCCTAAGCATTTGCTTTTCATGCTCTTGCATCTTTGTTGTTGCTTAGCATGTGGTATATATAGAGAGGAAACTCCACCAATGATAATGATTGGCAATAAGTTCATCACACATGCATAGATTGTGGGGGAGTTTGCTCTATATATGGTGATGATACCAATATCACATACTTGTGTAGTATTTTGATATTAGTGCTACCATTTTATTTGTTAAATTCCTTATATAAACCCTCTCAAAGGGATTGTCATCAATTACCAAAATGGGGGAGATTGAAAGAACAATGTGGGCCCCCATGTGGGGTTTTAGTAATTAATGACAATCTCTATGGACTAATGCTTGTATCAAGTTGTACTTGTAGGAATTTTCCATAGGCAATGCTTGAACCATATGTTGGCTTTAAGGTTTGGAGAAGAAGAAAATGAAGAGGATCAAGTAGTGACCAAGGTGTTCAAAGAGTGATCCACAGATTGGTCATGTGAGTTAAAACTATGAAGATCTCATGCTTAAAGCTTGCCAACCTCGGTGATCATGGATCGATGAAGACAAGGTCAAAGTAAAGGTTTCCCCATGTTGTATGGGGGAGTAACTTGCAAATCTTCATCAAGCAAGTGCGTGCAAGAGCAATCAAAAAAGGTGTTCCATCTTGAGAAGGACAAGACCGTCTACATCATAATCAAGTGGAATATGTGCAAGGCAAAGGTATGATCTTGATAGGGTTTCTTTCTTACCGGTCTTGGGATGTTAGTTGGAGAGACCGGTTTATAGGATAGATAACCGTACTATCAAGAGGGGCTCTCAAGTGAGTAACTCGATCATATCGTTCAGAGAGAACTCAAACCTTTGCATACTTTGCATCATCCTTTCTCGGTTGTTATTTGGATTTTATCCATGTGAGGTTCTAGAGCTTGTGGTAATATTCATAACAAGCCCTAGTTCATCAAAAACGGATTTCCCTTTTATATCATATTGCGTTTTTGATCTTTGAGGTTTTCCGGTTTCCCACCAAGAGAGGTATCTCACTTAATAATACATGAAATGTTCTCTCTTGGTGGTATCCAATATTTTCACTTTTTGTTGGGTACCTCTTGTCCTCTTTACAACAAAATTGGTTTCGGGTCAATCGGAGTTTCCAAACTCTAGATATCGCCATTTGAAGTTTGCCTCTTATTTGGTCGGGGCCAGAGTCTCTCAGTGGACCGGAGTCTCGGTGTGGTCTGGAGTTTCAACTGTCTTGGTGGTGACTTTAATCGAGGCTGGGACATACTGTATGGGGGTCCGGAGCCAGGTCCGGAGGCTACCCCGAAGTCTCCGGTGTTGGCTCAGTCCGGAGTCTCCAGTGTTGGAAGACCAGAGTCTCCGGTCTTGTTGGGTCGTGGCTGGTCCAGGTCATTCAGATGGGCGGTCCGGAGGCTAGTCCGGAGGTTGGGCCGGAATCTCCGGTGTACACCGGAGTCTCTTGTAGCCGGAGTCTCGGTGTAGCCGAGTCTTGATCGACTTTTTCCCAGCAGGCGTAAACGGTCGAAATCAGGCCTATAAAAAGGGCCCTTCTTTTCCAAAGCAACTGCTCGAGTTTTACAGGCTTTCTCCTCCATTCTTGACCCTCTTGAGCTTGCTTCCCCTTCAATCCCTCCCTTGATTCTTGCATATACTTTAGGGATTTGAAAGAGGAGATCTAATCTACAATCCAACCAATCCATCTCTCCTCTAAGTGAGGGGAACATCTTGGGATCTAGATCTTGGAGTCTTTTGTGGATTTCCTCCATTGTTCTTCCTCTCTTATTCCCCACAAGCTTTTGTAGCTTTGTTAGAATTTGGGAGAGAAGGATTTGAGCACTACTCGTGTTCTTGCCATTTGCATTTGGTGCATCGGTTTGAGTTCTCCCCGGAGGATTTGGTGAGTGAAAGTTGAGAAGCTTTTTACTCTTGGGTTCTTGGAACCCTAGACGGTTTGTTGTGTTGCAGGTTGTGGCCTTGGTGGCGTTTGTTGGGAGCCTCCAATTAAGTTGTGGAGAAGTGCCCCAACCTTGTGGCGTTTGTTGGGAGCCTCCAATTAAGTTGTGGAGAAGTGCCCAAACCTTGTGAGAGGTTCCGGTTGCCACCGACAAGTGCACCGATAGTGGAAGCGTGGATCGATCCCATTGGGGTGAGATTCACCGGAGAATAAGGGAGACCTTTTGTGGCGTTGGTGGTTTGATACCACCCCCTCTTCAAACGAGACGTACTCCATGTTGGAAGGAACTCGGTAAAATATCATCGTCCCCATGTGCCTCGGTTATCTCTATACCCGAGCTCTTTACTTATGTACTTTACATTGTGATAGCCTTCGTGCTTGAAGTAATATATATCTTGCTATCACTTTGTTGCTTGTATTGCTTAGCATAAGTTGTTGGTGCACATAGGTGAACCTTAGTTGTTCTAGGTTGTGCTTAACAAAGTAAACACTAGTTTTATTCCGGCTTTGTTGAGCCACTCTAGGAAAAGTTTTAATCGCCTATTCACCCCCCCCCCCCCTTCTAGGCGACATTTGTATCCTTTCAAGAGTGTTGAGACGGAGAGCAAAGTCATCAATGTCCTCACCTGGCTTGAAGGCCAGGTTCTCCCACTCCTTGCGAAGTGCCTGCAGTGTGGACTTGCGGGCGCGGGCGCTACCGATGCGTGCCACAGCGATGGCATCCCAAGCCTCCTTGGCAGACCGCTTGTTGGAGAGCGAGAACTGTATCTCAGGCGGGACTGCAGCGATGAGGGCATCCAACGCCCGTCGATCCTCATGGTGGTCGACGTCGCTGTACTGGACTGCCTCCCACATGTTCCGCACCTGGAGCCTGGTCCTCATGACCATGGCCCATTCGACATAGTTGGTTTTGGTGAGGGTAGGCCTCCCAGCACCGGAACCAACATCCCTGACCATGGTCCGGACCCTGTAGAGGTCGCGATCTTCATCCAGCCGCCGCCTCCTCCGGGAGCGCCACCGTGCGCGCGAGCGTGCTCGACTGCCCACTGCGTCGCCCGCTCTCGTTGCGTGTCCCTTGCCAACTGCTCAAGGTCTGCGCCGGTGCTGCCATCAGCAAAAACAAAGTTGTTGGCACTGCCAAGAATGCCTCATTCGCCTCGCGCTTTCGATCGTGATCCGCATCGCCGCCGCTTCCTTGACGCTCTTGCGACCACCGCAGGTTCTTTGCCCAGCGAAGCTCGGCCTCCTGCCGACGCCGTGTGCTCGAGGTGATCGAGTGCTAAGAGCGACCTGTGGACATGGCTTTCTGCTGGGGGCTGCTGCGTGGAGAGAGGGCTGCTTCTGACGAGAAGCTGCTCATCTGCGCAGAGGGAGAGGAGTGTGCAGGGGCAGCCAGAGCTGCTGATGCTACCGGTTGGGGCTACTGTGAGACCGGGGAAGGAGATGAGCAGGAGATGCTCAGGCTATAAGATACTATAGCTCTGATACCACTTGTTAGTCGCTGAATTCTTACTCTCATAGGAGAGGATGACACTAGGAGTTGAGGGCAATTTTCTGGTTTATTTCTCACACATTTATAGGTTGCTAGCCAGCCAAGCATATGCTAAGATGCTGTCCAAGATGCTAGTCTAAGATGCTAAGATACTATCCTAACCACCATTCAAGGATGCTTTCCTTGATGGGCAGCAAAGCAAAACCACCATGCAGCCACAAGGACACAAGGACCATGTGCTGCATCCCCACAAAGACCACAGTACAGAGACTTATCCATCAAAATAGACGTCGGTCGAGGTAGATAATAGTGAAGAACGGGAAGGTGATGGTTAACTGGTGATGATGACATAGAAGTGCAAGACGTGGCAGCAAGATAGCAGCAAAGCCAAGCATCATGTACAGGTCCTGGAGGAACTAAGGAAGGCAACTCCAAGTTATGGGACAGCCTCCAAGAGAAGGGCTGCAGCTGCCGCCTCATTCAAGAAGCCGGCACCGATCAAGCAACTAAAGATTCCCGCATTGTTGTTGAAGTCACCGAAAGAATAGTGTGGCTTAGGCATGACCCCGGGGATAACCAAGCTTGTGTAGGAGTGGTAAGAGAAATGCAGATAGACATGTGGTTGTAAAGTACATATCCAAGTTCTTGCATGACAGTGTCATTGCATTCAATGTGACAAACACAAGGAGCTATGAGAAGATGGTTGAAGCAATTAGGCAATATGGACATGGGTTGAAACCAGCTAATTATCATGGGGTAAGAGATCCATACCTCAATGAAGTTATCAATGATGTATCAGAGTTGAGGAAGAAGCACGGGCAAGATTGGCAAATCTATGGAAGCACATTTTCTTGTCAATAGTCAAGAGGGGACTTAGGTATGCCAATGTTAGTTGTTATTTATGTTGCTAAACCTCCTAATTTGCCGCTATATGAGGTATAACTTCATATTTCTTGCCATATTATTTATTGTATTTTCGCCCAACCCCTAGATGTCTCCGTAGTGGGAGTTGTTGTTGATGTCGAGTCCCCGGGGTCTTCGGGTTAGCGAGGCAGCGAAGGCTTCCCGTCAAGGGCTCGGTCTGCTCGTTGTCAGGGTGTCCCTACTCGGTCACCCTGGAGATGCAGACCCCGTGCTTATTGTACTTGAGTCTATGCAAGATCTACAACACCCAAAGTGTGCAAGCAAGAACACTTGTCTTCAAGATGTCGGTGTAGCCCTCGCTTGCAGAGTTCGCGGGGACCTAGGTTTCCACAGGCCCGACAGTAGCCCTCGAGCGTGGGTCGGGCAGGAGACTCCCCGGTTGCTAGGACGATGCCCTAGTCAAAGCAAGGGCCACGATGGTCTGTCGAATAACAATGGCGATGCTGACGATGACGCTCGCGCGCCTGGTGGAAAGATCCCCCTCGTAGGATGAGATCCTCGATTCTGGTGGAAGGTGAGAAACGCCAGTGGCCGTAGGTGGACTGGATGCCTAGGGAAAATGCAATAGTTAATGGGAAGGGGGAGCAGTTCCCCATGCGGAAGCCTAGAAATGGCTAGCATGGCTGCTCCTTTCTTCCCCTTTCCCTACCTCAGTTGCTCGTCTTCTCCATCCTTGTATCTTCTTGCCGCCTCGGCGGCACGCTTCCTAGTAGCGCAGGCAGTTATGGCGAGAGTGCTTGGAAGCCACGGGGATGGCCATAGCCGTGGCCGCAGTCGCGGACGATTGTCATCGTCCGAGTCACCGCTAGAAGCAGTTGTGAGGACAGGACATCCCGTCGGCGTAGGAGTTTCTCCACTAGACACTCAAGTGCCTTACCTTCGTCAAGCACCGCAAGGATGACCCGATTGACATGCGGGCCCACGCTTTGACTATAGGACATCTTCGGTGAGCAACTAGTCTCCACTGAACCCATGCCCAGGGGATACCGTCAGGACCGTGGGAACCAGGGTACCCACAAAACCGGCAAGCATGGGCCACATCATCGACATCAACACTCCACCAAGGAGAGCATGGAGACCTACAAGATCAACGTTGACAATGTCAAGGCCAAGATTCCTCAAGAACTCCATCAACGACATTTCCATGGCGTCACGAGTACCAACGCTGATCAGTGCATAGCAACAAGCAGGCCAAGCCTTTGGTGGGAAGCCCTCATTGCCCCGCCAACCAAAAGACCCTGGGTACTCGACAGCAACGCTTGTCCCAAGGAAGGGGAGTCATAGCCTACGCGCCACACCTGGCGCGCATCTCCTGCCTAGCCAACGAGTTGTTTGTGGACAGTGCAAGATGGGACTGGATGGGTCGTCCAGTCCGTGCAAGCTAGCGGACATCCGTCCTCTGCCACGCCCCTCGCCACACACCACGCATGTAGGCATATGCCACACCACGAGCTGCGCACGACACATGGAGGGGCGCGTGTTGGGTGTTGTCTGTATGGCTCCATGGTAACCCCTTGCTTGTATAAAAGGAGGGTCGAGGCTACGGTAGAGGGGGTTTGGCTCCTGGAGAACTGGTCGTCCGGCATTCCACCCAAGCTAGAGAGAGAGCACAAAGAGATAGGGCTCGAGAGGGAGAGGAAGACGAGCCGCCTCGGCAAGTCAAGTTCATCTCTGTATACTATGGGAAGATTCATCATAATATCAAACAAGCAGGACATAGGGTGTTACACGGGCTGACCCTGGGTGAAAAAAGCTCGTGTGTTTCTTTGTGTTTGTGCAGATTGTCCGGAGCGTGTTGACGTCCCATATACCAAACCTAAAAGGGGTGGTCTCACCCTCGGTACCTCGGTGTCCGCGAATGCACCTGTGATAAGATTCGACTCAGACTCAGCCACATGAAAACCTTGATACAGATACCCATAGTCACACATACCCGAATGTGTCCGTTAAAAAAAAAGTCCTAGGGACAACAGGACCTAATTAGCCCAGCTCCCAGTCACCATACCATATGGTGACAGCCAGTCAGTGGCTCCCCAAGAGCTGTTTGTAGATTCATGAAGGCAGACGGTTGCATCTCAATTGGCAGAAATCCCCCCTCCCAAGAAAAACAAATGCGAAAATACAGAAAGGACGCTAGTGGAGTAGGATCAACTAGCAATCTAGCATATGCCAAATGCGACCTCCGATCACGCCAAGCACAAACGCCCATGTACAAGCAAGAGCACCGAAATACCGAACCACGCCGCGCGCAATGCCACGACCCCAAAAACCACCGAACGAGGTCGAAACCAGAGGTGTAGCAGACTAGCAGTGCCCAGGGCTCCGTACCTCGATCTGCGTGGACGCGCCGGCGCCGCGGGAGCGGAGGAAGCGGTCGGCCGCGGCGGAGGCTGCCTCGGAGACGGATGCGGCTGGGCCGACGGAGTGGCGGCCGGCTCCATGGCCCACCTCATCGGAGCAGCAGTTCCCCATGTTGTCGTTGTCCTTTCCCGCTTCGACGGCGAGGTGAGATCTATCCGCGTAGCGATCTCCGCGAGCAGGGGAGGGAGGGATGGGATGGAGCAGGAGCAGCAGGTGGAGTCGTGGAGACGACACGCAGACTTGGACCAGAGAACAGCGGACGGCGAATGGGCGGTATTTACGGCTTTGTCCCTGTTCTGCCGGGTGGTGGGACCGGCTGTTGGACGGGAACGGTAGGGCCGGGAAAAGTTTGACTTAAATCGCACTGACTAAAATTTTGCCGTGACATTTTGACATTTTTAACTTGTGGCCTAAAGTTGAAGCAACCAAGGCAACACGGAGTCCGACTTTATCGGTGTTAGATCGCGATATCAGAGTTGGTGTGTCAAACGCTCAGAGGTCTTTTTGGCACGAATTTAACAACCATTTGAACACGGGAAAACTCGCTAACGCCCGTTAAATTGTGTCCCGCCTGTCACTTTTGACTGTTAAGTCGCTGACATCCTGCCTGTCATGTAGACTTGCAGCGCTGGCGCCCTCGTGTTCAAACGGTCTTTTTGACTCGGCCTTCTTCTTCTCCAAAAGGGCGATCTATGGTCACCGCCATAGCGGAATGGAGGAATTCCTTCACGGCGAGATCCCAAGACCATTGAATCGTCGGTCTCGCCGCCCTCCTCCCAAACCGGAGCTCGACCCATGGCACGGCACCGGGACGAGATTTCGGTCCCGTTGTCCTCCTCCAAAATTCGAACCCCAAGGCCACATCCACTTTGTTCGGCACAATGCCAACAAGGTGAAATTCCATCCAGTTTTCTTCTTGTGATTGTGGTAGAAAAGATGTATCGATATGTTGTTTACTAGACTTTCATTTGAAATTAGTAGCTCCATGATAAAGAAAAACAGAGAACCTAAATGGGATAACAATGAAGACCATAGTCTGTACTTTGCATTGCATCAACAAGGGCTCGTTGACGAAGCATGTTACCAAGAGAGTGAAGTTCATTAGCCATTGCCAAAAAATATGGGAACAAATTGATACGTCCAAAACGTATCTACTTTTCCGAACACTTTTGCTATTATTTTTCCTCTAAACTTGTGTGATTTGGATACAAGTAACATGAACTGACGATGTTTTCAACAAATTACCTTGGTGTCTAGTTTTTGTGCAAAAAATCAACTATCAGGAAAAATCCCGGAAAATATGCCAAAAATTCTATTTCACCAGAAGATCCACGGGGCTAGAAGACGAGACGGAGGGGAGCCCTGGATGGCCCACACCCCCTGCCGTGCGGGTGGGCCCACCCCGCGCCTGGGAGGGGTGTGGCCAGCCCAGGCACCCCCTCGGCCTCCCTCTTCGCCTATAAGTTACCCCTTGACCTAAAAAACGGGGGGGTCGTCGTTTTTTCAGAAAGAGTTCCGCTGCGCCGCCACCAACAGAAACCAAGATTCGGATCCAGAAACTCCATTTTGGCACCCTGCCAGGACGGGGAATTTGGGGAGGATCATCGCCATCGTCATCACCAACGCCTCTCCATCAACCATCAATGTTTCCCCCATCCATGAGTGAGTAATTCCCCGTTGTAGGCTATGGGGATGATAGGGATTGGATGAGTTATATCATGTAATCGAATAAGATTGTTAGGGCATAGTACCTAGTGTCTCTATTAGTGATATTTGACTTTGTTGCAACTTGTTGTGCTTAATGCTTGTCACTAGGGCAAGAGTGTCATGATCTCAGATCTGAGCTTATTATTGAATCATTATGATAGTATTTTTTGTGATCTTATCTGCAAGTTGTGTACACATATCATTGTCCGGATCCAAAGGCCCCGAAGTGACAGCTCCACCTATGTTGCTCTTGATTCACCCTATGTTACAAGTAAGCTTGTTACACCACCACCACATACTCATGCTACACACGCTGGTACTACTGCTGAGTCTGAAACTGCTTTTGATACTCATGATGTTACTTCTATTGTGCTTGATGCGAGTGGTTCATTAGGTCCTTTCCTAGATGCTACTATGGCTGGTCTAGGAAATACTGAAACTCCTAGTGAAGACACTGTTACACCTGTTAGCTCACCTGAATCTAGAGAGAGTTATGATATTAATTATGGCTACATTGATTTTACTGATGAATTTTTTGAAGAGTGACGAAACACACATGGTACTAGTGCTATTAAGAGTCTCCTTGCAAGACGTACTATTATTCCTAAGTTGTCCTCTAATCCTAAGTTTGCTACCTCTCCCATAGATATTAAAGATAAAGATTATGATTTCTCTCTTGATTTATCCTATTTGGACATTTTTTAGAAAGAACCTTTTTGTGGGACTGGAAATGAGAGTGTTGTGGCTCAGATGAATGAGCTTTCTACTATGAGTGCTTTATTCTCTAATGATTTTAAGATGCACAAGTACTTTGTTACTAAAATCTTCCCTTTTCCACTAAAAGGAGAAGCTAGGGCTTGGTTTAATAGATTACCTCCTGGTTCCATTGATAGCCCTGATTGTTTGATTGATTCTTTCTTCCAGAAATATTTTCCTCCCAGTGCTAGACATGCTGCTTTGCAGAGACTTTTTGATTTTAAACAGGGAGACGAAGATAAGTTGCTTGAGTCATGGACAAGGTTCTGTGCCTTGATTCATGCACATCCTGGATGTCCATTACCTAAGAATGAGCTTCTTGATATTTATTATAATGGACTAACTGATGATTCTAGGACATACCTAGATAGCTTTGCTTATTGTGTTTTCAGGAAAAGGACTCCTATAGATGCTGAAGAATTAATGGCTAAGATAAGCAAGAATTATGATGATTGGACTTCAACTGAGCTAAATACACCTGAGCCTATTACTCCTGAACCAGTTGTGCCTGAACCAGATCCAATACCAACACCAAAGAAAAGGGGAGTTATTGCATTAAATGATGAAGTGATAAAATAAGCTAAGAAATGTCTTAAGGAGAAAGGTATTAGAGCTGAAGATGTGAAGAATCTACCTCCTATAGAAGAATTATGTAAGCTAATTCCCCACTCATCCACTATTGAGGTACACTCTCTCCAACACTTTGATGAAGGTGATATTCCATATGGTAAGCCTAATGATCAATGCTTAGGGGAACTTGACACATTTATTGTTAAACAAAGTAATTTTAAGAAACAAGTTCAGAATCATTTATTAGAAAACTCTAGAGCTATTAAAGAGTTGAAAGATATTGTGGAACGAACTTCTAATGATATTAAAATGCTTTGTAAATACTTTCAAATGGTTGAAACCCAACTTGATCAACTTGCTAAGGTACAAAAGGATATGCTAGTTAATGTCGGAGGAGTATTGGGTAAACGACGCCGCCATCACGTTGTTGAACGTGAGAACCAGCCGCTACCTTGAGAAGAAGATTAGTCGGGTTATTCGCAAGTGCTTTCTTGATGTTCATTTGTATATGTGCGATCCTTTTTTGCGTTCACCTACTATACGATATGTTTTTCAAGTTTTGTTTCTCCATTTACTTGTTTACCTTGATTGAATCTCTGTCTGTTTACCTTGACTGAATCTCTGCTTCTCCTCTCTCTCTCTCCCTCTCTGTGTCTCTAGAAGGTACTTTTATGTCGATAGCACACCCGGCGGCCTCCTTGTGCTTGGATAGAGGGTGAAGTCGTACAAGACAGGGTTATACAACCCCTTCTCGGGTGCTATTAAGCGCCTGAGGGTGGAGATACCGACCGAGAAGGTGGCTTCTGTCGCTAACGATGTTCCTATCGTTGATGGTGTTTACATCAAACCTCCAGAACACCATCATTCGGTGGGAGGATGAGGGCACGGAGGAAGGCAGTCGCCCAGTCTTTGGTGAAGGGTGGTACATGTCAAATGACTTCGTGGAACTCCGGAGCATGACTTCTTACGCCGGTGATGTTTTCGTCGCAGACAGATACGGTTCTGTCTTTGATACACCCAATTTGCATCACCATTCTATATCATAATTTACCTCTATTCATTGGTGTTTGTCTTATTATAAGGTATTACTTATGGCTTTTCATCTGTTTATGCATGTTGGATGATTCTTGGAGGATGGACTGCCAGAGTCTGGATTCTGATGGAAAAGAAGGCATTTCGGTGCAATTTCGCAAAGATCAAAAAAATACCAGAAAAATATGGAAACATATTATTTCTCCAGAAGAATGAGGGAGCCAGAAGGAGGGACGAAGGAGGGCCTTAGGGGGCCCACACCCCCTAGGCACGGGCCCACCTGATCCCGCACCTAGGGCAGGTGTGGCCCACCTGCCCGACCTCCGACTCCGCCTCTTCGCCTATATCTTCCCTACGAAACCCTAAGCCTTGGGGAGCGACCACAGATAGATTTTAGCCGCCTCTGGGGGCGGAAAACACCGAGAGAGAAAGATCTCTCCGGTAGACAGATTTCTGCCGTGGGAAATTCCTTCCCGAAGAGGGTAGATCGCCTCCATCAACACCGTCATCAAGCTAAGCTTCATCGGGATCATCATCATCATCCACACCATCATCTCCACCAGCACCATCACCACCACTCCGTCCCGCTGTAACAATTTTGTTGGATATTGCTTTAGTTCTTAGGAGAAACTTTCCTGGTGTTGATTACTATTGTAGTTGATGCTTGTGAGTGGAACCATTGGAATATTGTTTATGTTTAGATTGTTATCCATTATCATATCATATTTGATCTTGATCCATATGATGTCTTGTGAGTAGTTCGTTTAGTTCCTGAGGACATGGGCGAAGTCATGTTGTTAGTCGTGAATCTGTGATGAGTTATTATTCAATGGTTTAGTATTTAAGTTGTGGTGCTATTCTTCTAGTGGTGTCATGTGAACGTCGACTACATGATACTTCACCATTTATGGGCCTAGGGGAATGCATTGTGTATTTGGCTACTAATTATGGGGTTGCCGGAGTGATAGAAACCTGAACCCCCGTTAGGACACATTTGCACAAGGGAGCATAGGATCTTAGAGTTTAAGGTTGTGGTTAGATTTATATCTTAATTACTTTCCTGTAGTTACGGATGTTTGCAGGGGGTTTAATCACAAGTATGTATTAGTCCAAGTACGGTCGGTACATTAGCACAGGTTCACCCACACAACACTTACAACACCAGAGAAGAGTACTCAGCTATTTGAAGCGAAAGCACTTGACAAAATTCCCATGTGTCCTCGAGAACGTTTGGTCCTTATAAGTGTTTCCACCGGCTTGTCCTTTGCTAAGAAAGGATTGGGCCACTTGCTCCGTTTGTTCGTTACCTTTGTTACTTACTCCTTGTTTTTTTGCCTTGTCAGAAAACCACTAAAAATCTATTTGCTAAGTATTCATGGGGATTTCCTGCTCCATACCACTGTTCAGCACCTTCTGCTTCTCATTGGGATCGACAGTCATATTTATCGAAAGTACCACGATACACCCCCTATACTTGTGGATCATCAAGACTATTTTATGGCGCCGTTGCCGGGGAGTGAAGCGCTATTGAAGAGTGGAACTGGTAAGAGAAACTCTTACTGTGAGTATTGCTTTTGTTATTGCTTGTTACTTTGTTTCCAATATGGATAACCCACTTGGTTTTCTGTTTGGGAAAACTACTACCACTGCTAGGATAGTAGATGAACCACCTCCTGTTGAGATAGATCCTTTTAAGACACCTACAAGTATTGTTAATCGTGTTATGGATAATTATTATTTTGGGGATGGAACTATCCATCCTGGTGATCACTTGCTTTTTATCTATGAATTATGCGGGTTGTTTAAGTGTGCAGATATCACAACTGAACAGGTGAAGGAGAAGTTACTCTCCATATCCTTGAAAGGGAGAGATGAAGAATAGTATAAGCTGCTGAAGAATGGATAATCCATAGAATGGGAGGAGATGGCATCTCTCTTTTACTCTAAATTTTATCCTCCCAGTGAGATTCATAAGGATAGAAATCTTATATATAACTTTTGGCCTCTTGATGGAGAGAGTACAACTCAAGCTTGGGGGAGATTGAAGTTACTAATGCTTAAATGTCCTATTCATGAACTCCCTAACAATATTATTCTCAATAACTTTTATGCTAGGCTTTCTCTTCATGATAAAGATTTATTAGATGCTTCTTGTGCTGGATCATTTACATGTATGAAGGAAGAAGCTAAATGGGATCTACTAGACCGTATTCAAGATAACACTAAGGCTTGGGAGAATGACAAAGGAAGAAAGTCGGGTATAAACTATGATTATGAATGCATTAAATCTTTTATGGGAACTGATGATTTCCGCGATATTAGCAATGAGTTTGGTCTTGATTCCCAAAGTATTGCCAACTGTTTTAAGGCCTTTGCCTCTTACATAGAAATTCCCAAGAAGAAGTGGAATAAGTACCATGCTCCGTATAAAGATGTTGTTAATCATGCTCCCATTAGAAGTACTCAAGTTTGTACTACTAATCATATTGTGCCTGAACCTCATGTTGAGAAAATGCCTTTCCCAGCTAAGGTAAAGGAGTATTCTATGATTATTAGTGCAAATAACAAAGGTACAATGAAAACTGTGGAGCCTGGTGAGCATTTGAGTGATGAGCCTGTGGTAGCTATTGTGAGAGACACTGTCACTAGAAATATAGAGGATGAGCATATTGTCTTCTGTGAAGACGCTTCTAATATTATTTCTCATCCTAGTAAGGTTAGAAAAGCTAGTGTTCTGGTGCTTTCTGTTAAAATTGGTGATAATTGCTACTATGGTTTATGTGATATTGGTGCTAGTTCTAGTGCTATTCCTTATGAGCTTTACAGGGAAATTATGCATGAGATTGGTACTTGTGAGCTTGAGGACATTGATGTGGTTATTCAGCTAGCTAATAAGGAAACCATTTGCCCCATTGGCATTGTAAGAGATGTGGAGGTTCTTTGTGGTAAGATTATGTATCCTGCTGATTTTCTAGTGCTTAATTCAGCACCTAGCAAAACTTGTCCTATCATTTTTGGTAGACCTTTCTTGAACACTTGTGGAGCTATTATTGATGGTAAGAAGGAAAAAGTTTTAACTAAGTTTGATGGAGATTCTTATGAGTTTAACTTTTCCAAATTTGCCGAAGCTCCTTGTGAAAATAGCTTGCCTAATAAAGATTTCAGGATGGAACAACTTGCTTCTATTGATCCAGTCTATGAACTTGGACCTCTTTTTGATGATTGTAAGTATGCTTATTCTGATGATAAAGTTGTTGCCAGTGACAGTTATATTGTCAACTTTATTCAAAGTGCTACTGAAAGTTATTTTGAGAGAGGGAAACATGGTTTTATGAATCTCAATGATGTTAAGTTTCCCCGTTTTATGTTGAAAGCTTTGAAGTTGCATCTGTTTTGTCTTCCTATGCTATTGGATTTTTTCTTCAACAATTCGTTTTCTCATGATACCCCCATGCATAGGAAGTGGGTTAGACTCAAGTGTGTTGGTTATTTGCTTCTTGATGCTCTCTTTCACTTCAAATATATATCTCCTTTGTGAGCATCTTTGGAAGTTTCAAGCCTAACTTAAAGGCATTAAAGAAAAGTACTTGTTGGGAGATAACCCAATAGTTTTATCGAGTCTTGGAAGTTATTACCTCTGTAATAACCACTCCTTATCCTTTTTGTTTTGTTTTTGTGTCAAGTTCAACTACTTTTGTGAAGTAGAGGAGTCGTGAAAAGTGGTTGTCTTGGGACAGATTTTTATGTTGTATTGTAAAAATTCGTGAGGAAGCTTAGTACTTTGGATGGAGCTGCAATGTTCTGAGCTTGTTCTCCAAGTTGTTACCCAACTTTCATCAGTTCTGCACTTTTTTATTTGAGCAACAAAAGGTCTTCAAAAAAATCAATCTTTACCTGCTGGTCTGTTTTGACAGATTTCTGCCATCATTTGCATTTGCATCTTACAGAAGCTTTTGTTTTGATGGGTTTTTAGTTGAAGTGTTTACCAAAGGTTTATTGTTTTTGTTGGAGATATGCCCTAGAGGCAATAATAAATGTAGTTATTATTATATCTTTGTGTTTATGATAAATGTTTACATTCATGCTATAACAGTATTAACAAGGAAACATTGATACTTGTGTGATTTGTAAACTAAATTAGAGTCCCTAGTAAAGCCTCTTCATAATACTAGCTTGTTGGTTAATAGATGATTGTGGTTTCCCTATCATGAACATTGAGATGTTATTAACAACAAGATCATATCATTAGGAGAATGGTATGATGGACATACTCCTATAGATAAGCGTAGCTTAAAGATCAAGTCATTTTAATAGTTCAATTGCTATAAGCTTTTTGATACATAGTAACCTAATTCCTTCGACCGTGAGATCATGCTTATCACCATCACCGGAAGGAAACTTTGATGACATCAAACACCACACCGTAACTGGGTGGCTATAAAGGTGGCATTGAGTGTTCGGAAAGTATGGGTTGAGACACATGGATCAAGAGTGGGATTTGTCCATCCATATGACGGATAGATATACTCTGGGCCCTCTCGGTGGAATGTCATCCAATTAGCTTGTAAGCATGTGACTGGCTCACAAGGTATCACATATCACGGGAACGAGAAAAGAGTACTTATCAGTAACGAGGTTGAACTAGGTATGCAGAGATACCGACGATCAAAACCTCGGATAAGTAAACTATCGTGAGACAAAGGGAAATTGGTATCGTATGTAAGTGGTTCATTCGATCGCAAAGTAATCGTAGAAATATGTGGGAGCCATATGAATTTCCAGATTCCTCTATTGGTTATTGTTCGGAGAAGTGTCTCGATCATGTCCGCATAATTCACGAACCGTAGGGAGACACACTTAAGGATTCGATGTTGTTGAGTAGTTATGGAATGATGAGTAAGAGACCGAATGTTGTTCGGAGTCTCGGATGGGATCCGGGATATCACGAGGAGATCCAAAATGGTCCGGAGAATAAGATTCATATAAGGAAAGTCCTGTTTCGGAGTTGGGGAATGATTCCGATGATTTCATCGGGAATGTTCTAGAAGGTTCCGGAAGGTCCGACACTCCGGAGGAGAAGTGTACATGAATGTGTCATGACAATGTGGAATGGTTGCATCATGTACTAGGTATCATGGCTGAGCAAAATAAAGGGAAAAATCAAATCCTAGTTTGAAAAGTCAAACGCCAATTTGAAAAGTCAAACGGCAAGTTTGCTTGGTGGAGGGAGAGTAGGAAACCTACTTTGGGTGGAAGTCCTGCTCCCTCCACCACCGGCCAAGGAGGGCGACTTGAGGAGGACTCCTCCCTTGGTCGCGCCTCCCACCTATAAAAGGAGGCAGGGTGCCCCTCTAGACCTACACCTCTCCACCAAAACCCTAACCCTAGCCGGCCACCACCAAGTCGCCGCCGCCCTAGGGTTTGTCAGAGTCACGAGTTGGGGCCCTCCCCAAGCCCTAGCCGCCGGCCTAGCTCTCTCCCCTTGGTGCCTCTAAACCCTAGATCGCCAAGGCCTCTCTCATAGTCCACCATACTCGCTCCGGCTTAAGGCGAAGCCCTGCGAGATCTCCCCCTACTTCCGGTACCACGCCGTCGTGCTGCCGGAATCGCGAGGAGAGTACTATAACCTCCGCTGCCTCTGCGGAAGCGCTGCTGGAACGCAGCGCCGGAAGGATCGTCTACGCGATCTTGAGATCGGCAAGAGTACGACTACATCACCCACGAGAATCTGCTCTCGTTAAACACTTTGGAATCTTCGAGGGTGAGTTCCTGTAAGATCCCTCCTTTATAAAGGAAAAGGATCCCTGTGATTGCAATGCTAGTCCCTGGATCAATGCTAGCATCCACAGTTTAAGATGAAGTACACAGAAACAAAGGTCATTATTACAGTCATTCCAGAGACAACATAGTCTTTACAACTCCATGTCCACAGACCTACTACAAGAGCTTAATAAGTAATAAGATAAATAAGTCTTCATCTTCATGTGCCACATGCAAGCATGTTGAGTGTAGACTCATGACTCCTAATCATCATCAGAATATCCTGCAACATCACAAGTTACAGCCACAGTGGGTCAATACATTGGAATAGTATTGGCAAGTGATACCTTAGTAGAATATTGGTGGACTATATACTATATGCATTTTGGCTAAGTGTAGCTTAGGCTTGCTTGCTCAAAATAGGTTTTGCCTATCAGTTGAAAACACTAAGTTTTTCTTTGTAAAAACTTTTCCCAAGGAACCAGCGATAGACATTGGGGTCCTTCACCCTTGTTCAACCACAAGATTTTACTTAGAAATTGGGATGAGGAGATTCTTGATAGCTTCCATGTCTTGATGCTCAAGTTGTCCATTAACATGGACCTGGCTAAGTACTTAGATTCTTCCATTTGGCCTCTCAAATCCCTTTGTTCCTGGGTGGCTTTCCACAAGTGAGATACACAAGGTAAACCATAGAAATGGGCCTTGTGTAACCACTCAACATAACCCATTCACAACCATTCCACCTAGGTGATTCATTCACTTAGTTGTTTTATTAAGTAAAAACACAAGTCCAAAGACTTAGAAATATTTTATCATAGCATGAATAATTCACCACCCTTGGTTGCTACTAGCTAGGCTAAGCATGGCATAGATAAACATCTTAACTTAGCAATTCTACAACTACTAGGATTTCCCAAGCATAGCATATATAAACCAAAAATTTATCCATGCAAGTCTAGCAAAATATTTCTAATGCATATTTGAAAAACATAGGAAAACAATTATGAAGCACCACTTGCCTTGGTAGTTGGGGGAGCAACAATCCTCACAATCACAATCACTATTTGCACCAAAATCTACACATAAAATAATAGCACCAAATCACATACAAAATAAATACAAGTAAAAATACATGGATGCATGCAATATGACATGTGATGTTTTTCTATACTCAACAAGACAAGTGCACATTACTGGTTCATAAACAAGTTCAAAACTTGCCAAACAAACTTTATTTGAACACTAAAACATTTCTCAGTTAATTTATATACACAAAATAGGCCTACACATGTTTCTGTAAATAAAACCATTTTAACAGAAGCAAAACATTAAACACATTGCATATTTGAAAAGGGCTTTCTCTCCTGATTCCATTGATATAAAATTTGTCAAATTTGAACGTGGGATTCAAAAGTTATGATTAAAACAAAATCAAACATCTAATAGATTCAAATTCTGATTTTAAATCTAACTAGCAGACACGCGTTGTGTTCCTATTGGCTGGTACCGGTTCGGGCGGATCGATCAACGAGAGCCACACGATTTAAGTGAAGATGCACGGCTAGATCTAATGCGTACCTCTTCGACACAGATCTAATCCTACTCGTTAGATCTAAACCCTACGACCCTAATCTAGTTGACCACAGACGGGCGGCGCTAGCGGCGGCGACTGGCGGCGGCGTCTCTGTCAGAGCTGCTACCGGCGTTCCAGGTCGCGCGGGAGAGGGAGAAGGGGCTTACCAAGCTCGTCGTGTGCTGCTGATGCTCAAGGTGGCGATGGCTGGTCAAGGGGCACGCTGTAGTGGCCGAGGGAGCTCGTCGGAGTTGCTGGCAGCGTCAGATGCTTGCTGTCGAAGACGTTGCCGAGGTTCTGCATCGGCCTGGCATGATCCAAATGGATTAGGAGGTGCGCAAGGACTTGGCGACCATGATAGCATCGGAGGGAAGGCAAGGGCGGTCGCTTATTGCGGATCGAGTCGGCGGCGGCTCAGGTGGTCGTGGGCGTGAACGAAGACGTCGCTCTGGGTCACGAGAAAGCAAACAGAAGGTATCAGTGAACGCGCAAGGACACGTGGTCACGATGGTTTGAACCAGAGACAGGGGGGCGGTCAGTACTCACCGAGATTGGTCGCCGGAGTGCGTCTGTGCAGCGGCGGAGTGGTTCGAATTCGTGCAGGCTGGTGGCGGAGTGGTGGCGCTAGGTGAGGGGAAATGAGCGGCGAGGGGAGGGGGTCTTATAGCCAGAGCGGGGGCGAGGATCACGCGCGGTATCAATGGCAATTAAGCGCGGAATCAACGCGGCGGAAACGGCAGCGGCGAGGTGGCGTTGGCGCTGATTGAGGACGAAGACGACGTGGTCGCATGGTCCACTTGCCAGCGAGAGAAACAGAGAGGAGGTGGGGTCAGGCGGTCAGTGACTTGGTGGGTTTGTCTGCGAGTGAGAGAGAGAAGGGGGAACCCGGGTGGGCTTAGTGGGCTGGTTCCGTTGTTGGGCTAGAAAGGTGGCGCCGACCCTTTTCTATTTCTTTTCTTCTTTTCTTTTTCTGTTTGCAATTTCAGGAATCAATTTCAAATGATTTTAAAAACTGTTTGAATTCAAATCTTTTCAGGATTTTTGTAGAGTGCAACACTCACAATTCTGGACACAAAACCAAGTGGTCACTTTGAATTGGCCTGGTCACTTGGAATAAAACAAAATAAGTAGTGACATAGCCCTAGTTTTAAATAGGTTTTGAAATTGGTTTTCAAATCATATTTGTTTTGAAACTTTGGTTTAAATCCTAGCAATCTAGCAACAAAATCTGAGAGCAATAAGACAACAAGGTTTGGTTCAATGAACAACAATCTCTCATTGGAGAGTAGCATTTGTTTTAAATGTTGATCACATAAAATAATGAGCTTATATGCTCCTGTTTTTGAATTGATTTGTTTGAAATGAACTCTACATGATCATGGATATTATGCATGAGTTTGAAACATGATTTTTGGGATGTTACAAATCTAACCCCCTTAAGGTGAATCTCGCCCGCGAGATTTGGATTGGCTAGCAAATAGGTGAGGGTGGTCCTTCCGAAGATCATCTTCTCTTTCCCATGTTGCTTCTTCTTCGGAATGATGGTTCCATTGAACTTTGCAAAACTTGATAGTCTTAGTCCGAGTAACTCTTTCTGCAGTCTCAAGAATCTTGATAGGTTTATCTTCATAAGTGAGATCACTTTCCAATTGGACTTCTCCCAAAGGTATAGTATCCTTCAAAGAAGTTTCTTCCATTTATGGATGACATTTCTTAAGTTGACTCACATGGAACACATTATGAACTGCTGACAAAGACTCTGGCAATTCAATCTCATAAGCAACTTCTCCTTTACGACTCACAATCTTGAATGGTCCAACATATCTTGGGGCCAATTTACCTTTGACTCCAAATCTCTTCACTCCACGAAGCGGTGACACTCTAAGATAAGCTCTATCACCAACTTCATAGGTGACTTCTCTACGCTTAGGATCTGCGTAGCTTTTCTGTCGGGACTGTGCTATCTTCAATTTGTCCTTAACTAGCTTGACTTTCTCTTCAGCCTCTTTGATAAGTTCTGGTCCGAACAAACTTCTTTCTCCCACACCATTCCATAGCAATGGGGTGGTACACTTTCTCCCATATAGAAACTCAAATGGTGCCATCTCAATACTGGCTTGATAGCTGTTATTATAAGAGAATTCCGCGTAAGGCAGACTTTCATCCCAACTGGCTCCATAGTCTAGAGCACATGCTCTCAACTTATCTTCAAGAATCTGATTAGTCCTTTCTGTTTGTCCATCAGTTTGAGGATGAAAAGCAGTGCTAAATTCCAACCTCGTTCCCAATGACTCATGTAGCTGTCTCCAAAAATGAGAAGTGAATTGTGTTCCCCTATCAGACACAATACTTTTGGGTACTCCATGTAGACATACAATTCTACTCATATAGATCTTGGCCAACTTAGCACTTGTGTAGGTTGTCTTTATGGGTATGAAATGAACCACTTTAGTTAGGCGATCCACTACTACCCAAATAGAATCATATCCTGACCGGGTCCTTGATAATCCGGTAATGAAATCCATACCAATCTTGTCCCACTTCCAATCAGGAATAGGTAGTGGTTGAAGCAATCCTGCTGGTTTCTGATGTTCCGCTTTCACTCTACTACATACATCACACAAAGCAATATGTTTGGCGATGTCCTTCTTGAGATTATTCCACCAAAATCTTTCCTTCATATCCATGTACATTTTGGTGTTACCCGGATGAATGGAATACGGCGAGTTGTGTGCTTCTTGCAAAATCAGTTTCTGAAGCTCCGGATCTTGTGGAACACATATACGTTTTCCATGCCATAAAGTACCCTGTTCGTCTTCATGGAATCCTTTGGCTTTTCCTTTGCCAATCTTTTCCTTAATCTCTTCAATTTCCTTATCAATCTTTTGGGCTTCTTTGATCTTGTCCAACAAAGTGGGTTGAACATCCAAAGACATGAGGTGTCCTTCAGGCATAATCTCCAATCTGAGATCTCTAAATTGGGCACACAGATCATCTGGCAATTCTCCCTTAGTAAGGCCATTCACAAAAACCTTACGGCTTAGAGCATCCGCTACAACATTTGCTTTACCGGGGTGGTATTGCAAACTTAAGTCATAGTCCTTGATAAGTTCTAGCCATCTTCTTTGTCTCATATTAATTTCTTTCTGGGTGAAGATATACTTCAAACTTTTGTGATCTGTGAACACTTCACAACGCTTTCCCAAAAGATAGTGTCTCCATGTTTTGAGTGCATGGACAACAGAGGCTAACTCTAAATCATGAGTAGGATAGTTCACTTCATGAGTTTTGAGTTGTCTTGAGGCATAAGCCACAACTTTCCCTTCTTGCATAAGTACTGCACCCAAACCATGATGAGATGCATCACAATATACTTGGAAATCTGTTTCCAAATCTGGCAAACACAAGACTGGTGCTGTCACAAGTCTCTTCTTCAATTCTTGAAAGCTGAGTTCACAACCTTCAGACCAAGCGAATTTCTTGTCTTTCTTTAGCAATTCTGTCATAGGTTTTGCTACCTTGGAGAAATTCTCAATGAACCTTCTGTAGTAACCTGCCAAGCCAAGGAAACTATGAACTTCTTTTACTGACTTAGGTGATTCCCATTCAGTCACAACTGAAACTTTAGCAGGATCAACTGCTACACCATCTCCTGACACAACGTGTCCAAGAAAACCAACTTCATTCAGCCAAAATTCACACTTGATGAATTTGGCATATAGCTTATGCTCTCTAAGCTTCTCTAGTATCAAACGTAGATGTCCTTCATGCTCTTCTTTGCTCTTGGAGTAGATCAAAATGTCATCGATGAAAACGACAACAAACTTATCAAGAAATTCCATGAACACCTTGTTCATCATATTCATGAAGTATGCTGGTGCATTGGTCAAACCAAATGGCATCACGGTATACTCATACAATCCATACCTTGTGGTAAAAGCTATCTTAGGTATGTCTTGTTCCCTTATCTTAAGTTGGAAATAACCTGACCGGAGATCAATCTTTGAGAACACACAAGCTCCTTCTAACTGATCAAACAAGTCATTGATTCTAGGCAAAGGGTATTTGTTCTTGATAGTCACTTCATTGAGTGAACGGTAATCTATGCATAACCTTTGACTTCTATCTTTCTTTTCTACAAACAAAACTGGTGCTCCCCAAGATGAAGAACTTGGTTGAATAAATCCTTTCTGCAACTGTTCTCCAAGTTGTTTCTTGAGTTCTTTCAGTTCATCAACTGACATCTTGTACAGTCTCTTTGCTATTGGTCCAAATCCTGGTAGCAAATCAATAAGAAATTCCACATCTCTATCAGGTGGCATTCCTGGTAATTCTTCCGGTAACACATCCAGATATTCACTCACAATTGGCACACTGTCCATGCTAACCCCCTTAAGAGAATTTAGCTTGCTCCTTTTTGATTCAAAATTGGTCTTGAATCTGATCCTTTTATGTTCTGGAGTTGTGAGTGAGACAGTATGGTTGGCACAATCTATCACTCCCTTGTGCTTAGTCATCCAGTCCATTCCCAAAATGACATCCAATCCTTGGGAATTTAGGATTATCAAGTTAACGGGAAACTTATACTTTCCAAACTCTATGACTAGATCATGACACCCTGAATTCACTATCATTTCTCCGCCAGGAGAACTTACTTTTATAGGACACCCAATAGTTTCTACCGGTAGTTCATTTCTTTCAACAAATGCTCTTGATATGAATGAATGAGATGCACCAGTATCAAAGAGAACAAATGCTGGAACAGAATTGAGTTTGAACTTACCAGCAACTGCATCAGGCTCCTCATAGATTTCCTCCACATTGATGTGGTTCACTTGTCCCTTCTGAAAAGGGTTGGGCTTGCTGGGTCCTTCAACTTTCTTTTCTAGGCATTCATTTGCATAATGCCCCATCTTTTTTCTCTTGAAACACTCAACCTGACTAAGATCCTTCTTGACAGGCTGGCTTCCACTGCCACTTCCACTACCACTGTGGTGGCTCTTGTATCCACCCTTGTGGTTCTTGTACTTGTAATTGTCATGACTACGGTGATGCTTGTTGTCATGATGACAGTTGTGGTTGTGGTGCTTGCTGAATTTCCCATGCTTGTGGGATCCTGAGCTTCCACTATCATCGTAATGGGAACGTTTGTGAGACGATCCTGAGCTGTGATTGTCCGAGTGCTTTCTCTTCCTACTCTCAACTTGCTTCATCTTGTTCTCCAAAATAGCAGCCTTATCACAAAGAGACTGATAAGTGGGAACATAGGCCACTGATAGCTGCAGGTTTAGTTCATCATTCAACCCTTCAAGAAACTTTTCCTTCCTCTTAGCATCAATGTCAACTTCATCCGGTGCATAACGCTCCAGATTGTTGAACTCTTCAATATATTTAGCCACGCTGCGGTGGCGCTGCTTCAGGTTATGGAACTCTTTCTTCTTCAAACTCATCACTCCGGATGAGATGTGAGAAGTACGGAAACCATCTTCAAAGATAGCCCATGTCACATCCTCAATGGGAGTGGTGATTTGGAAGTTATCCCACCAAGTAGCTGCTGGTCCTTCCAACAAGTGAGCTGCAAATCTGACTTTCTCTTCATCAGTACAGCCAACTGTTACCAAGTCCTTGTTCACAGAGCGTAGCCAATCATTGGCCACCATAGGATCAGTTGTTCCTGAGAACTTTGCTGGCCTCAATCTCAAGAACCTGGTAAGCATGTCAAAACCCGGTGGGTTGTTGTTGTTATTGTTATTGTTGTTATTGTTGTTCTGGTTCTGGATGAACGTAGTCATCATCTGCATCAGCTGAGTCTGAGCTGTCATCATTTGCTGCATCTCGGGGGTGATGTTGTTGTTGTTGGGGTTGGGATTGGCACGACGGGGAGGCATCTGTGGTTTGTTCAATAGAGATAAGAATGAGATACCCATAGATGCTAACATGCACAATACATCACATAAACAATCACCAAACATGCATCACAATAATAAGAGTTAAACAACATAAACGACAAGTTTGCAAAGTAAACACACCAATAGCAAGCCATCCACATGTTGGATGGTCATTGCGACTCAATAAAAAGTATGATAAATAAATGATAAATGAGTAGTCATCACTACTCCTCGGCATCAACCTCCTCCTCCACAAAGGTAAGACCTGCATTCTCCATAGCGGTCTTGTATTCCTCGACATTGGTGGTCAAGGTCTCTACTTTGGCTTTGAGAGCCCTCTTCTGGGAACGAAGCCTCTCAATCACAGTCTGCTGATGCTCGAGCTCGAAGTCCTTGGCCTCCAGTTCTGCAGTCATGTCTCGAATCCTCTTGTTCCTATCTTGGACTCGCTTCTCTTGAATCTTGAACTTTCTGTCCTGACTCTCGAACTTTGCCTCCATCTCCTTGACTATCTCATCTTGCTCATGAAGAGCTTGTCCTTCTCACGAAGTCACACTGGAGTTCGTCATTCTTGAGCATGACGTTGGTCCTATCGGTGTCCACGTGCCTAAGAAGAACCTCTAAGTCCTGGAGGTATAGGCAGATCGGCTCTCATTGTCTCCCTCGAAGTGTCCTCGAAGTCGATGGCCTCTCCATCCTCATCACGTCTACCGAAGGCGTGGAAGTGAGTACCTCTAACCTGTCGAGAGTGTCTCCCTAACAGACGTCCAATCAAGTCCTGCATAACTACCTCTAGGCCTCTCTCCTTGTCATCATGCATGAGCTTGAAGATGATAGCCTCCGTGACTGGCTCAGTCTGGCATCCTGGATGATTGACCTTGAAACCCCAAAGGTCTTTCCTCTCAAACTTGGTGAGGGGAAGCACCATGATGGTAGGAAGAGAGAGATTGAGCAAAGTAGTGAGCTCAATAATACGAGGACCAAAACGAGTTCCCTGGAACTCTTCAACAGTGCTGATGGTAACATTAGGCATCTATTTAATAAGATAGAAAAGTTAGAATCAACACAATTTTAAGACAAATCTCAAGACATGGCATCACATGCATAACATTGACAAACACACAAGTCATAGCATACATAAAATCCAATACAAACAACCAAGGTTCAACTTATTTTAAACAACATTTTGGAAAAATAAAAGGATAGGTGTGGTGGTCCAACTAACGAAGTACGCTTACAATTCCATCTCACTTGCCAAGTTGGCTAAAAGGGCATCCCTAGAGGCAATCTGTTTGTCTAGATCACCCATTGCTAAGTCTATGATGTCCTTCCTTAGGCTTTGGTTGGTAGCCTCTAACTCTTGGGTATGCTTCTTTTCTTCCCTAAGATCATTCTGAGTGTTAAGCATTCTGCACTTGATTCTATCACCAAGTTCTTTGATGGCCCTCCAAGCTGCATCCCTTGCTGAATCAAAGAATGTAGTGTGCATCATTGTGTTGGTGACCATGCAGAATCCTGAGTCCTTGTGGTTGTCTTCCTTGTTTTTATACAAGTGAAGCTGCACCCACCAGTACTCAACTCCTTCATCCATCACAGGAAAACCTTTGTACAGAGCTGCACCATGTATTCCCATGGCAACCATGAGGTCCTTGAGAGCCTTGGGAAACTTTGTCTCACATTCCAAAGTCATAGTCATGAGTGGTCCCTTCTTCACGGCTTCGTTGATGGAGTTCATCTACAAATGGAGATGAGAAAGAAGATTAGAAAAGTTTACGAGAAGAATAGACAAGTGTGGAAGTTGTTGAAATTTTTTCCTTAGTGGTTTCCAATCCTAGGGTCATAATCCTACAGGCAACACAGTGCTCTGATACCATCTATAAGATCCCTCCTTTATAAAGGAAAAGGATCCCTGTGATTTCAATGCTAGTCCCTGGATCAATGCTAGCATCCACAGTTTAAGATGAAGTACACAGAAACAAAGGTCATTATTACAGTCATTCCAAAGACAACATAGTCTTTACAACTCCATGGCCACAGACCTAGTACAAGAGCTTAATAAGTAATAAGATAAATAAGTCTTCATCTTCATGTGCCACAGGCAAGCATGTTGAGTGTAGACTCATGACTCCTAATCATCATCAGAATATCCTACAACATCACAAGTTACAGCCACAGTGGGTCAATACATTGGAATAGTATTGGTAAGTGATACCTTAGTAGAATATTGGTGGACTATATACTATATGCATTTTGGCTAAGTGTAGCTTAGGCTTGCTTGCTCAAAATAGGTTTTGCCTATCAGTTGAAAACACTAAGTTTTTCTTTGTAAAAACTTTTCCCAAGGAACCACCAATAGACATTGGGGTCCTTCACCCTTGTTCAACCACAAGATTTTACTTAGAAATTGGGATGAAGAGATTCTTAATAGCTTCCATGTCTTGATGCTCAAGTTTTCCATTACCATGGACCTGGCTAAGTACTTAGGTTCTTCCATTTGGCCTCTCAAATCCCTTTGTTCCTGGGTGGCTTTCCACAAGTGAGATACACAAGGTAAACCATAGAAATGGGCCTTGTGTAACCACTCAACATAACCCATTCACAACCATTCCACCTAGGTGATTCATTCACTTAGTTGTTTTATTAAGTAAAAACACAAGTCCAAAGACTTCGAAATATTTTATCATAGCATGAATAATTCACCACCCTTGGTTGCTACTAGCTAGGCTAAGCATGGCATAGATAAACATCTTAACTTAGCAATTCTACAACTACTAGGATTTCCCAAGCATAGCATATATAAACCAAAAATTTATCCATGCAAGTCTAGCAAAATATTTCTAATGCATATTTGAAAAACATAGGAAAAAAAATTATGAAGCACCACTTGCCTTGGTAGTTGGGGGAGCAACAATCCTCACAATCACAATCACTATTTGCACCAAATCTACACATAAAATGATAGCACCAAATCACATACAAAATAAATACAAGCAAAAATACATGGATGCATGCAATATGACATGTGATGTTTTTCTATACTCAACAAGACAAGTGCACATTACTGGTTCATAAACAAGTTCAAAACTTGCCAAACAAACTTTATTTGAACACTAAAACATTGCTCAATTAATTTATATACACAAAATAGGCCTACACATGTTTCTGTAAATAAAACCATTTTAACAGAAGCAAAACATTAAACACATTGCATATTTGGAAAGGTCTTTCTCTCCTGATTCCATTGATATAAAATTTCTCAAATTTGAATGTGGGAATCAAAAGTTATGATTAAAACAAAATCAAACATCTAATAGATTTAAATTCTGATTTTAAATCTAACTAGCAGACACGCGTCGTGTTCCTATTGGCTGGTACCGGTTCGGGCGGATCGATCAACGAGAGCCACACGATTTAAGTGAAGATGCACGGCCAGATCTAACGTGTACCTCTTCGACATAGATCTAATCCTACTCGTTAGATCTAAATCCTACGGCCCTAATCTAGTTGACCACAGACGGGCGGCGCTAGCGGCGGCGAATGGTGGCGGCGTCTCTGTCAGAGCTGCTACCGGCGTTCCAGGTCACACGGGAGAGGGAGAAGGGGCTTACCAAGCTCGCAGTGTGCTGTTGATGCTCAAGGTGGCGATGGCTGGTCAAGGGGCGCGCTGTAGTGGCCGAGGGAGCTCGTCGGAGTTGCTGGCGGCGTCAGATGCTTGCTGTCAAAGACGTTGCCGAGGTTCTGCGTCGGCTTGGCACGAGACAAATGGATTAGGAGGTGCGCAAGGACTTGGCTACCATGATAGCATCGGAGGGAAGGCAAGGGGCGGTCGCGTTTTACCTGGATTGCACGTCGGAGTCGAGCGGCGGCTCAGGTGGTCGCGGGCGTGAACGAAGACGTCGCTCTGGGTCACGATAAAGCAAACAGAAGGTATCAGTGAACGTGCAAGGACACGCTAGTCACGATGGTTTGAACCAGAGGCGAGGCCAAGATTACTCGAGATTGGTCGCCGGAGTGCGTTTGTGCAGCGGCGGAGTGGTTCGAATTCGTGCAGCCTGGTGGCGGAGTGGTGGCGCTAGGTGAGGGGAAATGAGCGGCGAGGGGAGGGGGTCTTATAGCTAGAGCGGGGGCGAGGATCACACGCGGTATCAATGGAAATTAAGCGCGGAAACAACGCGGCGGAAATGGCAGCGGCGAGGTGGTCGTCGGCGCTGATTGAGGACGAAGACGACGTGGTCGCAGGGTCCACTTGCCAGCGAGAGAAACAGAGAGGAGGTGGGGTCAGGCGGTCAGTGACTTGGTGGGTTTGTCTACGAGTGAGAGAGAGAAGGGGGAACCCGGGTGGGCTTAGTGGGCTGGTTCTGTTGTTGGGCTAGAAAGGTGGCGCCGGCCCTTTTCTATTTCTTTTCTTCTTTTCTTTTTCTGTTTGCAATTTCAGGAATCAATTTCAAATGATTTCAAAAACTATTTGAATTCAAATCTTTTCAGGATTTTTGTAGAGTGCAACACTCACAATTCTGGACACAAAACCAAGTGGTCACTTGGAATAAAACAAAATAAGTAGTGACATAGCCCTAGTTTTAATTAGGTTTTGAAATTGGTTTTCAAATCATATTTGTTTTGAAACTTTGGTTTAAATCCTAGCAATCTAGCAACAAAATCTGAGAGCAATAAGACAACAAGGTTTGGTTCAATGAACAACAATCTCTCATTGGAGAGTAGCATTTGTTTTAAATGTTGATCACATAAAATAATGAGCTCATATGCTCCTGTTTTTGAATTGATTTGTTTGAAATGAACTCTACATGATCATGGATGATATGCATGAGTTTGAAACATGATTTTTGGGATGTTACAGTTCCTCTATCGACTCGTTGCTACAATCTAGTAGATAGATCTTGGCTTGTTTGTTTGCATGCGATAGAATTTTTTTGTTTTCCATGCTACGAACCCCTACAGTGGTATCAGAGCCGTGTCTATATGTAGATCTGTTGCATGAGTAGAACACAATGGTCATTACGGACGGTGGTGCTTTTATTATCAATTGCTTCTTGTGTACTTTGCATCTTACGGTATGATGGGATGAAGCGGCCCAGGCTAACCTTACATGACATCGTTCATGAGACTTGCTCCATGCTCAACATGCAACTTGTATTGCATAAGTGGCTTTGCGGGTGTCTGTCTCTCCCATTATAGTATAGATCCAATTTACAACAGGCACTTGATAGTTCAAATATCAACGTTGTGGTTCTTGTTCGTAAGTTAGATCGACACTTATTAAAAGCCCTAGACCACGTAAAATATGCAAAGAAAATTAGAGGCGTCTAACTTTGTTTTGCAGGGGTGTGCTGTGATGTGATATGGCCATGATTGTGATTATATTTGATGTATGCAATGATCCTTATTGTAAGTTGGCAACCGACATGAGCCATATGGTTGTCTTTAAATTCTGTTAAGACCCGCGTGTCTATTCAAAGTAGTTGTAATAGTAGAAGCTGGTGGAAGATAACCATGAAGTGGTGCCATTGACCTTGACGCCATACCGGTGATGATGGAGATCATGTTCGTGCTTGAAGATGGAGATCGGAAGCACAAGAAGAAAGGCCATATCATATCACATATTATGAATTGCATGTGATGTTAATCCTTTATGCATCTTGTATTGCTTAGTTAACAATGGTAGCATTATAAGATGATCCCTCAAGCACACAAATTTCAAGTTTTAAAGTGTTCATCCTTAGTAAGCACCGTTGCTAAAGCTTGTTGTTTTGAAGCACCACGTGATGATCGGGTGTGTTAGATTCTGCAAGTGTATACAACGTGAGCAAGCCAGATTTGCTCATGCGGAAGCTAAGGTTTGATCTTGACGAGCCTAGCATGTACAGACATGGTCTCGGAACACGGATCACCGAAAGGTAAAGCATGAATCATATAGTAGATACGATGAACATGTCGATTGTTCGCCATGGAAGCTACATCAACTCTCGTGATGATCGGTTTTGATGTGGTGGATTTGGTTCGTGTGATCACTAAAACAATGTGATGGATATTGTTTTGAGTGGGAGTTCACCTGATTAATTTAACTATTAATTAGAACTCAATTTGTCATAAACTTAGTCTAAACTATTGCAAATATATTGTAGATCAATGGCAGCCCCTACCATCAATTTTAATGCGTTCCTAGAGAAAGAAAAGTTGAAAAACAATGGAAGCAACTTCGCGGATTGGTTCCGCAATTTGAGGATTGTCCTCAATGCTGGTAATTTGACCTATGTGCTGGATGCACCACTGGGTGACCCGCCTGCAGCTGATGCTACCGATGAAGTAAAGAATGTTTACCTCGCTCGGAAGAATCAATACTCCACAGTTCAGTGTGCTATCTTGTATGGTTTGGAATCGGAGCTTTAGAAAAGGTTTGAGAACCATGACCCACATGATATTGTCCGTGAACTCAAATTGATATTTGAGACTCAGGCGGCAGTTGAGAGTTATGAGGCTTCTGAAAAGTTCTTTAACTGCAAGATGGAAGAGGGCAGCTCCGTCAGTGAGCATGTGCTTAAGATGTCTGGGCACGCAAACAAACTCCAAAGCTTGGGTATAGTAATTCCTAATGCTTTGGGGATTTATCGTGTCCTCCAATCACTGCCACCAAGTTACAAGAACTTTGTGATGAACTACAATATGCAAAGCATGAACAAGCAGTTGCCAGAACTCTTCTCCATGTTGAAATCTGTAGAAGTGGGATCAAGAAAGAGCACCAAGTGTTGATGGTCAATAAGACCACCAAATTCAAGAAAGGCAAGTCTAAGCAAAAGGGTAACTTCAAGAAGGGTGGTAAGAAAGTTGTCGCACCAGCGAAGAAGACCAAGGCTGGACCTAAGCCTGATACTGAGTGCTTTTACTACAAGGGAGAAGGTCACTGGAAGCAGAATTGCCCAAAGTACTTGGCGGATTTGAAGAACGGCAACATTAAGAAGAAAGGTATATCCAATATACATGTTATTGATGTGTATCTCACTAGTACTCGTAGTAGTGCATGGGTATTTGATACTGGTTCGGTTACTCATATTTGTAACTCGAAACAGGTGCTGCAGAATAAATGGAAGCTAGCGAAGAACGAGGTGACGATGCGCGTTGGAAATGGATCAAAGGTTGATGTGATCGCGGTCGGCACGCTACCTCTTCATCTACCATCGGGATTAGTTTTATACTTAAATAATTGTTATTTGGTGCCTGTGTTAAGCATGAACATTATATCGGGATCTTGTTTATTGCGAGACGGTTACTTGTTTAAGTCCGAGAATAATGGTTGTTCGATTTATATGAGTAATATGTTTTATGCACATGCACCTTTGATAGATGGTCTATTCTTATTGAATCTCGATAGTGGAAATACACATATTAATAACATTGAAGCTAAACGTTTGAAATTGAGCGATAACTCGACCTATATGTGGCACTGTCGTCTTGGTCACATTGGAGTGAAGCGTATGAAGAAACTCCATTCCGATGGACTTCTTGAATCACTTGATTTGAATCACTTGAAAGATCTGAGCATGTCTGATGGGTAAAATGACTAAGACTCCATTTTTTGGTATGATGGAGCGAGCTACGGACTTATTGGAAATCATACATACCGATGTGTGTGGTCCAATGAGTGTAGCATCGTGCGGTGGTTATCGTTATGTTCTTACCTTCACGGATGACTTGAGTAGATATGGGCATATCTATTTCATGAAACATAAGTCCGAAACTTTCGAGAAGTTTAAGGAATTTCAAAGTGAGGTAGAGAATCAATGTAACAAGAAGATTAAATTTCTATGTTCTGATCGTGGAGGTGAATATCTAAGTTACGAGTTTGGCGAGCATTTGAAGAAATGCGGAATACTTTCACAATTGACACCGCCGGGAACACCACAGCGTAATGGTGTGTCCGAACGTCGTAATCGAACTCTCTTAGATATGGTTCGTTCTATGATGTCACTTACAGATTTACCGCTATCATTTTGGGGTTATGCATTAGAAACAGCCGCATTCACTTTAAATAGGGCACCATCTAAATCCGTTGAAACGACACCGTATGAATTATGGTTTGGGAAGAAACCTAAATTGTCGTTCCTTAAAGTTTGGGGTTGCGAAGCCTATGTAAAGAAGTTACAACCGGACAAGCTTGAACCCAAAGCAGAAAAATGCGTTTTCATAGGATACCTGAAGGAAACTATTGGGTATACCTTCTATCATAGATCCGAGGGCAAAATCTTTGTTGCTAAGAATGGATCCTTTCTAGAGAAAGAATTTCTCTCGAAAGAAGTGACTGGAAGGAAAGTAGAACTCGACGAGGTTGTTGAACCTTCTCTCGAACTTGCGAGTAGCACAACACCAAAAGAAGTTCCTGTGGCGCCTACACCAGTAAGAGAGGAAGATAATGATGATGATCATGAAACTTCGGTTGAAGTTGCTACAGAACCTCGCAGGTCAACGAGAACTCGTACCACTCCTGATTGGTATGATCCCGTTATGAGTGTCATGTTGGTGGACAACACCGATGACCCTGCGACATATGAGGAAGCAATGATGAGCCCAGCTTCCAATAAATGGCAAGAGGCCATGAAATCCGAAATTGGATGCATGTACGAAAGCCAAGTATGGACTTTGGTGGACTTACCGGATGGCCGGAAGGCTGTCGAGAACAAATGGATTTTCAAGAAGAAAACATATGCTGATGGTAATGTTACTGTCTATAAAGCTCGACTTGTCGCAAAAGGGTTTCGACAAATTCAAGGAGTTGACTACGATGAGACTTTCTCACCAGTAGAGAAGTTAAAGTCTGTGAGGATTATGTTATCAATCGCTGCATATTATGATTATGAAATATGGCAGATGGATGTCAAAACAGCGTTCCTCAATGGAGACATTGATGAAGAGTTGTATATGATGCAACCCAAAGGTTTTGTCGATCCTAAAGACGCTAACAAGGTATGCAAACTTCAACGGTCCATATATGGGTTGAAGCAAGCATCCCAAAGTTGGAATCAACGTTTTGATAAGGTAATCAAAAGTTTTGGTTTTATACAAACTTATGGAGAAGCTTTTATTTACAAGAAAGTGAGTGGGATCTCTGTAGCATTCTTAATACTATATGTAGATGACATATTGTTGAGTGGGAATGATGTAGACCTTCTTAATAGTGTCAAGGAATATTTGAATAATAGTTTTTCAATGAAAGATCTTGGCGAAGCAGCTTACATATTAGGCATAATAGAGATAGATCGAGACGCCTAATATCATTGTCACAAAGTACATATTTGGACAAAGTTCTAAAGAGGTTTAGAATGGAAGATAGCAAGAAAGGGTTCTTGCCCATGTTGCCCAATACGACCTTGAGTAAAACTCAAAGTCCTGCAACGGCAGAAGATAGAGAAAGAATGAGTAAGACTCCCTATGCCTCAGCCATAGGATCTCTAATGTATGCCATGCTATGTACTAGACCCGACATTGCATATGCTGTTAGTTTGACTAGCAGATATCAAAGTGATCCAGGAGTGGATCATTGGACAGTGGTCAAAAACATCCTTAAGTACTTGAAGAAGAACTAAGGATATGGTTCTTTCTTATGGAGGTGATGAACAGCTCGTTGTTAATGGTTACACCTATGCTAGTTGGAACACATATCCGGATGATTCTAAATCACAATCTGGATACATATTTACTTTGAATGGTGCAGCAATTAGCTGGAGGAGTGCAAAGCAAAGCGTTGTGGCGAGATCTTCAACTGAATCGGAATACATAGCTGCTTCGAAGGCTTCACAAGAAGCGATATGGATGAAGGAGTTCATTACAGAGCTCGGTGTGGTTCCAAGTGCGCTGGACCTAATATCTATCTACTGTGATAACATGGGCGCCATAGCCAATGCGCAAGAACCAAGGTCACACAAGAAGCTGAAGCACATCAAGCTACGTTTTCACGCTATTCGAGAACATGTCCAAGATGGTGACATAAAGATTTGAAAAGTACACACAGATCTGAATGTGGCGGATCCGTTGACTAAACCTCTCCCGAGGGCAAAACATGACCAACACCAAACTGCCATGGGTGTTCGGTATATTACCATGTAATCTAGATTAGTTGACTCTAGTGCAAGTGGAAGACTGTTGGAGATATGCCCTAGAGGCAATAATAAATGTAGTTATTATTATATCTTTGTGTTTATGATAAATGTTTACATTCATGCTATAACAGTATTAACAAGGAAACATTGATACTTGTGTGATTTGTAAACTAAATTAGAGTCCCTAGTAAAGCTTCTTCATAATACTAGCTTGTTGGTTAATATATGATTGTGGTTTCCCTATCATGAACATTGAGATGTTATTAACAACAAGATCATATCATTAGGAGAATGGTATGATGGACATACTCCTATAGATAAGCGTAGCATAAAGATCAAGTCATTTTAATAGTTCAATTGCTATAAGCTTTCTGATACATAGTAACCTAATTCCTTTAACCATGAGATCATGCTTATCACCATCACCGGAAGGATACTTTGATGACATCAAACACCACACCGTAACTGGGTGGCTATAAAGGTGGCATTGAGTGTTCGGAAAGTATGGGTTGAGACACATGGATCAAGAGTGGGATTTGTCCATCCATATGACAGATAGATATACTCTGGGCCCTCTCGGTGGAATGTCATCCAATTAGCTTGCAAGCATGTGACTGGCTCACAAGGGATCACATATCACGGGAACGAGAAAAGAGTACTTATCGATGCGAGGTTGAACTAGGTATGCAGAGATACCGACGATCAAAACCTCGGATAAGTAAACTATCGTGAGACAAAGGGAAATTGGTATCGTATGTAAGTGGTTCATTCGATCGCAAAGTAATCGTAGAAATATGTGGGAGCCATATGAATTTCCAGATTCCTCTATTGGTTATTGTTCGGAGAAGTGTCTCGATCATGTCCGCATAATTCACGAACCGTAGGGAGACACACTTAAGGATTCGATGTTGTTGAGTAGTTATGGAATGATGAGTAAGAGACCGAATGTTGTTCGGAGTCTCGGATGGGATCCGGGATATCACGAGGAGATCCAAAATGGTCCAGAGAATAAGATTCATGTAAGGAAAGTCCTGTTTCGGAGTTGGGGAATGATTCCGATGATTTCATCGGGAATGTTCTAGAAGGTTCCGGAAGGTCCGGCACTCCGGAGGAGAAGGGTACATGAATGTGTCATGACAATGTGGAATGGTTGCATCATGTACTAGGTATCATGCCTGAGCAAAATAAAGGGAAAAATCAAATCCTAGTTTGAAAAGTCAAACGCCAATTTGAAAAGTCAAATGGCAAGTTTGCTTGGTGGAGGGAGAGTAGGAAACCTACTTGGGGAGGAAGTCCTCCTCCCTCCACCGCCGGCCAAGGAGGCCGACTTGGGGGAGTACTCCCTCCCCCTTGGCCGCGCCCTCCCACCTATAAAAGGAGGGGCAGGGGTGCCCCTCTAGACCTACACCTCTCTCCACCAAAACCCTAACCCTAGCCGCCGGCCACCAAGTCGCCGCCGCCCTAGGGTTTGCCCTAGCTGCCGAGTTGGGGCCCTCCCCAAGCCCTAGCCGCCGACCTAGCTCTCTCCCCTTGGTGCCTCTAAACCCTAGATCGCCAAGGCCTCTCTCATAGTCCACCATACTCGCTCTGGCTTAAGGCGAAGCCCTGCGAGATCTCCCCTCTACTTCTGGTACCATGTCAGGTCTTGGAATCGCGAGGAGAGTGCTACAACCTCCGCTGCCTGCTGGAACAAGGGAGAGGAAGGTCTTCATCGAGTACCGAACGTGTGACCGACTACGGAAGCGCTATCGGAACGCAGCGCCGGAAGGATCGTCTAAGCGATCTTGAGATCGGCAAGAGTACGACTACATCACCCACGAGAATCTGCTCTCGTTAAACACTTTGGAATCTTCGAGGGTGAGTTCGTCTATCGACTCGTTGCTACAATCTAGTAGATAGATCTTGGCTTGTTTTGTTTGCATGCGGTAGAAATTTTTTGGTTTCCATGCTACGAACCCCTACAGTTTTTGCTTACACTAATGTTGTCATTGAGTTTGTGCAAGTGTTTTGTAAGAAGGAAATTTTCAGGAGAAAGAGAAAAGGAATCTGCAGAGTTCGTCTTTGAATAGGTAAAAGTGGTGAAAACAGAAGGTTCATGAAGCCCCAATATTTTTATATTTTTGATGTTTTTAATACATAAGGGAAGTTACGAGATGAAACTGAAGAGGAAACGAAGCCCGGGGTGGACAAACCCATCCTAGGCGCGGGCCCAGCCTGGCCGCGCCTGAGGGGTGTGTTCCATCCTCGAACTCCGTCTCCGCCTCGTTTACGTGTCAAAACCTTCCTTATGCATTGAAACTTCATAATATATAATACCCCGGATCCCCCAAGGTTCGTTCATCGTGTTCTCGTCGTGTTTTCGTTTCAATCTGTTTCCGTCAGGAAATCTTCAAGTCTAGAGCACCATGGCCTCCGCCAACGACAAAGGCAAGAAGCCCGAGGAAGAAGAACCTCAAGTCCCCAAGGAGGAGGATATTTCGGTAGGGTATGAAGGTGACATGGAGGAGGACAAGCAACCGGACACTCGTGCTACCGTCGCAAGCATTGGTTTGGTGGCATGACCTACCAAGCTTAAGAGGACAACACGGATGTCTACATGAGGAAGAACTCCACGTCATATCCTCGCTCCACGCACACTTCCTCCTAGTACCCCTTGTGCTAACCGTGCAGGGAAGAAACACTCTAATTTGGAAGAATGGAGAAAGAATAACAAGGACTGGGATCCTCGGTCCGAGTTGATCATGGGCTGCATTGAGCATAATTCAGAGTTAATTCGTACTCGGACCTTCGATATGGAGGATTTGAAGAAACTTATTGAAGAGCTTATTAAGAGAACACCACCACCACCATGGGAGTAATTCGTCATCAGGTTTGGCATCCCCTTGGCTTGTTCCAAGCTTGGGGGAGTGTCGCGGTATCACCACCATTATCTTTTATCTTTTACCTTTTTAGTGGATTCATATCTATGGTAGAGAGGTTATCTTATAATCTGGTTTGCATGTGGAAATATCTCTCCTTTAGTTGATTATCTATGTATCCCTTGGTGTGAGTGCCTTTATTGGAATATTAATGAGAAGTCTCATCTTTTATTTTTTTGCACTTCTTACTTTAGTTTGCAATCTCTATTATATGATGGATCTTGTTGATCAGTATTGGCACCACTTTGGGATCATCAAGTGGATCTAAATTGGTTTTGGCAAACCAAGTTCTAGTCAGTAGCAATACTTTTTGGGGTCTGAAAGAGAAAGAGAAAAAGCTTACAGGTATTTTGTATCATTTCTTTTCTTTCTTGTTGGCTCATAAGCTTAGTATTCTTTATTTAAGACCATTTTGTGTCTTCAAGGAAGATTGCATGTTTGGCTTTATTACTTGTATGTTTCCTTGTTTCTTTCAACTCTCTTGCTTGCTACCTAGCCTTGCTAGCCAAAAACCTGTTTTGAGAAGGCATACTTCTCATTTTTCCAAATCCCTTTGAACCAAAACTTTTGCCATTTGTGTCCACCAAATCTACCTAGTAGCTTTTGCTATTCCAAGAAATTCTCAAGCTTCATCTACCTTTCAAATTAAAAAGTATTTTGTTATGTGAAAACTAGTTAGTAAAGCTCTCACGAACTTGATGGCACACCTTATTTTCTTGCCCCTAATAGACTTGAACCATTGTAAACATAGAAGTTGTATATGCTTGCATCTATACGTTGGAATTAGCAGAACCGTGCTGTCACGGGGAACGTTTTCAACATTGCACTTGTACTCTGTACACAGTTGATATCGTGCTCTTTTGTCTATGGATGTCAACGGTGTGAAATAAAGAGAGAACTTGTAAGTCCATGGAGTTTGTATCCTGTGTTAGAGAAACGCCTGGGCCGCTAGCCTAAGCCATGCTTAATCATGGTGGAAACTTGCAGCATCACCATAGTGAGTCATCTATGAAGCATCCTCAATAAAAAGCTATGCACATAGTAAATAAAAAGATCGCGGAGATGCTCATTGTTTGCTTACCTTGTCATTTTGGTTATGGGAAAGCTCCTATACCATGTGCAAGGGGTACCCCGTTGGCGGTTCTCAATGATATGCAAATACTTACAATGACAAGAACTTACCTGGGCCCAAAGTTGAGTATGCATTAGGTGTGGCCCTTGTATTCAAGGGACATGAGATTGCCAACTTATATTCGTCAAGCATATACTCCATCTTTGTTCACTTTAACCTTAATCATCTCAATATGCCTATGATAGGGGCAATGAGGGCTCAAAGCTGGTAAGTACCATAATCTTTTGGAAGCTCTTTATGACTTGTAATCCCTGCTACCCTCTATGAAGGGACCTTTCTCCTAGTTACCAGTTGAGTCAATAAACCTACTTCCTCTCTATCTCCAGCAAGCATTTGAGTTATTGTGTTTCAAGCATTCATATGGTGATTTATTCAATCATGTTCTTTATCTTCCTTGTTTGCAAAAAACTCTTATCTATTGAGTATTACTTTGAAAGCCTTCACTTGTGAAAAACCTCTTTGAGCAAAGAGTGCTCCTGTTTTGAAACTTCTACAAAAAGCTTTTGTGAAACTATTTGCCAGGTGTTCTCTGACCAAGAACAAGTTTGCCAATTCCAATTATGATTTATCTTTATGCATCTCTATTGTGACTGCTGTACTTGGTTGCAAGCTAAGTTATATAATGGTGAGTTGCTTTCTTCTATGAGTTGTGCAATGGTAAGTGTGATGCTTCTTATTCGTATTCTTTTATTGACACTTCACTCCATAAACCTGTGGACATGTTTACTGAGCTCAATATTCGCTTGGGGACAAGCAAAGTCTAAGCTTGGGGGAGTTGATACGCCCAATTTGTATCACCATTATATATCATAATTTACCTCTATTCATTGATATTTGTCTTATTATGAGGTACTACTTATGATTTTTCATATGTTTATGCATGTTGGATGATTCCTGGAGGATGGACTGCCAGAGTCTGGATTATGATGGAAAAGAAGGCGTTTCGGTGCAATTTCGAAAAGATCAGAAAAATACCAGAAAAATATGGAAACATATTATTTCTCTAGAAGAATGAGGGAGCCAGAAGGAGGGACGAAGGAGGGCCTCAAGGGTCCCACACCCCCTAGGCGCGGGCCCACCTGACCCCACGCCTAGGGCAGGTGTGGCCCACCTGCCCGGCCTCCGACTCCGCCCCTTCGCCTATATCTTCCCTATGAAACCCTAAGCCTCGGGGAGCGACCACAGATAGATTTTCGCCGCCTTAGGGGGCGAAAAACACCGAGAGAGAAAGATCTCTCCGGTAGACAGATTTCTGCCAAGGGAAATTCCTTACCGGGGAGGGGAGACCATCGCCATCAACACCGTCATCAAGCTAGGCTTCATCGGGATCATCATCATCATCATCCACACCATGATCTCCACCAGCACCATCACCACCACTCCGTCCCGCTGTAAAAATTGTGTTGGATATTGCTTTAGTTCTTAGGAGAAACTTTCTCGGTGTTGATTACTATTGTAGTTGATGCTTGTGAGTGGAACCATTGAATTGTTGTTTATGTTCAGATTGTTATCCATTATCATATCATATTTGATCTTGATCCATATGATGTCTTGTGAGTAGTTCGTTTAGTTCTTGAGGACATGGGAGAAGTCATGTTGTTAGTCGTGAATCTGTGATGAGTTATTATTCAATGGTTTAGTATTTAAGTTGTGGTGCTATTCTTCTAGTGGTGTCATGTGAACGTCGACTACATGATACTTCACCATTTATGGGCCTAGGGGAATGCATTGTGTATTTGGCTACTAATTATGGGGTTGACGGAGTGACAGAAACCTGAACCCCCGTTAGGACACCTTTGCACAAGAGAGCGTAGGATCTCAGAGTTTAGGGCTGTGGTTAGATTTATATCTTAATTACTTTCCTGTAGTTACAGATGTTTGCAGGGGGTTTAATCACAAGTATGTATAGTCCAAGTACGGTCGGTATATTAGCACAGGTTCACCCACACAACAGTTATAACACCAGAGAAGAGTACTCAGCTATTTGAAGCGAAAGCACTTGACAGAATTCCCATGTGTCCTCGAGAACGTTTGGTCCTTATAAGTATTTCCACCGGCTTGTAATTTGCTAAGAAAGGATTGGGCCACTTGCTCCGTTTGTTTGTTTGTTACCTTTGTTACTTGCTCCTTGTTTTGTTGCCTTGTCAGAAAACCACTAAAAATCTGTTTGCTAAGTATTCATAGGGATTTCCTGCTCCATACCACTGTTCAGCACCTTCTGCTCCTCGTTGGGATCGACACTTCTATTTATCAAAAGTACTACGATACACCCCCTATACTTGTGGGTCATCAGTCTTCTCGACTATACCTGGTGCTGCTCATGGAGATGTCCAAATGCAGCGCTCTGCATGGACCTTGAATATGCATGCCACCGTCGCATGCCTTGTTCCGGGATGCCGATAGCCAGAGAATCGTTTTTACCTCGTCGAGTCCGACAGGGAGTTTTTGTTTATTGTGAGTGGACCGGTCTATGGCAGCAGGCCCGTTATTTACCGGGTTGATACACAGAACCGTGTCCTTCATCCGGTCAGAGGCAGCAGCAGCCGTGCTATCTTCGTTGCCGACAATCGGTGCATCTGCGTCGACAGCGCCAGGGTACCCACGGTGCAGGCCGGTAGCATCTACTATCCGGACCTATCCCAGATTAGATCTTACAACTTTGAGGCTCTTGCGTGGGAAGAGGATCCAAGGGTTGTCCATGGGTATGGAGTAGGAGGATTAAGGATAAATGACCGTCCTTTCGAACTCGATCGATTGCTGGCGGAATATTGCAGAATCATCGAGAATTTTGAGATGCAGATGGTGCCGCTTTATGGTGAACATGGCACCACCCACTACGATTACTACGACGGCTATCCGTCAGATTAGATTGATGGATCATGTGGGCCTGATCCTGTTGTATTCTCTGTCTGTGAATTATATGCAAGTGCAAGTTGTATGGTGTGCCTGTAATACAATGGATGAACTTGTTTAAAAAAATCATGTGTTGTACATTTTTCAATTTCACTGTTTTTCTATGTACGTGTAATAATTCTGATACATGAGCGATTGAGTGAAAATACGCGAAGAGAATTTAGATCCATGTCATCAATCATCAATAGGTGGCACATTCTAGTGATGTGTTCAAATACGTACACATTCATAACAATAACACTGTCGACAGTGTTGCTAGCTGTTTGTATGAGCTATTCATTTTATATGATCGTGGCACCTTACTTTACAGGATAGTAAACTTGAAACTGCAATTAACTTATAGTGGTTGTTATGCCGAGCAAAATGTCTGATATACACGTGACCCTTGTATGTTCTATGCTGCAATTCTACTATTGTGGGCAGGGAAAGAAAAGGCTTCACTGAATATTACGCAGTTAGGCATAACTTAGTCTTACACACATAGGCTTAACTTGTTCTTACAAAAATAAGCAAAGCATACTTACACAAATAAGCATAATTAAGTCTTGACCAAAGAAGCATTTACTTCGTAGAACTAGAGGGGAAACTAAAGATAAAGATAAATATAAATGGTTCATCTGATCTGGCAGTTGAGCACTAGGTCCCTGGAGTTGGTGGCATCGTCGGAATGAACCACAGTGTTGCGTTTGGCCGTCTCTCATTCTCTATCAAATTGTACGACCCCACTGATGAGTCAATGGCAGGCCGAGGGGTGGAAATAAAACTCGAAGCTCGCGAGTTTAACAAGTACTCGAAAACTCGGCTCGACTCGACTTGAACTCGGACACAAATGAGCCGAGCTGAGTTGGAATTTTTAGCTTGTTAATAGAATGAGTTTAATGAATACTTGGTAAACTCGTTAATATCCTTACACTTGTATGCTAACTCATAGATTAGTGATCACAAAAGAAAAATCAATACTAATATGCCAAAGAAAGATGAGTAGTCATGTTAAAGTCACCAAAGTATACACGAAGATGCATAAATGATGAATTATCCTTCTGGTATTCTTACTTCGTGATGAATTTATTACGTTGTTAAGTTTCTTCATGATCTTATCAAGCTTATTGAGCCAACTCGAGTATTTATCGAGTCGAGCCAAGCTAAGGTTACAAGCTCGTTATGTTAACAAGTCAAGTTGAGCAAGCTCGTTAACTAACGAGTATTTACGAGTTGAGTCGAGCTGGCTCGATATCCACCGGCCCCTCCACCCGACGTGGATTCGGATCTAGGTCAGATCTGGAGTGTCAACATAATAGACGCGTGAGTACGCAACAAACACACAATATACTATCAACATTGGAAGTGCTGGCACCTCAGCAACAACACCAGTATGATCTCCCTAGACTCCGATGGCGACCTCGATAAGTATTTAAATCGACTTCACCAAAGCGACATCAACAAGTATTTCGTCAGCTTCACTAGGAGCAGTATTAGCATGCATTTCGTCAGCTTCACCTGGAACATCAGCAGCTAGTTCTTTGTCAGCTCCACCACCAGCAGCATCATCATCATCAGGAGCCGGGGTTGCCCGAGCAATTCCAGGTTCAACAGCTTTAGGGGCTCCAATGAAGAAAGGGTAGTTAATCCCAAGAAACAGAGATTGTCCCTTCAGATTGTCGACTCTGCTCCAGACCTATTCTACTGGGTTTTTTGATGGACATGCGGACCTCGAGAAAACATGACACCGCTGCGATTGGTATGAATAAAGTTGTGTCCCCATATGTTCTATTGTATCACCAATGCTGTTTAGTGCTCCCCTGATATGAATCCACATGAGTTCAGCATCCTAGTCGACATCGCCTATGAGAGGTGCAAGGAACCAGCGCCATGATACAAAATCAACATCTACTACTGCATCTTCGATCACCGGAGCTAAAATGACGTGTGGGGCTACGTGTGTACCTGTGTGTTGCCTTCAGTTAGTAAGTTGAATTTTGAATGGGAATTTACATGATATATGAAACCATGACTCACCCCAGGTGAACGGCTCCCAAACACGCACGTCGCCGCTAGGTTCAGTGACCGCGTAAATGCTTTGTGGTGTGTCGTCATACCATCTGGTGGTGAATACGACGTCGACATACTTCTTCGGCCGCAGATGGTCGTCGCGCAAGACTATCCATTTGTTGTCATGTGGGCATCTAATGAATGTGATTGCCTTGTCGAACACCACTAAGAGGTTGTAGTGCCAAGTCTTCCACATCAGGAGAGGCTTCAGTGGGAGTTGTACCTTTAGGAGCTCAAGTTTTGCCATGTTGAACCTATAAGCAAATTCAGATTTTGGCGGCGGCCACCCGTGGTTGAATGCAGTAATGCCGACACCCACTACAGATGGCGGTGTAAGTCTCAATGATCTGTAGACATTTTTTTAAGTACTTGAGTACTCCCGTCCTGGGATAAAAGGACTAGCCACTCGCCATTGCCGCCCACCCAGTTCTGCTCATCATCCATTTCCGCCTCCTTTGTATCCTTGATATTCACCACTACTGATTGCGACCACTTATCCAGCAGCATCAGTTTTGCATGAACATTCTGCAAAGTTTGTTGTTAGTTGGTAGAACCACCTAGCATGGATTCTATTGCAAAATACAATTTTACACCTAGGCGCTTAGATTAAAGTATTATATATGACTGTCTCCTCAGCTCTCGTCTAAATTGTGCCTGTGTCACTACGAAAATACCCAATATATCAAGTAGGAGCAGAGCTTCCCCCGAACAAACTCCTGACAGTGATCGTAAACAACTAGGGACATAATATTTTTAAATCGTTTAGTTAGTTTATTTATTTAGAAAACAAAATATCATCTAGCAGACATTCCATTGAAAATCCAAATTGACACCTCACCTATCACCTAAATTAAGACTGTATCACTACGAAAATACGAGAATATCAAGTACGAGCAGAGCTTCCTCTATGTAGAATAGTTTTAAATGGCACGATTTGTTCAAACTGCGCGTGCACACAACACGTTCGACAGAAGGAACATAGGATTCCGACAAAAGTTTAGCACATATGAATTAACGATATGACTGAATCAATAAGCAAGATACTGGAACTTACGTGGCCATCGCGGTCGTTTGGCCATACGCTGGTATTAAGGTAAAGAAGGACTAGCGTGTTGAACGGTTGTTCTTCCATTTCCCGGATCGGTGGGCGGAAGCCAGGGACACAGCGACCGAGGCGACCGGCGGTGATCCCCAATCCTCGCGGTGGCGGTCGCCATGGTCAGCCGCGTCGTCTGCCTTACGCTTTAGCCTGCTGCTAGCCCAATCCCACTGTTTACCCATGGTGGCAAATGGAGGCTGTAATCAGGCAGATTAATGGAGGCGGTGTGATCCGTAGGCGAATGGATTCGTGAGGGGGTGGAATCAAGGAGGGAAGCAGTTGTTCGAGTAGGGAGTGAGGAACCACCGCCACCGGTCTCATCCGCGTGGAATACAAGGAGGGTCGTAATTAGTGAGGGTGGGCATGGAGACCGTCTAAAGGGGGTGCAGAAATTAATCGTTGAGAGAAATGTATGGTCCCACCTGTCAACGAGGGAAGGTCGGCACGCGCAAATGTGAGTATGTTTGACTTGGATCGTGCATGGCGGACCTCAATTCCACTGCATTCAAGTGGCGCAGAACCAATTTCATCCAGCGCTAGGGTCGCCATGTAAAGAGCATCAACTAGCAATGCAACTACCACATGAAAATATGGAATGATGCACCAGTATGACAGAAGCTACAACAGCATATCCATTGGAGTGTACGTGTAATACCTCAGACACTACGCTCTAAGTAACAAGCCTGGAATGAAGCCAAAATGCATGAGGTGTCCTACTGAGGAGGCCCGGAGCCACCCACAGGTAGGTCCCGTCGGAGCGGAACAGGACACGTTACCGGCCAACACCCCATCCACTTTGCAAGAACATCGGGACAAGTACGAGCAACATAGTCGATAGGCATGCGAAAACATAACATACACAATTGTGTATGTTAGCAACATACAAGAGTACATAAGAGCCAGACCATCTAAAAGAAATAGAAATATCCAACGCCATACGACAAGATTCAAATTACTAGATAGTTCTAATAGTTAGGATACATCTTCATTCATCACACATCAGAGTATCAAGCGGAAGCGAAAAACAGATCCGAGTACGGATAAGAAGCAAATTGGCGTAAGACGCCCTGAAAATAAGCACATCCCGCCCACATGATCTCAATATCTCCAAGCCTCGGAAACTCTACGCCAGATGGTTGCTGCCTCCATCATCGATCTCTTCAACCCAGTAGCCTTCCTATGGGTAAACCTGTCCATCTGAACCAAATATTTATCGCGTGAGACCCTAGGGGGCTCAGCAAGTCTTTATGCATCTAAAGGGGACAACTTGGGGGTGACGCAATTGCAGCGAAACTTAAATCATAGCAATTCTACAGAGACACGCTACAACATCCGCGTAACCAGTGATGGACTGATGCTCGTTAATTAAATAATAGTTAATTACCCAACAGATATACATAAACATTAATAAAGCTCGCTCACCCACCTTCCCGTTCCCGAACGAGAAGGCGAAAGAACATCCCATCCGTTGGAAATTTTATTAATCATTCCATGAGGGTTGCGCTATTACTAGTCATGTCTTAGTCAATTTAAAAGCGATACTTTAGTTATGCTTGTCTATGATCAAGAAACTGTGCTCCAAGTCGTCCATAACCGCGGACACGGCTTTTAGAAAGTTTTACCCTACAGGGGGCACAAATAGCAACACAAGCACGATCAACCTCGGAAAAATCAAATGAAAACCCAATGAGGCATCACGACAAAGAAATCACAAGATTCATATAATATTGCAGGGGGCCACCCCACTAAGCTACCCACTACGAAGTTGGCCGGCTCCAAGACGGACCTAGAGGTTTGTGACGACGGCTGTAAACGACTGGGAAACCGAAAGTGTGACTGGGCTTGTCGATACCGCGAAAACGTGGCACGGGGTTCCAAAACAGTACAGTCGCTCCACGTGCAATAGTAAATAAAGCAGTAAATCATGGCATAATCATGGCATAAGTACATGATAGTAATAAAGCCCCAAACTACTTTGTGGCCCCAAAAAATAAGATATGACTCAAGATCATGCTAAGGGAATTCATGGTCCCACATGTGGATAGTGAGAATATTCAAGGAATAGGTATCAAGTACTCGGGGTCCTACGGGACACAAATGGGTGGATAAAAACCAGATCTCAGCTATTGCCCACCGGTGCCTCTTTCTTTAGTTATCCCATTACTACTCAATTCAGTTGTTTAGGTACCTCATTCTTCAAAGACTCTCACAACCCCTACACATGCATTTCTACGACTCGCATGGCCCAAACAACTCATGTAGTAATGGCTCATAGGGTTGAGGGAACAAGCTTTGGTGGGGTGTAAAAGTAAAGGTTATGCAATACTTGGGATTCAATTTTATTCGGATCACGACTCATGATGCAAGAATAATATAGATGCAATAGGTGCTATATGTAGTGAAAGCATTGGTAAATGCTTGCATGAAGGTTCGGTTGCAGAATAAGTTCGCTACAGGTAAAACTCCTGAGTCTCCTGGTAAGCTCCTTGCTTGGCATCTATCCGAATAAAAACCAAACACACAAGGGCCAAAATAAAAACATTATGAAATCATATAAATCATATGCAACAAGCAAACAAGGTATGACATGATGATATGATGCGCAATTTATATGGTATAACATAGCATGGCATGTGTGAGGTGATGAGACAATAATAACGCACTTTGTTAATTTATTTAGGCATGTTTTACTCCCATAAACAGTTCTGATTATTTAATATTTATATGATGCATGCTTCAATTTATATCATGGATTGCATAGTTAGAACGGGCTAGTCGAGCTAATCTATTTAGACATAGAATCCGGAGTTACGGATATAAAGTTATGCAATATTTAAGAAAAAACATTTATTAGCATTTAATAATTCGAAATTTTTAAATTGCTAGAATGATATTATGATTAGCATATTCATATTCCTCACTTTTTTTGATTCAAAAACATATATTATTCAATTTATTTCAATTTATGAATTTAAATTATTATTTAAGTCAAATTATTAAAGAGGGGTCAAAGTTAAAGGTTTGACTAGTTAGAGTTGATTCTGGGCAAAACTGAATTTGCATTTGCATTCATATTGAAAAGATAAACATATTTTATATTAAACTTTTATTCAAATTCTTATTTATTTTAAAGTTATAAATTAGTTTGTAAGTAAGAATATAGATCACGTTTAATTTGAATTCTAAAAAAGCTTTGGTCTTTTGTTACTCAGTGTGGGTGTAGCCGGAGTGAGTGATATGTGGGTTCGGGGCAGAAGGGGCCACACACGTACGCGAGCGAGCTGGGTGATAGACACGTGGCCGGACGATCAAGGAGTGCGGGTTGAGAAAGAAAAATATTCTAGGGGTGTTTTTACAAAACATGCTGGTTGGTTGACTGACGAATCTTAAGACAAGAAGCGCAAAAACTGCTAGCTGGTTCAATGTTTAGATGAAGATGGCGATAAAACTAGAGAGATTTTGAGAAAACCGCAAAAACAAAAAATGGAGATGATATCAAGATCTACAACTTTCGTGCAGGAAGATTTTCTGGAGGAAGTGTGTAGATTTTCTGGAGGAAGTGTGTACGAGTCGAGAAAAAGCGTTGAAAACGTCGGGTTCGACCACAAGTCAGGAAGATTCAGAAAGCTAGCTCTCGGCTGATCTTCAGATAATGATTCCGACCTCTAAGGGTAACCAAACTGGATGAGATTTTTTTGCATAGGGTAGGTGGCACCAAGGAGAGGAATTTTCGTGTTGAATGATGCGCAAGACGAGCAACCGAGGCGCCGGGATATACTAAACTTCAGAGCAGTTATGAGCTAAGCATGCAAAAACTAGGCGTGGGTGCTACTGCTGTTGTTGTTTACTGAAGACGTGCGACAGGACCTACAGAAAAGAGCCCACTTCAATCGACGATTCTGAGCGGCTCGGTATACCGAATTGAACGAGATTTGAGGCTGCGGCGAGCTGGATGTGCCCTCTACGCTAGAGCATGAAGAGTCATCCGAAAGGAGAACGGAGGTGGCCGGGGTTTGCACGAGAACAGGGACCTGCGGCTGCTGCTGGGGCTGCTGGCGCGACTGTTGTCCGCGTGCGGCGCGACGGACGCGCGCTGGCGACTACGACAACGAAAGCTAAGGGAGAAGGACGCTGGAGGAGAGGCTCACCGAGGGATGGTGCGGACGGGGAGTTCGCGGTTCTAGGAGGCGTCGGGGTGAGGCACGGGTGATGGCGGCAACAAGCGCGCCCTTCTTCTACAACGACAACTGAGGCCACAGCGAAAAAGATCAACAAGCGATGTTGGCAGGGTAAGGTGACATAGCCGTGGGGAATTGATTCCGAGGCTTACCAGGACGGCGGTGATAGAGGCGGCTCGGTCGGAGAGGCTTAGCACGGCGGCGCCATGACGAGTTCAAGAAGCACCTGCTGTTGGTAGGGAGCAGAGGAAGAACGGCGGCCGGGGAAGGAAAAAGGCTAGGTATTCGAGGGTTCCGCGAGGGCATAAGAAGGCGGCTGCTGGGCGTGATGCAGATGGGTGTGAGAGAGAGGCGACCTGCCTTGTCGCTTCGCTTTTTCCCGACAAGGACAGGAACAATGACGACGTCGATCACTGAGGAAGAGAAATAGGAGCAGCGAGCTGGGGGGACTTGAGCTGGATGCGGGAAGGAGGAAACTAGGGTGTGGTTCTGGACCTGGCCGGTACAGAGCTGGCAGCCCATACGGCCGATGCTACTCAGGACTGCTGTTGCTTTCCAGAATGAATCAGCTGCTGATCAGAATATCTAGTAAAGATCAAAACCAAAAGAATTGAGACAGGGAGATGACACTGGAAGGTTTCCTAGGACGATCTAGGCAAACTTGCACACTCATGTAGAAAAACCACTACTACCTAAACAATTCAAAAGAAGAGTGGCTAGTTGGAAACTTTCAAGGGCGTGCAAGTATTCAAGCTTGGACCAGATGGTGGAAACCATCTTGGTTCGAATGATCAATAGGTTCATGCCTCCAAAGAAACCAAGCATCCCAACATGATCCCATTAATAAGGAGAGCATTTGAATTATGAAGCCCCTATAGTGTGTTTGTCCCACTATGGAATACATGGCCCCACCAAGTCAAGTAACTCTCCAAAGAATAAAGCCATGAGTTGAATAGGTATGGTTTCTACTACTTCCATATGAATATTGTGAAAACAACATGTATCATGTATGAAAGTAGGTAAGAATGGGAGTGGATCCATCTTAACACATATGAGCTAGAATTAATACCAAAGGAAATGCAATGGCCCATATGTAGTTTAGATGGTGGGATTATAAGTTAGTGACAAAGAAAGGTGGTGGAATTACAAAAGAGATATGCCCACAACTCAACTTGGGAATGAAGCAATTTATCAAGAAGTAACTACAATATATCAAGAAGCAAATACAAGTGATACCATTTATACAATGCATATGAGGTAAAACCAAATAGAAGGGTTTTATATGATGCTCAAATGCAAGGTGGCATGGTGATATGAGCATGATATAATGATGATGCAATGCAAGAATAATAGGTAGAAAGTAGCATTTTATTAGGAACCATGTAGCATTACAGATGTTAGACAGCCGGGATGCTACAACTCTCCCCCACTAAAGAAGAATCTCGCCCCGAGATTCTAGGTAGAAGAAGACTGGAACAAGGTAGGATACTCGGAACGGAGGTCATCCTTACGCTCCCAGGTTGCTTCATCAACGGAATGGTGCGACCATTGCACACCTTGCAGAATTTTATAGACTTGTTGCGAGTCTTTCATTCTACGATTTCAAGAATTTTCACGGGGTGTTCTTTATAAGAGAGGTCTTCTTGGAGGTTGATGAGCTCGTGATCCACGGTCTTGCCGGGATCTTTGAAGCACTTCTTGAGCTGAGAGATGTGAAATACATCATGCACCTTGAGTTTTTCAGGAAGCTCAAGTGCATAAGCCACTTCTCCTCTCCTTCCATGAATTTTGAAGGGACCGATGTATCGTGGAGCGAGCTTGCCCTTGATACCAAACCGGTGTGTGCCTCTCATGGGAGTGACACGAAGGTAAACCAAATCACCAGGAACATATTCCATAGCCACATGTTTCTTGTCATACTAGCTCTTCTGTCGACTTTGGGCAACTTTCAAGTTCTCAAGAATTATAAGAACTTTTTCTTCTGCCTGGGTGATGATGTCAGGGCCAAAGAAATTCCTTTCACCTGCACCCGTCCAACCAATAGGAGTACGACACTTTCGGCCATAGAGAACCTCAAAGGGTGCCATCTTGATACTTTTCTGGAAGCTGTTGTTGTAGGAAAACTTAGCATATGGAAGGCATTCCTCCCACTTCATGCCGAAAGAGATGACACAAGCGCGAAGCATATCTTCCAGAATTTGATTTATTCTTTCCACTTGTCCTTGATACTGAGGGTGATATGCCGTGCTGAAGTTTAGCTTTGTGCCCAAGCCTTGTTGCAAGCTTTCCCAGAACTTGGAAGTGAAGATACTCCCACGATCCGAGCTGATTTCTAGAGGAACACCATAGAGCGAGACAATCCTGTTGACATAGAGCTCGGCCAGTTGACTAGCAGAAATAGTCTCATTGACTGAAAAGAAGTGGGCAACCTTGGAAAGCCTGTCGATGACGACAAAGATAACATTGTTGCCTTTTTGAGACCTCGGAAAATCAGTGATGAAGTCCATCTCTACTTTCTCCCATTTCCATTCTGGAGGCTTCAGAGGCTGAAGAACACCAGATGGTTTTTGATGGAGAGCTTTCACTCTGCGGCAGACATTGCACTCAGAGACATACTTGGCGCAGTCATTTTTCATTCCTGGCCATCAGTACTGTGTTTTCAGATCCATGTACATCTTTGTGCTGCCAGGGTGGATGGAAAGAACAGAATCATGAGCTTCTTTCAGAACTTCTTCCCTCAAGCCTAGAAGTTCAGGAACAACCATTCTGTGATCATAGAACAAGGTGCCTTGATCATCGAGGTGGTATACTTCATACTTTGGATTCTAGGATTTTATTGCATACTCTTTACAGAAGGGATCCTCTAGTTGAGCAGAACGGATCTTTTCTTCCAAGCAAGGAGTAGCTCCCAAGGTTACAAGGTAGCCTCTAGGAACAAGGCTGAGGTTAAGCTGGTCAAATTCCTCACATAGCTAAGGCTCATACTTCTTCACCTTAAGATTGTTCACATAAGCTTTACGGCTCAAGGCATCAGCCATGACATTTGCTTTGCCCGGAGTGTAGTTGATTGTGAGATCGAAGTCGTTGATTGTTTCAATCCACCTCCTTTGCCGAAGATTGAGATCCGACTAAGTGAATATATATTTGAGGCTCTTGTGATCTGAAAAAATCTCACATTTGTTGCCAAGCAGGTAATGTCTCCATAACTTCAAAGCAAAGACAACAGCTGCAAGTTCTAGATCATGAGTAGGATAGTTGACTTCATGAGTTTTCAATTGACGAGAACCATATGCAACGAATTGCTTATCTTGCATGAGAACGGCACAAAGCCCTTGGAGTGAAGCATCACGGAAGATCTGAAAGGGCTTCGATGTATCTAGAGGAATCAAGATAGGAGTGGAGGTGAGTTTTTCCTTTAGAGTTTCAAAGCTTGTTTGGCATGCCGGTGTCCAAAGATATTTCTTCCCTTTCTTGAGGAGATCGGTCAGAGGCTTGGCAATCTTGGAGAAGTTTTGGATGAATCAACAACAATAGCTCGCCAATCTGAGGAAGCTGCGAACTTCTTTGACATTTTTCAGAGGAATTCACTCCACTATAGTCTGAACAGTTTCCGGGTTTACAAAAATGCCTTCTACGGAGATGACATGCCCCAGGTAGGAGACTATTGGCAGCCAGAATTCATACTTGGAGAACTTTGCATACATGCGGTTCTCGCGAATCTTGGTGAGGACACAACGGAGGTGTTCAACATGTTCCTCTTGTGACTTGGAATGGACAAGAATGTCATCAAGATAAACCACGACGAACTTGTCGAGATACTCCATGAAGACCGAGTTCATGAGCCTAGAGAATGTAGCAGGTGCATTGGTGAGACCAAAGGACATGACCGTGTACTCATACAGGACATAGCGAGTAGTGAAAGCCATTTTAGGAATATCTTCTTTGTGAATCTTGATCTGATGGTATCCACTCCTCAAATCGAGCTTAGAGAACACCACAGCTCCGGCTAGATGATCAAAGAGATCGTTGATTCGAGGCAGAGGGTAGTTGTTCTTGATTGTTTTTGCATTGAGATCTCGGTAGTCAATACAAAGTCAATCAGTCAGGTCTCGCTTCTTGACAAAGATGGTTGGGCTACCCCAAGAGGAAGTACTGTGCTGGATGAAACCCAACTTTTCTTGCTCGTCGAGCTGCCGCTTGAGTTCAGCTAGCTCATTCGATCCCATTTTATAAGGACTCTTGGAAATAGGAGCGGTTCCAGGCTCTAGTTTAATCAGAAACTCAACCTCATGATCAGGAGGCATACCTGACAGCTCTTTAGGAAATACATCCGGGAATTCATAGACCACCGGTACACTTTGGAGAGTAGACAAAACATCCACATTCTGAACACCCAGAGAATAAATCTGAATTGAGGGATTATGTCTTGGAGAATAGACAATGTGGCCTTCAGGAATTTTCAAGGAAACCGAGTAATCAGTGCAATCGATCACAACTCCATTTGCACTTAGCCAATCCATGCCCAAGATAATATCAATATTTTAGCTGCCCAGGATAATCAACGAGGCCAGAAAAGAAGATCCACCTATTTGAATTTGATTATCCTTGCTGATCTTGGAAGCTCTCATGTTAGAACAAGGGGATTGTACCACAAGGCGAGTAGCCAAAGAATCCGAAGATAAACCATTATTTTCCGCAAACTTGAAAGGCACAAAAGAATGTGATGCTCCAGTATCAAATAATACTCGTGCAGGGATAATGTTCATGGGAAGCGTACCCAGCACAACTCCAGGTGCATGCTCCACCTGAACAATGTTGACGTTGTTGGCGCGAGCGACAGCTGACCCGGGCTTGGTGTTGATGTTGAGAGCCCGTGGAGCAGGTGCCCGAACCAACGCAGTATTCGAAGCAGGTCTTGACGGGGGTGGAGGAAGATACTTGTTGTTGTTCATTGGGCAATTCCACTGTTGATGCCCAAAGTTCCCATAGGTTAAGCGAGCTCCACTTGGGCGTGGAGCCGAGTAACCACCATACAACGCCCTGGGGTAGTAGTTGTTGTAGCTCCCAGGTGCAGCGTTGTAAGAGTTCGGTGGCCTTGGAGCGAAACTTGCCGGTCTTAGAGTAGCGGGGAGCGACGGTGTGGTAGTAGGAACCCACATGCAGCGCTTGGAAGGAGCGGCCCCAGAGGAATACCCAACATCACGGCTATGCTTCTTGGATTCTTCGTAAGCCTGTTTGCTTGACTCCTCTTGGAGAGCCGCTTGTTGAAGCTTGAGCAGAGAACTGGTGCTTGCATGAGTCAAAGCATACTTGATCGCAGGCTTGATACCTTGACGAAACCTCTTTTGCCTCTTTTTGTCATCAGACACTTCATCGCCTCCATAGCAAGAGATCTTAGTGAAGTTCCTGATATAGGTGTTGATGTTGTCGTTGCCCTGCTTCAAGTTGAGAAACACCTCCTTCATACTTTCCATCACAATCTCAGGTAGGTACTGTTCCTTGAAGGCATCAGAGAATTGCTCCCAAGATGGCTGAAAACCAGGAGGGCTTGATCTCAGGTAGTTCTCCCACCAAAGTGCAGCCTCTCCACGCAGCAAGTGAGTAGCACACTTGACCCTGTCCTGCTCAGTCACATCAGCAGTATCCAACAACTTTGTGGTCTCGTGGAGCCAATCATCTGCATCGAGTGGCTCGACTATCATCTCAAACTGCTGAGGGTTGAACTTTAGGAAGTCCTTCAAGGTTCCACGTTGTGGAGGCGGAGGAGGTGGAGCAAACTCATTCCTCCTGACGCTTTCTTCGAACCTCAGCTGGTTCTGCTGCATTGCCCTAGTGTAGTAGCAATGCTGACAAGGGAAGCACCCAACTCTGGCAAACCCGGAGCTTCTTCGTCATTGTTGCGGCGCGGTGGTGGCGCCATCCTGTTACAGATGCAAGAGCTTACATTAGTACCATAATGGAGAATGATTAGTAATCCAGAACAATACTAAAATGGAATTAACCATGATTAAAGGATACAATTTACTAAGATGATATTAAAATATCAAACAAAGTTCATAGCACCTAGGAGATTGTTAACATATCGCACACGACTGAAAAGGAGTGTGAAACACGAATCAACCAAAGAAAACTTTTCCGCAATTTTTAGCATTGTAATTTGCCATTGAGCATAGTAAAATCACATTAATTCACCAATTCAATGTACAAGAGCAAATGCTAAGAGTAGTGGCATGGTCATGACTCCATCACGCACTCGAAGCATTACCCCATACATGAATAGGAAAACTCATGCAAACCAACTCTGACAATAATGTCACTTAACAAATTAGGTTATCAACTCCACATCACGTGAAAGCATACTTAAAGATCGAACACCCCTAACTAGTTCGCGTCGGAAGCAAAGAGTAAGACATATCGCATCGGCTTACAAAGAATCAGATAGATCGCGTTGGTTTATAAAAGCCCGTCAGTATGGAATGTACCGGCAATTGATAACCAATGGTAGATTATGATAACAAATTGGATGCAACAGATAGACAAAAAGATTTAACAACACACATCCTATGGTACTATGGAAACCCAGAACACGAGAATCCTAATTTGAATTTTTAGGAGAGGATTGATAAACGTTACACTTCCTTACCAGAAAAGGGTGGGTGGGTGGGTAAGAAGAAAAATGGAAGTAATCCTAATCTCACGTTTAGTTTTCCCCTAATATACATAACTACCAAAATATTTCATAAACTGATAATGACCATCTTGGCTGAGACCCTGAAGGACGGAATGGCTCTGATACCAGATGTAATACCTCAGACACTATGCTCTAAGTAACAAGCCTAGAATGAAGCCAAAATGCATGAGGTGTCCTACCGAGGAGGCCCGGGGCCACCCACGGGTAGGTCCCGTCGGAGCGGAACAAGGCACGGTACCTACCAACACCCCATCCACTTTGCAAGAACATCAGGACAAGTACGAGCGGCATAGTCGATAGGCATGCAAAAACATAACATACACAATTGTTTATGTTAGCGACATACAAGAGTACATAAGAGCGAGACCATCTAAAAGAAATAGAAATATCCAACGCCATACGACAAGATTCAAATTACTAGATAGTTCTAATAGTTAGGATACATCCTCATTCATCACACATCAGAGTATCAAGCGGAAGCAGAAAACAGATCCGAGTACATATAAGAAGCAAATTGGCGTAAGACGCCCTGAAAATAAGCACATCCCGCCCACATGATCTCAAGATCTCCAAGCCCCGGAAACTCTATGCCAGATGGTTGTTGCCTCCATCATCGGTCTCTTCAACCCAGTAGCATTCCTGTGGGTAAACCTGTCCATCTGAATCAAATATTTATCGTGTGAGACCCTAGGGGGCTTAACAAGTCTTTATGCATCTAAAGGGGACAAACTGGGGGTGACGCAATTGCAGCGAAACTTAAAGCCTAGCAATTCTACAGAGACACGCTACAACATCCGCCTAACCAATGATGGATGGATGCTCGTTAATTAAACAACAATTAATTACCCAACAGATATACATCAACATTAATAAAGCTCGCTCACCCACCTTCCCGTTCCCGAACGAGAAGGCAAAAGAACATCCCATCCGTTGGAAATTTTATTAATCATTCCATGAGGGTTGCACTATTACTAGTCATGTCTTTGTCAATTTAAAAGCGATACTTTAGTTATGCTTGTCTATGACCAAGAAACTGTGCTCCAAGTCGTCCATAACCGCGGACACGGCTTTCAGAAAGTTTTACCCCACAGGGGGCACAAATAGCAACACACGCATGATCAACCTCGAAAAACCAAATGAAAACCCAACGAGGCATCACGACAAACAAATCACAAGATTCATACAATATTTTAGGGGGCCACCCCACTAAGCTACCCGCTACGAAGTTGGCCGGCTCCGAGATAGACCCAGAGGTTTGTGACGACGATTGTAAACGACTGGGAACCCGAAAGTGTGACTGGGCTTGTCGATACCACGAAAATGTGGCACGGGGTTCCAAAATAGTATAGGCGCTCCACGCGCAATAGTAAATAAAGCAGTAAATCATGGCATAATCATGGCATAAGTACATGATAGTAATAAATCCCCAAACTACTTTGTGGCCCCAAGAAATAAGATATGACTCAAGCTCATGCTAAGGGGATTCATGGTCCCACATGCGGATAGTGCGAATATTCAAGGAACAGGTATCAAGTACTCGGGGTCCTACGGGACACAAGTGGTAGATAAAAATCAGATCTCAGTTATTGCCCACCGGTGCCTCTTTCTTTAGTTATCCCATTACTACTCAATTCAGTTGTTTAGGTACCTCATTCTTCAAAGACTCTCACAACCCCTATACATGACTTTTTACGACTCGCATGGCCCAAACAACTCCTGTAGTAATGGCTCATAGGGTTGAGGGAACAAGCTTCGGTGGGGTGTAAAAGTAAAGGTTATGCAATACTTGAGATTCAATTTTATTCGGATCACGACTCATGATGAAAGAATAAGATAGATGCAATAGGTGCTATATGTAGTGCAAGCATGAGTAAATGCTTGCCTGAATATTCGATTGTAGAATAAGTCGGCTCCGGGTAAAACTCCGGAGTCTCCTGGTAAGATCCTTGCTCGGCGTATATCCGGATAAAAAAAAATACACAAGGGCCGAAATAAATTCATTGTGCAATCATAAATCATATTCAACAAGCAAACAAGGTATGCGATGATGATATGATGCATAATTTACATGGTATAACAAAGCATGGCACGTGTGAGGTGAGGAGACAATAATAAAGCACTTTGTTAATTTATTTAGGCATGTTTTACTCCCATAAACAGTTCTGATTATTTAATATTTATATGATGCATGCTTCAATTCTTATCATGGATTACATAGTTAGAATGGGCTCATCGATCTAATCGATTTAGACATATCATTTGTCGAATTCGGAGTTACGAATATAAAGTTATGCAATATTTAAGAAAAAACATTTATTAGCATTTAGTAATTCGAAAATTTTAAATTGCTAGAATGATATTATGATTAGAAAATTCATATTCCTCACATTTTTCTGATTCAAAAACATATATTATTCAATTTATTTGAATTTATGAATTTAAATTATTATTTAAGTCAAATTATTAAAGAGGGGTTAAAGTTAAAGGTTTGACTAGTTAGAGTTGACTCTAGGCAAAACTGAATTTGCATTTGCATTCATATTGAAAAACTAAACATATTTTATATTAAACTTTTATTCAAATTCTTATTTATTTTAAAGTTATAAATTAGTTTTTAAGAAAACAGAATATAGATCACATTTAATTTGAATTCTAAAAAAAGTTTTGGGCTTTTGCTACTCAGTGCGTGTGTACTCGGAGTGAGTGACAGGTGGGTTCGGGGCAGAAGGGGCCACAGACGTATGCGAGCGAGCTGGATGGTAGACACGTGGCCGGATGATCAAGGAGTGCGGGTTGAGAAAGGAAAATATTCTAGGGGTGTTTTTACAAAACGTGCTGGTTGGTTGACTGACGAATCTAAAGACAAGAAGCGCGAAAACTGCTAGCTGGTTCAATGCTTAGATGAAAATGACGATTAAACTAGAGAGACTTTGAGAAAACCGCAAAAACAAAAAATGGAGATGATATCAAGATCAGCAACTTTCGTGTAGGAAGATTTTCTGGAGGAAGTGTGTACGAGTCGAGAAAAAGCGTTGAAAACATTGGGTTCAACCTCAAGTCAGGCAGAGAAAGCTAGCTCTCGGATGATCTTCAGATGATGATTCCGACCTCTAAGGGTAACCAAACTGGATGAGATTTTTTTGCATAGGGTAGGTGGCACCATGGAGAGGAATTTTCGTGTTGAATGATGCGCAAGACGAGCAACCGAGGCGCCGGGATATACTGAAATTCAGACTACTTATGAGCTAAGCGTGCAAAAACTGGGCGTGGGTGCTACTGCTGCTGCTGTTTACTGAGGACGTGCGATAGGACCTGCAGAAAAGAGCCTACTTCGATCGACGATTCTGAGCGGCTCGGTATACCGAATTGAACGAGGTTTGAGGCTCCGGCGAGCTGGAGGTGCCCTCTACGCCGGAGCATGAAGAGTCATCTGAAAGGAGATCGGATGTGGCCGGGGTTTGCACGAGAACAGGGACTCAAGTCATTGGTTGGCTGGCGCGATCATGTTCCGCGTCTTGTGCGTGACGCCTACCGGCAACTATGACAATGAAAGCTAAGGGAGAAGGACGCTGGAGGAGAGGCTCACTAAGGGATAGTGCGGACGAGGAGTTCGCGGTTCTAGGAGGCGTCGGGGTGAGGCGCGGGTGATGGCGGCAACAAGCGCACCCTTCTTCTTCAACGACAACTAAGGCCACGACGAAAAAGATCAACGGGCGATGTTGGCAGGGTAAGGTGACATAGCCGTGGGGAATTGATTCCGAGGCTTACCAGGACGGCGGGGATAGAGGCGGCTCGGTCGGAGAAGCTTAGCACGGCGGCTCCATGAGTTCAAGAAGCACCTGCTGTTGGTGGGGAGCAGAGGAAGAACGGCGGCGGGGGAAGGAAAAAGGCTAGGTCTTCGGGGGTTCCGCGAGGGTATAAGAAGGCGGCTGCTGGGCGTGATGCAGACGGGAGACGGAGACAGAGATGGCGACCTGCCCGGTGTCACTTTCTGTTTTCCTGACAAGAGACAGGGAGCAGCAGACGACGTTAGTCGCCAGGGAAGAGAAACAGGAGCAGCGAGCTGGGGGGACTTGGGTTGGATGCGGGAAGGAGGAAACCAGGGTGTGTGTCACATCCCAAAATTTTCCAAATTTTGAAATCTAAAAAAAATAAAAAAAATAAATAATTGTTGATTTTTAGGGTGAGAAGAAACTTTTTGATTCCAATTGGAAATATCAAAACCTATTTTGATCAAATAAAATCCTAAAGGGATTTAAAAAGATAAATAAACAATAAAGTTAAAATAGTTGGAATTATTATTTCTGGTTCTTTTAATAAAAAGATTTGATTTTCAAAAGCAAAGGTAAAATTATAAATAAGGATTATTTTATAGAGCCAAATTAAATCTTGGCCAAGCTTTTGAAATAAAATATTTCTATTTGATAAAAAGAGTAGAGGTTTATTTAAATAAAGTAACGAGGATTTATTAATATCCAATTTTATTTAAGTAAAGGCTTTTCCATTTTAAATAAACACTAAAACTTGTTAATTTATTTTAAATAAGATTTCCAAGTGTTTTATATTTTCAAATAAAACCTACTGAAATGGTTTTGACAATATTTAGACTTCAAATAGAGTTTTAAAATAAATAAAATCCTATTTGAATTAATAACTAGGGTCTATTTATTTAATTATTAATGGATCCTAAAAAGAATAAAAATTATTTTGTTTTTGACTTTGGTGTGTGTTGTTAAACAGAATTAAAATAAATACAAAGTTTAGTGGTGGTTTGATTTGATTTGTTTTTTGAATTGTTTGTTTGAAAATCAAAACAGAAAATCAAATAGAAAAAGAAAAAGGCAATCAGTATAAAAAATGAATCAAACCAAACCCAACTGGCCAGCCCACTAAGCCCAGCAAGAGCCCACCCGGCATACCCTTAGCGAAACGTTTTTCACGCGAACACGCACCCACACAGATGCAGACAGGCAGGCCCCACTCCCTCTTTCCCCACCTCTCTGACAGACAGACCCCACTGGCCACCTGAGCATCGTCTTCCCCATGACCACGTCGCCATTCTTTGCCATTTACTCCGTGATCAATTCGTTCAGCAGCCATGACTCCCCTGCAATCACGCGTAGATAACCGCCGCTCCTCCTCTACCTTTCCCTCACTCGCCTCTCCTCTCGCCCCAGCCGAGCGAGAGAGCTCCAACCCCTCTGTCTCCGACAGCTTCCTCGGCCAATTCCGGTGAACCACGGCCGCCCCTCGCCTTCCTATGCACGCGATCTTGCTCCCCACCTCCTGGCGCATCTGCCCGTGTGCTCCATTCACTCGCGCGTGCTCCAAAACGTCGGCTTCGTCATCACCTGAGCACCGCCGCGTCTGTCCCTTCTCCGGCGACCTCCCCCTGGTAAGCTCAGACCGCCCAGCACCTCTCAGTGATGCTCCCTTACTCGCGACCCTCGTGCGCACCTAACCGTGCCTCTACTTTGTCTTAGCGCGGTCCTAAACGACGCCAGCGACGACAACCCGAGAGCACCGCATGACAACTCCGACGATGACGATTACTCCTGTGCACCCCTTGCCTCCTCGCGACCACGTTGAGCATCACCACGATCCCCTGAGCACGGTGAGACCCTCCTCTGTCTTCCTTGCTTCCTGGTTCGTCGGCAAGCACACCGTCTGATCGTGCGCCGCCGCCAGCCACCGTCAGCGCCGCTCGAGTTAGGTCAAATCATTTTACACCGTTAGATCTCCATCTGGCGGCTTAGATAGAATCATTAAACGAAGAGGTACGGGCTAATCTGAATCGCACCATCTCACTTAGATCCAACGGCTGTAACTACGCAATCCACGCGAACCGGTATCAGCGAATAAGAAACAGACGCGTGGCACTAGTTTAGTTTAAAACAGAAATTAGAATCTGTTTGAAGCAAACTTGCAAAATTCATAACTTTAATTCTACACGTCCAAATTTGCAAATTTTATATCGATGGAATCAGTAGAACAAGTACTTTGCAACCATGCATTTTGTTTAATGTTTTGCTTCTGGAAAATTGGTTGAAAATGCAGAAACATGTGTAGGCTTATTTTGAATATAAAAATTGTTCTAGATATAATTTTAATGTGAAATCTTTACAAAATGGATTGTTGTGAATCTACTGACCCTAGGAACCAACTTATGGATTTAAAAATATATTTTTCGAAGCCTAGAAAGAAATATTTGAGTTAGCTCATTTCTAGTCAAATAAAAATATTGTTTTTGATTTAGAAATGATTTTTTGAGTGAAACCTTTGGGAAATGATTTGATTCAAACCTTCTAACCCTAAACACCAAGTTTTGAGAATTAAAATATAATTGGTGACCTCTTTAAAGAATATTGCTTTGCTAAAAGCATTTTCAAACCACATAAAATATTGTTTTGATTTAAAAATGGTTTATAGATAAAACCTTTTGCAAATGGTTTTACCACTTTAGTAAATGACCACTTTGAACCTTATAATGTTAGAGCCTAGTAGAAACCACTTTTGCAAATAAAACTATCTTTTGCATGCCTGTATGCATGACCTTGTTTCTATTATTTTATGTGTGATAAATTGGTTGGAATGCTAGTTGAATTTCTGTTTGCTTGATTGAATTGTAGTGAAGTTAGAAGAGTGTGATATTTGCAAGATCAAGAAGTGAACCAACATTCTCTACTAAAAGGCAAGTGACACTATCATCCAAGTCCTACTATTTTCATTATACTTAGTGGATTTTTGAAACATGCATGATAAAGTTACTATATTTTATGCTATGCTAAATCCTAATAGGATACCTTATATCTCCCTTAGTGAAAACAATGTAGTTGTAGTAAGCTTATCCCTACTATATATTGGGATGGGATACATGATATGATTATATGAAGAATTGAAAAGACATATGTTTTATATAATAAAACAAGTACTCAATGAACCACCTGGGTGGACAAGGATACTCAAGCTTGGACAAGGTGGCAACAAAAGGAACCATGTTTATATTGCTATCTCTTTTTGTATGTACACTAGAAGGAAACCACCTAGGGACTTAGAGATTAAACATGTTTCTCGTCAAGGCTTCGTATGTACCACATGCTAAATGGGCTCTGGCTTAGTCAACTACATAGTGGGAAACCCATGCATTGGCATCTTCAGGTTAACTAGAATTGTGTAAGGGAACGTGAAACCCTACATTGGTTCCTGGATGACTAGCTAGCATTGTGTATTGGGAGGACTTCTATGGAAAGACTTTGTCACATTCTCAATCTGCCAGTACTCCATCTTGGTGAGTACTTATCCAGGCCAGGTGGCATCAAGATGAGATTGTGTCATGTGGGTAAAGTGTACAACTTCTGCAGAAGATCAAATTCTAAGTACTTAGCCGTGTCCCCGGTTATGGACAATACTGAGCAACTAAGGCCTGAAGCTATGGAAGATCTCGACATTCCAATTTCTCAAAGTAAAACTTGATGGTGAAAACAAGGGATTTGAAGCACTTGGAGTTTTCCAAGAAGTTCAGAAAGATTTGACAAAAGATCAAAACTATTTTGAAAAGATAGGATAAAACTATATTGCTTTTCTGCAAATGAGCCTAAACCCTACTTAGCCAAATATGCATGTATTGATAGGATCCACTTAATTCTACATAGTAGTGAAACTTGCCAATACAATTCAAATGTATTGACCCTTGTGGCTGCAACTTATTATGTTGCAGGTTTGTTTGATGTTAGTGAAGTTTATTGATTAGGATTACAAGTCTACAACCAACATGTCTGTCTGTGGCACTTTGAAGATGAAGGACTCCATGCTTTATAGATATTCTGCTGCAATGTAATGAGATAGACAAATGAGCTATGTAAGATTTAATAATTTATTTTATTCCTCGTTATAAAGTTGTATTATGACCTTTGTTTCTTGATATTACATCTTAACTGTGGATGCTAGCTATTGATCCAGGGACTAGCATTGTATACACAGGGATCCTCTACCTTATTAAAGGTTGGGAACCGTACAGATGGTATCAGAGCACTGTGTTTCCTGTAGGATTGTAACCCTAGGATTGGACAAAACCCCTTAGAAAAATAGGAGTTGTATTTCTTCCAAAACTTATTTACAAACAATCTTGTAAAACTCTTTCCTCAACCATTTTTGGATTTGATTCTACATCTCTTCCTTTTCAACTTTCTGGACAAAACCTACCCCATGGCCAAAGACTTCACCATGTGCAAAAGATTTCATCAACTCTAATGACTTCAACATCTTCAAGTGATTTCAACTTTTAGTTTCACCAAGGACTTCAACTTAGACATCACTAAGAGCTATAAGTGAAAACCAAGAGACATTAGATTTCCTACCAAAGACATTGATATCATGTTAGAGTATGGATCATATTGACCTATGAGGTATGACTATACTAGGTTGATTATTTCAAGAAAACTTGTTGTTTCTTCCAACTCATGAGTTAAACCCATAAGTTGATAAGTAAATAGTTGCTTGTTGATTGCTTGATTGTTTGATTGAACTTGGTTGGTTTTGAGTTGTGTGTTATAACTTCTTAAAAACCTATCCACCCATACTCATCCCTATCAAACCAAGAGATACCTCCCCGTCGTGCCAACCCCAACCAAAACAACAACATCACTCCTGAGATGCAGCAGATGATGGCAGCTCAGACACAACTGATGCAGGAGATGACCACCTTCATACATAATCAGAACAACAACAACAATCAGAATAATCCTCCAACACTTGACATGCTCACCAAGTTTCTGAAACTTAGGCCTGCAAGGTTCTCTGGAACAACTAATCCAATGGTAGCCGATGATTGGTTACGTTCAGTGAACAAAGACTTAGTGACTGTTGGCTGCACCGATGAAGAAAAAGTTAGGTTTGCAGCATTTCTACTTGAAGGACCAGCAACAACATGGTGGGACAACTTTCAGACCACCACTCCCCTTGAAGATGTGACTTGGGCTATTTTTGAGGATGGTTTCCGTACAACTCACATCTCACCTGGAGTGATGTACTTGAAGAAAAAGGAAATCCACAATCTGAAACAACGTCACCTCAGTGTGGCTGAGTATATTGAAGAATTCAACAATCTGGCACGATATGCACCGGATGAAGTTGATACAGATGCTAAGAGAAAGGAGAAATTTCTTGAAGGACTTAATGATGAGTTGAACCTGCAGCTAGCTGTTGCCTATGTCCCAACTTATCAATCACTCTGTGACAAAGCCACTATATTGGAAAACAAGATGAATCAAGTTGAGAATAGAAAGAGGAAACATAAACTCAAGAGTCACTCAGGATCATCAAAAAAGAAGCATTCATTTAAAAAGAGCAATGAAGATTCTGAACCACATCAGTATCACCACAACAGCAATGGAAGTGAGAATAATGGAAATGATGCTGACAATGGAGATGACCTTGGTCAGAACCAACATGACACTTTCAGGAAGAAAGACATTAGCCAGTTGCAGTGCTATAACTGCAAGGAACTTGGACACTATGCATCAGACTGTCCTGAGAAGAAAAAGAAGAAGGATGATAGAAGAGCCAATGGAAATGACTCCAATGTGACCTAGAAAGGACATGTGAACCACATTGACATGGATGGAAACTTTGAAGAGATAGAAGAAGTGGATGTCAGAAACTAGTTAACTCATAAGAGTCAAACAAGGATTCCTTGTCTAGATGTCAAGTGTTGAACCCATAGTCAAGTGAACCATCAATGTAACCCTATGAGACTTTATTTTTAAGGGTGGTAGTACCCTAGTTGTTTTCAAGCCAACTTGTAACCCTAGCCTTCCCAAATCTCGGGACGAGAGTTATTTTAAGGGTGGTAGCATGTCACATCCCAAAATTTTCCAAATTTTGAAATGTGAAAAATAAATAAACAAAATAAACAATTGTTGATTTTTAGGGTGAGAAGAAACTTTTTGATTCCAATTGGAAATATCAAAACCTATTTTGATCAAATAAAATCCTAAAGGGATTTAAAAAGATAAATAAACAATAAAGTTAAAATAGTTGGAATTATTATTTTTGGTTCTTTTAATAAAAAGATTTGATTTACAAAAGCAAAGGTAGAATTATAAATAAGGATTATTTTATAGAGCCAAATTAAATCTTGGCCAAGCTTTTGAAATAAAATATTTCTATTTGATAAAAAGAGTAGAGGTTTATTTAAATAAAGTAATGAGGATTTATTAATATCCAATTTTATTTAAGTAAAGGCTTTTCCATTTTAAATAAACACTAAAACTTGTTAATTTATTTTAAATAAGATTTCCAAGTGTTTTATATTTTCAAATAAAACCTACTGAAATGGTTTTGACAATATTTAGACTTCAAATAGAGTTTTAAAATAAATAAAATCCTATTTGAATTAATAACTAGGGTCTATTTATTTAATTATTAATGGATCCTAAAAAGAATAAAAATTATTTTGTTTTTGACTTTGGTGTGTGTTGTTAAACATAATTAAAATAAATACAAAGTTTGGTGGTGGTTTGATTTGATTTGTTGTTTGAATTGTTTGTTTGAAAATCAAAACAGACAATCAAAGAGAAAAAGGCAATCAGTATAAAAAAATGAATCAGACCAAGCCCAACTGGCCAGCCCACTAAGCCCAGCAAGAGCCCACCCGGCATACCCTCAGCGAAACGTTTTTCACGCGAACACGCACCCACACAGACGCAGACATGCAGGCCCCACTCCCTCTTTCCCCACCTCGCTGACAGACAGACCCCACTGGCCACCTCAACATCGTCTTCCCCATGACCACGTCGCCCTGCCTTTGCTGCCATTTACTCCGGCGATCAATTCGTGTTACAACAGCCATCACTCCCCCTGCAATCACGCGTAGATAACCGCCCGCTCCTCCTCTACCTTTCCCCTCACTCGCCTCTCCCTCTCTGCCCCCAGGCTGAGGAAATCGAGAGCTCCAACCCCTATGTCTCTGACAGCTTCCTCGGCCAATTCCGGCGAACCACGGACGCCCCTTGCCTTCCTCTGCACGTGATCTTGCTCCCCACCTCCTGGCACATCTGCCCATGTTCTCCATTCACTTGCGCGCGCTCCAAAATGTCGGCTTCGTCATCACCTGAGCATCGCCGCGTCTGTCCCTTCTCCGGCGACCTCCCCCTGGTAAGCTCAGACCGCCCCAGCACCTCTCAGTGATGCTCCCTTACTCGCGACCCTCGTGCGCACCTAACCGTGCCTCTACTTTGTCTTAGCACGGTCCTAAACGACGCCAGCGACGACAACCCGAGAGCACCGCCGCCCGCAGCAACTCCGACGAGCGATTACTCCCGTCCCTGTGCGCCCCTTGCCTCCTCGCGACCACGTTGAGCATCGCCACGATCCCCTGAGCACGGTGAGACCCTTCTCTGTCTTCCTTGCTTCCTGGTTCGTCGACAAGCACACCGTCTGACCGTGCGCCGCCGCCAGTGCCGCTCGAGTTAGGTCAAATCGTTTTACACCGTTAGATCTCCATCTGGCGGCTTAGATAGAATCATTAAACGAAGAGGTACGGGCTAATCTGAACCGCACCATCTCACTTAAATCCAACGGCTGTAACTGCGCAATCCACGCGAACCGGTATGAGCGAATAAGAAACAGACGCATGGCACTAGTTTAGTTTAAAACAGAAATTAGAATCTATTTGAATTGCAAACTTGTAAAATTCATAACTTTAATTCTACACGTCCAAAATTTGGTACTTTGCAACCATGCATTTTGTTTAATGTTTTGCTTCTGGAAAATTAGTTGAAAATTCAGAAACATGTGTAGGCTTATTTTGAATATAAAAATTGTTCTAGATATAATTTTAATGTGAAATTTTTGCAAAATGGATTGTTGTGAACCTACTGACCCTCGGAACCAACTTACGGATTTAAAATGTATTTTGTGAAGCCTAGAAATAAATATTTGAGTTAGCTCATTTCTAGTCAAATAAAAATATTTTTTTTGATTTAGAAATGATTTTTGAGTGAAACCTTTGGGAAATGATTTGATTCAAACCTTCTGACCCTAAACACCAAGTTTCGAGAATTAAAATATAATTGGTGAACTGTTTAAAGAATATTGCTTTGCTAAAAGCATTTTCAAACCACATAAAATATTGTTTTGATTTAAAAATGGTTTATAGATAAAACCTTTTGCAAATGGTTTTACCACTTTAGTAAATGACCACTTTGAACCTTATAATGTTAGAGCCTAGTAGAAACCACTTTTGCAAATAAAACTATCTTTTGCATGCCTGCATGCATGACCTTGTTTCTATTATTTTATGTGTGATAAATTGGTTGGAATGCTAGTTGAATTTCTGTTTGCTTGATTGAATTGTAGTGAAGTTAGAAGAGTGTGATATTTGCAAGATCAAGAAGTGAACCAACATTCTCTACTAAAAGGCAAGTGACACTATCATCCAAGTCCTACTATTTTCATTATACTTAGTGGATTTTTGAAACATGCATGATAAAGTTACTATATTTTATGCTATGCTAAATCCTAATAGGATACCTTATATCTCCCTTAGTGAAAACAATGTAGTTGTAGTAACCTTAGCCCTACTATATATTGGGATGGGATACATGATATGATTATATGAAGAATTGAAAAGACATATGTTTTATATAATAAAACAAGTACTCAATGAACCACCTGGGTCGACAAGGATACTCAAGCTTGGACAAGGTGGCAACAAAAGGAACCATGTTTATATTGCTATCTCTTTTTGTATGTACACTAGAAGGAAACCACCTAGGGACTTAGAGATTAAACATGTTTCTCGTACAGTGGCTTCTGTGTACAGCCACATGCTAAATGGGCTCTGGCTTAGTCAACTACATAGTGGAAAACCCATGCATTGGCATCTTCAGGTTAACTAGAATTGTGTAAGGGAACGTGAAACCCTACATTGGTTCCTGGATGACAAGCTAGCATTGTGTATTGGGAGGACTTCTATGGAAAGACTTTGTCACATTCTCAATCTGCCAGTACTCCATCTTGGTGAGTACTTATCCAGCGGCCACTGGTGGCATCAAGATGAGATTGTGTCATGTGGGTAAAGTGTACAACTTCTGCAGAAGATCAAATTCTAAGTACTTAGCAGTGTCCCCGGTTATGGACAATACTGAGCAACTAAGGCCTGAAGCTATGGAAGATCTCGACATTCCAATTTCTCAAAGTAAAACTTGATGGTGAAAACAAGGGATTTGAAGCACTTGGAGTTTTCCAAGAAGTTCAGAAAGATTTGACAAAAGATCAAAACTATTTTGAAAAGATAGGATAAAACTATATTGCTTTTCTGCAAATGAGCCTAAACCCTACTTAGCCAAATATGCATGTAGTGATAGGATCCACTTAATTCTACATAGTAGTGAAACTTGCCAATACAATTCAAATGTATTGACCCTTGTGGCTGCAACTTATTATGTTGCAGGTTTGTTTGATGTTAGTGAAGTTTATTGATTAGGATTACAAGTCTACAACCAACATGTCTGTCTGTGGCACTTTGAAGATGAAGGACTCCATGCTTTATAGATATTCTGCTTCAATGTAATGAGATAGCCAAATGAGCTATGTAAGATGTAATAATTTATTTTATTCCTGGTTATAAAGTTGTATTATGACCTTTGTTTCTTGATATTACATCTTAACTGTGGATGCTAGCTATTGATCCAGGGACTAGCATTGTATACACAGGGATCCTTTACCTTATTAAAGGTTGGGAACCTTACAGTGTGGTTCTGGACCTGGCCGGTACAGAGCTGGCAGCCCATACAGCTGATGCTACTCAGGACTGCTATTGCTTTCCGGAATGAATCAGCTGGTGATCAGAATAGCTAGTAAAGATCAAAACCAAAAGAATTGAGACAAGGAGATGACACTGGAAGGTTTCCTAGGATGATCTAGGCAAACTTGCACACTCATGTAGAAAAACCACTACTACCCAAACAGTTCAAAAGAAGAGTGGCTAGTTGGAAACTTTCAAGGGCGTGCAAGTATTCAATCTTGGACCAAATGGTGGAAACCATCTAGGTTCAAATGATCAATAGGTTCATGCCTCCAAAGAAACCAAGCATCCCAACATGATCCCATTAATAAGGAGAACATTTGAATTTTGAAGCCCCTATAGTGTGTGTGTCCCACTATGGAATACATGGTTCCACCAAGTCAAGTAACTCTCCAAAGAATAAAGCCATGAGTTGAATAGGTAGGTTTCTACTACTTCCATCTGAATATTGTGAAAACAACATGTATCATGTTTGAAAGTAGGTAAGAATGGGAGTGGATCCATCTTAACACATATGAGCTAGAATTAATACCAAAGGAAATGCAATGGCCCATATGTAGTTTAGATGGTTGGATTATAAGTCAGTGACAAAGAAAGGTGGTGGAATTGCAAAAGAGATATGTCCACAACTCAACTTGGGCATGAAGCAATTTATCAAGAAGCAACTACAATATATCAAGAAGAAAATACAAGTGATACCATTTATACAATGCATATGAGGTAAAACCAAATAGAAGGGTTTTATATTATGCT